>JAODKC010000064.1:27099716-27130618 GCA_026777985.1 Mormyrops attenuatus
CCCCCCCCCCCCCCCCCCCCCCCCCCCCCCGCGAGGCAATAGGAACGACGTAACATCCAATCACAGTAAATTAAATGAAGGCTCTCCATTCACAGGTGCCGGGCCCAGCGATGCGTACCACCAGTGCCAACAGACACAGAGATAGAGGGCCCAGACTAAGGACGGGAAGAGGACAATGCCATGGTGCCAACAATGCAGGGGTGCAGCAGCGTTGCTATCTAACTTACCCGCTTAGTGTCATGTGACCGGGGGGAAAGAGAGAGAATGATGGAAAAGACATAAATGTTAATCAGCATATACACTGTAATCAGGCACAAAGGAAGAGGAAGCAGTCAGCTTCCTTCCATGCAGGTATGCATTAAGACCTTAATTTCCCCTGGAGGATTAATGGTCGGTCTATCCGTCGCTTTCTGTCTCTCTCTGTCTGTCTGTCTCTCTCTCTCTCTCGAAGCTCCTCACGTCATCCATGAGTAGCCAAATGTTCCAGCAGCAGGACCCTAATGCAGTCTTACATAACCCAAAGCTTGGGGGGTTTGTAACAACACTACATGGTGGTGGTGGACGCAGGGGCAAATCGTTTCAGGACAAGCTGTCGTTTCCAAAGTCGGAGCTCCGATGGAGATCGGCTGTGATGCAGGAGGCCGGAGATGTATTGAGTGGCTCAACTGGGAAGGTCCTTTTACATAAACAGACAACTACGGAAGTTGTCTGAGCTGGGAAATCAATAGGACACCCCCAATGGAGGACTACTCAATAGGACTTAGGTCTGAGAACATATTATTTCCCATTTATTATTCAGGATCCAGTGAATTGCCCTGAATGAAGTTTATTCATGGGAAAAAAGTCTTAGAATATTTAGTAACAATAACAATTAGCAACATCAAGTAGCTGGCTCAGGCTTCAAACACTTGACAATTAAAATATGAGCGTGATTATTGGAGTAAGACGGGATCTGTATGGGGAAAACACTTCTGCTCCCTGGAATGACATTTTCTTAATCTGAGTTTTCTCGACTAGCTGCATTAAGCTCAGCCCTTGACTTCTACATCTCCTACATTGATTTTCCTGCTCAGATCAATCATTTGCAAAAAAATGTGCTATGTGTCTTACAGCATAGGCGATATTTAAAAAATAGAAATAGATCCAACCCAAGGCTTTATTTAAATCTTAATTATGGATTGATTTTATCAGTGTAAGGGGTAAAGTAATATCTGTGATTTAGCTGGAACCTACAGATAGAGGGGGGGTTCATTCGCAGTAGACACACCAGAGCTTTTATGTGTGTGTGTGTGGGGGGAGTGGTCTCTAACCACTCGAGCCACTACTGGCCCTCACCCAGGGAGTCCTGTTAGGGGGTCCTGTTGCAGAGATCTAGAGGGAAGCAATCCAGTGGGTCTAATAACTAGGAGATGCTCCTTTCCCCTAACAGGACGGTGCCTCTTCAGCGGCAGATCAAGCCCTTGTGATTCCTTAAAAGATGAACCAAAATCCCTCACGGTCTTTGCCAGCAACAGTGACCTGTCATCGAAACCACCTCAAATGACCTGAGAAGTCTGAATGTTGGGTTGAGATGAGTGTAGATGTGAGAGATTGTGCTTACTTCTTCTTCAGCCTCCTGTCCTTCTCTGCCTGGGTGCCCAGCTTCCCCATCGCAAGATCCTGACCTGTCAGTTCCGGATCTAACATCACTCCTGTCAGGAAGAGACAGAAATGTATTATCATTGCATTTCGGTGGGGGTCGAGTTGGTTGAGTTCTCAGTCAAAATCTTCACAATTGACTGCAATGGACAGAAAAAATTGTGAGACATCTTTTCCAAAATTTATCGTACCGGGTGATGGACAAAACAAGTCTAAGAATTAGGAGAGGTACCCCACCTGGACCAGGACCCCCCAGCTCCTTGCCCAGCTGGCCCAGTCGTCCCTTCTCCTTCTTGCCGAATAGCCTTCCAATGGAGGACTTTATGCCCTTCTTCTTGGTTTGCTTGTGAAGGGAGTCCTGGCTGCTGGTGACACTGCTGAGGGCACTCACCTCTGCCTCCATGGCAGTGGTCAAGCTGCATGGAGGTCCAGGAAAACAGGAGACGCATAGGCTCACATTTAATAACCCTGGAGCTTCACCTACCCAGGCAGAGAACGTGCTAATTATACACCAGTGAGCTTCAGCCAAGACATTCTTCAGGAAGAAGACATCTTATCTGAGACATTAAGAGCAAATGTCACTGTGGTATTTTATTAGTCAGATGATATGACAAAATAAGGTTTTCCTGCCAACACCGAGTGAGAAATCATGATACTACGGGAATGCAAAATGGGTATAGAGACTAAACGATGATAAATGAACTTGGATAAAATCATATCTCCTCACATCGCAACTGAATCACCTTCAGGTTTTCCTGCATCTCCTGGAAGGTCCTAGACAGCCTATCCATGTACTGTTCAGAATGCTATAGCAAGGAGTGACATCTGACAAACATTTGAGTATGTTTTAGGTGAAACCACCAGACTCACCCGCGAACGTCACTGTGAGAGGAGCCAGGAAGCGTGTGGGTCATCCGCACTTGGCGTGGGGTTGGTGGCGGGGAAGTCTCACACTTGATGGTGGCCTTGTCCTCTCGGCCGTCCTCATCCACCACTGCGATCTGAGGAGGGAACCCAAAATGGGTTGACGCTGAAATGACACTTTGTGAAACTTTCAAGGCAAAGATGACCCTCAAAACGCGCCATGGACGAATACATGGTAGCGTTAGCGATCCACTTTGCTATAAACAATATTTTGTGCAGTGGGCCAGTACCTTCCTCCTGTGCTTTCGCAAATCGCTGGGCTGTAGGGATGAAAGGAAGGAGAACAAGGAGAGAACAGAGTTGTCATTATACAAGAAAAACACATATTCCATAAGGAGCTCTAAGGAGACAGATGCAAAATGCTAAAATTCCATGAACCCATGGTGATCGATATAGCATAGACACAGCTGTAGACTCCATTGTGGAGACCGATGGAGCACGGTTGACTTGTTGGGTCAATGGTGGTATAGACCACACTACCACTTCTTCCTTTGATTACAATGACAGATCTGTGATTTCAATCAAAAACAGATATCTTTTCGAAATGCAAGGTGGCGCAGTGGTTAGCACTGTTGCCTCACACCTCTGCAACCAGGGTCTGGGTCTCTGCTAGGGCTCCATGTGTGTGGAGTTTGCATGTTCTCCTCATGTCATTGTGGGGTTTCCTCTGGGTACTCTTATTTCCCCCCACAGTCCAAAAACATGCTGAGGTTTTTGGGAGTTATTGCCCGTAGGTGTGTCTGTGTGAGTGAATGGTGTGTGAGTGTGCCCGGTGATGGGTTGGAGTCCCATCCTGAGCTATTCTCTGCCTTGTGCCTATAGGCTCTGAGACCCTGAATAGGATAAGCGGTTACAGAATATGGATGGATGGAAAACGTATCATACCAGGTGATGGACAAGAGTCTGAGAATTGGAAGTGGTGGCCTACCTGGAACAAGCCTCCCCACCCCCAGTCCTTTGCCCAGCAGGGGGAGCTAGTTCAAGTAGGACGCTGCTTCCAATTCTCAGACACATTTTGTCCATCATCTGGTATGATAGTCACTGATACAGAGCAGAGAAGCAGCGGCGGTTAAAGTGGCAGGCCTCAGTATTAGTTTAACTTTAAACTCTGAATCCTCTGGGCACTTGCCCACATCGTTAAGGCATCATTAATCCACTGGCTGCCATTGAAGGCTACCTTCACAAAAGCCTTCCTATGCTGAGCTCCTATGTTTTTTTATTTTTTATCTTATTAATACAGTGTCACGTAGACTTGCAGAAATGTGACGCCCTCGACGGTTTATGAAAAAGGACTCGTGGTCGCTCAGTAAACGCAAGCGGGCGGAACCCAACGCACCAACGTCATGGCGCCCATGCGCTCCATGTCACGGGCGGGGCTGCGGGGCGTGTGTTTTGGGGTGGAGTGCCCGCTGGGGGGGGAGGAGCTAGCCAGGGAGGAGGCGGTGGCCGAGGCAGTGAGGGACATCCCCGGGTGGTGCATGCGGGCCAGGTTGAGGCCCTCCAGGCTCACACTGGCCACACGGCTCTCGATCTCCTCTGCCCGGAGCTCCGTTGACTCCTTCTCCTCCTGGATGAGCCTGCAGGTGGACGGGGCGGGGGGTAAAAAGCAGTAAGCTGACTAGGGGAATTCCCAACATCTGGGTCTCTCTCAATCCCTCTAGAAAACACCGGAACTGGCATAAAAACTAAGTGGGAGCCTTTGTTGAATAGTCTCCTTTTCCTTACAGGAATCACAGTCCACAGTCTTAATGGGATTTTCCTGTGGGACTCCAATTAAAAGGGGAAAAAAGCAAGAACAAGCTTCCCTAGCATCCATAGAACTGACTTTTATAGCTCAAACCTGGTCTCGCAGCTTTCAAACGCCCAAAGCAGACACTGGCACTGGAATAATTATGGTAATGTGGAGTTTCAGACATCCCAAGGTGATCTTCTGTTTCTGTAAACACCCTGGCCATAAGGTATCTATTTATGTGCTACTGAGTTTTCATGGGTCTGGTTCATGTCCTGGTTCTTTCATGCTCTTCCAGTACTTAAAAGAATGTTCTTGTCTGTCAGCTGGGATGCTTCTTTGTAAGACACCAGAGCTACCATTCAGCGGCGGGTTTTTCAGGACCATCATGGAAGAGTATTTAAATCACGTTACTCAGGAATGCTCATATTTTGTGGTGTGCTGTAATTTTTCACAACAAGCATGGAAGGATACTTAAGACGTGTTACTCAGAATTACTCACAGAATGATATTTAAATGATGTCACTCAGAAATTCTGGTGTACTACAGCGATCCCTGCAGTTGGTAGGATTATGTGCTGTTAGTCATTATGGTTTATCACTTTTCACATTGGTCACTTTTACTCTTATCCCATAGGTTACTTTTATCATTTTCCCTTTCGCTACTTTATATGGACAAAAGTATTGGGAAACACCTCCCAATTATTTAATTCAGGTACTTCATTCAGACCCATTGCCACAGGTGTCAGGTTTACAAACATTTGTGAAAGAATGGGATGTTCTGAAGAGCTCAGTGAATTCAAGCGTTGTACCCTCATAGGATGCCAATTTGCAATAAGTCTGCAGAGTTTCAAACTTCCTCTGGCATTAACCCCAGCACATAGACTGTGCACTGGGAGCACTGGTTACTTTTACCCATTTCCCATTCGTCGTTTTCACCGTTCTCTCACTGGTTACTTTTACTCATTTCCCATTGGTCATTTTTACCGTTCTCTAACTGGTTACTTGTACCCATTCCCCATTGGTCGTTTTTACCGTTCTCTAACTGGTTACTTGTACCCATTCCCCATTGGTCGTTTTCACCGTTCTCTCACTGGTTACTTTTACTCATTTCCCATTGGTCATTTTTACCGTTCTCTAACTGGTTACTTGTACCCATTCCCCATTGGTCGTTTTTACCGTTCTCTCACTGGTTACTTTTACCCATTTGTGGTTTGCCTGCCTGTTAATGACAGTATATATGTTTCCTGCATTATGCAGATCTTTCCACTTGGATGGCTTAGAGGCGATTCAGCTGATTTGAGTCTCGACTGAAGCAGCGTACCCACATTCCTGTGGTCTCAGGGTCCATGGTTCACAGGGAGCCGAAAAGCCCGATTAACCACCCTCTCGACTTGGGCCGTCGGATTTCAGTTCCTCAGAGCAGTGTGTTTGATTCAAGATGACCAAGCACACGGCTGATTAGCGACTTGCTAACTAGATTACATGCCTGGGAGCCCCAGGCAGGAGACTGAACAATGCATTTAAGATGTCTGCGGTGGGAGGAAGCAGGCTAAAATTAATTATTATGGTCTGCCTTCTCTGGAAATCCATTGATATTTGCATTTATAGTAATAACACAGCCCTAAGTTTTTCAGTATATATTCAGGAGATAAGCAGGTTTCACTCAATTAAAAATGGATGGAATGGAAAAAAACAAGTCAGGCATTAAACTGAAAACAAAGATATTATCACTTTCTTTGTTCTGTACCTCAAAAGAACTTGAGAAAGTTCTTATTGTAAGGACCATGTTTTTTAACCAGATATGAGGTCAGTGGTATTGAATTAATAAGTAAAGTCCCTGAACGGGATGTGACAGTGATACCACTAGGGGGCAGCATTCCCCCCTCCCCCACCCCCGAATGCTAACCGGATTTCCTTGTTAATAGCATCCAGCTGCTCCTGCAGCATCATGGCGAGGGTCTGGGCGTCCGAATGCCCACCAGGGGACAGTAGCTCCATGGAGCTGAAGAGGGTGTCACGATCGTCGTCGTCGATGTCCGAGATCTCGGTGTCGCTCTCAAAAGTGTGTGTGCCCAGGACTCCCAGCTGCTGCGCCCGCCATTCGTGCTCTCCCAGTGACTTGGCCTGTGGTGGGATGACAGAGGGGCCTTGAGAGTGGGTCCGTGCTCAGGAAGGGGCTACGGGGTGAGTGACTCCTATATTAGTGCCAGGGGTATATACATGGGTGGGGTCACTAGCGGTAGATGAAAGCTGATTGGCCCCCAGTCTGCCCCCTTCCATCACTCACCGATTCAAAATATATCATTGGCTAATGAAAAGGTTGGTCCCTCTGTATGAATTATGATTCTTTTATGCCTCCTACCTCAAAAGAATCATCCCTGCTTTGTAAAGGAATGAGGCTGGATAGCTTTGGATAGCCCACACCAGTGTTTCTCAACCTAGTCCCTGGAGATCCCCAGAAAGTCCCAGATGTGCTGGGAGCTGGATGGGAGAAAAAACATGGACTATCTGGGGGTCCCTGAGGACTGGGCTGAAAAACACTGGCCTGTACAGTCAGTGCAGCTGCGTGCTCTGGTACTAACATCCAAGCATCACCCACTGTTATGCACAGCCCCCCCATCTATTTCAAAGCTGACCTTTGGCTCGTCCCTGTGGAGGCCCAAACGGCCTCTTCTTGACCTCCGGGCCGCCTTGGCCGACCTGTAGTGCTCAGACTGCGTGTCGGCCAGAGAGCCAAGGGAGAAACGCAGATCCGTGGACGTGTCCAGGTGGGATCTGAGCCGGAAGAGCTTGTTAAATATTTGTACCATATTGCCGCAAGGCAGTGTTTCCCAACCCTGTCCATGGGGACAGTCAGTCAACATTTTTCCTCCCTCTGAGCTACCTGCCAGATGATCTACATTTTTTTCTCGAGCAGGGAGGGAGCAGAAATGTGGACTGTCTGTGGGTCCCCAAAGAACATATTGGGAAACACTGCCATAAGGCTTAAAGAACTCATAAAAAAATAACTTTACTCATATCTCCCGTACTGCTGTGTTTCCATGAACTCCTGAAATGGATACTAATTTAAGTCAAATCAAATGACAGAATTGCCTTCTACTTTTGGATTAAGGAAATGGATTCAGTCATTCATGATTAGTAATTATCTCACCTAGCAAAATTTATTGTTATTGCCTTATATTAATCAAAATAAATACACTATAGCTGTTATCTAAAGTTATCTTCATAGACTCGTAGTATTAATACACTATCACAAAATACCTTGCACAATCAACAACAAATGAGCTAATTTTAATTTGTAGTAAATTTGAGCAAATGAGTAGTTGCATGAACTCAAACACATTTTCATTTACTCAAAAATTTTCTTTACAGTTATTTAGAAATACACCAAATCAGCCATAACATTTAAGTTATTAAATTAACCACCTGATTAATATTGTGTTAAGTCCCCCTTGTTCTGCAAAAACAGCTCAGACTGGTCAAGGCATGGACTCCACAAGACCTCTGAAAGTATCCTGCGGTGTTTGGCACCAAGGCATTAGCAGCGAGGTGGAGCCTCCTTGGATCAGACTTGTTTGTCCGGCACTTCCCACAGATGCTCGATCGAATTGAGATCTGGGGAATTTGGAGGCCAAGTCAGCACTTGGAACTCTTTTTCATGTTCCTCAAACCATTCATGAACAATTTTTGCAGTGTGGCTGGGCGCATTATCCTGCTGACAGAGGCCACAGTTCTGACGCTCACGTGTCCATTGTCGGTGCTTTCGGTGGTGGAAAGGGGTCAGCACGGGTACTCTGACCAGTCTGCGGCCATGCCGCCCCATACACAGCAAGCTGCGATGTACTGTGTGTTCTGATACCTTTCTATCACAGCCAGCATTAACCTTCTCCTGCGGGATCAGACTAGACAGGCTAGCCTTCACTCCCATGGGCATCAATGAGCCTTGGGCCCTCATGATCCCATTGCCAGTTCAGCGGTTGGCCTTCCTTGGACCACTTTTGATGGGCACTGACCACTGCATACTAGGAACACCCCACAAGACCTGTCGACTCTGACCCGGCCATCTAGTTGTCACAATTTGGCCCTTGTCAAAGCTGCTCAGATATTTACTCTTGCTATTTTTTCCTGCTTCCGACACACCAACTTCAGGAACTGGCTGTTCATTCTCTTGCCTAATATATAATGGCAGCCTTGACAGGTGCCATTATAATGAGACAATGTTATTCACTTCATCTGTCAGTGGTTTTAATGTTACGGCTGATTGGCGTACATTGCAATTGTTAATAATGATAATACAAATTTTCCAAAAGACTTGGAAAAAAGAATTCCAATTCTTTGTGGAACTGTCATGAAAATATGGTATTATTACATAGCCACACATTCATACAAATCAGCTCACTTCGGTACGGCTTAGAGCTTACCGTGACAAGGTTTGTTCCGTACTTGACCCAGCCCTTATTTTGTACTGGTCCAGCTCTGTCCTCAGCTTCTCAATCTCTTCAGCCAGCTGAGACTTTGGGAGGTTGGCAGAATAGGTACAGGTTAAGATTATAGATTAAGTCAAACTATGATAAGTAACAGTCCTGTAGAATGTGGTATATGCCTTACTTGCATGTACCTTTGGACAAAAGTGTCCCCAAATACATGTACGTAACTGTGAATATATAATTTCATACATGAATATTAAGGTTTTGCTTATGTCATTCTTGCTACTACAAACACTCTAATCGGTGCCATAATGATTCTTTCACTAATAACTCTAATCTGACAAGCAAGATACTTAAAATGTCCAACGTAAACCTACTTTTTCATGGAGCGAATCCTCCAGCTGTTTTCTGTAGTTCTCCGAGTCCTGAATTAAGACATTCTGGGGTGGGGGTGTGGGGGGATAGCAGACATTTCCAATCTAGACAAAATGATGGGCTCGTAAATCTGCCCCATGCGTTTTTACGTTCCCTTAGAGTTGCAGCCTTTCTTCTGCTTTTTATGTGCGTTGTTAAGCGCATGGCTGCAGATGATGGACAGCCCCCCTCACTGCAGGCCTCTGGGCCTCCTCCCCAACATGGCTTACCTTCTCCTCCAGGGCCGCCATCCTCTCCTTGAGGTGGAGCTGCAGTCGCTCGTTGGACTCGGTCAGCAGCCGGTCCACGGTGTCCGACAGACGCTTGTTGTGCTCCTCGTTCATCTTCTCCCTCTGCCGGGCCTGGCGACCCCCACCCAAACCCACCCCACCCCAAGTGAAAGTGCGGTAACGTACTGGACGTCATAGACCTTGCGTACTGAGAGCTGAATGATAGCCAGGGGCGAGGGGTTTCAAACTCCAGTCCTCAGGGGCTGTAGGATCTACCAATTTAGACCTAGAAAACCTGGGGTTAGCTAGTCCTATCTGAAGAAATGACACCAGACAGGAAATTGAGAAGAGGAGCCGGAAGAATTGGGCTCTGGAAGATGGGAGTTTTCCACCCTGAATGTGAGCGCCTCCCTGTGGCAGGATGCACGGAGGGCGCTCACAAGCCATGCCCCGGACCTGTGAGGAGCAGGTGGAGAGCGCTAGCGTGCTTCTGCCATGCAGCCACGCAGCCTTCCCGGCACTGATCGAGCGGGAGGGGGAGGGGCACGCTTCCCAGCAACTCACTCTTTGCAGCTCCTGGTTGCGCTCCTCCAGCTGGCCCTCCAGCTGCCGCATGCGCTCCTCGATGCTCCCGTGCCGCTCCTCCGCCTGGCAGAGGGAGAGAGCAAAGGGGAGGGGGGGAGGGGGGGGTCGGGTCCGCCGTTTAGCAGCCGCGTCGGTGATGGGAGCGCAGGCAAGGGGGCGACAGGAGAGACAAGCCAAGCGACTAGGTCTGGGCCAGCTGAAGCTCCACGAGGCTGGGGATCAGCCGGATCGCAAGGGGGGAGGAGTCAGCCGGACCGGAAAGGGGGGTTAGCCGGACCACCTGGCTACAGGTGCATCGGCTGCGGAGGTCTGCTCACGGGTCGGAGGAAGCTACGGGCTTCGAGTGTCAACCAGCCAGTGTCATGCAACGTCCCCACAGATCCAACACAATCCTGCCCTCTTTCCACAGAGACGGACACACACAAGCTGGAGGAAGCAGGAGACCATGGAGGGGCTCGGCTTCGGCAAACAGAAATAAAGACGGGGGCAGGAGCGGGCAAACGTCTGATGGATTCTTAATTAGCGACAGTAAGCAAAGTCCTGTGCAGCTACCTTCCTAAGGATGGAGGTCATGTCTTGGAGCTTAGCTTCCATAACATACTGATAATCATCGGCAGACGAAGAGGAGCCTGAGTCAGACTAACCGGCCGGGGGGCAGGGGGAGAGGAGAGGGACAAATGCGAGAGTCAGAATGGAGAACAGACAGACACGGACAGACACAGGCAGAGAGACAAATGGACAGACAGACAGATGGACGGACAGACAGATGGACGGACGGAAGGACATAGTGACAAACGGAGAGACAGACGAACAGACAGGCGAACGTATGGACAGACAGACTAACAGAGAGACGGATAGGCGGACAGGCACTGTGTCGTGTCTGATAGATCATGCGTATATCTTAAATCTTAAATTATTGTTAGTAATTACGCACAAATCCAAGTGGGGAAAGCAAAAACTAGACAAAAACTAAATTAAAAAATATTACAGATGGGAATGATATGCATGTACAGTATGTGTGTCACTCTGCTGAAAAGCAGGTATCACTCCTTCTGATAGTGAAGGTGAGTCTTTAGCCCACATGTGTGTGTCCGGTACGGTTCATAGCCTTTAAGACACTAAGTTGATCAGTAAAAATTAATTTTAACTATATTTGTATTATTGGGGGAAAAAATCATATGATAGCTTGAAGACTTGGTTATATTTCCGTTAAGTGACACCAGTGCTTTACATTGTAAACACTGGGCAGCCTATGTGTGTGTGTGATGTGGGAGAGTGACCACAATCACATGACAGGGCCCCGTGGTCAGCAGGAACCAATCAGGGCCACAGATGCCACACGTAGCCACCTGACATCAGATATGCCATGTGAGGATTGCAGTTCCTGTACAGTGCAGTCCCACTTACCTGGGTGCAATGCAGACCTGACACTCATTAAACAGTCTTATACGTCTCTAAGTTTTCAAAAATATATCCTTTGTGTGAGTGTAAAATGAGATGTGTTATTTCACCGCGAAGCTAATGGCTTCCATAGTTTGCATTTCCCGGGGCAGTGTGTCCCAACTCAGTGCTCAGGGACCTGCAGACATTACACGTTTTTGCTCCCTCCCAGCTCCCAGCCAATGGAACGTAGACTGTCTGGGGGTCCCCGAGGACTGGGTTGGAAAACACTGTCCTAAGGATAGCCTGACGTTTCTCCTTTATGAAATAACGTGGACTGTGTTACCTTATTAGACCAGCTGAACACTAAGTGCTGAGATATTAGGTAAGAGGATATCAGAGACATGGCAGAATCAATATGAACATGGTCACCTTCCATAGGAATAGGCCTGTGGTCACATGACTTTAACTAGAAGTGGGAGGGAGCTATTACCTTGGTGAGGGCCGCTATCCTCTGGGCCAGCTCAGCCTCCACCTCGGGCAGCGTCTCCGCTTTCCTCATGGTCTGCTGCAGCTTCTGCTCGGCCAGCTCCAGCCTTTCCTGCAGCTGCCGGTTCTTCTCCTCCATCTGCAGATGGATGGGGAGAGTTTGCTCTTATTCCAACTAAGATGGTTGCACAACCTGGAAGAAATGCTCTAGTAGTGGTAGGAACAAGAACACCTATATCGAGTCCCATTAAAGACCTTGAGGGATAAAGTCAGAGTCAAGACCAAGACTTCGGGAGGGTCTACACCAAGACCAGAAAAAGTGGTCCAGGAGAACGTTATTTTGGGCCACTGTATGCTGTGGATTATATGTAGATGGTAAGACAATAAAGACCCACTTGACTTGACACTTGACACTTGAGTAAAAATGAATTTAAGCATGACAATCCTTTGATCTCAAGCATTAGTATTTAGTCACAAATACCCAACATTATATCACTGCTGATCAACTTTTCATGTGATCTACTTATCATTGTGAGTTCCTGTATGAATAAGTCAAAGCGAGTTTTCACTGGTCGTACTGTTTGTCTGAAATGTAAAAAAACATAACTAGTGCACACTGTAATTATAGCGTGCACACACTCAGCCCTTAACACATAACTGTAATGTTTTAGAGTAGTCAGGATGAAAAACAGAGAAAGAGAAATAATCTCTGAGTATGCCTGCTGTTTCATCTAAATCTGATACTGTAATGATAAGGGAAACAAATAAAACACTTGTATAACTCCCATAAAAACAGCAGTTTTCATAATACCTGTGTAACTAGCAGGAGTTTATGGGGAGAACTACTCATGTGAAACCTAAATGGTAATCACACTCATTCCGGTTCTAACAATATCCATTGTACTGAGCATTTTAGAACTTGCAGTGCAGAGAAGTGTGGTTGCATGCAAGAAAATCACACTTGTGATTAATGTGGTCAAATCAAATAGTGACTGAAAATGCATGAAAAGCTCTAGTTCAAGATTAATTCAAGACTGAGTAGAAATGCTTTCAATTCTGGGAGAAGAAGGAGTTAGTGGAAATATTGGTCTTAAGACCAAAACCAGACTCAAGTACTACAACACTGTGCTCAGGTGAGGTAGATTTACAGATGAGCACGGAAGCCTCCAGAATTCACGAGTCACTGAACATCTGCTAAAATGGGACAAAAATCAGAAAAGATGACTGTACATTAAAACCTTCTCTACTCTTTTGGAGTGGGTGGGTTGGACATGCTGCACAAAATCTAGCTCTCTCTTCACTGATTTCTGCATCTATGGATGATGCCTAATAGATTTTTTTTTTTTTTACTTTTTCCCTCCAACTCTTGGCAAAGAGACTAATCAACATCTCAAAGCTTGTTAAGCTCTGTGATGCGCTTCTCATCAAACACCCTGCAGCGTTTGATGTCAGGAGTCTCCTTCCCTTTTCCGGCGACTGCTAGGCAACCGCTGCGCCGGGGACAGATGTGCCGGTTTCCGCGGCACTGGTTAGCTGCACTAATCATACAAAATCCTATTTAATCAGTGCGTGTAGCAAGTAGGGGCTCCTTGGCTCTTGAACAAGCACCTTCAGGAGACCCGGGGGACTACCAGGTCCTGAAGCGCCTCTGCTTGAAATATATCCAATGTGCGGCCCATATTTGTTGGCATGGCAACAAGCAACGGCACCTGGTTCAGTGACACGTTCCTTGCAAACCCAAGCAGTTGGGGCCTTCAAAAGATAAACAATCCTTGGAGAACAACCCCCCCCCCCCAAAAAAGAAGACCTTCTTTCAGTCTATGGCTTTGTGAGAAAAGCACCCTCACCTGTCTCAAGAAAGCCTCCTTGTTGGCCAGCTCATTCTCCAGCTTGTCACTGATGTCGTGCAGTGAGGTGGACTCCCGCTGGGCGCTGAGGTAACGCTTCTCCAGGGTGACGATGCGCTCCTCCATGTCTTCCTTCTGACACATGGCCTAAACGATTGCATCACCTGATGTCACGGATGTGTATCCATGTCCATCGTCCCTCCCCACGCACACAGAAAAAGTCACAATAAAACAGTACTTTGTGATCCTCTCCTAAAATACTGCCACATAAAAAGGCTGAAAAATTGTCTGATTTATTTATTTTTTAAAACCCAGATCAGCCATCTTTAACTTGCAAGGTGATGCTACCATAGCAGCTGATGTTATTCATGATATATTTATAATCAGCCTGCTGATTTACTCTTCATTGGCCCTTCGTTTTCCAGTGGCACAAACACAGTTTGGCAGAATGTGTCCTACATCCAGCTTCTCTTGTCCTTCATTTGCAACTGAAGAGCAAATTTCCAAAACTCCCTCAGTCAATTTTTTGTTGTTTTTGAGAGGAGGCCACCAATGACCTAAAGTCAGGTTTCCTCATCATTGGTTATGGAACCAAAATGTTCTTAGTCCTCACGTAATCCAACAAAGTGCTTTCTTAAGATTTCCAAATCACATCCTCATTTACTTATCCCATCCACATATCCCATGGAATGAGTGAGTTTTTACATCTGCTCTTCAACTATAAAGAGTAGCCCCTCAAATGAGTGACAATACTATCAGTGAATCAGCCACCTCCTTGATGTCTCTCTGGTACTTGTTGTTCATCTCCTCGGACTTGATGAGGTCCTTGCGGGCCGTCTCCAACTCCTGCTCCACCTCGGACACGCGCGAGGCCAGCGAGGACATGCGCTCCTTCATCTGGGCCAGCTCGTAGTTCTGCTTCTCCAGCAGCTCCTGCAGCTCCACCACCTGGCTGGCCTCGCTGACGGTCTCCATGGCGCCATTGGACAGACGCTGGGAAAAGAGAGACGGAAGGCCTGAGCATCTCGGCAGCCACAGAACAATAAGAAGAACAATAGGAATTATATTAAGATATAATATTTCGTAGTGAGGCAAGGCCCATAAATGTTTACAGAAAATGAAGATCCCGGTTCCTGTTTCCTTCCAAGGTTAATTAAAGTCAAGGGCAAAAACAGTGACAACATTGTATTGTATGAATGATTGCCTCATAAATACCTGTAAATAAAAGAATAATTTTCAGCAGAATTTTAAAACTTTAAACCTAAACGCGTTTTGTGGTTACAAGCCCGGTATCATCTTAACATTATGTATTACTTTTCTAACAGCTTCTGACAAGCGAACACGGGAATCACACCTCGGATGGGATATTATATGCAAATTGCAAAAAATGGGTGTTGAGCACAATCGGATTCCCGCATTAGTCTGCAGCCTTATTTAGCTCCAGTTGGGAGGGCTTGCTTGCAGACACAATTCCTTGCCTTTCGCAGTAACAAGGAGTTTATTTTCTTGGATAATTCCCTCCACTACAGATGTTAACAATCCATCTGTGCTTACTTTGGTGAAGTAAAGACTGAGAATGAGTGTATAAAAGAGGTCCGGGGAGCTGTGAGCTGACCATAGGGCCCGACTACATCATTGTCACTGTCATTACAGGCATGGCTATACTGCAGTCTGAAGATAATCACTGATTCTTGCCCCCATGGTTTGCAATTCTGAGCTCCCAGCTGGTGTCTCTAAATCAGGTGTCGTATTTATGCAGCTTTGGTGCTTTAGTTAACCAGTTAATTGTCTCAAGTCTTTCTGGGTGCATTTCCTGAAAACTGGTAGGACCCTGTTGGGTTTTCCCTACTGATGACCCATAAAGTACAGACCAGACCCATGCAGATCCATCCATCTGGGCCATAGTCTGGTCAATGATGCTTCCTGAAAAGGACTGGGATGGACCAGAGCAAAGCCTCTATGTCTGAATTCAGGACAAGATGCCGATGCTGTCTGAGAGTGATGCACGAGGACTTCTCTTCTGCTTAAAGCTGCTTCTGCTTTACCGTTCAAGTACAAAAACTATGAATTTTTCTTGCTGGAATTGGTGCAGACATACAGTACAGGGACAATATGAACACCGCAATGTAATAATAAAAGGAAAGAAGTAAGGGTATAATAATAATAATAATAATAATAATAATAATAATAATAATAATAATAATGTAAATCGTACACATAAACCAATACTGCAGCTCATAAAATATAGGACATAAATACAAATCCCGACTCCCAATATATACATATATATATAATTATGTGTGATTTAGAGAAATGCAGGTATGACTGCAAATTTCACTAAGGAGCTAAAAGACCAAATTCAGTTTGGCAAACCCGGACGGTGCACCTGCCTCTGGAAAGCCATTAGAAACCTTCTAGAGCAGTGCCTATCCGATCCTGTAGGGCCCACAGATGGTCCATGTTTTTGCTCCCTCCCAACTCCCTGCCAAACAGTCCACATCTGAAGGGAGCAAAAACGTGGACTGTCTGCAGGTCCCCGAAGACTGAATGGGAAAACGCTCGAATACCCCTGCAGCGGTGCCAAATTAAAGCTACTCTTGCTTTCAGACTCAGGATTTCAGAGTTTGTATCTTCGTGCCGGCATGAGAGACCTGGTGCAATATTGCTTGTTCTTTACTAGCTTACCTACTGAAGCCCCAAAGAAACAAGCGTTTGAAGCCTTTGTTGAGGTTCATTAAATATAATGTATAATGTGGGTCAGGAATTCTGCTGCTTATTGAAATCGGAAATGACCTCATTAAAGCGACTGCCATTTAAATAGTGCATTGTCTCATTCACCTTTTATGTTGCCAGTGATGAGCTTGACACACCCTTTCGACCCTTCCACCCTTTTGGTCTGGAATACAGATGGCAGTAATGGTGTATTTCTAAGCCACGGCTTTAATTCCCCATGTAAACCTACGGGATGAGTTACGGTTGGCCCACCTTGCTGTGGGCCTTCTGGCTGATATCGGCGCTCTCTGGCAGCTCCTCTGCGCCCTCCCCGGATGCCACTTTCCTCTGGATGCGGGCATTTTCCTCCCGTAAGGCTGTGATCTGGGGAGGGGGGTTAGGGGGAAGGACACAACCCAGAACTCAGTCGTTGGAGACGCACTGGGTAAACCCAGTACACAACAAGCGGCATTAGATGATCAATGAGACGTCTCTTCACATGTCTAATGGTGATTCCTGTTATAACGTGTCCCTCCAAGGTAAGTTGTGATGCTTACAAGCTACCCCGATAAGCCAGTAACCCCGCTTCGTAGTATAGGCCACATGTTTGAGCCGGCCAGAACGTACCAAAAACATTTGCTGTCTTTATTTTCATGTGTGCGCAGACACAGTCAGCATTTAATATTTTCTCGACTTGAGCTACCTGTCATTGAATCGGAGTTATTGAATCGAACAATGTTTACCCTGAGCATTATCTTTTAAAACCAAAAAGAAAACATCACTTTGAAAGGAGAATCAACACTGCAATAGATTCCTCCTAACTGCTTGTTTACTGGACTTTGCTATGAATTCACTTTCTCGGCCAGGACTTTTATCTGAAGCAATTTTTGCCCATTACACAGCTGGAAATGTTAACAGGCCCATGCAGTTTAAATGTCTTTCCCAAGAATTCTGCAGCAAGGAGTCGGGTTAGAATGTGCAGTCTTCAGCTCGTAACCATTATGCTGCACGCTCCCTGGTTATGCAATACCTGCACGTCCATACAGCACAACACGAATCACTCATGTAGCTTCTCAGCATTAGACTCTCTACTGGCCAAAGAGACGCGTGTCACACCTTTGCAGAAAACAGGATTCGTGCAGGAGCCTGACGTTTGCCATCAATTACTACATCCTGCCTATTTCACTGCATTTTCTCCATTTAAACCACATAAATAAAACTATGATGTCATTAATTTTCAGAAGGCACTTTGTCTTGTGTTTGCCATCAGACACTCAGACCATACTGTAGATCATTAGGCTCTAAGATGCAGCGACGTGCTGTCATCTGGTACGGCAGGCCCCAGGCTAACTCCAAAAACAAATCCCAGTAATTTTAACGTTATATTCCAAAGTGCAATGACACGGCGGACAGGCCTCATGAAGACGTCAGCAGACAGTTGCGCGGAGCACAAACCTAATTGCTTTTACAGTGGCTTCAATCCAGCTGCACAATTGATTTTGCATTAGTGGTGATCAGAAGAGCGTTGTTTTATTCCACAGAGAGGGTTCATAAATTCATATTTTGCTGGCATTATAAACACGTTGCTGTGGCAGATGAGGATATAGGGCTGAGGCTGTGATTTGTTGCAAAAAATAAAATACCAACGCATTTTTAAGGCTGATCTCATTTCTCCCTCCTCAGATTATAAAGGTAGGTAAAGACTCTGGTTCAGGTTAATATGCTATCGCAGTGATTTCACCACGCTTTTGCCAAACTGCTTCTTGACACCACTGTAGTTATTCTGAATGTCTATAATGTTTACTTCATTTCAATCGTCAGTCCATATCTCTGTTCAATTCTTCATGACTGAACTCATGATTATAATAATGATTATGTTCCTTAGCACAGATGAAGGCTACATTTTTGCAGCGGTTTCACACACATGAACACATGCCTTATGGGTGTAATAGAACAGACAGCACTGCGTTCCTTTAGAACAGTGATTCCCAACCCAGTCCTCGGGGAACCCCGGACAGTCCACATTTTTGCTTCCTCTCAGCTCCCAGCGCACCTGTGCCAGGTGTTCGGTGTCCCTGATTGGCTGGGAGCTGGGAGGCAGCAAAAACGTGGACAGTTCGGGGTTCCCCCGAAAACTAGGTCGGGAAACATTGCTTTAGAGACCAAATCTGATTGTGAATCAGTGGGTATTGCACGCATTTCAATAGCACATGCTGTACATAAAGGATTTTTTTTACTTGTAAAAATCAGAACTGAAATATTTCATTCACACTCAAAACATTTTGATGTAGAAATAACACAATATCAGAGATGGAAAGTTCAGGTTCAAAATGCACAAATCCAGACCAAGGTTTTGTTTCAACCAACCAGTTGAGTATAAAGAGTCACAGTCACAGAGTACTCAATGGGTTGGTTGAAACAAAATCTTGGCCTGGATTGGTACTTTCCGAACCTGAACTTTCCACCTCTGCACAATATAATTTTTAAAATGCATCACATTTATGATATGAAATTTTGTCCATATTCAAGATTCTACCAAAGATTCTATAGAAAAGAAGCTAAATTAAGTTCTATTCAATCTTCCGCACTATGGATTGATGCAGGACCTTTTGCTTATCACCCCACAAAGCTCAGTACGGATTCATCCCCCCAGGAACTCAGCTTCACTGAAGCACAGTGAGTCCTATAATCCTGTCCAGCAACAAGCACCCGATGGCCAACTTGCATCTAAAAGGTCAGGGAGGGTGATATCAGTAAAACGGGATCTCACCCAAAAGTCTTGCGGATCTTGATTTAAAAACTCAACTGGGCGGATGAAGAACACTATGGTTGCCTGATATTGCATTCTGCTTGTGGGCTGTTTGATTTGGGAGGAAGTGAGAACTTCCCTCTGTGGGGAGGCAGTGTGTGAGAGACAGATAACAGAGACAGGCCGTAAGCTACGAGAGTGCAGATGAGAGAAGTCGGGGGTTGTTAGCAGGGATACAGGGCCCAGCAGCCGGTGCAGGAAGTGCGGATCCGCTTCTCTTTACCCTCTCCCACTGCTGAGACATATCAGGTTGGCCTGGGGAGCAAAAAAGTGAAACTGACAGACATGCAACAGAGAAGGAAGAAACAGTCCATCCTTACTTCCTGATTGGCGGCCGTCAACTCCTCTTCCAAGGCTGAGACCCTCTCAAGTGACACCCGCAACCTTTCCCTTACCTAAAGAGAAGAGTGCACTCTAAATGCAGGAGAAAGAAGAGCCAAAGTCCATCCAGCTGTAAAGTGAACAGAGCTGGGCTTTCCTCAAAGGACAGACAGCAATGCAGTCATATAACTCCGGTAGTCCCCTCTGGGGTTCTGAAGGGAGACCGGAAGCAGATACTCAGGACCGTGAAGCCTCCTTAGCCTTGGTTTTGGACAATGTCTCCCTTCAACGTCAGGGTAATGCTAAGTGGGGTGGTGTGGGGGGTCCCTATATACATTTAGAATTACTCACTGGCACTGGGGGCATGATAACTGTGATTCATCAGATAAATTATCATTAGAAAAACACACTGTATTATGTGCTCTTGTTTATGTAAATTGCACCAGTCCATTTTTATCACATTTGAAATGTCCTTTTGGACAAACAAAGAGATTCAAACATTGAAAAAAAATATTAAACCCACAAATACACATACAATGAAGTATAACAAGAGCTTTTGACCTTTTCCCTACCTTTTCATCTAGTGCTTTGTGGTGTTCAAACAGGGACTTAAGAGCTTTGAGCACCTCAACCTCGCTGGAGACACCAGAGGGTGACTGGGCCTGCCTCTTGACCACAGTCATGCGGAGCGATCGCTCGTGTCTGGACACCAGGCACTCCAAGTGCTCCAGCAAGAGCTGGGGAGGGAAATGGGGCAGAAATGTCACCCGCATGGTCAAACACGCGGTCAGCATGCGGTCAGCACATGTGGATAGGGTTAAACTGAAGGTGATAACTTCATAAGTTCTAGGAAATAAATTTTACAAATACCATGTAAATATTATAATTCAAAAATATATTATTACCTGGTGGAGGAAAATTGTTTACAAGTCTTGAACAATACTGCAGCCATTTGAGAATGAAAGACAGAAATGATCAGCGTCTAATTTGGACAGGTAATGTTCTGCGAGCTGATGGTGAGCAGATGGCAGGGCCTGTGCAATGCCCTGGAGGTGGACACGCGCACCAGCACATCGTATCTCAGAAAGGCAACTTCATGCAGCCTCAGAAGAGGTGTGGCAGTCCCTGGATTTTCCAGAACATTCAGCTGAGATTTGGTTTCACAAGTGGGCAGCCAGGACTTAAACCAAACCCTTCCTATAGAGCCTGAGGTAGCAGGATGAAAATGCACATCATGCTATTAGACAGGAACAGCCAGGCTGGCAGAAACATCGACCGCCACATTCCCTCTGCCACGCTGCTCTCCTGTGGCATTCATTAAAAACACTAAATGTGCAGACTTTGCTATAATGCTTTAAAAAATGTGCTAGGTGCTTCCTTCAGTGTTTAGGGGTTTTCTGTGTGGGTGTGTGTGCCCTGTGATGGAGTGGCCCTCAGGCTGCCTGGCATAGGCTTAGACCTCCCCTAGTGAGTGGACAAGGGGATAGAAGAAGGAAGTCCTGGTCAGGGATCCAGAAAACTACTTTTAATAAATTGTGCTTTCCCCAGAGGACAGTGACGCACCAGGGACGGATCATGACGGATCTGAAGATGTCACTGAAGGAGGATTCGATGGAGCAAGAAGACCGCACTGGAGGATGAGTGTCATGACAGAAAAAGGCGGCGGCACTGAAAGAGGAGTGTCACAATGTAGGAAAGGGGTAGCACTGGAGGAAGAGTGTCACAATGTAGGAAAGGGGCGGCACTGGAGGAAGAGTGTCACAATGTAGGAATGGGGCGGCACTGGAGGAAGAGTGTCACAATGTAGGAAAGGGGTGGCACTGGAGGAAGAGTGTCACAATGTAGGAAAGGGGTGGCACTGGAGGAAGAGTGTCACAATGTAGGAATGGGGCGGCACTGGAGGAAGAGTGTCACAATGTAGGAAAGGGGCGGCACTGGAGGAAGAGTGTCACAATGTAGTAATGGGGTGGCACTGGAGGAAGAGTGTCATGACAGATTAAGGGGTTGGGACTGAAAGCGGAGTGTGACAATGTAGGAATGGGGTGAAACTGGAGGAGGAGTGTCATGACAGAGAAAGGGGGCCGCACTGGAGGACGGGTGTCACAATGGAGGAATGTGGCGGCACTGGAGGAGGGGTGTCACAATGGAGGAAGGAGGCAACACTTGAGGAGGAGAGTCACAACAGAAAAATGGAATGGCACTAGAGCAGGAATGTCATGACAAAGAAAGGGGGCGGCACTGGAATAGCAGTGTCATGTTAGAGAAAAGGAATGGAACTGGAAGAGAATTGTCACAATGGATAAAGGGGGCAGCACTGGAGGAGGAGTGTCATGATGGAGAAAAGGCACTGCAGGAGCAGTGTA
This sequence comes from Mormyrops attenuatus, assembly GCA_026777985.1. Taxonomy (NCBI): domain Eukaryota; kingdom Metazoa; phylum Chordata; class Actinopteri; order Osteoglossiformes; family Mormyridae; genus Mormyrops; species Mormyrops attenuatus. The sequence continues at coordinate 27,121,587 of JAODKC010000064.1, forward strand.
ATGATGGAGAAATGGAATGGCACTGGAGAAGGAGTGTCACAACAGAGAACGGCGATGGCACTGGAGGAGAAGTGTCACAACAGAGGAATGGGATGACATTGTCCCGTGTCATGATGGAGAAAGGGGGCAACACTGGAGGAGAAGTGCCACAATAGAGAAATGCGACAGCACTAGAGGAGGAGTGTGATGATAGAGAAAGGAGGTGGCACTGCAGGAGGAGTGTCACGTTGGAGAAACGGGAATAACACTGGAGGAGGAGTGTCATAACGGAAACAGAGAAAGAGGGCATCACTGGAGGAGTGTCACGACGGCATGATGGTGTCTAAGGTAGATGTTGCGCAATGGATTCCTCCACACTAATAGAAGTCACCACACTAATCTGATAGCTGTCCACCCATTTATAGCATCCAGATGATGGGCAGACCGAGACCCCTGTCACTGCCTCATGCTGTTTAACCAATCGGAACTCAATTCCCAATTCTCAGCCCCATTCCCTGACTTGGCTGTCTTCCTGTGAGATCACTAAGCATGCCTCAACTGCTCCTATGCTCCTGGCACATCACCTCTGCGTTACTGACAATCAAACACTGCAGATATACAACACTGGCTATAAGCTCTGCATGGATTCTGCGATCATTCCATCTCATCCGTACCATCTGATGAATCAATCCAATAACAGAAAACGCAAAGGACGTTCTGACTTGTGTCAGCAGTCCTTGGGAAGTCGTGGCCCTAGGAGATTCGATGCGGTAATGAAAACAACCGATAAGTATGATATGCCTCTCTGGTAGACTGGTAGTGACACGTTCTCTGGATATGCTCCTGTTTGGTCATCAGCCAGATACTGGCTTGCCTGAGCTGGCTCCAGAAGAGCCTGGAGCTGAGGAGTGAGGTGTGAGGTGCCAGCCGGCTGCCCATCTCCCACTTCCTGGATGCTGGGTGATACTCACCCGCGTGTTGTTCCTCTCCGCCTTCAGTTCGGAGATCTCCTCCTCCTTCTCCAGCAGCTGCTCCCGGCAGGCGTTCAGCTCCTTGGTGAGAGCAGCGAACTCCTACGGAGGACACACATGATAATCGACCATATCAGGCCCACACTGCCATCGAAATGAATTATTACCTTAGATTTAGCTATTTATAAGCGTACTAGTCCCCTGAAGGCTTACATTTGTATTCCTCTGCTTCAAAAAATAATTTAGGGTCATTTTTTAAAGAACGAGCACTCTTTCATAGAGGTTCCTCCACAAAATAAGGAACCCGGAAAGTGAAATCATCCCTCTGGGCCATTAAAAGGCTATTAATCCACGTTCACCTATAAACAGTGATGAGAAAGCAGCTCTGAAACACTGGGGTGTCGAATGCTTGGGCTGAGGGCAATCTCAGTTAAACCAGTCCTGGACCCAGTGGCAACAGAGACTTTGATATGGGGGGCGAGGATTAATCATCTAAATGAAAAGTTCTGTTTTTTGTATGGATGGATGAAGCCAAACTAAATACTGGGGAGATTGGTAACCCCCCGTCAGCCCTGGTACCAGCGGTCCTGCCCGTACCCGGTAAATGAAGTTTGATTGACCAGTTATGATCCAGGTCTGATCCAGTTATGATGAACATGTATGTATGATAGGTATGACTGTATGAATTAAAGCTCAGATATGCTTCTTCAGATTTAGGTTATTTATTTATGTACATCAGAAAAAATAATCACTTAACTATACATGTCAACTCCACAACCCTATAGCTGTATAGTGACTTAACTGTTTAAGCGCAGTGAACTAAATCAGATCTGCTAAAATGAATACATTACAAAGGACAAGAGCTAAAACAGACAGTTTTAAAGCTTTATTACCATAGACTGTAACTATCAATATAAATCACGTATTAAATCTTAATTGAATTTGAATTTAATGTTAATTAGGCCTAATTAAAGATTCAGATGGAAGAGAAACATCCAGGACTGTTTGATAGTCACTCCAACAGATTAACCAATAGCAAGTGGTATTAAACATACAGTAGCTCATGACAGAGCCCCCAATAATCCCACCCACTATCCAATCATGATAACCACTCATCCAGTGTAAGGTTACAGTGAACTTGGAGCATACATATCCCAGAATGCACAGGGCGCAAGGTAGGGCACATCCAGGATATATCACAAACCAATAATTGGAAAAATGTTTCTTAAACAAAGCATTTACAGTGGTCTCCTCATACCTGTGGTTTCAGTTCACGGTTCACCATGACCCAAAAAAACTGCAAAATGTCTAGCAGTTTTTTTATTGTCCCTTCGTCCTTTGAGGAATATAAAAGGCATGATTTTCACTGCTCCCTCATCCCTTGGTACATGACATGACATTTTTCATTGCTCTATTGTCTCTTGAGAATTAGGCTAAAACATTAAAATCTCTTTCTTCACACGGTAGTGTAAAGTAATATATAATGTATAATGTACTTTATTACTGTATTTAATGTTGGTAATGTCTTACTGTGCATAATTTATCAATTTAAATTTCCCATATGACTATACAAGAAAATCACGTTATATGCATGGTCCGCGGATGGTCCACTGTTATCCACGTTCTCGGCTATCCGCGGTACATCTTGGAATGTATCACCTGCAGATATGGGGGACCACTGTACATACCTACTAATAAGAGAAATCTTTCAGAAAGCCATGCTGAAGTTGGCCTTATTTTTAATGCAAAAAGGAACTTGAAGCAATGTAATTCTAGCCAACACCAACAAGGGCAATGACGTCACGGGTCCTTGGAGAGAGATGAATGTTTTCAGGGCATTTTCTAATGCTCACATCAAAGAGGACTGCCAAAAATATTGGCACAGGTTTAGCCAGACTTAACCAAATCAAATGTCAACACAGTCAGACATTACACAGCTACAAGGCTGCTTATGATTGTTTCTCTAAATGAGGAGAAAATATTCAGATTTTTCTTGACTATACACTATAGATGACCACAACCATGGAGGGACTTATACAAGAGCAGGGCCACAGGAATACTGGGTCCAGCTTAAAGCTGATTGGCCCTTGGACTGCCCCATCCCCTGTCACTCACCGAATGACAACATATCATTGGCTAATGATAAAGCTGGCCCCTTTTATGCCCCACCAATAACCACCAATCCAGCCACATTCATCACTATTATCATTACTTATTCTTAAATGAATATCTTGGCCCAGCATCCACTGTATTTGAATTGATATTAATATTTGACCTTGGATTATACAGTCTATTGAATTTTTCCTCCTTTTTCACTATGTAGTTCAATTTTTTTTATCGATAGTGTTTTTCTCAAAGGAAGGCCGAAATTAATATAAAAAATCTGAACCCGTCTGAAGATCATTACTTAAGCAATGCTTACAAAAACTGGTCCTGTGCCGGGATGTGCACTTGCTTTTAGTCAAGAAAAGGAGAGACAAAATGTTTTTATTGAACTTGTCAGCGGCGAGCAAAATATCATTTGAGGAACATGGTTTGTGAGCACTTCTGACGACGCACCAGAACTAAAACAACAGAAAGCACCAAGAGGGGAAGGAAAACAAGCGTAAACTGGAGGGTTGAGTTTACAGCTGTCCCTCTGTCGACCCACGACATAGCATAACTCACGTCCTTGGTTGCTTCACTGGTTCCCATTTGGCTGAAACAGGTACTGGCACAGTACGGTACAGGTAGTTCTTCAGAAAGTATACTGGGAGCCTCATCCCTTATCTCTACTGTACCACTAACACCACAGGTGTGCAATGGGAAGCCTAACATACTGAAAACTCCTCTTATTAATCCCTTATTAATCCCTTATTAGTTATCTTATTAGTCCCCAACTCAAACACTGAAATTGTCACAGCGTTTCGGTTTAATTTCGGCAGTGATTTTAAGTACAAAATTAAGAGTGAAAGCTAAGACATCAAAATAACATTAGTTTTTGATGCCCAGAGAAAAGTAAGAGTTTAAGAATTAATTATTCATACACTAAAATATAGCAGAATATAGCCTATTTGAACACTTCGACTGCATGGTGAAGACACTCCCCACTTTTCACACATTGCCACTGCATCCAGTGAGACTCCATGAAGCGTAATTTATGAAGCACGATCGGCTTTTACCTGAGGGGCCTGCTGTCTTATGGGTGTTATTTTTTATTTTTTTTGCCTGTTGCATGTACATTTGTACAGAAGCCAACATGGTTGGTTTATTTGTGAAACATTTGTGGCGCTCCATGGGCAGTTTCCTATGGGAACATTTCATCTATGAATACCATACTTTAAAAACATACCTACTACATAACTGAAGGTATGAGAGCAGAATTGGAATAAAAATAGAGCCAATAGAGAAGTCAACAGTAATGAATGTTTGCGTAATCCAATTCCTCACACTTAGCAGTAATATTGAATGAATTACTATAAGGCTTTTATGGCGATTTACTATAGTATTTACCAGGAAAGTCAAATATCATAATAAAAATCTCTTTCCATATGGGTACAGTAAAAAATACCCCAAGTATTTTCTCAGTCTTGCCTCCAGACAAATGCATTCTGGTATCTCTAATACTGGCATAAATTTTGTTGTAAAAATGTACTGACACAGAAGTGTTTTAAGTCTCTCCGAGACTTAATGTTTGTCATGTGATCTTAATTTAGCTATAATGAACACAAGCAGTGCGACGCTGATGAGAGACATCATGGCGCCACCACAGTGATCAGTCTGCCAGCCCTTGCAGTGAGCCTGTCGCTACGCCGAAGCACCGTATCATCACTGTCAGTTCCCTACATAACCGATGCTTTCCCCTACACCATGGCGCTAAATCTGAGCCAATAGTTTTGCTAATCGGAAAAAAAGAACTGAAATTGAAAGTTCAAGTTTTGATGTGGAACTTCAAAAAAACACAACAATGTATTCAAACTAAGAATAAGTGTTTGAAAGTTTTTTTTGTTTAAATATACAGTAATTTTGATTCACTTCTGCATTTCTTTTAAATAAATGTTTTTTTTTCCACTATCATATATTTTGATATTTTAAATTTTATTTTTTCAGTTGTATTTTTTCCAGATTCATATCTTATTTTTCTACAGTTTCAAATATTCTCTTTTTGTTTGTTTCAGAATTTTTTCACATTCAGATCACATTTTCTCAGTTTCAGTCTTTTGGCACTGATTTGGGGTAGGGGTGTGGTATCAACTGAGAGGAACGATTAACCGAAAAAAATAAGATTTGAAACCATAAAAATAAGATCTGAATCTGAAAACAAAACTGCTACTGAAAAATAAGACCTCAAATATCAAAATATGTATGAAAGTAAAAAATGAAAACATTAATTGATAAAACATTTTAACATCCAAAATTGAATCAAAATTATATTTAAACTAGAAAAGAATTTCAAACACAGTTTTAGCTTGAATATTGCTAATCTTTATTGTGTTATTTAAAGTTCAGCATCAAAACTTGAACTGTGTAGCTCTTATCTGTTTTACATGCAGCAGCCCCTATTTAAGATTAAAAAACCCTGCAATCTTCCATTGTCTGGCAATGTAAATACCTCCATCCTTCAGCTATACTAATGTTAAAACAATCATTCATTACCAAGCTTAAGTCCCTTCGTGTTTTCATGGAAAGCCAGGCTAGAACTTGCTGTTAGGGATTGTATGGGTACCAAGCCTCAAATATGACGTACCATCCTTCCCCCAAGGCTAACTGAGGATGCTCTTGCGTACTGCCTGCCATCTGTACAACAAAATCACAACGAGCCCCCTTCGGTATGAACATTAGAAAGCACATTAAGCGTGGTACATCTAACCCTACAGCCAGCGTGCACAAAGACGCTATCAAAAACCACAATGGAAAAATGTATAATCTGCTAAGCGATTACATTGATCTAGAAATCTACTATAGTATGGCCCCTAAAATGACGATCTTCTAGAGGCACTGAATGCATGCGGTCGCAGTACGGCTGGTGAATCCGCAGCCTCGAAAGCTTCCCCTGGGGCAAGTTGATGGGGGAAACGGCGTTTAGATGATAACGAGGCAGAGGAGCATCCCGGTGTATGGGAGCTGTCATCCTGAAGGTATCTGCGTTAGGAACACGTGTGTATGTATTAGTCAGCGGCAAAGTATTTTAGGAAGCAGAGAGCACAGGTATGTGATAATTTTAGCAACTAATCATTATTCTAATAAGGAATGTGCTATCCTCCCCGCTAACCCACACAATGTCAAACAACTCACACGCTTGCTGTTTTTGGGCAGAGCTGCTCGTTTTATTTTAGTTTTTTAAAATCCATTCCTTCCTTACAGTGAACCAAAAGTGATTCAGACAGCCCTACCTAATTTTATCCGTGTTTTTTTTTTATTATTTTATTTTGAGTGTCAGGTCGTTCAGAACAAGGCAATTGTTCTTCCTAGTGGGACCCTTGCCGGAGTTTCCAGCTCTATCTCCAGCTGTAACTTTCCCTCAGAGGACTGCAGTTTAAAAGGCTGGCGAAAAGAAAAAGAAATCTGTTTCGGAGAAGAGAAAAACAAAACTATATATACGAATGGATTATAGCTATAATTTTAGCAACAGGAGTAACAGCCCGAAATCAGCCAGATGACAGGAAGTTATTAGTAATAAATGCCTGACTCATACAAAAATTCTGATAATAATTCTAGCTTAGTCATATAAAATACATAGTGATTAATGGTTAATCATTCATAATGGAATTTTTACATTTCATGTGACATTTTGCATGATATCATACAATAAATTGTGTGAAGAGCAACATAACACACATTAAGTGAATTTAGCTTTAAACGTGCCATTATTCAGCAGTTGTCAATGAGCCATGAAGGTACACTGGTGGCTAAATTTATTATTTCAGTTACTGCAATAATGAGGTATAAACCCACAAGGCTGAAGATCAGAAAGTCAGGATTAACACAATATAAAACTGAATGCATTCCACATTAGGTGTGGTTAAGTAGAGTGCATACTGGGTTTGGAAAAATGAAAATACAAGGTTTTAAAAGCTAGTATTCCGGAAACTGGTGTTTTAAAATATAAAAACAAGATACATTACTCAAAAGCTTTGTAATCTGGCCTTATCTGTTCTGTAGCTGACATGTTTAAAGTGGTTAATTTGTCCATAATACAGATTTAGATTAGTCGGATATGCTCAATTCATCCCGCAGAATAGTAACAGAAATATTACAAAAGCAGTGATAATTAATTGTAGATAAGGCAGACAGACATTATGAGATGTAAACAAAATTTCTGCTTTAGCTATCAATCCAATCAGTGAAAGACTTATGCTCTCCATGTGAAAAGCAGCTAAATGCTATGAAGAGGTATTTTACACACACACACACCACACAGGTTTGTAATTATACCTTTGTGGGGACTCTCCATTCATTTCTATGGGGAAAACTCTAATTCCAACATGACAACCTTAACCCCAACCCAGCCTGAACCATAACCATAATTAACCAAACAAAATACAAGACTTACGGCGTTTTTAGTTTTTTGATTGCAGTCACAAATTTTTCTAAAATTGAGTTTCCCCTCATGAGGACCGAAAAAATCCCCACAAAATCAGAATAACAGGTTTTTATCACATTGTAGGGACATTTGGTCCAGTGTAAACATGGGGCCGGGAGTGGAGGCCTGATGAGGCCTGTTCCTGGACCTCCTGGCTCTCCGGCAGTCCGCTGGGATGGGGCAGACATGCATGGAGCCAAATGTGAGAGCTCATTCCGGCGAACATTCTGTGCCCACTCAGAGCTAAATGCTGAAAACCCCGAGACCCGGAAAAATGCTTCCTCTGTCCATTTGTCGTTTACAAGTCTCCATGAGCCAGTTGTCTCCCCACCCCCCACGGCTTACAAGCATCGGGGCCCTGCCCAACAGAGCAAGCGAGGGCTCTGTTAATTGGAAATGTTTCAGAGGGCTTGTGGGGAACGGGCAATTTGATTAATACCGGGCTGCTAAAGGGCTTAAAAGATAATTTCCTGGAGTTTGCCCCGTACTGCAAGTGGGATTAATCTGCTGGCCCCCTTCTGCATGGAGGGGGGCGTTTGCTTAGTGGTGCTGTTAGCATTGCTGCTGACCATGCTGAGATCTGATGGCTGGGCCCTCAGACAGTCGCAGTGTGACGCTTTTCAGAAGTTTATACTGTACACAAGGTGCAATACACCTAAACATCACACACTATCCTTCACAATTATGAAAGGTGTCAGTCACGAGTCCAAGTCTCTGTGCCCATGATCGGAAGGGTGCTGAGCAGAAGAATCACATGTCTGTGGGCCCTTGAGCAAGGTCCTTAACCCCCAGCTCTATGGGCACCTCATGTTGGCTGACCTTGCACTGTGATACCCCCCCAAGTAATGGGGAGCAAGATGGGGTATGTGAGAACAAGAATTCCAATGTGCTTGTGTAAATGGCAAATAAAGGACTTATCATTGATTATCAACAAGCCTTGTCTCAGGCCATGCATCCATTTTCTAGACCTGCTCATCCTATGCTGGGTTCCAAAAGTACAGAGTCTATTTTAGAAGCTACTGGCGCAAGGCAAGAAATAACCCAGCATGGGGTGCCGACCCATCGGAGGACCGATCATAGTTAACTAAGAAAAGCTAACTAATCTGGAGGATTAATTTCCCTCAGAAGAGTGAAACACGGAAACCGGAGTGCTAGGTTTAGCCACAAGACACCAACAGTGCAGAAATACTTTTATGCTAAAATATACTGAAATACAACATGATTCTGCACCTTTCAACATAACATAACTTCAAACTGATTGTGTTCACTTGCTTTTTAGCAATTGTAGAACCAGGAGAACCAGGAATACAGAAGACATGGATTCATTCCATTCATGATTCCAGGTGATCTAAATGAGTAGCCAATGCTGGGTGTTTACACCAGGTGATCTAAATGAGTAGCCGATGCTGGGTGTTTACACCAGGTGATCTAAATGAGTAGCCAATGCTGGGTGTTTACACCAGGTGATCTAAATGAGTAGCCAATGCTTGGTGTTTACATCATGTGATCTAAATGAGTAG
>JAODKC010000064.1:27139812-27159242 GCA_026777985.1 Mormyrops attenuatus
GCCCAATGAACACAATTTGGACTTACAGTCCTCTTCGTTCGTATGTCTGAAAGTTCGTAAGTAGAGGAGCATCTGTACTTCTAAAAGCCCATCACCTATGGGCTTAACAATACATAGCAGAACCTGTAAATGTCTCTTTTCCAGTTTAACATCAGTATTCTGGAAGAATCCATACTATGTGTGTTCCATTGATTGGCTTTCTGATAGTTATGGAAAACTTAAAATGAAACCTCTCAAAAATGCATATTTTACGATGTGTTCACAAACCAATGCACCTAAGTCGCCTTCTTCACAGTTATATTTATATATGTTTTACTTGTGTGTCAAATTTGACAAAAGCATCTGCGAATTAAATGAATGCAAACGTACAGACAGGACACTTCTACAATAAAACCTAACAGTCGACAAACAGACAGTACAGGGAAAGTAAAAGCTCACCAGTTAAAAGTCATGTTGTATTGATCTGAAACAAACCATGACTAATTATTTAACGATTGATGATGGTAGCTACAGCCATGCTGATGATGTAATACCAAGAAAGGCGATCTTCAGAACAGACTAGCGTCAAAAGTTGATACAGCTGAAAGTGAATAAAGTAGCTTGCTCAAGGGTACAGAAGCTGTATCCATGCAACATTTTGAACCAGACACAGGAAATGTGAGTTAAATAAAATCACAGACATAACCACAACAGTTCAAAGGCGCAGCAGAACACAACACAGCCATCTGAACTTAAAGCACTTCTGGTCAGTTCAGCTTCAATAACATACTCGCAAGTCGCAGAACTCAAAACGGGTGAATGGAGGTGGAATAAAAAAAAGAACTTGATACTTAATTAATGTCAGGCTTGGTGAAAACATCTAACCCACGATGCATGACCAAAGTAACAAGGCCGAGCCAATCACAATGCAAGCTACCACCAGTCAAGGTGTACCGTGTTTTAGAGAGTGCTGAAGAAAGAGAATACAGAATCCATTGCAGAAAATGAGACAACACACAGACAGGGCAGATCTGAGTCATGTGACCAAAGCTGAGGTCAGCTGACCTTCCTATCTGGCACTTGACTCCTTCAGTTGAACAAAAATTCTCTGCACTCAGTGTTGACATGAATCTGTTCGGCTCCCTTAGAGCTGGGCACGACTGTTGACATTAATCTGAATTACAACAGAACAGTCAAAGAGCAAAAACAAGAGCATCAAACAATATTCCCTGCATTGTGAAATGCTACCCAAGCAATATAATGAACGCATTTAGAAGAATTCAGAAAATCTTCGGATTAAAACATGTTTGAATACATTCGTGGGAACATTCTTCCAGTTTACTGCTATTAATTCGAAACACTAAACCAATAATATTTAAAACTTTGAAACAACTGAAAAATCCTTAAAAGCCCCCATAGCATCTGTTTTTCAGGGATCATGCTTGAAAGTTTATTTAAAATATTCATCATAAAAAAAAAAAATCTCTCAATAGGCAAAGTAGTGAAGTAAGCTCAAGGCATTTTATATGACAGCTTGAATCATAACCACTTCTCTTCCCAAACTGAAGACTAGCTGTATATACTGGACCTTTCGTTTGTGCCTGTGAGGTACATTCATATGCAGCAGCAAACACTGCTCTGTAGGTTGACGCTGCGATGACTCGTGTCTGTGGAAGATCTGTGTGGAAAATGAAGCCGGTGAGGAGTGAGGGCAGGTACAGTGTACAGATGAGTCAGCTGCCTGCAGTGAGTCCCACAGAGTCACTGTTCCAAAGCAGCAAAACAGATACATACTAGTTTTGTTTCAGTACTTCTAAGCAGGTATAATTTTTTTTATACATATATAGTATCACTGCACTGAAGTAATGCTAAATAATGAATGGTGCCTTGTTAGATTCTAATGAACACTGGGATGTGCTGAAGTTATTCATGTGTAAAAATTCTGCTCTTCCTTATAGATCAAAACAGTTCACTCTTAGACATCTCAAAATAAAATAAACATGCGTTACTACAGCTTATGCATGTACTTAAATTCACTGGGTTGCTGAAAAGTAATAACTTTCTTGCGGGAGATTTAGTAGCTCAGGAAATGGAATCATGTGACACTAGGCTTTAAGAAGTGGTTTTATTTGCATTTTGTTTAAGATTAAAGCAGGGGGGATTTGTGGAACTGAGCAATGGTGCAGTTTCTGCAGTCGAAATACAACCAACCAGCTTTTAAAGTGTTACAATTTGTGTGACATTAGAAATTTGGCAGTTTTGAGAGGGTTCTGGATGACTGACTACAAGCATTAGCATTTTCAGAGATTCAAATTCGGGGTAAAAGGCGGGGTAAAGACAACAACAAAGACCCAGGCCAAGACGAGTTGGCTCTCCTTTCCCTTGGGCCTTCAAACATCGCTTCCCTTTTCAGCCCATAAATTAAACAATAAACCCCGACAGAAGACCTCTGCTGGAAATCGCACCATTTACAGCATGCTGCTGTTTGTCAAGAAGAGTATGGGGAGCTGACACGAGGCAAATTTCACGCACATGCCAGCTGCCATAATTTCAGCTCACAGAGATATGATTTTTTATTTTATAACAACACATAAACAGATTAATGTTTTCCATTTTATGAAACAGTGGCGCAACCAATCCTGTCAATAATAACGTGGTATTCAGACTTTATTTCTACATAGCAGCCAGTCAACATAAGGGACAGATAATATTGCGCCATCATTTGGAAAGACTATAACACTGAATAAACCCCAAATTCATCAGCAGAAAAACCCCAAAGCAACACAATGGGAAAAAATCTCCTAATGTAAGATTTCCAGCTCTGTGACAAGGTGACCAGGCTAATCTCAATCCATTGTGCTGCCAAGTCTTCAGCCCTTTTCAAGGTGATGTCATTGAGCGTGGCACCGTTTGATGCCCTCAACAAAGCTTGTGATTTAAAGTGCTTGTTTCGCTGAAAAGGTGTATTTCTGTGGCCATTGGCTGCAACAATCCTCAGTCAATCTGCGGCATCAGCTCGGTGGTAATTGCCACGGCAACAAGACACGGCGTTCCCAGCGTGAGCCGGGGCCGGCTATGCCTCAGCGGGTCCCTTCGATTGACCGTTCGCCTCCGGGTGACAGACATCTGTTACAGCACAGCAGAGCAAAGGCCCAGCACAGCTCAATGTAAGACTTTGATGACAACAGTGAACGGAAAGGCTAACCCAGCATGCCAGTACACCTATACATCACTGTCCAAAGATGTGACACACTCGTCACAACCACGGTGACCCACAAATTTAAAACTACAACAGATTCCCTCCTGAATTCATCCTGTTCGAAATGACGTGGCAGCACTGCACTTCAATATATAGGCTTCTTGCTCAAATTTAGCCTTTTCTCTCAATCTATCCATCCTTCCATCTATCCATCCATCCATTCATCCATCCATCCACCCATTTTCTGCCGCTTATCCAGGGTCGCAGGGGCAGCAGTCTAAGCAGTGATGCCCAGACCTCCCTCTCCCCAGCCACCTCCTCCTGATCCACCAGGGAATACCAAGGCGTCCCCAGGTCAGTCCAGAGGTATAAAATCTCCAGCGTGTCCTGGGTCTGCCCCAGGGCCGCCTCCTGGTTGGACATGCCTGAAGCACCTCCCCAGGGAGCTGTCCAGGAGGCATCCTAGACTGATGCTTGAAGCACCTCAGCTGGCTTCTTTCGATGCGGAGGAGCAGCGGCTCTCCTTTGAGCTCCTCATGAATGTCCGAGCTCCTCACGTTATCTCTAAGGCTGAGCCCAGACTCCCTGTAGAGGAAGCTCATTTCGGCCGCTTGTATCCACAATCTCATTCTTTCAGTCACTACCCACAGCTCGTGACCATGGGTGAGGGTAGGAACGTAGATCGACTGGTAAATCGAAGGCTTCGCCTTCCAGCTCAGCTCCCTCTTTACCACGACAGAACAGTACAGCGTCTGCATTACTGCCGACGCTGCAGCAATGTCTGTCGATCTCCCTTCTTCCCTCACTTGTTAATAAGACCCCAAGATGCTTTTGCTCCTCCACTGCAGCCCATCCCCCAACAGGAGAGGGCGATCCACCCTTTTCCGGTCAAGAACCAAGGCCTCAGACTTGGAGGAGCAGATCTTCATTCCAGCCACTTCACACTCAGCTGTAAACCACCAAACCACCCCAATGCATGTCTTTTCTCTACATTCATATTTCATATAGCAATGCAATGTTCCATCGATCTATCTATCTATCCATCCATACATCCATCCATTTTCTGAAGCTACAGGCCCAAGGCAGGGAAGAACCCAGGATGGGATGCAATATCTTAAATAAAATACATGAACAAGAACATCTTGACTGTTTAAAATTTCAAATTCTCCCCCTTTTTAGCCATGCAGTCTGCTACAAACACAGATATATAAATAATCACATACTCATAATTTCCTTCCGGCAAGTTGTACTTGGAAGTAATGTTCAGCTGACAAGCTAGCCCAAATAACAAGGGTGTTAGATGTTTTCAGATGCTGTCCAGAGAGCTGGTTCCTCACGCCCCGACACACACTGACAATTAGGGTTCTAATTTGCAGTTAATTTTAGAGAAACCTAAGTAAAATCTGCACAAACCTCAAGGGCCTTTGACTACACTTTGCTATTTAAAACAGTAATTAATTTCACAGCTGCTCCCTATTACGCGCCCATGAATGATGGGGATTTTTGGGTCCACGGGTTTCTGACTTTTACACTGCCTTTGAACAATGCAACAATAAAGGAACGATACATTCTCAACAGAACTTGTGAAAATGTGATGCAGAAACCTTTATTTTTAATTATTATTTTCTTAACCTCTGCTTTTCCCTCAAAAGCAACCAATTATTTTCCCTTTTTTAATTGGATCGTATACTGGATCGTACACTGGAACAAGGTAACTAACAGTCCTCAGGATACTTTAGTACAACTGCTTTTTGGGAATTGAACTGACAACCTTAAGGGAGTGAATCTGTGCCATTAGCTAGGGTGCTACTCGCTATGCTAGACTGCTAAGCACCAACAACCTGGTGCTGTCCTCTCCTGTATGGCATGTGCCATCAGAAGCTCGCTGGTTCAGATCCCAGGGTGGACAGACTGATTTCACTGTTGGGCTCCTATGCAAGGCCTTTAACCCCCAACTGCTCCAGGGGCTGTTTGATCCTGTTTTCTCAAAAAACAATGTTCGTCGTTTTGGATAAAAGTATCAGCTGAATACACAAAATGTAACGAACAATGTAAATGCGTATGTTTCATCAGCACTGGTCTGGGTGTTTGTCAGATCCCACGTGTCCTCGTCACATAATCTCACCTTTTTGGGGGTTGATAATGGCACACAGTGTTTAAAAGGATCATCCTGGGGGGGAAACAAAAATGGACTACAGCTGCTGGGTAGTGAACAGCCCAAGCCCAACAGCTTGTCACGTTTTTGCTCATGCTACTGCTGTGAAGATGTAGCATGAAGCTGTCAAGGACAAAAGCAGCTCTGTGTTTTGTAGCTTTATGTATTACAATTAATAATCCTTATAGAAAAAGAATCTAACAAGAATTTCCTATTTAAGCACCACAGACAACATCTACCAGTCCAGTTAGTGATGAGTGGATGAAGGCTGTCCATCCACTTTTCCTATTCAGGATTATGGGGTCCGGAGCTTATCCTGGAAACTACAAGCACATGGCAGGGAATAATTCAGGATGGGGCACCAATCCATTCCGGGGCTCACACACCATTCACACGTACAGGAAGTTTGGCAACTCTGATTTACCTTAGCGTGGGGGGGGGGCAGCCAGAGGAAATCCCATGAAGACACGGGGAGAACATCCAAACTCGAACCCTGGTCTCAGAGGTGTGCTAACCAGCGCACCACCACGCTGCCCCAGGCTGTCAATATGATGAGATGCGTGAACAGACGGGACACCGGAGCCCGATGACATGGTGGCCCAAACGGTTCAGGCGAAGCAGGTGCGGACACTCGCTGGCAACGCTTCCCCCAGACGGTGTGATCCTCAGAACGCTGCGTGAGCACGCAGTGAGAAAAAGCCCACAACATGACAATCTGAATCAGATGGTCAATGCAGATTTTATGGGCAGGAGAATGTATGCGTCTCCATGGAGATTCTTATAAACAAAAGACAAGGCTGGCCGACAGACAGACCGACTTCATTGATCTCAACCGGGAAATTGCAGCACCATCGAAGTACATGAGTGCAAGGACAGAAGAGAAAGTATAAAAACAGACACTGATACATAAATAAATGACGAGATGGATAGCTGGATGAGTAGCAGTGCTGATTGATGCATGCATGGTTTTACTTAGCTTGGCCATTGATTGTGTGGCATTGAATACTGCCCAGTTACAGTTGGCAGGAATGTGTGTGGGCGAGTTGGGAGAAGACGTTATAAAATCTTATGACCTCTCGCAGAAAGGAGCTCCACAATGTTTCTTGGCACATTGTGGTAGGATTAGCAGATAGCTAATGTTTATGGATGTAACATTGCAAAGTGGATAAGCAACACTGGTCATAATGTGTGATGCCTTCACCATCTCCCTCTTTTTGGAAGCAGCTTCCAGGAGGTCCAAGAGCAGCCTTCCTGACCAATTTGTTCAGTTACTATGCATCCCTCTCCTCATCCAGCAGACCACAGCAGAGTACATTATGCGGGATGCTATGGTAGAACATCCCCAGAGCTCGCTGCACACACTGAACGGCCTTAGTCTTCTCAAAAAGGATAGCCTGCTCTTGCCTTTCTTGTACAGTGCGTCATTGTTGTCCTGTTTAAATGGAACCCCATGTACTTGTATGACCACATCACTTCCTCTTCCACTTCCTGGAAGGTAACCAGTTCCACGGCATTAGGAAAGTCCACCACTAACTCCATTGTTTTACTTGTGCAGATTGTGCCACTGTTGAGAAAACATTGTGACAACTTCACTGGAAATGATTCAAAGAAACACTACATTTAAGAACATAATGATGAGCCATTGAGCCCAAAGACGTCTCTGATCTCTTCTATAATAAGTCTCACTCACACTTCAGTGAGGTGCAGAAGGTGTCATCATAGTGCATATTAATAATTCAAGTCTATGTATATGTGGAATTACGTAACTAAAAACAAAATCATCAACCTGATTTGTTGTGATGAGCGTTTAAGGAAAACGAGCACACACTCAGAGTTCTACTTCTGATATGTTCACGACAAATCAAATGTTCAGCAATGTTCTCTGGCCTTAGCAGATACACTGATTGCTTTCGTTGCACGAAAGTGTCTGTTTGAAAAGAATCAACACTGATTTTGTCTAGACATGGCTGTTGAGGCAACTCTTGCCAATAATCAAATCACTGTATCATCTGCCCAATGGACTCCCTACTTCCACTTCCTTCGATTTTATTGAAAGACAGACAGACAGCCCCCACCCCCAACATCAAAAACACAAGCAGGCAGAGGTACCACCAGAAATGACCAGACTTATACTAAAATCTTATACATGGGATCCATTGATCACACATACTCCCCTCCCCTCGACCTATTTGAAAATAAACATTGAAAGCACATCAGGATTTTATCCTGGAATTTCCAGACCTTGTACGAGACAAAAATTCAAAACCAGCAAGGAAAGCAGGAAAGTATTTACACAGCTACTGTTGGTACAAGCTTAATCTAATCTGCGAGAAATGACTCAAAGTAGGTCAAACTCCACTCCCCATCTGCCTGCCCAAGGTCTTAATGTACAAGCACTGCTAAGAGATATATATAATAATAAAGATCATTTCTGACTCTAGCATCAGAAGAGCAAGGTGGAACAAAGCAACAACACAAGCCCAGGATGTCGGCCAGGACTGTTCAAGTACGGCAGAATGACGAGGGGTTTCATTATAATAAAAAACTGACTGGACTGATCAAAAAAAATAGAAGAAATGTCACAAACAGTCTTTATAGATGGCTCTGTGCCGGGGGCCATGTTAACTTTCACCGCCTACTATGTTGGACTTTGAGGGGTGGGAACTATTTGAGATATTTCACTGAGGTGTCAAACAGCGACTGGTTGAAACAGCTGGAAGGTCTGTCAGAGCAGACCCTGCAGTCATCCATCACTTACTGGTTAGGGACCAATGAGCTAGCGGACTCTCATCCTAGTCCATATCTGGATATCTACAATTGTCGCCGCATCTAGGTCCCATTGTGTGTGTGTGTGTGTCTGGGTTTGTGTGTGTGTGTGTGTGTCTGGGTTTGTGTGTGTGTGTGTGTGCGTGGGTTTGTGTGTGTGTGTGTGTGTGTGCGTCTGGGTTTGTGTGTGTGTGTGTCTGGGTTTGTGTGTGTGTGTGTCTGGGTTTGTGTGTGTGTGTCTGGGTTTGTGTGTGTGTGTGTGTGTGTGTGTGTGGGTGTGTGTGTGGCTTAGTAGGAAATAGGATGTTTTTTGAAAGTCAAAATTAACAAATTAACATTATGTCTAACAATAGTGCCAGTTAATGTTAGTGCTTTGCTCCTGAGAGAAAGTCTTCCTGCCATGCTGTCAAAAGCAAAATTCCTCCAGTAAATACCGTAACCTGAAGCCCAGTGAGGCAGAGATATGTTTTATTGTATGTCAATAGGGATGCACTTTTTAAATACAAAAGCTACCCTCTGCAATTTACAGGTAACATCTTACAGATTTCTGTGTGCCTTGACTATTCAAGACAATCGCCAGACAAGAGGGAACGATGATTATTTGTTGCATAAAACAAAGCCTCATTACATTTGCATCGCCCCCGGCAATCAGACTGTACATCTATCCTACAGAGACGGCAATTACAAAACACACCATGTGTACATGAGGGACGAAAACACAATCCTGCAGGGCTGGGTTTAACAGCATTGCTAAGTGCCGGTGAGACCATGTGATCAGCACCAGAGAAAACAGGTAACCACAAATTCTCAGTGATGCTTGTTTGGGTGTAAAGTTATTTCAGTAAGTTATATACAGAACATGACACACTGCCCGTTTCCTTTTCCAACATTTATTCTGACTGCTCAGTCTTTCACAAAACCACAAATAATTTTTAGTCTTGACAGCAATAAAATAAACAGATCAATATCCCTGCAAAAAATGTATGTTTAATGGTCCTTCTAAAGGTAACTGCAAAATCTCCTTCTAACAAAAGGAGCCACTTTAAAGTGTTTTAGTTGCCAGTGCTATATATATTTGTAAAACTGCAACAAAACAATCCTTGATTTCTATTAACCGACGTATCCACTGCAAAATAATTGTAGGGAAGAACATAATGTGGAATTAATGTTGATGTTTTACAGATTGTGGCTGTACGAGGCTTCAGTGATAAACAAGCAAGGTATAAAAAACCGATTCATTATTTACAAGGCATCAAAAAGCCGCCGATCATGTTTAAGCTGTGTAAGCCTAAAAATAGTGGAGGACTAACCGTGACCGCACTAAAGCGCAGTGTGCAACTCAAGGGTTAAAGCTTATTTACAGGCGCCATGTGACTCCGGCACCAGCACTAAAAAAATGCATTTTCGCGATCGCGGCTGATTTACATTATGCGGTTAACGCCTTTTCCAGTAAAACGTGTCACTGCCGACCCAACTAAACTAATGGAAACACAGCAATGCTCTACCAGAGGCATAATCAGAAACTTTATCAGAACAGTATCATTTACAACAGTCAGGTCGGAGATTACGAAGAAACTCATACAAATACATATAACACCAAATGCATTATCACACGCAAACGCATGGTTTTGAAAACGTTGTCAATTACCTCTAGGTCGTTTGTCTAGATATTAATCGGTGCAAAGACATTAATAAGACAATGGAGCAGAAAACAGATGCTTCTGCAGTGCAAGAAAGGGTGGAAAACAACACGACATGGGTTTTGTAACCAACCCTTCTCTATTACGGAATAGCGACTACGGGGTTTAAAGAAAGTCTGATGAACGGAAAACGGAACATCTCCCCCTGACCTGTACTCTCAATTTCTGTCACTGCCATCCCAACATCCTACCGTTTCCCACAGCAGGTGACCCTAAACTCAACGGATAGCTGACGGCCAGGGATCGCCGCAATACTAGTTGCGCTTTTTTGCATGTATTATACATGGTCGATGCTGGAAAAAATGATAAAATCGCCATAAACACAGAGCACGGTGATGCATAAGAAAGTACTTGCCTGAAATGTGTAAAACCGCGTCCCATTAAGCGGATGCACCTTGGGGGAGCTCGTGACTGCGTTCATTTCCGAGAAAATCATGTCTGCTGTCTGAATAAGCCGCAAAAGTCGCGAGCGACGAAACCCTTGCAGCTGTAGCAGTATTAAATCTTTTTATTAGCAGGTATTCAGCGAGATGCGGCTAAAAGATGGATAAACCCCGTCCCATTCGATTAGTTTAACCCGCACTTTGGGCACCGCACGCCCATCCACACTGCAGGTTTAAAGCAGAGGAAAACGACCAGATAACTTTAACCTCTCTTTTTTATTTCGGTCTCTCCGTTTCGCCTTCAGAATCAGATCTTGCTGATAAAATGCGGGACAGAGTCAGCGCTACCGGAATACCAGTGTGCAAACTTAGGCAACGTCCATGAGGGATGCGGACAGCGCCGCGAACCAAACCCCTCTGCTCCCCTCTCCAAAACTCATCATGCGCCGCATCGCAGCCTGTCTCACCAATACCGTATTGTTCTTTTTTTTCTGAGCATGCACACTGAGCAAACAGAAAGGCTTCTTTCCTCCTAGACTGCCTTAAATCACGGACCCATATTGTGTGCTGTATTTATTTCCCTTAGCGCTGGCTGGCAATGGAATTTCGCCAAGCATAAATATGGGAAGGAAGAAATTCAGCTATATGCATTTTCCAATTGCTTCTCTTGATCAGGGTCATAGGGGGCCTGAAGCCTATCTGATGCAGCACAGAACACAAAGCTAGGTACACCCTGGATAGGATACCAGTCAATTGCACACAACGGGCAATTTCGAGTCACCAGTTAGGAAACAAATGCAATATTGGAAGAACATGCAAACTCCATAGACAGGGAGCAGGGAAGGGATTTTAAACCCAAAATTTAGCCACTTTGAAACCTCAGCTTAAATACATGAAAAATAATATTTGCTGTGTCTCACTACTGCCACCGTAACAACATACAAACAATACGTACTGGAGAAATATATATATATATATTACCTAGGCATGGACACAGAATATGGAGTGTGGAATGCATTAATTATATTAGTCAAATATAAATATACTCAATGAGGTAGTGATTAGGCAAAAATGATATGATGGTGGTCGAGTCAACATTGGTTAGTTGTTGCAAATACTGGGGTGATTTTAGGAGGTAAGACAATATATATTCCACTTCAATTAAAGCAGCACTCTGAAATAATTGGGGATTACAGCATTATCCGTTTTCTGCAACCGTTTAGCTAATGCAAGGCCATATTGACCTAGGAGTCTATCCTAAGACACACAGGGCATGAGGCAAAGGGAAACGTGGACGGGTGCCAACCCATCACAGTGCACGCACTCACATACCCGATTAATACTGAGGACAAATTTGATATAGCGGTTCAATGATGTTGGACTGCAGGAGGAAACCAGAGAACCAGCGCAAACCTGCACACACCCAGGGAAAACCTGCACACTTTATACACAAGACAGTGCTGGGGCTCAAATTCACAAGCCTGCATGTGGGAGGCTACATTGCCCACAAGTGAACACTGAGCTTAGCTGCAGCACTAATACCCTAAACCAGACCCTATGACTAACACTAACGCAAAGCCTACTCCTAACCCTGATACCAAGTACAACCCAATCTCTAACCCTAAACATAAAGCCAACCTTAACTAAACCTAAACTATGACAAAATACTAATACCAACCCTAGCCCTATCACTAAAGCCATCCCTAAACCTAGTTTTGAGCCTAATGCAAAACCTAACCTTAATCGTACACCAATAGGCACCCTAAGAATAATCCTAAATGCACCCCTAACCCCAACACTAAAAGTAAAGCCAACCCTAACCTCAACATAGACCCTAACCCCAGCCATATCTGGAATCCAACCCAAACTCTAGCTGTAACACTAAAACCAACTCTAGCCCTAACCCTAACGCCAACCATAATCTGAAAAATCAAACTTAACCCTAGCCCTCACTATAACACCAGTCTTAACCATTGATGTAAACCTATGTTCAAACTTAACCCTTACACGCTCCTACAATAATTATGTTACTAAGAGAAGTCACCTGACATGTGCCTTTGGGGTCAGTTTGACCCCAGGTTAGGTGTGAGAGCTAATCCTAACCCTATACCTAACAGTAATCCTAACCCTAAATGTAACTCAAGCCCTACCCCTAATGACAAGCCAAAAGCTAATCTTAGTCTCAACCCTAACCCTAACCATAATGAGAGTCCTTATCTCATAGGAGACACCCCTTTACGTCCTCTCATGTTTTGAATCCATTTAGGATATACCCCCTCTACAGTGGTCTGCATTTGTTCCCATGAAATACTGAATTCCAGTATCAAAATACTGGAAAGGTGGCCAACAAGAATCTAGATTAAAGGGAGAAAGTTATTAGCATAAACATCCTTAGTAGAAGTCGTAGGCATCTCCTTTGAACAGTACATTTAGCAGAAGTCCTGGCCAAACAGACCTCCTTACTGAAATTTAAAGTGAGCCAGCTTGCTTACCTCATCACATGCATCTGCCAGAAGGTCCCACAGCTGCTCCTTTATGTCTTTTCTGGCCTACTTTGGATCCAGCGTGACCCCCTCCCTCTACACTTCCAGAACAGTCAGTCCCATTCACACCTCCCGAAATATGCACAGGCTCCTAATTTTCACATTCTCTGCATATTTCATGCTGAATTCTCAACTTATTGACAACAGCAAATAGACTCACCAGCCCAAGGTGTTTCTGCCAAATTAGACAACAAGATTCATTCCAGAGAGAGACACACATCCTGCTTGCAGACATAAACAATGTAAAAATCTTCTGTAAGCAAATCACACCATGACACAAACACACCAAATTAAATGACACCTGCTTGGTGTGCTGCCAATACATTTGCTTGGTTATTTTCCTCCTAGTGCCTGGATAATGTTCTAGTCGACAAATTGTCTTGGAAAAAAAGTACAAAAATGCACACAACATGAAGTGTGATGTTCTCATAGGTCAATGCAGGTAATACGTACACTAAGTCTATCCTAAGACAGAGACATCTCGACTGATATATGCCTATTGGATCAGTCTGTGTCTTTTGAAATGTGTCACCGGGACCAATAAGTTACAGCAACTTATCTGAATGTCTGGCTCAAAATCTGAAACAAGATCAAGACTGAACATCTTGTTTGTGTTTGATATTAAATTAGCTCTGATATCATAAGGTTTCATATTATTAATTATTATTGTGCTGTGAAGTCAGTGCTGACCCCAGTTTGGTTTCTATCCGAGTCTTTAAGCTTCTCGATGGCATCACCGATTTTGTCCACTCGCCATGTTTTTAGATATACTTCTCTTTTTACAGCCTTTTCCCAATACAGCGGGGATTCTCACGATACGCCCAAAAAATAAGGTGGCCTCAGATACGTGCAGGCACATTAAAAAATAAATAAATGAAAATCTGACAAGTGTGATATTTGGCACTGTTGGAGTTACCCATACGCAGTTCGCCAATGATTAAACACCTCGAGAGAGATTAGCAGGGAAATCAAAGCAGCTCAAAACACACGGGTAAGCACCTGGGAAAGGGATGAAATGAAAAGTGCTAGGACAATAGCAACAGGAAAACTTTCCACTGATGTCTCACTCTCCTTAATACCCATCTTTACAAGAAAACCCTTTGAGGTTTAATTCCCTCCTGACAGGTAAGGCTGGTTTATGGTGGGTCGTGCCCATTAAGCTCTTTTAAATCAGCATCCCGTCACTGTTCTCAGGCTGTTCCAAGGCATCTTCAGATCTTCAGGGAAAACAGTGGTGATTTGCGACTAAATGAAAATTGTAGGCAAAATTGAGTGTGGAGGTGTTTTGTATGAGAAAATGCGTGCATTATGTTACATTTGATAAATGTATATATTTTTTAAAAATGTAATAAATCCCTTGCCACATACCTGCACGAAAACACTTTTAAAGGTTTAACACTGAGGATTAAAGCTGTGGAAATTAAGCAGACTAAGAGGAGATTAATTAGGTTATGTAAATTGACTGAGACTGCTGGTTTATACTGGAGTGTGAAAACATCGTAGCATTTCTTGTGGCTGCGTTTGTACATTCCTTCCATCTTAAACTCATTGCTCAATCCTACTTCAAACTACCCATGATCCAGGGGCATGTACAGGGGCAGAGCCACAGGGGCACTGCCCCCCAGCTGAGCGCTGATTGGTTCCTGGAGTGCCGCCTCTGCCAGCCATTCACAGATTCAAAACATATTAGCTAATGAGATGATTGGCCCGTCTGTATGAATTATGGCACCTCTTATAACCAGTACCTCATAAATCATAGAATCAACCCTGCTCAAGTTTCTTAGTATCTTAGTCACGCACACCTAAAGTATGTGACTAATCCAAGTATTTATGAGACTTCAGCTTTGTTTTGTTGAAGAGCTAACAAAGCAGACCTCCTTATGAGGTCTTTGTTTCCTTTGTTTCTACAGTGTTTGTTTCTTTTCAGTTAGATGCACCACAACTGTCAAAACCTGCCAAATAAAAGGTGCCAGTCTGACAGCCAATGCAACAGGAGAGGTGCCTTTGCTAGCTGACAGGTTTCCTTCCTGTAGAGCACAATCTTGAAGTGAAGCCAATAACTGGCGTACACAACAATCAGGGCCTAATTAATTAAAGTGTTGAATAATACATTAAAATACACAGAATGTGCCAACAGGGAGCCACTGATACTGCTTAGAAGGAGCCTACTAGTGCAGGAGGCTTGTACCTGTGTGGGTACTGTGCCCAAAAACTCAAATGTTGTATTGTTGCAATGGGCTACTTCTGCTAAGACAGCAAAATAAAGACAAGCACAGGCAGTCCTCAAGTTACGAACGAGATCCATTCCTGAAGTATGACTTTAAGTCAAATTTGTAGATAAGTCAGAACAATTATAATACAGTATTGCACTGTACCGCAAGCCAATGAATCACTGAAACCATGCGATGTTTTCACGAGTGAGCTTTAAGACAGTTCGTTTGTACATATGAGTCTGTAAGTCGGATGCTCTTAGTCAGGGCAACTAGTGATGGCTAAATGTAACTCAGTGAACCATTTGCTGTATTTTCTGACACCACTAGATGGTGCTCTCTTTTCAAAAAAGGGCTCTATTCATGCCCCAAAGCAAACCAAGAGTGGAGTCAGAAATACAGAAAATGGTTCATGAAGCTTCATTTGGTGGTATCTAGCAAATACAGCGGGCATGATGGGTTCAGCACCTTGGACAGCTCCACTGAACAAGACCGTAGGATGGCAAAGTCCAGCCAGCTGTCTAATGAGATGGCTCCATAGTGATCTGGGCCACACTCATTGGCTGCTAGGTGTTGTGTCTGGAGCCCAAGGTAGGGCAATTGAACAGCAAGCAGTCATTCAACAACGGGGCACCAGTTAAAAAGGGGCAGCGTGTGGCTCAGTGGGTTAAGTCTACAGTGTGTGCTTATAATCACAAGGTCGCTGGTTCAAACCCAGTTGCAGCACATCTGCGGGTCCTCGAGAAAGGCTGTCAACCCACAGCTCCCTGGGTGCTCCCATGGGTGGCTGCCTTTCACAGGCAACTTATTCTCCAAAGATGAGAGAGGTGTAGAAACAATTTCCCCACAGGGATTAATAAAGTGATGATTACTATTAACAAATCACATTGGATACTAAAGCCTTCACAATTATTGCTAACTGATCTATACATCATTAGGACAAACCAAATGTAAAGCAAAATTGGACTGTCAGATAGGTTTAAAAAGAAATGCATCTCTCATAATACTCAATGAATTTGTCGGGCAAAAGAAACACTCACATAGTTAAAATAAAGACCCATACATCTTGTGAACTTCCTACAAACATCTCCCTCAATTTCAGCTTTCCCCAATACAGCTGCTCTTCCAAAAAGGCCTGATTGGTTTAACTTCAGCTGGCAGTTCAGAGTCATAAATCTGCATGGAGCCAGGGGATGAACAACCTTATATAAAACTCTCATTACCGCCTCCAGTCTCATGACAAATGTCTCCTGCCTCAACAACCTATTCTGTGGGAGGGGGCGGGGGGTGGGGAATAAAAGTCAAAGTTTTCACTAAAACTACTTAAAAACAAATAAAGGACGATATAACCAAGTTAGGGACCTGGCATGCGACTCCAAAGTTCCATCTTATTCGATCATCCTTTGATATTTCGCTTATTTCATCTGCTGCACTAAGCCGATTTTTTAACAGGGTAGACAGAGATACACCTGCACATAGAAGATCTGTATCTGGAGCACTGCATGTTGTATCTAGCAGGATAACGCTGTAGGAACCAACATTACTCAAGTCACCATAACATTTAAAAGGCATAATAGAAATCAAAGCTACCACCCTCACTGCACACTAACAGCAAAGAAGAAACCGATGTCTTTACTTGTAGGTCTTCACTTTGATAAACACATTTGCACACCACTTTCTTTAATAGTGATGATGGGTTTAACAGAGAATTTTATGTTACTGCTTTGAATTAATGCTGCGGGTGGGGGTGTCCAAAATGAATCATTCTAATGGCGTGAGCATATATATCTGAGGTATATTCTTATAATTAACCCTCAATCAGCAAATGAGCTACATAGCTAATACACCTTTGCGATTGTTTATTGCCAAAAATGAACCGTACATGTAGGTCGTCTGCGGTCACTTGGTGAAAGTATTGTGTTTTTCCACCTGAAATTTGGATCAGGCACCGAGCTCAGGAAGGCCCCTCCTGTAACAGGAAATGACCTCGGGGTTATGGGTCTGCAGCATAACACACTTCAGTACCCTCTGCCACAGAACAAAAAAAGACCTTCATTTGAACAGAGAGTTCCTGAGACCCCAGGACCTTCAGACCTAACAGGTCTGCTGTATAATCAGAGATATCTGGGCCTTGTCTGACTCTCAGAGAAATGTAAAGTGTCCTGACAGGTTCGTCTGTGATTAAAAGACTTATCAGGTACAATGTGGTCCAAAACTATATTGCAGTGCAGCTCAAGACATGCAACTCTTAACACTGGCTGTGACCGTATTTATGACGTTAGCAAAGGCCTGTTGACAGCAAATTCACAAAATTATTTGAATTCACATATTCCAATCTTCCTCACTGTAATGGGGTCTCTCATGCAATGACCCTCGACCATTAGTTCATGGCAGTTCTCATGAAGATTCCCATGAATCTTCTAAGATGATCACTACACAGTATCACAACCTTTCCCAAAACGGTGTGACGATTACACACACACACATAAAACTCAACAGGGAAATTTATCATACTGGATCTCCTCATATTGAGTGATGCACAGCATGTCCTAGCATACGGCTCCTCCTAAAATCCTTAGTAAACGGTGCCCTCTATTGGTATCATTTAGCATTGCACCCGGTGAAGATCATAACCTTATGAATATATATTTGCACTGCTGTCATCACCATGTACATAAATGGTTTATAATTGATTTATAAAAGGGATCTCATAGGATAATCATGTACAATATTATGTGCTAGCTATGCCAATGGAAATGTGTTTCACCTGGTTAAATATTCAAATGAACAGATCGAGTCTTGGCTTGACAGCTGTTTGAAAACTGATGATTCACAAGTACAGAGGCAGAAGGAAGAGGCTTATTGGAGCATGAAGAAAACCATGTGTGATTCTACAGTACAGTGTCATATCACAACTGTTACTATGACCACTGATATAGCAATCAGGTTGGGTATGGATTACGACAGGTAAATGTGGTTCGCAAAGCCATCGTTCACAATGCCAGAGACGTCGCTCCATCTTGAATCCTCTACATGTGATGAGTGCATTCTTCTAATATGAGCATGTTGCCCTTTGGGGTTCGTCAATCTTGTGTAACTGCTCATTACTGTCCTGAATTCTGTATACCAAAGCTAGTCTGGACGGTTCCCCTGCCAAGTGAGGTTGGGGGAAGGGGGGTGTCATACCAGTAGGCACTCCATTGTCCACTGTCCACTGTCCACTTCCAAGTTACTTACAGACTTGGCACATGCAAACTATACAAATGCACCAGTTCTGAGGCTGGAAATACAGTGACTTTTGGGATCTTTCGTATTTTCTGACGAAATCTCTGATCCAAAGCCATAAAAGAAGTTCTTGGAATTTTCTTTCAAAAGGTTTGTCCATGTGGAAGGTCCTATAATTCATCTTCGCTACTGCTCTCATCTTGGCAAATCTTCACTGTGTCTGACTCTGATACAAATGCTCTACTTGCGCAGGTGAAGTACACACGGAGCCCGCAGTAAGATTTTCCAGAGCTGATCAGTCCAGATAAGCATTTCAGTCCAGGTTTTCCCAATCCAGTCCATGGAGATCCACAGTCGCTCCATGTTTTTGCTCCTTCCAAGCTCCCTGCCAGACTGATCACAATTTTGAGCAAAAACATGGACTGTCTGTGGGTCCCAGAGGACCGGATTGTGAAACACTGTTTCAGTCCATAAGGGCCTGGGATACTGGCTAATAATGATAATATAGGACATATTCTATGATAGAATCTTCATCGATGAGTCGATGTGATTCAGAACATGTGACAAGTTTGGCATGGGAGGCTGCCTTATCTGTGATTAAACGAGCTCCAACCATACACCAACACTGTTCACGTCAAAACACATCCGCGGTAACGTGTACTGAAGCAGATTGCGGATCTGGACATCACAGACTGCAAACGCACCACTAAATGTTATTCTTTCTTACCGTGGGGACAATGCATGAATTCAGTTTTACCAAACGGAGGTTTTGACCTGCTTCCTGAGGATTAATTGCTACAAGTCACAATGACTTAAAAGTCAGCTTTTTAATCACATGATTTAGTTGCAAGATAGACTTCCTCAACACTGTCAATCAGAAAAGAACAGGAACCAGTGCCGAGACATTTGTGATAAGAATGTTTTTGTGAAAACGAGATAACTGAAAACAGCCTTAATCAGCTCAATCTGGCCAGCAGAAGGTATTTGTCAGGGGTTAAATGTTAAGGTCAAATGTTATACAGCAATTCGGGGGGGCACAGCAAGAGAAAGTTAAGAGAAGGGGGGCCCTTTAATTCAGATGGAAGTTTGTTCTAGCACCACTGCTTCAGCACTGCAGAGACCACACTGCAAGCTATCTTTCAGTTTTACCAAGGCTCAAGTGTCCTGAGATCCCAGCGCCATTATGGTCTGACCAACAAATATGACAATATAATGAAAATTTATGATGTATAATAAATGCATAAAATTGTGGAAATATCATTGTGCAGAA
>JAODKC010000064.1:27171864-27197327 GCA_026777985.1 Mormyrops attenuatus
CAACAGGCATCGAACCAATAACCAGCACAAACAGAACAGGGGACTGGAGCAGTGTTTCCCAAAACCAGTCCTCGGGGCAAACTGGATGGATCCACATTTTAGTTTTATCCCAGTTCTCAGAACACCACACCCAAGCCATCAGGAGTTCTAAAAACCTTACAGGTGTAACGGGAATAATACAAAAATGTGGCTCCGCCCGGTGTGCCCTGTGGACTGGTTTGGTAAACACTAGACTAGAACATGGCACATGGGAGGAAATAACCGGTAAGTATGTAGAAGGAATCTTAAAACTTTAAGCCCTCTGATGGCGATTTTTATACCCTGCGAGTCATTTTCATTTTCACCTTCCGTCAAAACTACCCCCCCAACAACTCAAGATATCCATGTTAATGGGCTTATTGCACATTTTTAAACTATTCAAGAAAAAAAAGACAACTAAACATACAGGGTCACAGGGAGGCTACAGGGTTCGAGACTGGGGTACAGGCTGGAGGGGGCACATGCTGACCCACACAATCACACACTAGGGATATACTGAGGCACCAGCACTATCCACTGCGCCACCGTGCCTCCTGCACTTCATATCAACCAGGCAAAGCAGGTGGGGATTCATCATGCTATACACATGCAATTCAGAGACAGGCAGCTGGAGAGAGAGATGGATACAAGGAAGATGGACATATCTCAGATGTAAACAGAAGGTTAGCTTCCAGTATGTCCTTCGTTTGCAATTGATATGAACAGGTAAATCACTGCTGTCTAGCTGAGGACTGCAGCTCATTAATTCGAGTGGCAGAGGGAAGCGAGAAAAACCAGAAATACACAGTTCTGAAGTCAAACGGCATGGCAAAGGTACCACGGTGCAGCCCAGGAGGGCCTGACGGGGTCCTCCATGCAGCTCAAGGTCAAAAAGGCCCCGTGAGGCCGTCTATTCATCGCCTGAGAGAAACATGAAGGAGATATCAAGTTTCAAACTGGAAAAAGGACCCGACAAACCGGCAAGAGCATGGGCGAAAGGAGCGAGCGCTAATGGGTGGAGCTAAGCACCGGGTGGCCGTCCCTCACCAAGCAGCGCCTGGCATCAAACGAAGACGGCCTCGACTGCGATGGGCCTCGGCCCAAGCGGAGCAGGAAGAGCGGCACCGCACTGGAAGGACGCGAGCCGAGGGGGCTCCCAGCACGAGCCCCTGCTTCCCAACACCACCCACCTGGGCTGCGTCTCCAACAAAACGGAGCCAAGACATACATTTGATTTTATTTTTAAGCACGGGAAGGCAGTCATGCCTCAACCTCCCGGGGCTGGCTGTCACAGTGCAAGGAGACGCCCTGAGCGCAAGTCACCGAGATGAGTCACACGGAGCCGCAGGGCAGGATGGGAAGGCTGGGCCGAGTGGGGGGGGCGATCTGGAGCAGCTCTTCAGCCAATCACAGCTTCCTCTCTCCGCTATGGCCTTTACCACTCTCTAAAGAGGACAAGACCATTTTCACAGTGTTGCCAGAATGATATACTGTCTAGCAAAGGCGTAGATTTGGGTATGGATGGTAGGGGCGTATCCCTACCAACATTGTGGGAGTACCGTTTGTGTTTAGGGGGGCGGGGCCTCATCCGGTCCCTACCCATTTTGAAACCAAACCTACGCCCTTTCCCTCTATAAACTGTCAAGGCCAGTTGGCTTCATTGCCATTCCATCCATGTACAGCTATACAGCAGTAGAAGGTAACGCTCCCCCAGGACCACGGCGTGAGGTACGGACAGCGAGTAGCAAGGGGAGGGCTTCCTAATAGTGTAAAGTGCCTGAACGTAAGGCCTGAATGACTGTTGTGACATTTCAATGAACTGTCATGCCTTGTCAAATGGATGCATCATCCAACCTTTTTTAAAATGGGCCACATTATCAGTATCACATACAGCATGAATATAATATACTGTAAGTACTGGCCGCAGTCAGTATGGTGACCTCCGAAAAGTGGATCTTGTTAAAACAATTACTTATAGTGGAACCCCTATATCTGCTGATTCGGCAGCCATGGTCTCAGTTACCTGCAGTTTACCATGGCCCAAAAATATTGTGGAATGTTCCAAAAATAAGCGGTACATAAGTTTTAAATTCTGCGCCACTCTGCGTAGCCTTTCCGCCCTATCGTGCTTAATATGTCACCCCTTTATTCGTTGAGGGTTAAGTGAAAACGTCAGAATCCCATTCATTTGAGGGACAGAGACAGACAGACAGAGACCAGATTCACATAACTTTTATTACAATATATTATTAGAATTGTTTTATGTGTAGTTATTGCTGCTGATGTCTTGTTGTGTGTAATTTATAAATTAAACTTTATGATAGATATGTTATATGTGGTATTTGCTACTATTCATGGTTTTGGATATCTGCAGTAGGTCTCAGAACTTGTCACGCTGCACATATGGGGGCTCTGCTGTAATTGGAACACTGCTGCACCAAATTAGAGATTAATTGTGAAGAATTATGTATAATTTTTTAACAAACTTAGACAGAGATTGATGGTTGCCGTCAGACTAATTCCTCGGCACATATTCCCACGTGTGTGGACACCACGGAAACCTCCCAGAAGCTTCCGTCAGCCTGCACAAGCTCCTGTTTGCCACTGTCACAGTCTGGTCCGGCCCCGGAGAGGAGTCGCAGAGCAGCGATATCACCCAGGTTAATTGGTGTCGCCACGTTAATTAACAGAACAGTCGCAGCACAAATAACATCTGTAAAAATGACAAGGGAAGGGGATACACCCTTGTACTGTCAGCTCACGGGTGACTGCTGACATAAAGCCCGCCTCGCGGTGATGACCCGAGTGACCGCTTGAAGCGGTTCTGGATCGCGACCCACAATCTGAGGCTGGCTGTTCTGGGCATAGCCGGACCAGAACATCGGGCCGTAGCAGGACACTTTCAGATGAACATTATACTAAATATATAAATGAAACCAAATAAGAAGTGGCCAATGTCACCTGATCTGGAACTGGACTGAAATACTGCGCCTTTGATAAAATTATGTACACACAACACACACACGCACTGACACACATTTTGGTGCTGTTCTTAGACTTTATGCAAAATTCAATGGAAGAATTTAAACAGTACTTTGATTATATCGTGCTGGAAAATAATCAGTTTAATAATCAGGTCATATTTTAATGTAGTGCCTTTGCACAGAACGGTGAAACTCGAGGAGAAACACCCACTAGTGCTGACAACTCCGAGTCCTCTAGCGATCACATGGATGGAATATTTTGGTGTGAAAATTGCTTCCGGTTTGTTTGGTTACGTGGAGAAAACCCCTAGATAAAGAAATGGTGAGGGCTGGTACAGTATTCCGGAACCATCTTCAGTTATCTACAGTACACAAAGCTGTAAATGTGTCTTACAGACACCTGCCATCTTTCCGTGTATTAACAGACGCCAAAGCAAGCACGTAGTCCAGAGAAATACAGAGAAAAGGACATGCTTCCGTCAGTCCTGATGCTACTTTAGCTCTGTCTTCTTGCACAGCTTTGAAGGGGCCGTGTCATTAAGGACGGTGGCTCAAAGATGGCTTTTTCAAGAGGTCACATGACCTGCCGTTTGCCCACCGCTAATGACATCATCCAGCACCGTGATAGGCAGCAAGGCCTCAAGGCAAAACAAGAAAACAGACTTGCAGTTTGGAATATTCTAGAATGTGACTGTCAAGTCCACACAGGGCCAGGGTACACTGGCTTTCACTGGGTGGTAGTTACTAATTAACCATTTTCCCTTTAATTGATCAAAAACGAAATGCAAATAGACCACTGACCCCCCATAAACTAGGGATCAGGTCACTCTGCATGCGTTAACACCAATAGTGAAACGGAAGAATAAAAACATGTTTCCAATAAATGACATAACCTCAGCGTTCATTTTCTCAAATAATCATTTATTTACTCACTCATTCTTAGCCCCTGATGCAGACACTGAGTGTGACTTTTAAGGGTACAAGTCTAATTTGTTCTGGGTGGGAGTGAAGCGGAGAGCTAAAGATTTTTTTTATGCTCCTGTAACCATTTTCTAATAAAATGTGGTTTAACAACCGAAACGTATTGACTTCTCAGTTAACACATTGAGTTTAGCAGGATTTAAATGCCTGCAAGCCCTTTAAATAAGCAAAGCAAAATTTAAAGACTCGACCGGGACAAAAATCAGCACATGCTCTAGCTCCAGGGAGTCCAAAGTGGGGGTGTCAGAGGAAGCAACTCCAGCAGCTGACAGTGCTGGGATATATAATAGTGCTATGGGCGGGGCTTACCTGAGGCAGGGCGGAGCTTAGCTGCCTCTGCAGCGAATCGCGGTCATAGATGACGTCCTGCAGGTGCTGCTGGGCCAACCCCAGGCTCTCCTGCGTCTCGCGCAGCGTGTCCAGCAGCCGGTCGCGCTCGTCCAGCATGTTGACCATCAGCTGCTCGAAATGCGAGTCGGGGTCCGAGGCACTGCTCTGGGAGCCGCGCTGGCCGGCCGCCGTGTCCTCGCTGATGGTTGGCATCACCTCGCACAGCATCTTTCCCTGGGGGGGGGGGGACAAAACGGTGAATAGACAGATATTCAATCAACAGTAACTAATTAATTCGACATTAGGCTAAATATTACATATCAGTTATATGGCTGGTGGCTCAAAAAAAAATAGGAAGAAGAAAATATTGCATTTTTCCAAAGAAAAGAGAAAATGTGATTTTGAAGGACAATTAAGTTATAGTAATGAATTACTTCCAAGTTACTTTTATCATAATTAATCTCAAAAATAGAGGAGATACTCCTCTACCTCTATACACAGACACACAAATGAATAATGCATCAATACATGTGTAAAAAGTTAAATACTGCAAAACACAGACAAATAAAGACACATCCATAAAAAACACAAATTTATTGCTTCCCCGTGACAGCTGGAAGAGAGGATTTCCTCAAGG
The DNA here is from genome assembly GCA_026777985.1 of Mormyrops attenuatus. Taxonomy (NCBI): domain Eukaryota; kingdom Metazoa; phylum Chordata; class Actinopteri; order Osteoglossiformes; family Mormyridae; genus Mormyrops; species Mormyrops attenuatus. The sequence continues at coordinate 27,176,815 of JAODKC010000064.1, forward strand.
TCTTTTCTGAAATCAAAGAAAGTCATTATACAAGCTCCTGAACGCTACTACACTGAGGCCTCTCAACTGGGTGGATGACACCTGAAAACCACAAAGAGCGGAAGAAGCTCGGGGAAGCGGGATAGGTGCTCAAGGCGGAGTATGGCATCTCGTGTGGCATCTCGTGTCACAACTCGTGTGGCATCAGAGGCAGCGATATGCTTACTCTTCTTTGCTGTCTCCTGCATGCCAACATCCCTGAACTGGCACGAGAGGGTGACAGCTCGAAAATACTGCAGGTCTAGCCTGGCTAAGTCACTCTGCTCGGCCTGTAGGACTGACCTCGGTCCGAGAGGCTAGAGGTGCTACGAGACAAACTCCTCGGCAAGTAGGACTGCTGAGCTCCCAGGGTTTCTGGGTAATTTTGTGTCTTGAAGACGGCCACTCCAGATGTTGCGCTCATGTCACTTGGTGGGTCACCCGCCAATGTCTTCCGCATCCCCTCCTTAGCCGAGGATCCACCGCAGCTCTGTCTGCGCACGGTGGCCTTGCCATTTTTCCGAGTATCCCGCCGCTTCCTCTCAGAGACCGAGACATGCACCCTGCCCGGTCGCCAGCGCAATTCACCGAGTGCCACGAGCGATCGCTAGCCAGCCGACTATTTGTGGTGCTGGGGCCGCTACGTTTTTCAATGCCCGGCTCAGTCAACTTTCTGGTCACCCTGAGGACATCGTTCAGGTTTCAGCTACGTGTCACACCAGAGACACGGCACACTGAGGATCCTGACGGGATACTGCAACTCCTGCATGGATTTAACCTGACTAACCATGCCAGTTAACTGAGGGAACTCTACATCCCATACGCCAAAGGGCCAAGTACCAGCGTAGATGAAACCAGCAGATCCACTGTGGTGAACAGAGATTCAACATTTTAAAAGACTAATGGTATATTCCTGATACAAACTAAGGCTAGCATAATTTTTATTGTCATGTTACACAATTGAGCGGCGACCTCTCACAACCTCAACATAGACCCAAACCAAAGCAAATACATCCATCTCTTAACATTTGATTCCACACCATTTCTGTTGTATAATCCTATTTTTAGGCACACACCATGAAATTTTCTTCATCCTACAAACCCTTGACCTACGAGTATTAGAAGCAGACTTATGTCTTCAACCTGAACAACAGATCAAATTAACTGAGCCTGATTTGAGTCCATAATTTAGCAACTTGCGATCAAAGGAGCAGCAGGCAACCTTTGATGCCTTATTATTAATATAACAGGTACTAGCTGGTACAGTGGGTAGGCAAGCTGGTCTTCCTTTCAGCAGACTGAAAGACATGCTCTGCATCAGTAAATATCCAACTGTATAGTAAACACAGGTGTAAAAGGGGAGTCTAATTCATATGACAAAGTTAAGATTGAAATGATGACTTTTCTCCATTGAGATACCCATTCAAAACGGAAAATTATAAGAAGTATCAGAAGATCGAAAGGGACAATTTTATACATGATGTATATTCAAAAATTCCTAAGCCTATAACCATTAACTATTCTTACTCTATGAATAATTTATCGATCAGTGTGTCTTTACCCAGGCCAAGGTTTCTGGTATAGCCACATGGAACCCACCAGCAGACTAAATCAACACTAATGTGGCATTTACCCCAAAAATGACCCGAGCATGCTAAGGGCATAACTCTGAGACAAATCTGTGTCACATACACCACAAAAATACTCGACCATTTATCCAACGGGAGAAAACCTTGCAACTTCCCACCAATTAAACTGGCTTTGACGTGCACCAGAGCCTTAATTATCAGTACACTTGTGACAGAACAACTGCAAGGAGCCACAGCTGATGTAGCACAGCTACAGGGATACACTGTAAGTAAAAGATAAAATGTAGATGAATGACATGGAAGGACAGTCTCAGGCTCAATGCACTGGATTTAGCGAGTGCCCAGTCGGCAGTGGTGAAGACAGAGCTTAATGCTGGTCAGTTGCTGGGTACCACAGTGGCTCGGCGGAAAGTACTGTGACCTCACACCTCCAGGGCCGGGGGTCGTGTGTGGTGTTTGAATGTCCTGCACTTTGGTAACTGGTGTACTAAAATTAACACAACCACCCTGCCCCCCCAGACCAGGATAATGATGGTTAGATGTGATGTCCTGTCGCTCAGCATTCTGACTGTGTTTTTCCACATATTCGCTACCTACATAGAGTGGATGAAGGGCTGCAGCACAAACCAAATACACTCCCAAACTGAGAGCTTCATCGACTACCACAAAGTCTACACACAGCCTTGTGTTAAATACATACACAGCTAATAATCATCCTGGGAATCTTCGAAGTGTAAACTTTACTCACTGCACTTATTGTTACATTAACAGAAGCAAATACTAGTTTCGATGTGGCAGGTTGCAATAGCAAATCCTGCAAATAGACACAGTGTTCATTTTTAACCCCCTTTCCTGGGAAACGACCCACCATCCAGCTGGCGGGGAGATGAGCTCATTATTCTACGTCGGCTTGTTTTGGAGCAGAACTGACAAAAAGGACGAGAAGATCTGTCAGCTTTACTAATGGAACTCCCACAAGTCTCTCGCTCTCCCTCTCTCTCTCACACACACCCACACACACACACACACACACACACGGTTTGCAATTATATCTTTGTGGGGACTCTCCATTCATTTCTATGGGGAAAACTCTAATTCCAACATGACGACCTTAACCCCTACCCAGTCCTAACCTTACCCATAAGTAACCAAACAAAATACGAGACTTTTGCCATTTCAACTTTTTAAATTGCTTTCACAGATCTTTGTGGGGACGTGAAAGATGGTCCCCACAATGTTAAAATACAGGTCTTTATTACATTATGGGGGACATTTGGTCCTCACAAGGTGATATATAACATAATCCACACACACACACATATACACACGCACACACACACACACCCACACACACACCATCACACAAGGCTGCTGTCTTCCCCTTGGTGTTTGTGTGTAATCAGTTTAACCAGCACAGTTTTATTTGTATTCATGATGCTCTCCAAAGTCAACTCTTGGTTTAGCCACTGATTCTTCAGCTCAGCCAGGAAGATTCACTTAACATTATCCAGACAGTCGCTGGGGGGTGGAGTGAAGGAGTAAAATTACAGAAAGCAGGGACTGACTGTACAGTATGTGGGTTTATAATAACATTACTAACTTAGTGGTATCATTCTCGCCAAATTATAATGACTTTAACTGAAAGACTGACACTATATATCACTCTTGGCCAAGGAATTTATAATGACTGATACAGTACTCAGCATGGAGGTCTCAGACCACAACCAACTTTTGGCGCAATTCAGCACCCATTTTGCACCAGGTGATGTTATCGAGGTACAGTATATGGTAAGGCTTAAGAAAAGAGAGCTGTGGCCTTTTGGTTAGGACGTTATTTTATGGAAACTTACACACATCTACAGGGAGACCCAAGGTCTTGCAAGACTCCTAAAAAATATGACAAATTTTGTTGATATACAAATGCAGGATTTTCTGCCTGTGTAATAATAATAATAATAATAATAATAACATTTAAGGAAACACACAAGAACCCATACTATTTTTAAAAAATATGTACTTAAAGAAAAACCTCAAATAGGTAATCATGTAATTCCCCTTATCTACATTAAGTAATTAAGTAAGTAATTAATAAAGCTTAAATACAAAAATACGCCTGCATATTTGTTCACCCAGAAACAAAGGTCTACCATCTCAGCAGACTCTCTTTTCCAAGCAAGGGGTTTGACTTTGTGAGGCCCTGCAATTGGCAGGTAATACATTTGGCCTTCGTCCAGAGTCACCCCGCCCAGCTCCGAGTGTTTAAAAAGCCCGGTGTGCCAGGAAAAAAAGGATTCCCTATTGCTGAAGGACTTGAAAAGCCAGGCGAGGAATGGCGATCAAGAGCAGAAATAGCACGGAGAAACTCAGAAGATGTTTCCTGCGTCCACGGCCGGAACATGCGCAGAGTTACGGCGATGGGCAGCAGGGGGATGCGGACAGACAATCCCTGACTGAATCCGACTAATTAATAATAATGAAATAAAGATCCACATAATGTTACAAGACATTGGAGAATTTAACTTTTTTTGACACGTCGCCCGTAACAAAACAAATGGTCCACTCCAGTAGACTTTAATGGCTCGCAGTTTTAATACATTAAGCAGAAATATAGGGCACTTGAAGTTCAGAAATGGTCCACGAGGGAAAGATAAATTTATTTGCCCATTTATGGTCTCTCTCTCTCTCCCTCTCCCTCTCTCTCCCTCTCTCTCTCTCTCTCTCTCTCCACGGGCTGCATCAGGTCTCAGGAGAAGAAAAGCGAGTTTCCTCCGGCATGATGTCATCTGATCGCCGTGTGGGTACAGCAAGGTTACCCAGACCGTAAATCAATGAACATCTAATAAAACACAGATAAAGGAAAGCGATCGGCTTTATAATCAGACCCGATCTCATCTGTAGCGGGCGAGGCAGGTCAGTTCGACACTATTTCAAAGGCGGCTAGGCTGCAGATGCGCTTCGCCGGGTGCCGGCGTGTGGCATCGACGGATGGGGCCACCAAAGGATGCCATCGTACGCTCCGTCAAAATGACCAAGTTCCGCTGAGCGGCTAGGCGATCTAAACGAGGATCAATAATGAAAGTAAACGTGATTAACGTTGGCATTGGTATAAAGAATCGTAAATTTAATAACGATGAACACAAAACCACTGAACTCGCGTCTACTGTATTGGTAGTATCAGTAAAATCATCAAAACAGGTTTTTTAAATTCATAATGTATCTCTTCAAGTATATAGAGCTTAATCAATATTTAACAAGGTTAAGGACCCATCATTCATGTTAGTTGGCCAATTTTCGAAAAGCATTTGATATGGATAATCCAGTGTCAACACTCAAGCAGTGAACCAAGGACAGGTGTCTATGTCCGTCTACACATGGGCGCTGGTTGCAGGATGTCAGTGATATTTGTTTGAATTTTACAAGCCGTGTAATAAATGTAACTTGTCAATGTGGAGAGCATCCCTCGTTGCACTCCGGTCTCCGAATGTCCGCTGGAAAGAGAAGCTCACCCGGCTCTCCTTTCCCTCTTTACATCCAGAACATAACGCTAATATAAGTGATTATTTATACTCTCCGATGGGTACTGCCATTCTCGCCGGGTCTGTCAGTTTAATTGAAGAAAACCGGAGACAATAGCCCAGAAAGCATTACATCATGCTCCTCCCTCCCCGCAGTTTGACTACAACGCTTTCGTGTCAGCACAGTCTGACAAGCTGGATTTCCCCTCCTTTCCCCGGGTTTTCCCCGGTAATAAACGAGGATGAAATTATGCAAAACGTAGGTGCTTAAGCGTGCCTTCATTGAAAGCAAGCTGTTTCACTCCAGTCTCACGCACATCTGCAAGAAGTTTCCCTTGCACCGCCCCAAAAAGAAATCTTTATTCATTCACCCATTTCGGTTCCCGTACAACAGGTCACAAATCGCACGATACTGAGCAGTGCCGAGTTGGGGAAAAGACGAAATGTCACGCCTTTGATACTTACAGTGTGTCTCCGTATCCGCTCCTACAACCAGATCAATGACAGCCGCAGTCCCCGCCGCTTAATGCAATCATACAGACGGCCGGATTCCCAGTACCCTGTTTACGGGAAGGAAACTAGCGATGCCGGGCGAAACGCCGCGCTTAAATCCACAGCTGGCATTTTTTGCAAGAAACACTTCAAACTGTCCGGCTTTGCGGTGACATTACATTTTCCAAAAATACCCATTGGTGTAAAGATGGCATGTAACAATCTGTGCACTGGGAAGCTCGGCCCGGTAAAGACCATTGTTTGCGCAGATGGAGGGGAGCTGAGTCTTAAAGTTGCAGATGTGCATTTTTAGAGTAAGGAGTAAATCCCAGATTCTTTGAAAATGCAAATGCATAGCAAAAAAAAATCTTAATTTGACTAATGCGGGCATGCAAATTAATGAATACTGCACGGTAGAACCTGAGAAAGAAAATAATGGCATGAACCAAAACGTATGCCGAACACCAAAGCAAAGATTTAGGACAGGGGTATTACTACAAATAAGGCTTTGAAGAAATTCTGGGGGCGACAGTAGCAATGGTCAGCAGATTATATGAATGATTGCAACGACATTTTCAGTTTTTTATTCACATTATAAAGGAATGGCTTTAATTTTATGCAAAGTACAGGCGCTCCAGTTTGGAGAATCGCAGATTAAATGTAACTACAAACACTAGTAAAAAAAAAAGTGTTGAAGTGCTCCGTATCCTCTTACCTCTTCGCTTTACAGCAGTGGTCTCTGCCAAAACAATATCATGCGTTCACCTCCAGCGATTCCTCGCACATTTCTCAGATAACACTTTATTATACAATACGGCGGCTTTAAAGAGTTTGTGGAATGCCACGAAGCAGTATCAGAACTAGATTCTGTGTCAAGGTATGCACACTTCAAACAGCTCCTGAACTATAGGGAATGACTGCTTTGCTGATTATTTGGATTGCGAGACCGGTTATCGCTGTAAGGAAACAAAAACAATTATCAACAGAGTTTTGCGTCTTCGCCCTTTCTTAACTTGACTTTTTTTCCATTGTGTACATGCTCAGATGTAGCTTAATTTAAATGCATAACGTCACAAAATTCAGTTTCTGAATTATAAACCGGTACCTCATTTTAATATGTATATTGTCGGCCCTGCACTGAACTGGAACCTTTTCTGGAGCGGACTCGGGAGCGAATATTCTTTTTCGGCCTTTTTGAACCCTCTGAAGAAATATGGAACGTCACCCCCCCATGACAGAAGGGGGGATCCCCACGGTAAATCTTACCGAGCTGGTGGTACGAAATGTATACGCCAATCCGGGACAAATCGCTGGTTGTACCCCTGCCTTGTGTCCTGGGATAGGCACCAGCACTGCTTCAGCTCAGTACTGGAAAAACCACTGGAAGGCGGAGGATGGATAGATATTTGACTTTAACAGGCTGCTCACATAGGTGCATGGACTTTCGTCATAGAATAGCCTCTGGCTTTTGCTTAGTACTGAATTCGACTATTGAATTTCTTGAACTGTAAATATTTTACTTTGATAAATAAATAGTGGGTTGCCATAGTGCCCACACACCTCCAGGGTTGTTGGTTTGAGTCCCTCCTCATACTGATACTGTTTTCCTCTCATGGTTCAAAGAGACTCTGTTTATCAGTTTTGTGTGAATATGTGTCCTGTGATGGACTAGCATCTGGTCCTGGTCTGGGACAGGCTCCAAGCTCACTACAGCACTGCATCAGATAAGAGGGTATGCAGAATAGATGGACAAAAGGATGAGTAACAGCTATGCTTTTCACCTTTTAGCAATTCAATTCAATTCAAAATACTTTATTTGTCCCTAGAGAGGCAACTCAAGGCAAGCAGGTCAGTAATAAAATGCACAAACATTTCATCAACACACACACAGTGAAATGCTAGCAATCTAAAATCAATCTACTGAAAATCTAAGACCATATAAAACAATCTCAGTCTCTGCCTGAAAATACTGACAGAAAGAAAGAAACGAGTCCTGTACTGCATTTATCAACGAAACACCACAAACAGCACAAAATCATGCAGTGACTTAAAAAACTTGTAATTTTGTACAATTATACAATGGTATGCAGTGAAGCTGTTGAAGATACAGTAGGTATGTTTGCATCCTCGGTGCAAGGATCTAGGATCCTTTTGGACCCTTATCCTCAGCTCTGGAGCAAAATGACACGTCACTGCTTCAGAGACAAAAGGGGATGTTCACAAGGTACGGTTTGTGAGAATGCATGTCTTCTGCTGAGGTGGGAACCGAGTGTCACTCTGACGTCACCACGGACACACGGCGTGCCTGCATGCGCATGGGGGTGGAAACGTGTTTGCTGCTGTCCAGGGTGCTGCACGGAGGACTCAGCTAATGTTGCCGTCCCACTGATGCCCGCTGAGCTTATGTGCACTTGATGAAAACCCCAGACTCCAAAAAACTGGTTCACTGCTCTGCAGGCAGCCAGGGAATTCCAGGCACGGTATGGCTCTCTGAATACGTGAGAGGGGCTCTTAACTTGCATATTTTCAGAAAAACACACAGGTGTATACTTGTAAAATATTCACAATTTTTAAAACATAATTTAAACAAATCTATTTTTTTAAGTACTGTTATAATAAACATCACTTATGTAATAATTACATTTTTCTATTTACTTATTATGCCACTAATATACCCACTATTTCTATGCTTGCTCTTTGTTCCATTTCCATAGGATTCCTGTAAGATTATTGCATACACAGAACAGCAATAATAATAATAATAATTTTTATTATCTTACAACTGAGTCATTTATGTTAATTTACAAAGTCTACATATATAGAGGAGTGACCCATAGTACATAATGAATCCAATTTTCTTTGTCAAAGGTCAAGACTCTCAAATACTATTCATTCCATTAGACGTGCCCTTTCTGCTTCTGGACATGTAGATTAACCTATTTGCATTTCACTTCCACAAATGCTAATCACTCATTAAAACCTCAGTGACCCCTAGAAAAGAGAGTGCAGTACTTAGAAAAGCACACACGCGCACACACAGACACACACACAGAAATACAGATACCAATAGACACATACATACATATACACACACGGACACACAGACACACACACACAGACATACACACACACACACGCCAGTTCTGTAGTTTTGCAGAACTGAGGATATGGATATTGGATTGAAGGACACGGTGTGTCTCTCTCCTCTGTCCACATCTCCCGTAAGAAGCAGATACTGCCATTCAGTAGCAAGAAGAATAACTTGATCAAACATGTCTTTACCCAGGAAATGAAGCAGAATATTTTTTTCTTGGTTATCAGATCTGACATTTTGCTCAGCAAAAATAGCCACTGCAGAAAAAGCTAAATCTGAAGTGTCATGTCATTTGATGGCTTTTCCGGTACCTTGTGGCAGAAAGTCATGTAATTTTACCTTTACACTGAAGGTCAAGACGTGAAAATTGCGACAGGCCAGCCACTAGATAGACTCTGATATGTAAATCTGGCTCTTTTACATATCTGCTTAAAGAAATGTTTCAGGTTCTGGGATATTCCAGACCACAATGGAAGTGAATAGATTGCAAGCACCCATTCTTTGGTAAATCTCTTTTATCTCACCATCAAACACCAGGACTGATATAATGACGCCTTTTCATGGGCATCTAATTCAGGTGCCCTTCCCTCCTGCCTGTAGCAGGAGGGAAGGGACAAAAGGCGGAACAGAGCCAAGTCATTTCTAAGGAGGTCATAAAAGCAGTGGTGAGATGTTATTGGCCATTGCGGTGAGGGATATTTCCTGATTACACTTTCCTGCACTCCATGTAATTGTTGGCGAAACTCGTTTAGGACTTTTAGACTATATGACACCTTCAGAGACTCTTTACTGTATGTGCTCACTTAAGAAATTAATCACTACACTCATATTTTTGACCGGCACGTCATATAGTTAGACAAGGAAAAACATCACTGGAAAAGGTTCTGATGTATCTCTCTCCCTTGCGCCAATGAAAAAAAAAATCTAGCCCAGGCAAAAAATACCTTGGAGGCAGCCTTTGTCTGAACAACGGAAATGCCATCAGATGTCAGACTGAGAACGAAAGGTATCAGAAATCAAAAGAAAATTGTATTGAAAATGTATTTACTTGCAGGACCAAATATCTGACCTTTGAAAATTCACAGTAGTTCAGGACACTGGGGGAAGGCCTTCAAGTCTCAAGGAAAGACAGAAAATGAAAAAATCTGTGAAATGTTTCTGCACCACTCTGTTTGGAAACATGACTGAAAAACGTTCATGATGTGAGAGGCTAGCCTAGTTATTTGCGAGTTATAACATTTCTATATAATTACTACTTTCTTGTTCGGCAAAGCAGACTCTGTAGACTTTATATAGCACATCGCAGCATAAATACACTGAGCGGTGTCGTTCCTGCACTTTCTGAAAGGAATAATATGGCTCAATACGTAATTACTCACGTGCGTATTTCTCCTGTGGCTGAACGCCGTGGATTGAATTCATAGCACGTTTAATGTCGGGTGGTTGTGCACCCAGTGGATGTGAATCTTTATCAGAAATGATGGTGTTTCAACAGGACCTGACATCAAGCAGCAAGCTAAGTCGTAGGTATGGTTTATAACCAGTGTTTAAGTAACACTCAGGGGCACATCCATGAGACAAAAAAGACAAAAAGAGAAAACAGCTTTGGAGTGCTTTCTAGGAGATTTTAGGAAGACTTACGCAAGAAATATCTATAAATCTATTTATTTATTGTAAGGAATCTATGTTGCTACTGTAAGGCAGACTTTCAACTGATGTAATATTTTCTTGATGTTAAAATATGTATGCTACACAGATTAAACTCAAAAACACATTTCAATAGGATGCTACAGTAGAGGTTCCATCCATCCATCTATCCATCCATCCATCCAACAGAAACTGGTATAGTTCAAGACTAAGACCCCTCTGGAAAGAAACGCCCCTATCTAGCTGCTGATTTGTGGAGTACTGTATCTGGTTGAGTTTGACTAACTAAGGAGAGCTTGAACCTTGCAGAGTCAAAATACTGTCGATAGTACTTATTTATATGCTGTGGAAATAAATGTGATGATAGTAGTTTTATGTGCGGTGATCCACCCTAACTTTGGATGGAAACTCCATATTGGTACTGTTAGCCTTTTCATGATGTAGAACTACATCATGGTACTACTGCATGTCAACAGTAACAGATCCTGATGGGTGTTTTGGGTTTATTCTGGAAACTTCCCAGCATACATGCAACAATAGAGATGAATGAGCTAACTCCAGTGAGATACCAGCTAGGAAGAAAGGCTCTGTGCTTTTCTCAGTGTGAACTTCAATATATTCAGACGAGAGTCTCACTAAATGCTAAAGACAGTATCACCTTATACATTACAGTCTCACTTGCCTCGATGCAACTTGGTGACAATATCGGGTTAATGACACATGATTACATGCTCTTTAGTATGATTAGTGCATTCCACAAAAAGATGTAGCAATCTTGAACAAGGGTAGATAGATTTTGTTATCCTTTTAATTCCTCTGGTCATCTTAGTGCATATAAATGAAGATATCAAAAAGTAAACATTACAATGGATCATTCATTAGTTATAAGTATCCCGTTTTGTTGTGTAAATGAAGGCTGTTAAGAGATATATCATTATCAATTACATATAAAGGCCTTTTTTATTAGGATGAAATCCTGTTGCATTCAGAAACATGCTTCGTAAATTCTCTGTTGCCAGGCAACCATCCAGCGGTGCGGAGCCTAACTGACACGCAGCTGTTCGTGAGGCACGGTGCAGCGGTTTGCGTGCGTGTGTGTTTCCGCATGCGCCGCACGTAGTGTGCATGCATTGGGAGCCCGACAGCCTCAGGTTCTCTGCCCCTCTCTCAGGGGAAAGCACGGCTTTTTTCAGCAGCACAAACACTACTACATCCTCAAGGAGCGTCCGCAACTCCTGATCTGCTCTTTTCATTTGGCATTTCACTCAAACTTTCTTGGCTGATATTGCTCCAGAAAGGTGAGGATCTTTTCCTGTAGATCTTGACTCATTATGGAAATTGTTCAAAAAAGCTAAATATAAGATTAAATAAAGCAGAGCTCATCAAATTTAGTCTTACTTTGGCATAAGAATTGCCAGTTTAACCACCTGCATCTTAGTAGGGCATTAGGGACACTGGATTGGTTTATGCAAGTAAGAATGTGCTTGTCTTCTGCCTATAAAACATGACTGATGAGAAAGCATACAGCCCTATTGATAACAAATACACTGATACCGCTACAGAAAAAATGAATCTGTAATTGTTTATGTTTTTCATTCCATTTATGTGACCAAATCAGAATTTTTCAGTAAGTATTAAAATACTGAGAGGACCTTAGCATGAGTAAAGTCCTACTGACTATCAGCTATAAACAGAGGAGTTCCTTGGCTTTCCTATCTACAGCAGATGCCCTGTGGTGCCACAATGGATTTGTAATTCTACAAATGGTCTCTCTCCTTTGAGAGGAGGACAATCAAGGATGGGGAGAGGAGAGGGGTGTCACACACAGGGGTCAGTCAGCGATAACTGCTTCCTGGTCGAGTCACACCTCTGGGCTGGCTATGTGTGTGCCTGACTCACCAGTCCCAAATTAAGCATCTCGAAAAACAACTGCTAGTTTTCTACCAGGGCTGGTTTTGGTGCGGCTCATGCACGGCAAGGTCAAGGGCGAGACAAGAAACTAGAGAAAGAAAAACCAAGAACTGTAAATTTATGGATTATGAGGAAACTTGTGGATTATGAGGGTGCTCTAATGACTGCTGACAGGTGATTTATCTAGATTATTGACTCTTGGAAACAGAAACCTGGTGATTTTATTTTTGCAGTGTCCATTGCAAAACACACCATTTGTTCATTAAACTGAGGATGATTATCATAATTTCATTAGTTTCATCTCAAACTCTGCAGGAATGGGTGCAATAACAATTATTGAATGCAAGATGATTATTAATGCTTATTGAGGATTTGTTTTTGGAAATATTCTATGGCATGGACGTCAAAGCATAAAATATGTAATATAACCTTACGGTTACCAGCAAAAGTTCCAGAATGCTTTGCAGTAGAGTCTGGTCTTTGCCCTGTATGATAACATATCGATGTGGACCGTGGGGAGTGTGTGGATGTTTCTGGGAAAGGTGAGGTCTTTTGTTAAATTATTCAGGTGTAAAACACAAGGTTACTGTGTATCAATCAAGGGAGACACTGAGAGCAATGGTCTGATTCTTGTGATGATTCGATTTGCTCATTTAAATTAGCAAGAAAACCATTATTTGTGTCATATTTCCTTCTGCTTATCCATCAGATCTGATAAATCTTCCCCATCCCTTCCTTCAAAAGTTCTCCACGTCTCGTGAATCGGTTTACCATCTCTTGTATCATGTTTCCTTCTGCTCACCTGTCAGACCATAAAGGTGCCCACATAAATCTTCTCCGTTCCTTCTCCAAAAATCCTTGGTCTCCTATAAATCGGTTTGCCGTCTGAAGAACTCTGAAGACGTTTTATAATTTATACAGTGCTATAAACAGATAACATCAACTAAGCAAATGAAATGTGGTTCACTGTTATTCTGAGTTTTGCTGCTATACATCTATGCATACAGGCTTGTAAAGTAAATCAGAATCAAAAATAGACAATACACAGTATCACATACAAACATTTCAAAATAAGTACAGCCAGTGTAGATGGTAGTAAGTGGGGGAATATGAAAATAATTACAGTACTGAGGTGAAAAAATGCAGAAATTCTGCTGTAAAATATTTAAAATACATGTGACAAATACAAGAAAATCATGATATATGGACAAAGTCTGTGTGACATGTATTCAAATCTAATATAATTCTTGTGGAAGATATAATTCTAATATAATTCTTGTGTAAAACTCTCATCCATTTTCGGGTTTTGTTGAATTGGTAATTGTTGATTAAGATTCAATGGAAGATCAATGGGGAGTACCTGGACGGGGGGTGTACTCACACTTGTACCATACCTGAGCACGACTGCACACCCCCTCCCCCCCAACTCCCCTGCACGTCTCTGCGTACATTGCAGGTAATGTTCTGGGCCGGAGCACGCTTTTGTCATCACCGTGGGACTGGAAACTCTCATCAGCCCAAATTTCCAGCAAGCCATGGGCCAAAATGATCCCGTGTTCCATGTCTGTTAAATCTCCGGCATCGCTGGCGTCATGTCTGAGTTCCGTGCTCGGGCACAGTAATCAATCGCACTGGATGTGTACTATGCCCGAGTCCAACTGAACCGTGCCCAGGGCTTACCTCACCTCGAGCAGGCCCAGATGCAGTTTGGCGTACCTGCTTGGGCAAGGTACGGAGCAACCGCACTAGTCAAACAAACTAGACTCTGGGGATCAAACGAGCTCAGACACGGTATAGATCTAATATGAATAGACCTTAAGAAAGGTAAAAACGATGCTTCCAGCAGCAGGCTATGTTAGCCAGGTAGGTCCCAGTATGGTCATCGCCAGGGGGTCCAACTTAGACTACTAGAGTCTACCACATAGCCATTCAAGCTGAATACAGGGGGGTGCCCCTCCCCCACCTTGGCCAATACATAAGATGATTCATTTCTAGCTGAAGGTCTGGGAGTCCCTATCGCTAAATATGTTCTGCCCCTCCAAGGCGGCACATCACTCTTGTCAGATGACAAGCTGTATATTGTTTCTTTTGGAAAGTTTTGTATGGCTATTGTCAAAAGACATCAGTCTTGCTAGAAAGTCCCCGGCAGTCAGTGTCTCCGACGCCCACTTCATCGTGCAACATGCCCACCAGCAAACGGGCTTCTCTCCACACCCCCGCGCCGCTTGGCTTACGTTCTTTTACATTTCGTCGGAAGCTGCTGTTCTCCATCTCTGTCTGTGTGTGCGCTCAGATAGGCACGGGAGGGAGTGCGTCCATTTTTCCATTTTATGGGAGATTCACTTCATGACTGCCATCTCCTTGTTTTACAGTATTGTACCTGACATTATATCTACATCATATAATGCAGTGTTTCTCAATCCGGTCCTTAGGGACCCCCAGACGGTCCACGTTTTTGCTCCCTCCCAACACCCAGGGAATTGGGAGAGAGCAAAAACGTAGACAGTCTTGGAGTCCACGAGGATTGGTTTGAGAAGCACTGATATAAAGCATTTGACTCGGACTGAACAAACGTAGAAAATTAACACACAAAACAATAAAGAAACAAACATAAATATCAATCATCTCCTGGAAAAGTAGATGAAAACGTAACAATTTAAGTAGATCCTTTGAAAGTATATTATACTCTAATAATTATGAAGAACTCTAAACTCACTGCAAACCCCATTCTTCTCAAATGTTGCATCATATCAATAAGTTTAATAATTAATAATTATTAAATAATTATTAAAGCCTTTTCCTATTAGGAATAAGCCACAGGAATCCAGCAGAAAAGATGTGCGATGCATGTTTTTACTCAGGGAAGAAACTTCCTAAAGCAGCTCCTCAAATGAATCATTTCAGCCTTTCATCAAGTTGTTGCATCACCGCCATCTAAAATTAGACTTTGTGTAGAAATAAACACAACAGTGAGACAAACAAGCCCTGCAGACAAAACTGAGTCTTCAGTCCAATGAGAATTAAAAGGACAATTAGCTTAGGAGCTAATCGGAAGGGTTTCCCGAGAGTGAAGGTAGAGTTAACCAGTTGCGGGGATTTGTTGCAATACCAAAGGCCTGGGCGCTCTCCATCAGAAAACCCACTCATCTGCTAAATATAAGTTATTTAAGAGCTGTATCATAGCAGACCGTTGATAGACCTGCTATCTAATAATGGAGGGACAATCCTAGTGTGGAGGACAATACCACAGAATAATCTGCCATATGATAAACCTGAGCAGCTTTTGACACAGCAGAATAGAGACAAATGTACCCAACAGACAGGACATGGAAATTTTAGGTTTTTATTAGCAGCCCCAGGACCTTCCAGAATGATCAACTGAGCAACTCACAAGCTTCACTCTTTAACGTAAATTGTAAATTGACTTGATGAGTCATGAGAGCCGTACTATTTACCCAAGTGTCTCTCCACAACCAAGCCAACAAAAAAATACTAATAAAGTTGGCTATAGGTGAACCCCCCCCCCCCCGAGATACCATCCCCAGGGTTCCCAAAATATAGGTAGAGGTACTAAACGACACATGCGTGGTTAAATGAGAAGGAATACGACTCTGTAGGTTGGACTGTCCATGGTGTCCAAGGCTGTGCCCAAGATCAGGAGGTGACCCTGTTAAATCTCGTGGCTGTCACAGTTATTTCAGTGTTGGGCGTCCCCTCCCTGTCACTCACTGGTACAAAACACATCACTGTCTAATGATAAGGTTAACTCCTAAGCATGAATTATGGCCCCTCCTCTGCCCCCACCTTAAAAAATACTAGAATCGCCCCTGTTCCAAGGACAGCCTGACCCTGTTCTTGCAATTGTATGTTGCTTTGGAAAAAAAAAGCATGTTCTAAATGAACACAATGCAAATTTTTAATTCCTAACATCAATCTACATCGACATCACTGCTGGTGTGGCTATGGTTGGCCGTTTGCAAAGTAGCGTCAAAAGTATGTCAAAACACACGAGTGGGAGTCAGTGTGGATAAAACACGCCGGTTCTCCACATGCCCTTCCCAGGTCACTCTCTCCTCATCCAATCACCCTGCGGCCCATGCCGCTCTTCGTTGCAAGATCGCTTTCCCCTTCCCCCCCTGCTGGGGCGCTCTTCAGCCAAAAAGCTGACACCGCCTGGAATTACTACCCGCTATTAATCAGGCCCCATCAATTGCTGCTCCGTTCTGTTGGTATAGCTTCTGTTGGTATACCGATGCACGGTTTTTCGCTGCCAGCCATGTAATGAATGCTACCAGGCTCCGCCCATGCTGGAACAGCAAATAGCTCCCAAAATCGCAAATCAGCTGCAAGCAACATGCAGCATGAATGTGACCCAGACAAGCTTAAGTGCAAGTTCTGACCATGATCTCGAGAGGTGTGGAGGAATTAAAATGGGGGAATTAAAGCCCAAATCAGTGGCCATTTGCAAATCTCTCCCAATGGGGTGGACATAAAATAACATCAGGGTTTCTGATGCACACTCAAATATAATGTCACTGAAGGTTATTTGCTATATAGGGGAGACTGCAACAAAAATGCTACATAATCCTTACTGGCTTAACGTGAGGAGGAAAAAAGCGACCCAGAAATCTTCAAAGCTCTTTGATTTTCCTGGACTCAGCTTTGTAGGTTTAAGCACCATTTTCCCAAAGGGTCATTTTTGGCACAGACAAAAGAAATAAGTAGAAAAAATATGCATAAAACCATAATAATCAATTGCACAAGAATGATTATTGTACCTGCGTTTAAACTGTTTGGCTGTGTTCTCTCTTGACAGTTCCCTCATGGTGATTATACAGATGGGATATAACAATAATTGAATTACCATTTGATTGAATTCCCAAATAGCGCTACACTCGGAAACAGTCATTAGCATTCTGGAAGAGGTAACGGTGCTTCCCCCAAAGATTAATTTATCTGTTTCGGCTGCAACCTAACAAAGTGTCACTTTCAAGCTGTTCATTTGCTCTGCTGACTAACGGCCATGCGCCAACATCACCAAAGTAGCCTGTTTTCAACTCAACCTCAAACAAACTGTACTTCATGCTAACGAACATCTATGTTCTTAGATGTGAATAAATGACAGAGCAGCACCACAGCGATGGAGAACCAGTCACACAGACCAGAACAAAATGTCAAATGCAAAAGAAATAAAGAAACACGGGTCTCCCTGGTAGGTCACGGTTATTTGGTCACAGTTGCTTGCCCCTGGCAAATTACTATTTTAGTTAAAATGTATTTTAGTAAAACATTTTAGGTACCCCGTCAAAGCGAATGTTTCCATCTGTAGAAATATATCTCTCAGCTTGCTTATTTTAAGTGACATATAGAACTGAATATTGTGTTAGAGAAACATTGCCATGTCTTGGGATGCTGAGAAGGTTTTAAATTTGACTGTGTTGGTTTGATTCTGAACAGAATGGCCTTATATCAGTTCTCAGTGTCATGACTGGGATCCAGAATACTGAATAATTTTTGAATAAGCGAAAACAACTTACACTGAAAGTATTTGAATATACACGTGTATATTGTATAATTTGACATGTTTGGTATATTATGGTTATGCGTGTAATGGTGAGATCGATGCCAAACTGCCCTTTGCTAATAAAAGCAATTCTGGTTCAGTTTATCCACAGCAAATTTAAAATAACATCCTTCCCTCATCATAGACATTAAAAAACCATTTAATTTCTGGATTATACAAAACAAATAGTCTTTCTTAGCTATTTTAATACACCATGAATTTACAATAGAGCTGGAAGAGAAAAATGTTATGTTATGAAAGCACTGATAACGATATAATTTCTAACTGTACAAATTCATGTAAACATGATTATTATGGGTATGTTGCTATGTACAGCGGTGTGTTTAGTGTGGTGTATGGTGTGTCTACCTTCTGATCATGATTAAAAATCTGTTCTTTGCTAACATTTCTGTACTATTGAACCGAAAAACACTGTTTCCACGTGTACATCTATGACTCAGGAAAACAAAGATCGCAGGACTTTAAATAAAAATTTTTTAATAAATAGTCTTCTGTACAAAATACGAGGGAGATTGTGAGCGAATGGCTGCTTCTGCTACAGCATCTCACTCTTGCACAGATCTCCACCTATTTGTGAGAAGGTGCAGGAAGGCGTGGTGTGTCTACTGGGACCTCCAGCTGCTTAGAGGGTCCAGATGAGGGCGCTCTCCTGTAGAGGGTTTCAAGGAGAGAGCAGAAGACACACCTTGTTGGGTCTTTCCTGCATGTGGTCATCATAGATAAATTGGCACACAAGTACTATATTTTAACATGTGGATTCGAAACAGGATTTTTGAACATGCTGTTGGAGACATGGAAAATCTGTTAGTGCTTGTTGGGAATTTGAATTATGAGAATGACCTGAAGGCTCATGATTGGCCATGATTATCTCATCTCCACTTTGAGAGACTTTGGACCTTCTGGAATGAATTAAGTTTGTGTTCCAAGGTACCTCAGCAAATCAAAATAACCGGTAGTACAAAAAAAAATAATTAGAAGAGACCTGGTCCCAATGAAATTAGAATAGGATAGTATTCTGAATTTTATCACAGTTATTACTTTACAAGGAGACATTTTACCGGAGGAATCCAGGTAAGGTACCTTTCTCGGGGATACGACAGCTGGGCCTCAGTAGCCATCCCTTACCTTTTGAGACCATGTCCTTAACCATTACGCCATCTACTGACCCAAAATGTTATGAGAAAAATTTACAGTCATTTGCTGGCCACAGAACCAAAATAAAAGCAAAATAAATGCAACAAATTAATTCCTGTACTATTCATAAGAAAGGGTTCTCTATTTATGATTGTATGTAATTTTTGGTGAAATGCTTCCCAAATGTTGTTAATGCAGGTTTTTATGCTTTTGACCAACCTGCATTTTCACCCCAGGTCATGGGGTCTTCGTTGATGGGTAAAATTTAATTATTTTTTACACCATTTGTGGCAATAATCTCCCTGCGTCACTGGACTTAAACACATAAATAACAATCCATATTAAACAAATTTTTAGCTTCCTGAATTTTTGAAATATTCTTTCTTCTTCCACTTTCTTCAAAGTGTCTCCAAACCTTCCACTGAAGGACTGTGTTACGCGCAGGAGACAATGGGCAGGGTGCTCACACACACACACACACACACACACACACACACACACACACACACACACACACACACCTTATGGGGAATTTATAAATGGCACATTACCAAACTGCACAGCTTTGGACTGCTGGAGGGAACCAGCACAACACAGAAGAATGTGCAAGCTCCACATACAGAGCAGGGATGGTATTCAAACCTCCAGCCCCAGGGCTGTGAAGCCTCAGTTACGCACTGAGCCGCTGTACTGCCCCCTTCAGGACAGGATCCATATGACAGTAATGCTTTTTCAGAGTTATTCCGATCCCAGGAAATTCAAGTAATCTTATAGCCTTATATAATCCTAATTTTAGTTTGGAGATAGATCCATGTTTTTCATTTATTATTTGCTCCTTGTCACTATTTTTAGAAGCAGTCAGATTCCATAAAATATGTATTTTCTCTGCCTCTTTAAAATATATATGTGTTATTAGTGAATTGGAGGAGAATGTGGTGCCTTTCACACATCCTGCTGAGAAAATGCCTACACTACGCCATAATATCTAAGCCTAAGTTTCCCACAGCATGTCTGAACAGCTGCTCTGTTGCTTTTCGATATTTAAAGTGCCAGAGTGAAGGGTATAGATTCTCTCCTTGTTGGCTCCTTTTCAGAGCGCCTGTCGATGTTTCCGCTGGGTATCCACAAGAGCCTCGTACGCCTGCCTCCACACCCCCCTCGAAAGCTGAGGCCCAGGCTGCAATTATTACTCCCCCAGGAAATACAGGGGTCTGGCGATTTATATAAACTTTCTGATATGAGCAGGTATATAATGATTTCCTAAAATCTTTAGGTCATCACCTCCAGTTTAATGGGAATTCAGTGCTTTTCCCTGGTGAATGCTGACGGCCAGAGGCGTATTGAAATGGTCAGGGGCCCCTGGACTATCTGAGTCATCGAAGGGCCCCTATTTTCTATGATGGTGTTGATGATGTTGGTGGGGGGGGGGGGTCTTTTTTTATTATATAAGAAACCACAAAAATGTTGTTTTTGCCACAAAAAAAAAAAAAAAAAAAAAAAAAAATTAAAATTAAAAAAATGTAACAAAA
>JAODKC010000064.1:27197337-27211085 GCA_026777985.1 Mormyrops attenuatus
CGTATTGAAAGGGTCCGGGGCCCCCGGCCTAGCGGCGCCAACGAAGGGCCCCCACTTTCTCTGCTGGGGTTGACGCTCTCGGTGGGGGGGGGGGTCGTTTTAATTGATGAATCAGCCCAGATTATGGTGGATTGGCCCAGACATGAAAATATGAGATAAACTGCATTTTAATTTTCAAATATGGGACGAATAGCAATTCCTGGTATAAAATTTGATTAAATAAGGCTAGTTGAGATCCCTTTTTAGGGGGGGTCCCTGGCCTTCAGCCCTGGTGAACCTGTGCATTAGAGTGCCCCTGCAGATGGCTGAGATGTGCAAGAGACCCACAGGTCATAGGCTGAGAACAGCACTGTGGACCTCTCTGTGGGGTGATTCCTGTGTCCCAGGAAAGGAGTTAAACATGCCAATTACTGCTGAGGAAGGTGACACCCAGAGTGAACTGCCCTTAACAGCAGTGAACTGGTTGGGGCTTCAGGCCAGTGACAAGGCCAGTTACTGCTCAGCGAATCATGCTATTATCTCAGTATTGTCTCAATGTTGTTTTGACATTTCAAGACTGTTTTCCTCCTGCCCCATGCAATGGAGAGAGTGCAATTACAGTAATTTCACTCGAAAGATTTTTGACATCAGTGATACTCTGGAAATACCAATATGATAATAATGAAGTGATATGCCATTTTAAAAACGAGAGGGATGAATGTTTCGTGACACTGTGATAAACTGTTTATACAGAGTGAATATGCAATCAATCCCTTCAGCAAAACATGGGTAAAATATTTCACCTTCTAATTTTCACTTTCTAAAAGTTCAGAATGAAAGCTGAAAAAAATAATCTTTTCAAATATGTGGCATGTAATTTTGATTGCAAATATACTTATGCTGTTTGTTGCACAAGCACTGTTTTACACAACAAACCAGCCTTGATTTGATTCAGCACAGCTTTCACAAAATACCAGTGAGTTAATGCACATTTTTCACCCCCCCAACACTATTCCAGCCTGTCGCCACGGTAATTTTTTCCTGGATGTTTAGAACTATAAACACCTGACTTTTTTATGGTGATCATGCACTGGGGGGCAGTGTGTAGCTTGGTGGTTTTGGAATCTACGTCTAAGTCATGGGTTCAAATCCCCAGTATTCATATCAAACCTAAGAACCTGTGTATAGAGCGAGCATGCACTATATGCTGCACACTTTTGATCAACACACAAAATTACTGTGAGCAGCAAAGGTCCTCAGCAATAAGGCACTATGCGACAAAAACCTGAGGCTCACGAATCCTGCAGTACGCCAGGGCTATTATTCCGGCTAAAGCAAAATCAACCTTTGTACTTTGGTTAGAATATATTTGAATAATCATTTCTGTGTGAATTTTAGAGCTTCAGCGCTTCCACAGTAAGCAAAGTTGAGGTGTGTTCTCTGCATACGGTAAAATTTTGTTTGTCTCTGCTCACCTCCTTTTAAAAGACCGCCGACCCGCTGAAAGCCACACCGCACCTGTGCCCAATAGACACTGACGGGTCCTCTGAGCCTAAATGCTGAAATTCTTACCTAAATAACAAATCTAACATGCTGGCCCAGATGTACTTTTTCATAGCCCCTAGGTAGAATTTTACTTGGGAGGCCCCCCCACCAAGAAAACTGATAATCATTTCACTTCCTCTGCAATGCAAGTAATTCAGGGACCCTAAGGAATAGCCTATTTTGCCTATAGCGAGAGGTGGCCATATTTCTGCCTGCACATAAACATTTAATTTGAATTATATGGTATTATTTTTTATTATTCCTATTCATGTATTTTATATATACTGTATATGGACAAAAATATTCTGAGACCTGGTCATAACACCTACAGGAACCTTTATGACATCCCATTCTAAATCCATAGGCATCAATATGGAGTTGGTCCCCCCTTTCTGGGAAGGTTTTACACAGGATTTTGAAGTGTGTCTGTGAGAATGTTTGCCCATTCATCCAGAAGAGCGTTTGTGAGGTCAGGCACTGATGTTGGATGTGAAGGTCTGGCTCACAGTTGCTATTCTAGTTCATCCCAAAGGTGTTTGATGGGGTTGAGGTCAGGGCTCTCTGTGGGCCAGTCAAGTTCTTCCACACTAAACTCACCCAACCATGTCTTTATGGACCTTGATTGGTGCACTGGAGCACAGTCATGCTGGAACAGAAAAGGACCTTCCTCAAACTGTTCCTACAAAGGAAGCATAAAACATAAAATTATCCAAAATGTCTTGGTATGCTGAGGCATTAAGAGTTCCCTTTACTGGAACTAAGGGGTCTAGCCCAACCCCTGAAAAACAACCCTACACCATTATCCCTCCTCCACCAAACTTTACACTTGGCACAATGCAGTCAGACAGATAATGTTCTCATGGCATCCGCTAAACCCAGACTCATCCATCAGACTGCCAAACAGAGAACTGTGATTTGTCACTCTACAAAACACATTTCCACTGCTCCAGAGTCCAGTTGCGGCGTGCTTTACACCACTCCATCCAACGCTTGGTATTGCGCTTGGTGATGTTAGGCTTTCATACAGCTGCTCGGCCAAGAAGCCCATTCCATGAATCTCCTAGCACACAGTTTTCATGCTGGAGCTAATGCCAGAGGAAATTTGGAACTCTGTAGTCACTGAATCAACAGAGAGTTGGTGACTTTTACACACTATGCGCCTCAGCAGCTCCACTCTGTTACTTTACATGGTCTGTCACTTTCTGGCTGAGTTTCTGTTGTTTCTAAACACTTCCACTTTGCAATAATACCACTCATAGTTCAATGTGGAACATCTAGCAGGGAAGAAATTTCATGATCTGACTTATTGTAAAAGTGGCATCCTATAATAATAAGACTCTTGAATTCACTGAGTTCTTCAGAACCACCTATGCTTTTACAAATGTTTGCAAACCTGACTGCATAGCAAGGTGCTTGATTTTATAACCTGTGACAGTGGCTCTGAATGCAGCACTTGAATTCAAAGTATTGTCTCAATACCTTTTTATATATTCTTTTTCTCATGACTTTGTCTGGGCCCCCTTGTGCCGATCCGGCCCTAGACAGCTACTTAGTTTGCCTATGTCTGGATCTGGCCCTGCCAACATGATGGAACCCCGCAGAGGTGCACAGAAGAGAATAAATATCAGACTAGCTTTTCAGAAAGGCTGTGAAGCATCAATACACAGGGAGTTCACAGAGTGTGATGTGGCAGAACAGGTGAAGAAGATCTTCAGTGGACCATAGTTTGGAGGAGAATGACAACTTGTGATGAGGAACCTGAGGATTCGATTCCCATTCTGTTAATCCTTCTGTACAGATGGGTAGGTGTAGGTGTAGCAAGTTGTTTTGGGTATAAAAACTAGGGTAAAAATGAGAGCGAACAATGATCCCAAATCTTGGATGTTCTGCTGCAAGCGCCTACATGATTTTGACGACAAAGGAAGTACAGTATAGCCCTTCTGCTGTAGAGCATAGGCCTAGTGATCCAAATGACGGAGCCAACCAGCTGGATGAAAGTATGCCACAGAGGGGAAGGAATCATCGTACAAATGGATATGCGAGACAGACAGAACCGCAACTGGCACCTTGAATGGAAACTAACAGTACCTAACTATAAGTCTTCCAATGGATCAGCAGGTAAAATCCTGCACTGCATGCATTTGTCTGCAAAGAAATATATGAATATTACATGTAATAGACCTCCTGAATAGGACAGCAATCTGTTTCAGAGTAATTTAACCTTATCCGTTGCCTTTTTCCTCCTGAGAGTGAGTGGTGTGATCAAGGTCCATCATCTGGCCCAATGCACCTTAGCGATGCCACAATTTAGGTCTTCATCTCTGTGGGTAGATCCAGGCGACTGATCATGACAGATTCAGTCGGACAGGAGAGTTTTGCACCCCGTTAAGAAGCCAAAGAATACAATCGCCCCTCCCCCAGGTCACGGCCTCCAGATCCCACAAACACGTTGGCTTCTGACTTGCCCCCCTCGCCATTCTCGGCCATCTCCGGCCTCCGCTTTCCATCCTCTTGAGGATTTCATAGAGAGAGCTGCTGCCTGCTGTTCCCTGTAAGTGGGTCAGGGCAGAAGGGCTCCTTCAGCATCAGGGACACCGTGAAATAGGGCAGGAGTGCCACGCACCATGTGTGGCCCTGTAGTCTCCTCCTATTAGCTGGCCTTTCGCTGGCACCTCGTTAGGCCCTGTGAAAGTGGGGAAACGACCAAACAAAGCACCCGCCTCGGGCACTGTGTCATTTAGAAGGAAGCTAATGAGGAGATATTAAGAGCCATTAATAAAAGGCAATCATGACGGTGTTCTAAGCATAGAGCGCCTTGTAAACTTCACACGACTGGCCTAACCACCGAGATTAGCGAGATAGACAATTATAGTGCTCCTTTACACATGCAGGGCGCTATTGTCATGTGTGAAGACAGTTCCTTTTCCCTCCAATTCAATTAAAGCTCCTTAAATTATGTCAGCTTTGGCTATAGCTTACTGATGTACTGGACAAAACATGGCTGCTTTTCCGTCTTTCTCAGGATGACATCTAGCAGGTCGCTACAAATAAAACAAACAAAAAATAAATATATACGTCGTTTTAAATCTAAGGACCTAAAACAACCAAAGAGCAAATATAGTGTTTTAATATGAAATACTGCGAACGCAGCAGCTGTTTCTTAATCACTAGAGCAGTCTTTGATTTCTATACATTCTGCCAAAAAATGCTGAAGAGAGCCCTCTTGTGGCTGCTAGATAAATACTAAACAACAAATCTAATCAGGCATCCAGCCAGATTCAAACCACATTACTTATTGTAACTGCCTAGCATAAAGTAGGATACAAAGTATCTTACAGGGTTCCACTTGTTGTTTTATTTAGTGCACTGGCCTCTGCAGTCCCTGCCATTACATTATAAGCTCCACCCAGTCCTTGACGACCCCCAGAAAATCCTCATTTTTGCTATCTCCCAGCTCCCTGCCCGAAAGTCCACATTTTTGCTTCCTGTAGGGAGCTGCGAGGAAGCAAAAATATCTGGGAGGAGTATCTGGGGGTCCCCAAGGACCGGTTTGAGAAATGCTGCTATAGATCTTAATAAAGAGCTAAGGCAGCAGCTTGCTGTGTGCCTCTATATTTGTGCCCCAGACAGAAAGCCACTTTAGCAAAGTATAGCCACTGACAAGCAATGTTAACAGCACCAGAGGTACACCGTGTCAAATCGTGTTTTCAGGGCATGCTTCCCTCTGTTTAGCGGGCTGGTGCTTGAATTTTTGCATTTTTAGGCACCAAACACCTGCAACCAATCAAGCAGCTCTGGGAGTAGCCTGGCCCTGCATCAGGCCGAAACAGATTCAGGAAGAAGACATGCTGGAAACAGGGAAACAGAAAAGACAGGTTATAGAGATATTGCTGGCTATTCTTCGCCCTGGAATGATTCTTTCACAAGTGGTATTGTGCTATTAAAATGCCAAAATTCCAACCGATCACAGACTTTTAAAATTATTATTTTACATAGGAATGGAGCCTTTTTAAAGACCTTTTAAGATATATTTTTGAACCCTTACGCCCAAACACTGCTCAGCCCCTACAGAAAATCCTAGGACCCAACCTATGTCTTAGCTAGGCCCAATTCAGACAAACTTTTTCAAATGTTGTTGAATTATAAATAATGTATCTTTGTGACAAAACATGATTAGAGCCAAAATTTGTAACGTACATTTTCAAGGGTGTGAATATCTTTGCAAGGAAATGTATCCTGTAATTTAACTTTCAGCAAAACTCTGAAATCTTGCTATAAAAACACAAGAGATGTGATCACCATTTGTGTTACATTGCAACATTCTTCAAACTTCTGAAGGTTTGCTCATGAAAATATGCTGTACATTAATTCTTTCTGTGGGGCATATGATGTAATGATGAGCTTAGACAACATCTCAATGCGCAGTTTATTAATATTAGCAAATTCACAATGCACCACCATGGCCCTATGTCACACTGCCTTGTGCCTATCTAACATGTTGCATTATACATAACTTGTGTAATGACATCATCACTTGTATAAAGAGCCAATCAGCAGCATGGAAATCATGAAGCACCATATAGGGGTGTGACAAGAGGAGACCCATCTCCTGCCATGAATGAAAGGGCTGCAGTGGGACAGGAAGAGCAAATTCCCAGGCTGCGATGCTACCTGCTGTGTTTCCTGTGGACAGCTTTTGAGAGTAATAGAGAGAAAACATATGGCAGACATCGACTGGGATGGGAGCGGTCAGGGTGTACCTAATTAGGAGCGGACGGCACGGGGGGGCTTGGCTTTACTGATGCCCGTGGCTGCTCTCCCACTGCGGCTGGATGGTTTGTGAGGGGACCATAACCAGCAGGGCTCTGTATCACAAAGCAGGATTTCTTGCTTAGCCAGACAACTTGTTGGATTTAAGGTACCCCAGTTTAAATTGACTCTTCATTCACTGACATTTAGCCCAAACCCCGGGATGGTACTCAAAAAGGGCGTTGGACCTGCACAACCTGGAAAGGGCCATTTCATGTCCCACTTTGGCAGGCGGGTAACAGCACAGGCCTTTAACCCCCCCCCAGCTATTTTTACACTCCTGCCCTGGACTGAAGAGAATTCCCAAACAGGTGCTACCTGTCTGATTCACCACCAACCGCTTCCCCTGAAGGGGAGGGAGAGAACAGTCACATGACTGCAGGCACATTAGGAACGATTACATTCACATTTGACTCCTTCATCACACGCTCTGCAAGCTTTCTCTTCTCTAGTGCAGTAGATGCTAAATATAATGTAACTGATGATCAGGTGATTCTCAGATAATAACCCAGACTAACTAAAATATTACATATATTGTAATATCGTACTATAATTCACTTCAATACTTCAATAATTATTGCTTGCAGACTGTTGCAGGGTAAAATTTATCATGACCTATTTAGCTCATTCTCCGTGACAGCTGTTAAAAGGATTCGCAAATATTTATCCGCTTTTGATGGAAACTATAGACAAATGTTATAACATTATACTAATTCCATAATGATAAAAAGCGAGAAATTCATTTATGAGACTCAGTAAAACTTAATAAAAATGAGGATGTAACAATTTTCCTTGTGGGTGTCTTTTATCTTCTGCTCAAATTGATAACTGAAAAATTCAGGGGAGGCACCTAGAAGGTCATCAGCCAGGCAACTGTACGCGTGTTTCAGCTAAGCTTTGGTATTTTAAAACATTTTATTACTGACATTCCTGTTAATATAACCATCAGCAATCAATTAAACGATATAGGGACATACAAATACACATAATAATATAAATAGTTTTATAGACAGAAAGTTATAAAATCCCACCAATATGAGCTGCCTGTGGATATCCAGACACGTTTTTGCAGCTTGCTTGGATAACAAACATTATATGACAGCGTATAATATCAAGCTTTGAAGGTTTTCACAGGCTACAGTATCTGTCCAGAAGCGCATGGGGTATTTGCTAATATGCAACCTCTTTTAAATGCAATTTCCTCAACATGAAAATCTCATTTTATTTGACATAATCGAATGACCGTTACTTAGCTTCGAATGAAATGTTATATTTTCTTTCACCAAGACCACTCTTATTTACTTTGCCCTCCCAGAAGACAGTGCCATCTGCTCAGGTTTTTCTGTTGTTTACATAATGAGTTTTGCAGCAAATGTCTTGGGACTTAATTAGACTCATTGCTGCCACTCCATTCACGGTAATATGTGCCTAAGTGGATTAATCAAAGTACTGTAGGCCCACAGGAGGCCCAGAGTCTGTAACCCGTGGGTGCTGTAAGCTGGGGGGTGTTCCACAAAGCAGGACTTCTCAGTCAGCAGGGCTAACTTAAGCCAGTAGTCAAACCCAATAGAAACGCTCCTTACTTAAACTCTTATTGGACGATCATTACTTCTATCCTAATTTCACCCAGCTAACTGAGAAATCCTGATTTGTGGAACACCCCCAAGGTATGCTTCTGTGTAAAACACACATTTTTTTTGCAAACTGCAGCCTGGCTCTTCCCTGTTTCTCATTGATGAAGGGCTTCTTCCTTGCTTTATGGGTCTTCAGTCCTGCTTCTAGGAGCCTGTTATGAATTGTCCTAGCAGTGCACTTCACACCACTTAATGTTTCCCATTCTTTTTGAAGGTCACGTAAGGTCATCCTCTGATTGATGAGGCACTGCCGGATAAGTTAACGGCCTTAGAAAGTTGCTTCTGCTCTCTACCTGACTGGTTTTTGGTCATTCCCAGGGTCTCCTGCTTCACCTTGTTCTTGTGTACTGCCATCTTAGAAACTTTGAGCCTGGAAGCAGCCTGCCTCGCAGTGTAGCCTTCTGCCAGCAGAACCAAGACTTAATCAAAGTTTAAAAATGTAGATTTTTTTAAAATATGGAGTGGTCTCTTAATTTTTTCCAGAGTTGTATACAGCATTTGACTAGGAATGTGAGGTCTCTATAGCTTTTCTTTTCTTTCACTGATGTCTTTTCAGAAAGCAAATTTTCAGCCACTTATTTATCTATTTTTGTTCCCAATCTGGCATTTTGGAGCAGCTGCCCCTTTGGGTGAGACTGACGATTTTCCCAGCCATGAGTGACTCCCTCCCCACTGTCACTCAAAGAGACATCGCAGAGGAGAGTCAGGGGTTATGTTCATCCTGCTGGGATGGTCAGACCTGAGGTTATTTGGTTTGTCAGGAAATCCCATCAGCAATGTTCCAGCATCTAATGGAAAGCCTTCCCAGAAGATCAGAGCCTATCACTGCAACACTGGGAACAGCCAACTTCATATTAATACCTTTGGTTTTGGAATGAAATGTTCATCCATCTGCATTCAGGTTGGGTGTTGATGTTGGGAGATCGGGTCCCTTTGTTGTGAGCTCGTGGGGCTCCCACTTTGCAGCTGAACCAGTTCACGGACTTTCTGACATTCACAGTTGCTTCACTTGCTGTTGATCAGGGCAGCTCTATCAGGGCAATAATATAGCGACCTGACATGTTATAAAGATGCCGTCGTATGACGGTGGCAAGTGTAAAGTCACTACCCTCTTCTGTACAACCACCCATTCTGCCGCTAATGTTTGTTGATTGTGTACTTAATTATACACCTGTGTCAGCAATGCATGTGGCTTAATTAGGCAATTACTCTAATTAATAGGGATGTCCACATACTTTTGGCTATATTGTGTATCTATACAAATGTGACTGAGCTCAAATGTCTGCAGGCACATATGTGGTGCTTGGATATTTAATTCAGGTTCCAGATGTACCAGTTTTCTGCCTTCCTGTGTTTTGTCAGTATTCCCATAAGTCCATACTTCCCTGCTTAATTCCCCACTTTGCCCAGGACTGTTCCCCCAAATTGTTTGCATTTAGCATTTAGACTACGAGCCCTCAACCCCCCCCCCCCCCCACCCCTGCATATACTGCAATATAAGGGTAATTACTTTAAGGGCATCTCTTGCAGATGTCTCAAACATAAAACAAATGCCTCACAAATACAGAATGACTATTTCATCAATCCTATCGCTGACAGGACAGGCTCACTTTGGATGGGATGTCGGTTCACCACACCTTGGAAAATTAAAAGATGCTAAATTGAGTGACTGTATGTCTTTGGACTGCAGAAGGAAGCCGGGAAAAGATGGGGAAACATGCAAACTACACACGGATGTGGCAGGGGGGGGATTTAAAGCCCCAGTCCTGGAGCTGTCATTCCATTTTAATTCCACAAATGGCCCTTGCATCACCTTTTTTGATTTTGCTGAAATTTGCCATGTAAATTACACATACCTTCCAGAGCTTTCTTTAAAAATTATTAAACATCAATTAATTTACAAACGAAAACTAAAATAATTTTTCAGCACTGGAAGGTGTTTGCAATTCACACGCCAAATTTCATCAAAATCAAAATTGGTGATGCAATTTTCAGTTGAAATGGAAAGAACCAAATACAAATATTTCTGACAGTGATAATGTACAGCCTGTAATGCATACTTTTTATTAAAAATTATAATCTATTATTATTATTATATTATAACTAGAACGGTCTGAGACTCACTGTAAACATATGGTTTAAAGTTAAAAGAATTTTTACTAGTTCCCCATGCACGCATTCTCTTTTTATTAAATATAAAACATGTTTTACAAGGTAAAGTGTAACTTCTGTTCATTGCGTCTGTCTGCTCATAAAAACAGAAGACTCTGCTGCCATCTACTGTGCGTACAAAACAATGTCGAATTTTCCGTTCGCTTCTCTTATTTGCCTGAATAGAGGGCAGACTTCCTCGTCTATGCAGGACTTACAAATTACGAATTAATAGTTAAGAAGTAAATATGATATAGTTCTCGTTCTATTCAGTCCTATTATGATATATAAAACTATAAATACACTAAATGAGTGTCGTGCTGTGAAACGTTTAATTAAGTGAAAGGCTTCGGGATAACAAGACGCATAAACATGGCAGTCTCAACCAGGTGAAAACACTCTTAGATGTTGGAGTCTGTCACTGCTTCTCCACCCAGTTCTGCTTCATACACATGAGATGACTGAAGAAGTGAAGATGAAGAGTTTTAAATATGTCTCCTGTTTTGCAGTGGGCCGTTCGTCTCCGGAACTGTAGTTACTTTGAAAGGCTTTCGAGTCAGTGAGGTTCCACATGTCTGAGATATTTAATTTTCAGAGGCAGCAGTCAGTAAATGAATCAAAAGTACTACAGTAAAACACACGCCTTGAAGATTTCAGTCACCTCTTTCCTCAAGTGGCTGTTCTCACACGTGGCAGTAGAGGGCGGTGGTTATTTTCATATTTTGTTCCGTTCAGCGACATTTACTCTATGGAGGGTGTTTTGTGGCAATATTCAATAAATAAATGTAATTTAAAGAGTTATTAAAATTCAAATTGCCCTTTAGTTGACACTTTAATGGATTATATAAATGTTCCAGGATGGAAAAGACAAAACGCGGTTGTAAATGAGAATTCATTCGACTTGGCAAGATCGATCATTTGTGAGTTATAGATTGCACTGTAACCAATCAGATGTTACCTTTTGTTTAGAGCCCGCACACTGAGTTTGATGGGTGACTTTGACAGATTTTTAAATGGTTAATGGCATAATATAAATTATATTTTAAACAAATATTTACATACATATTTATATAGTCATTGAAATCATAACATAAATTACAATTTAAAATGTAATTTAATAATTTAAGTAATCAATTAAATTACATATTTATTTATTGAATATTGTTACAAAACACACTCTATTTTAATCATCTCTGTATTTAGCAGCAGTATTTACTGCTACTCAAGCCATGAACTTGTGTGGGGCCCACAAGGACTGCGGGGGGGGGGGAGGTGGGTGAAGGCAGAAAAATAAAGTCTACCCCTATCTGTATTCCTTTTTTTAGAGACTGAACCTGAGACTGCTACCCTATCAGCTGCCTGTTATTTCCTGAGCATCAGTGAATTTGAAGGGCAGGTATGTATGGGTCCATAGCACGGACAATGCTAAACTCCAGATTGAGCTCGATCAGTGTTGATTTTTAGTCTGCATCACGCCACTCAAGCACTCTGACAGTGGTGGTACGATGTGGCAGCCGTTATTCTCTGGACTGGTCCGGGAGGGGTGTACCGCTATAGCCGTCCATCTCTGGATCATCTCAACACTCCACTTCCCCTCAAATCTGCCCATGTGTCACTCAGTCAAACCAGCTCAGGCTTGAAATGACGATGACATCTTAGAACAATTGTTATGCAGAGACCTTTTTTTGCAACACAGAGCACTTTGGAATAAAACAAGTAAATTAAAGGTTATGAAATTACTTTCAGCAGATATTCAGTAGGATTAGACTACAATACTCTTGGGAAATTAATTCCTAACAGGGCTCCTGTCTGTGGTGCGTGTGTTTGTGAGTGCTGTGTGGTGGATTGGTGTTCCATGGGCATCCACAGTGACCCCTCCCATTTTTGCACAGTGCATCTTGGGTTTGACTACAGGCTCATTTTGACCCAACACTGGATACGGGATCAAGACGGATGGCTTCCTATCAGGAAATATGTTTTCATTTTTGAAACTTTTACAGTACAGCTTTTTTAAAGTCATTGTATTCATCTTTCATTTGTCAGTTTATCTTTGGGGACTGAGGGTACAATTTAATTGGATGCTCCAATTTCACCCTCTACTCAGATCATGCCATCAATTAGTTAAACATTTGGTTGGTTGTCTGCCGATAAGTGAGCAGATTTCCCCTGTGCCAACAGCTACGCTGAAGTTAACTAATTATTATGACCAATTATGAAGGTGTATTGTGTTTGTAGTTATATTCTGCATCTTTGAAATGGTTTTGCATTTACATTGAAATATAATTTTCGCCCGCTTTTTTGTGTCACTATATTTAAATTTCCTGAGACATCGGATGAAAGAGCTGTATGTTAACTTGAAATGTCACATGTGTTCTAAATAAAAAAAAATCAATATTATTATTATTAATAATAAATATAACTGATGTGCTATCTTTGAAGTCTTTGGATATCCAGCTAAATGAAGACAGCACTCTGGTAAGGAAGATCTACAGTCTGCATTTTCTATCACAACAGAGTTTAACAAAATGGAAAGCGCTGTTGTTATTAATTTTTCTGCTGAAATGCACCTTATTGATTTATAGGTCTTGAAATCTGCATTTCTGTGAAGATCTGCATTATAGAAACAGCCAAAAAGGCTTTCAGGGAAAAATTGTTGCTTTGTGTCATGATGGAGTGTTTAAATAGACAGTGACTGTTTTTTGTCAGCATGGCCAAAAATGCAGCTGGAGGCAAACACCCAGAATCCTGTGGTTTTCAGCCCTGACCACAAACTGTGTAAGGTAAACATTATTTTTAAAGAAGCCTTTTATTTGGCGCCCCTTAATCCTAAAACACTTTAAGACAACCAGCTGGGAATGAAATAAATGCCACGTACAGATTTACACAGCTGAGTGTTACATTATTACCTCAAATTCAGATGCTATTTCGGGCTCACAGGGATCCTTTCAACTGCAGTGTTTGAAGATGCCAAACAAAACGTCTTTTATGGTTTTCTTGCCTGTGACAATAAGTCTTGAAAATGTGCTTGTTCTCAGATTATCAGGCACAGGATCATGAAACACTGCAGCAAACTCAAACGTCACAACGAGAAAGACCTTTTAAATTTCTGTACATTATTTGCAAAACAAATTTGATAAAGCTGCAATGTTACGTTGCACCGTCCAGTAAGGCATATTCATGTTTTTTTGCATTAATCTGCTTAAAACATATGGACAATTTGACAATTTTGCCAAGAGGCAAATAAATAATCCCGGCATGGATTTAAGGAGGATTTTCCTCACTGGATACTTGTTATTTTTTCTGCTACAGCTTAGAATAATTTACAAGATGGAGAATGGAGGTTACTCTGCAGTTAGAGGATGCATCCGAAATCGCATACTTACACAGTACCGACTGAATTTTTATAGAAGCGCACTATTTATTAGGCTTCTATGAGGCTTCTATAAATAACCTACCATTTAGTAGGCTTCTATGCATGCTTTCAAACATACTGCAGTTGACATCTTTCATATTAGCTGGCCCAAATGTTTACCAATAATGTACCTTGGGGGGGGGGGGGCGGGGGGCGCGGCGGGGGGGGGGGGGGGGGGGGCAGAGCCGGCGGGCGGGGGGGGGGGGGGGGGGAGGTCG
>JAODKC010000064.1:27211095-27224037 GCA_026777985.1 Mormyrops attenuatus
AAAAATACTGCTTTTTACATCTTTAATTTTCGGTGCCCAAATTTTTAACCAATATTGCCCCTGCCCCCCCCCCCCCCCCCCGCAAAAGAAAACTGTGTAAAAAAAAAAAAAACGTATGTACCTAGGCATTGTGTTCTATTTAAATTTCTACATAGATGGCATTCCCTTCACCATCTTGACAAAAATTTCTGAGCAAGCCACATTCTTTGTCTCTGGTGGCAACTCCAGTGGCGTCCATCGGTTGTACCCCTGGGAATTTCTGATGATTTGGACATACTGCCCACTTTGCATGCTAAAGTATATTTTACCTACTATATAGAAGACAAGTATACAATTTCAGGGGCACCCAAAGTCTGTCCATCAGTGGTTTTAATGCAACTGTTTTAGACTGAGATTTAAATCTCTTGTTTGCTCGATCTGCACCCTCATCAAAAAAAAGAAATGATGTAAATGTGTCTCTAAGCTTTCTGCTGATCCGGAGACATGACCTACTTTTCAAGATGTTCCCAAATATGGAACTTAGCTTCCTTTTGCACTTTTTAAATACATTGGCGATAGATGTGTGAGTTGATTTATCAGTCCAGTGTTGTGCCAGTTAAAATTCTTCCCATTTCATCCGTTACACCAGACTGATTTCCAGCAGAGTGCACAAAACTGCAGGGACTGCCTGTTCAGAGCTCTCCGGGGTGAGAAGATCCTCTCAGGGTCTACGATATAGTACATCAAGGGCACCGAGCCGTGTCTAACCGCAGGGTGAATTCCAAAATGTGGCACACTCACTGGTTTCATGTTCTGAGGCTTGAGTTATGTTACACAAACAAAATGGACACCACCACTTATTTGTGTTGGGTGTGAATCAACAAAATGTTTGAAAATTTAACTTGACTTTAAATGATGTACTTCGCTTGGAGTGGTGAGGCTGCTATTGGCAGGAGAGTTCAAACATAATAAAACTGAATATGGAATTATTTATGGTTATGAGCGGTTGATAGCTAACACTGCAAACAGGAGGAATAAAATGTTCTTCAGCGATTGTTACTTGAACCGTTAACTATGACACGTTCATAATTTTTTTTATATTTGATTTAATGACCAGCTACACCCGGTGTGGGCTCTCCCAGAGCGTCTGGGCCAACCCACTCCCACACAACCTGTACTGGACCAGTGGGGCTGTATTTGTGGTTTCCTT
This sequence comes from Mormyrops attenuatus, assembly GCA_026777985.1. NCBI lineage: Eukaryota > Metazoa > Chordata > Actinopteri > Osteoglossiformes > Mormyridae > Mormyrops > Mormyrops attenuatus. The sequence continues at coordinate 27,212,285 of JAODKC010000064.1, forward strand.
CTGTGCTTTCACAGATTGAGCTAATACTGGTTTCACGGCTCATGTGAATTGGACATCAAGAACTTATAATTCATGAGCACAGGTTACTATAATACACATCTTAGCTTGGATTAGCCAGAAACCACAGGTTCAACATTTTCCTCGTGGAAAGCTAGCAGCAGGATTTGATAAGTTACAAGATCTCTCAAATCAAATATGGCATTCCATTAGTGCTGAGATGAAGTTTAGACAGAATTACCAAAGAATCCTGCCTAGCGATGCACAGAGACATTCCAGGTGTACTTACAAAGTATTCAGCACACAAACTGGATCTTTATTTGACTGGGGAGGGAGCATCATGCAGGCATGTAGCCACAAAGTAAAATTACGAGCTTGAACCGATCAGACACACAGCCAGTAATGAAAATGATGAGTTTGAATCTGCCTCAAAATTTGCTTCTGTCCCCAGTTGGTGAAATCCACCAAGCCCCCCACAATGAAATTCATTTCCGACTGTGGGCCTGGTGCCATGTGACCAAGTTTGGTATCCACCTCTCTGATGAGCTTTTCCCCCACCCCTAACCTCTAAGCCTCATCTCTCACAACCAAGTCCCATGACAGTCTAAACTCTTTCTGTTCCGGACGTATCTGTTTGGTTTCCTTTTCAGCTTCCGTCCAAAGCGCAGTTAATTTTGCAGTCACTTTTGTAATGTGCGCTGTTAATCCACTCCCTACCCTAGACTGTTTCACATGTAAAAAGGACACTTTTTCGCAAATAAGTATCCCATTCCGTCCATCTATCATGAGTATTGTACAGTGACGCATCTTTAAAAAGTCTTCATAATTCAAGTATTTGACATTTGTTGTTGGGGGTACAAAAAACTGCATCTTCCCTACCTTATGTGTCAATGTATATACTTGATGCACACATAACCTATTATTTTGTCTACCTATAGGATATCAACAAACTGTTTATGCAAAGACCAGCGCAGAACGTGTGCAAGCTGCCCCAAACTCCGCCCCTGGATTCACACTTCTCGTAATAACAGACGAAGAAGAGCGTGCATGTTAGCGTGTTCGAGCACGGCGGATCTGAATGAAGTATCGCACATCTGCCTGGCCTTCTTTAGAGCACCGCTGAGATTTATAGTTTGATAAAACTTTTAATACAGAAAGCAGAAAAATACCTTCAGCTACAAAGATTTACAACGGAAAAACTATAGTTCATTCTTCATACTTACAGTAAGCACCAAGTCCTGACAAAAAGTTTCTGATGTGAGAGGCGGATGGTTGCAGATGGCTTCAAAATTAACCTTCAGAGGTTTAACATGATTTTTGCTTTGTCTGTCATATTCCATACACGTACCAAATGTTTCTTCATTTTTTCATTTGTTAAAAATGTTGGTATTTGGCTATTATATTTCAATTATACTACAAATTGTTATTTTCTTTCAGGAGGCAATGTGCTATATATGAGCAATGTATATGCATTAAACGAAACGGTGATATATATGAGTAAACAAAAGGGTGGGGAAGAAGATAACACACTCAACAGACACATTCTGTTGTCTAGGAAGCAAACCGCGTTTCTCCTGGACAGAACATCATTCTCAGGCTAAACACCACCTTATATTCCAATAGAATTGCCAAAGGGCCTATTCTGAGGCTTTAATGGGACTCAGCTCCATCCAGCTTATTGCCTTCTACTCCAAAGTGGATGAGCTTTGGCTGAACATCCACAATGATGTTGACGGTGTTATCATCGAAAAATAATGGAAGCCCCCTGAGCTTATGCCTGTGAATTAAGAATCCACTTTCTGAAATTTTTGACATCTATGTCCTCTTAATATTTTCCGCAGCTGGATTTTGTCTTCACTTTTAGCTTCTGCAGTATTTCAGCCCTACAATTGTTTGGATATGTGTTTATGTGAAGTTTTGCTGTAAATATCTGGTCCTTAAAAAGCCTTTGCCAGGCTGTGGTGTCTATTGTTGGACGGCTGCTCCATGACATATGGAGGCTCAACACTGACTGTATAAAACAGTAATGAAGAATATGATTCATTTACTGTGCCAGTCAAAAGTCTGGATACACCTGCTTTTAATACATTTGTCTCTATTTTAGCTATGCTATTCACCCAATAGCAAAAGGCTTTGAGGAAATGAAGCAATGCGTATAAATAAGATAATACTTGCTACATAACCTTGCTTAGGGTCGCTATCTTGTTGAAAAGCAAATGATTTTCATTAGGTATGTCTGGTCTTTTGACTAGTGATAATTACTAGGATCATATGCAGTGGTTGGCACAGCTTACTGAAAAGTTTGCTTTGATAACCACTAATCCACTAATTCCAACGTTTAATTCAATAAACCACTAAAAACATTTAATGCTAACAGCTAACAGCAAACTTTTATTATATGAATTTAGCTACAGCTTGGTTATTGGCTCTGAAACCCTTAAAAACATACACAGAATTAAACTTTTAACCTATTTAACACTGAAGCAATCTTTCGGACTAGAGTGATTACCATGGGATATTTAGGACTTAACCAATAATTGGATTCTGCATCATTGGATTCTGAAACGTTATTCAGCTACACAAGAAATTCAGCTTCATGACCCCCATTCTCTGCTTCGTTCAGGGTACCCCAGTTTCAATGGACTCTATCTTCACTAACATTTAGCCCAGACTACCTTAAATCTGACAAGTTATTGACCAGTCATATTTTGTGTTTATATATAGTCAGCCAATAGCATGAAAATAGACTGTTGCAGAGACACTCACAACAGACAGAAATAAATATGTATGATTTTAGGGTTTACAAACATTTTTGATGGTTAAACTTTATTCATTTTAACTGCAAAAAATGTGAACGGATTTACAGTTCACAGAACGAAATTTAGCGGAACCTAATTGGTCCTTTAATGGTTTTCAGAATTAGCAGAAAAAGTTAGCTTCACTAATTAGCGGTTAGCAGCTTAGTGGAATCCAGCCCATCACCGGTCATATGCCTGTCAGCATACTTACAGCTTCACTCTGCTGGTATATTTGGATCCACGTTTTTTTTCCTGATAAATTCATTGGATGTGTCTGTTTTAAATACTGTGTATTTATCTTTAAAATAATACATTGCAGGGACACTACTAGCTTCCTTCCCCACGTTTGCACATCTTTCTGATTCACTGTACATCATTACCTAGTTAGAGAGTATGCTATTAAGCTGAAAGACACTTAATGTGTTAATAACTTAAGTCTCTTGTTCAATCCTTGTAATATAGCATGCACTGGTGTGTTACACTGGACAAAAGCAAAATTTATGCAAATGAAAGATATGACTGTAAAACACATTGTCAACATGCTGCTTCAGTATAGCGGTGTGTAAAATTGTGCACCGTTTGTAACATTAAATCATAATGTCAGGAAATTGGTGGAAATTTATAATGCAAATGAAAGCTTTCTGCTGATATATACATGCACATTTGTGCACTTCTCCCACACTTTCGCTTAATTAAAAACATTATAATTCCTTGAAATGAGTTAGCACTGAGTAGCAGCCTGCCCATCGTGCAGTGCCAGCAGGGCACTGGGAAATAATGTCTTCTTTCCACAATGCTACCAACTGTCTGGGCTAAACAGTAACCAGCAGGATTTGAGTTTCTGGACCAACAGGCTTCGGTGGTGCAGAAGGCTGTATCACGTCGCTTTCTCCCGCTCGTAACTCTGGCGTGGTTCCCAAACCCTGCTATCTCCTGCCAGCCATTTGTACTTCTGCATTGGGGCATCCATGGTCTCCTGGAGTGGCCATAGACTGAGTCTGAAGGCTGCTGTGAATGTCCAGAAAAAGACTGGTAGGACTCTGTAGTTTAGTGCTGATACCCTAGAGTCAGCACAACCAAGACAAACTCAGCATGGCCGCCACACCTGAGCACGCTGTTAAACTTTGTGTGCTTTTTCATGCATTATTGTAGCGAAGTCCAAGTCAGAGCCTGCAAGACGCTGCCAGGTACCATCAATGCCTTTGAAAAGCATGCCACGCTCAAACAGCCTTGTGAAATCCTTTGAAAACCACCCAGACATAGACACAGCTGTGGATTTTCCCCATAGTATGGTCCTGGTTTGAAAAATTACAGTGATGTGCTGAACCCTTTTATTGTGTCTGAAAGTCTAAAACACATAAACTGTAAGGTAGATCTTTGGAAATAGAAAGGTAAGTGAATATTATATGTAACATGGAATACAGTATATGTATGGACACATATTGTTAAACTTGCACAAACCTCTATATTTATTATCTACCTGGCATTTATGCCTCTCTCTTGTGTATCTTTTGTCTGATATTTATTCTCTGGCCACGGAAATTTAGATCAGGATATAATACAAAAGTAATTATAGTAATTGAAATTTCCTGGCGGGCTTGGAATGGTGGTGCAGTTCAGACGTCTGGGACCCACATTCATTCCTCCTGAGTTCTCTCTGTGTAATTCTGTAGCTTCCTCCAGGTTCTGCTCATCATCCAAAAACATTTTCACATTCTAAGGTGAATTGGAGTTGCCAAATTGCCCAAAGGTATGAATGTGTATATGCCCTGCAAAGGGTTGGTCAAATTATGCGCTATTTGTGGATTAATACTGGATTAGGTGAAAATGTATTAACCAATTAATATTCTGACAATCTATTATTGTTTGATAATTTTGGACATTTGAGTTGTTGATACAGGTCTGCAAACCTCACAACTTGGTTCCATATAGGTAGCTATTTTCATTCAATTGGACAAATAATCCTTTTGGATAATGTAACAAAGTTTCAATGGAAATAGCAACAATAATAAAAAAGTAGGTCAAAATAGATTAAATGGACTATTTTTATATCTATTGAGTGGTTCAGTCACTGGCTGAAAAGGACACAAGATGTTTGCTATTTGGGGAAACATATGCCAGTCACATTTCCTTCTTGATGTTGTTATACACACCATTTATAAGTGGTTTTTGTGTGCAAATGTGGACTGTAAAGCTTATTTAATGCAACTGGGTCTTTGTAGTACAAAAGCCCCCCAATGAATCGTAATTCAGGCGGTTTTTTGGACAAGCCATTGGAAAGATACGTGCGAGGTATGAGCGGAGACGGCTATACAGAACCATGCGTGGCATTTACAAGGCCCAAGGGCCGCATTTCTCCAGTTCACAGGCCCTGGGAAATTGGAGCTTCTTTTGTAGTTTCCAAAGGATCAATAAGGTCATGCTGAGGGAACGCCAGAGGGTGTTGTCTGTATGCTCCAGGGACGGACATTCTGGGTGAGTAGATATCAGTAAATGTCTGGAAGTTCCTCCGCATGTAAAGGATGATAAAGGAATTTTCCTTGAAACAATCAAAAATGCTGTAGAATGCAGATCATGGTAAGTTTAAGCTAAATGTATTTGTTTCAGTTTGTATTGAATTTTTTAACATGTTTTTTATTTCTATTCCAAAAATGAATTCATTATGTGATATTTTTTTATTTCATTTGTATCAGATCAGGCAGATCATCTGCCGAAAGAAATGAAAATAACTTTGTGATGCGTATTGCAGTGTGGGTTCAGCGAATCGCCATCTTCTTTCTAAGGTAGCTACTTAGCGAAAGACGTCGTCCACTGAGGACCCCACCAAAGACGTCAGAGACCTACTGTAGAGCCACATCGTGCTCTTACGCACTAATGCTAATGCTACTGTTGAGATAACAGACGGAAACACGTGACAGCAGATGTACCACCTGGGATTGCTGATAGTGAAAAGTTAGAGACAAGAGGCAATATACAGAATTGAGTTGATTCAGCCACAGTTACTACATAAGTTTGAGGTTTCCTGTACAGCATTTTTTTATGTATATGAGGATAAAAAAGCTACTGGTATTTGAAACAAAGAAAATATACAATCATATATAACTGTACTGCACTGTATTTATCGTGTAATATCTAATGTACCATCTCATATATAATATACATTTCTTATTATTATGCCATTAATATCATTTAAATTCAGAGCTTTAAACTCAAGGAAACACCACCCATTACATGGAATTTCTGACTATGGTCGTCATCTAATGGAAAAATATGATTCTTGCCAGCAGTCCTCAGGCACATCCCTCTCTCCAAGCCGGATTAATCCAGATGTGCTGTACAGCAGGTTCTTGAGCCTGGGCGCTGTAACTCCTTCGCCAGGCGCTGTTTGCAGGCTCTGGCGATTGTTATGACCCAGCATCGTGACTATAATGGAGCACGCCTTCCCCATGCTGCCTCAGGCGCTCATCAAGGTGCCAAGATACGATAGCTCTGTCACTCAGTCCCCTTCTGTCAAATTGCAGGGGGTCGCAGGCTACTCATCGCCCCATACCTCCTCATGTTAACTTAAGCATGATAAATGTCTTAAAATACAGCACTGTACGAAAGTATTAGGCAGGCAAAGAAATTTATGTTTAAATGATCCTCATGTTGGTCTTACGATATTATAATTATTATAATATATATATAAATAATTATTATGATGTTGGTATAAATGTGTCTATTTCGCCATTACAAAACTTCTCCTAAAGTCAGCCCAGTATTTGCAGCAGCTGTCCCATAAACCCATGCATTTTTTGACTTGAACACTACCACACCATGTTTGGCTAATCAATGCCTTATTGAGTTATTGACTATTTAAGTTAATTAATTAAGAGAAGCTGGAGGTGAAATTTAACAAATACACAGAATGGCCAGGTTGTGTTACTGCATATGTTACGCATGTTCTGATGTTAAATTGTGTTTTTTATCAGCAAATATACACTTGCTACCCAGACAAACAGCTTTAAATATTGTCTGCGCCAAATGCTTTTACAGTACTATATGTCTGCTTATTTGACTCGTTTCAGAATGCATATTAATCTTGAGTATTTGCTACAATCTTTATCATGTGAAAGTTTTAGAAGGGTTTGTCAATGAGATAATGGATTTTTTTCTGGTGAAGTTCTATCCCTTAGCAAGGAATTTCTTACTATGTTTGTCATCTGATGGAAAAATAACATTCTTGCCAAAAGTCCTCAGAAACATGTTTAAATCCAAGCAGGATAAATCCAGATGTCTTTTTAACATGGTTCTTCATGCTTAGTGATTTTAATACGATTAAAAATCCTTACGGAAATGCTTTAAATGTGTGGAGCACAAAAAATGTTTTTGGAAACCTTGTTCTCCCCTGCTGAGATATGGGCATTGTGTGATTTGTACAGCCACCGGACAGAACCATGATAAGGGTTAAACAGCTGATGGATGTTAAGGATCAGTATCCCTGACATGCTTTGAAGGGGTATGTGCTGAAAGAGTTTTGCTTCCAGGATATTTAGTAGGTGATGGAGAAAAAAATGAACAAAACATTGTTTCCAAGTCCCACTCCGGCCATTAGCATGACTGATGCTGTATCAAGTTTCAGGAATCGAAAATTGAAGAATTCTCAAGTGTGAGGTCCAATTTCAGTGTTGTCTTTTCAGTAATATGTTCCCATGCCACGGAGACTCAAGGCTGTCGGATGAGGGAGTCTTTGTTTTCTTGCTGAACAGCTTATTAGGGCGACATATTTGGGTCCAGCCATACTGTAGACAAGTGTGTGAGGTGACAGATGGGACAGAAACAGGAAGTCTTCAAGGTCAGGGCACTTTGATGCATTGAAAACTGATTGAGATGGTTATGTGACAAGACAGTTATTGTTTTTGTGATGGACTGGCATTCTGTCCAGGGTATCCCCTGCACTGTGCATTCTGGGATAGGTTCCAGGTTCTCTGTGACCTTGTACTGGATAAGAGCTTGTGAAGGATGGATAAATGTAAAATTTTTGTTGGTTCATTTGTCTTGAGTATTAGTTCTGCATAAGCTGAAAGCTTGAAACATAACCAGTATTTATGGAAATAAATGTAAATAAACAAATACATTGTACATGAAGAAAAAGTACAAATAAGTTCACCATATTGTTCACCATTAGGAATACTTTACCCCTAACCATAAAAACAAAACATCTTCAATCATTGCATCATACCCATAAATGATTTCATATAACATTTTTATACATCCATTTTCTGTACCTGCCTGTCCTGTGTCCAGAGTCGACTTCATTTTAAAAATTAATGTGCTTGTATTTTTATTAGCACTGTCAGACTACAAGCACCCAAAAACATTTATAATAAAAATATGAATTTGGAAATTTGAACTTGCTGAATATCAGTGAACTGGAAAATACAGATCACTCTCGAAACACTGAATGTCGATATACTTGATAATTAAGGAATACCACATATAGGAGAACAGCTTTGGACTGAAAGCAGGTTTGACCACACTGAGTATTTCTTTCAGAATAACAATGACCAGAGAAGAGAAAAGAATGTTCTGACTCGGGGTCACCCGTGGTGTTCAGTATTCCATATTATGCAGTGCTAAAGTCTCTCGGATGTTGGAATTCTTTCCAGAAATCCATGATCGATGAAAGCATATATCAAAGCAAGACTCTTACCCCTTAATGTAAATGCTCCTGTCATGCAGTTCTGGCCAAACGCTCTCTGGCTGCGCTTTACTCTGCCATCTCAGTTGTCGTCCAGCTCTTGGGTTATTGATTGCCATGGAGTTTGCCCAGTCAGGTGAATGGAAAAAGCTTTGAATTTGGTATAAAGCAAACTGACCTCATATAACTGCCTGCACCTGAAAAGCCATCACATTTGCAGTGGGAGTCTCCGATGTCTCTGACCATACTGCATTTGCAGTGGGAGACTCAGATGTCTCTGACCATACTGCATTTCCAGTGGGAGACTCCGATGTCTCTGACCATACTGCATTTGCAGTGGGAGACTCAGATGTCTCTGACCATACTGCATTTGCAGTGGGAGACTCCGATGTCTCTGACCGCACTGGAGCACATATGGCCAGTGTCCACTCCATGCTATTGGTAAAGTGATCAGAAATATTTTCAAATGTAAGTTAATCTTCTGATTAATTAACAAGGAATTGAAATCAATTGTTAAATGCGAAAGAAACAGCCAACATGAGACAAGAAATGTCGTAGATTAAAAATGCTGTAAAAACTACAAAGTGATAAAGCGGTTTCACATTTCTTTTTAGTCACTGAAGATGATAGTCATTTTGTGTCTAGTGAAAAAGATGAGACAACTGTGCATTGTTCCACCAAGTAGTAAAATAGTGTTTATAGTAGTCATACCAGTATAATACTTGCAATATTAGTAACTTGTTGTTATACTACAACTATTGTAGTATAGTTGTTGCTGTTCATGTATTGCAGCAAAGGATATTAAGTACTACTTGTGACGTGTTGTGTAATGTTACACAATAAATGCATTATTGTGAGTCATTTGCATTGTAGTGTTTTATGTCTGCCTTTGTAATGTTTCATAATGGATCACATGCACACAGCTGTTCATAAGAAGCCAATAGTGCAACGTCATAGTGCTGCCCACCTCCCTTCATCTCCGCAGTCCAGCTTCTGTGACCCTGACACAGTGTTCTGTGAGTTCAAAGATGAATGCTGGAGGCATGTCTGCAATACTTCATCAGGCCTTATTGACTGTGTGGAAATGGTCTAGTTTGGCTCCGTCCAGAGATGCCAGTTTCTGCATCTACATACCGGCTTCTCTGAGATGCCCATAGATATCGATGCACATGTCAAATCTATATCACAGTCTAGTGCCTGTTTGTATAGTCCTGGATGTAGCATAGCCACCTGCAGAGCCTAACCTAGAACAAGATGTCCAATGACAATTAATTCAGCAATTGAACATGGGTTCCAGCTATATTTAAGAAGCACAAAGCTGTAAATTACCTTTAATAAATGCACGTTCCTGGGACTAATTCTAGGTCCAGCATGACATTTAGTGGGATTTTGGCTGTTCACCTACTAGAATGGTACAGTCAAAGTTTCTCAGCAATATTCCTATAAAATTTCAAAATTATGTGTGGAATTATTTCTTTGCCCGATGGAGGTTGATGGGAAATGTTAGAAAAAGCAACGCAGAAACTCATTATAGGTTAGAGAATGTCACAAACTTTAGGTATGTCTTTAAAAAGGCATGGATTCACCAAAAGCACCATTAGAATAATCAGGGTTAAAAAAAAAACAACCACTTAATAAAAAATGTTTATTATCTCTGCCCCCACCACTCGTGTCAACAAGTTTGTTGCGTCATGACTTAATGACCAAGGAAAATGTGGGTCATGGAGTGAATCCAGTTGACAACCACTGACATAAGAAAACAACATCAAAAATCACATGATAGGAAATATGGCTATTTATAGAATAAAGGAAAAGAAGTGCATTCTGGTTAATGCCATGCATCCTGTAGCCAAAACATGAAAATGTCTTGGAGTATATTGGTAACTGCATCTGTGCTAACATAATGTTCCAATAATACATGAATTAGTCTTCGTTTTATAGGCCACTAGAACATAACCGCATCCGCATATGACATCTCTGTATTTCTTCACAATAAAATTTTTATAAGTAAGCTTACTCAGCTGTAATGTCCTCCAGCTTTGGAGCTACACCAAAAATCAGAAAGGTGGTTTGTATGCTGTTGTTAAACGCCCATCAGAAATAGCTTCCACCTCCCACGGGTCCATCTGGATCCTATTTGCTTAGAGGAACCTGCCATAAATAAAGCACATTACACACAGGGTGGTCAAGTGGTCTTAACTAAAGTGGGGAATGAGCCCTGACAGTAGCTGTGTCATCTGCTGATGACGGTCATAGGGCCATAGGTCAGAGGGCCACCCAGAAGCTGGTTTACTGTCAGTGTTGGGGAAGTTACTCAGAAAAGTAATCCATTAAAGACAGAAAGTACAAATCCAGACCAAGGTTTTGTTTCAATCAACCAGTCAAGCATAAAGAGTCACAGTCACAGAGTACTCAACTGGATGGTTGAAACAAAACCCTGGTCTGGATTTTTACTTTCTGGACCTGAACTTTCCCCCTCTATTTTTAAATGATTACTTTTGTGAGTAACTTCCCCAGCACTGTTTGTCCAGATGCACAAAATGCACATAAAATTTAGTTTAATTCCTTGTTAATTTTCTAATATTTTTTTTTATTGAAGTCACTGCAGAATACGCCCAATCTCATGTTTGTGCAAGCTATCTTATCTCAATGCAGCTGTATAACATAAAACAACACCAATTCTTGGCAAAATGTAAGAGCACAGACTATAGACATCAACTGTACGAGCACAAACAAAATGATTACTAGGACGGAGACTGGTACAAAGCTAAAACTTTGATACTGTGAACACATTTGCCAAAACTTGAACTATGAACTATAAACTTTCCAACTTCAGACAGTAATTACATTGAATTTCACAATAAAACACAAGCAGATTATGTTAAATATTTACTTGAACATTTATGTGAATTCTTTGTTTATCTACATTTGATGTAATTTTCTTCGTGCGGGTCTGCATGAGTGTTATGACCGGCGTCCAGCGAGCAGGCAGGACGGGGAGAATGACGAGACAAGTAGTCAAAATCCAAGGGACGGGGTTTAATCGGGGTACATAAGAACATAAGAAATTTGCAAACGAGAGGAGGCCATTCGACCCATCAAGCTTGTTTGGGGAGAACTTAAGTAATATAATAATAATAATAATAAGTAATATCTCAGAGTTGTTAAAATCTTATCTAGCTCAGATTTAAAGGAACCCAGGGTTTTCGCTTGCGCTACACTAGCAGGAAGACTATTCCATACTCCAACTACACGCTGTGTAAAGAAGTGCTTCCTCA
>JAODKC010000064.1:27224137-27265386 GCA_026777985.1 Mormyrops attenuatus
GCCGTTTGTGGGGGACAACATCAAAGGCCTTCTGGAAATCTAAGTAGATCACATCATATGCCTTTTTGTGATCAATTACTCTTGTAGCTTCCTCAAAGAACTCAAGTAAATTTGTTAAACAGGATGTACCTCTCCTAAATCCATGTTGGTTATCCCTCAAAATGTTATTAGAATCCAGGTAATCTACCATTTTCACTTGGATTATAGCATCCATTATTTTCCCAGTAATGCTGGTTAAACTGATTGGCCTGTAGTTTGCTGGATTACTTCTATCCCCTTTTTTGAATATGGGCGTTATATTAGCATGCTTCCAATCCGAATGGGTAACAACATGGTAAACAACGTTAATGACAGATCTACTGAGACAGACTGAACGCGGACTTAAATACAGGACATGACATTAGAAAACACAGGACAACCGGTAAACCTAGGGATTCCACACGAGGTTAATGAGGTGGGCGTGGCACATGAGAGGGCTGGATGGAGGGATGTGACAATGAATGTGTGAGAAAAAAGGACCATGAGAAAAAGAGCAATACACCAACAATGCGACTGTATGATTCATTAGATTTGCTATAAACATGGATGTTGCCTTGTGAAAATGATTATCACATGCTGGCTATTAGAAACAAGAATCATCACTGTTTCCTTAGAACATATTTTTATCAAGGGTAAATAATAATAAGTAATTTTGTAATGTTCCTCCACCTCTAAGTGCATTGACCTCTCCCTGACCTTTAAAAAAATCACAGTAATTGTTACTTTTGTTATGTTGGAATAATATTGTAGAAGCTGGCATTGTACAACAAAGTGTCTGTTTCACAGGTACATATTAACTGCACTTTTTCCAGATTTAATACGGGTAAACCATAGCTATATCCCTTGGGCTGATACATAAATTGTAACATTTTCTAAACCTAGTTTACCTAAATCCACTTTACAGTATCTTCTGTTTTCATAATATCCTTATTAGACTGTTTTTTATTTAATTAATTTGTATATTGTGCAAATTATCTAAGTTTTTCATATAAGACCGAAAAGATTTCTTGAATAAACATTTTTACATTGAACTGGATGGACTGGCATCCAGTTGGGGGTACACTGCTTGTGACCAATGCAGGGCTTTACCAGTGCATGCTTCCCAACCTGACCTGAACTGCACTCAGAGGTTAAAAAAGGGGTCGGTCAGTGCCTTTAAAGCTCACACACAAGGTCACATTAAATAGATCGGGCTAAACAGGCAGGTACTCAGACCCCCTGCAGCTTCCCCCCTCTGCATGTGCCTGGACCTGAGCTGCCTGGGAATGGGCCCTGCCCCACTACAACCCTGTCATTAATGAGCATTTGGGGAACGATAATAATGTTACGTACATGTAAATGAGTGTGCAGACTTGTCTCGAATTGAAAATCTCATGCCAGCCAGTTTGGTGACACTGTTTCAGTATATGTTTCAATTAACTGACAGATAAAGTCTACTTTTCTGCCTCTGGACCCTAACCTTCACAGTGAAATTGATGTTACAATTTAATTCAAGTCCTGTGGGTTTTAAAGAATATTGTAGCTCGGGAGGTACAAAACAGGATTTTGACCCAATAGTTTTATGTGCAGCAGCATAAACAGGCTAACCCCGAAGCAAGATAAATCAGCTGTTCAATGGAAACAGTGCTCACAGCTAACAATTTAAACCAGTACCATGAGGTTCTGTCATTAAATATACTTTAAATCACACTGCTGCTTACAGCCCCACTTACGCAAAGTCAGGTCCCAGAAAATAGGACTTCACAGAAGCCAATGATCTTCTCTATATTGCCGGAGAGTCACTGAATAGAATGCTAATAAGAACTGACTTAACAACTCGTGCTATAAAATATATATGCATGAATTTGTAACTTTTTCCAAAGGGAGTTTCATTGTGTTTATTATTATTGAGAGATCTTTCACAGTTTCCAGATTGTAACTTGGACCTGTTACCTATTGACAGCTCTCAATGGAGACATACTGTAATGATGTCAGAGTGTGTTTAAGGTGGGGGCGGCCATGTTTAATTCCACACCATGTCCTGTAACTGCAGATGTTCTGAAACACAGTGGGCCGCTTTGAAGACCTGCCTTCCAGGTTTAGCACGTTTCATCTCCACCCAAAGGCTGAGTGTTGACAAGCCCCACTGCGTAACACATGGGTTTTCTATTCTTTTTTTTCTTCAACCAGTCCACAATTTCTAAGGAATGTTCTCTTTGCAAATATCCACAGTTCCAGAAGCAAGGGTAACCTGTTCAGGATGGGCTCTTGCACTCTTTGTGAGCCAGGGACCAGTAGGTCTTGCCATCATACCACATGAGGCCCTGTATTCGCAGCTTAAATATCACCATGCTTCAGCATATGGTCTTAATTAAACTTCAAACTAGTTTCACACCCATCTACTCTTCAGGTGAAGTCTGTGTTTAAAGGAGTAAGAAAATGCCAGAGAGCAGAGAAGATGAAAAGCCTGTTCCAGTGTTCTTCCTGTGGAAGCCAGACACACTCCTGCCCATTTTTCTGCTAACTCCAGGGTCAGCAAGTCTGTTCACTTTATTCCATGCCAAATAATCCAAGTTCAGGCGGAACATGGAAGGGAGATCTAAGGCTGATTTGATGTAAAGGGCATTCAAGATGGCTAAGACCAGATGCTGTTGCTGCTACTGCACAGACCCTGGAAAGTGTGATATGGTGCACTGAGTGAATCACTAGGACAAAACTGCCCACTGCAGCACATCTGTATCCAACAATGTTCGTCCAGGGCATCTAGGGACACTCAGTACCCATGCCTTAAGCTGCCCCAAGGGCTGCACTTAAGTCGGACTGAGAGGCTGACGAGAAGCTGATATCCCCAGGCCAGTAGAATCATTAACACCACTGATTACAATAACCTATAACTACAACCTCAACAATTTTCTTATAACTTTACTTTATATATATTTCTGTAAATTTCTGCGTTTCTAGTAATTGTTTAGTTAACTTTTATATATTTTTTCTCCTTATACCTTGTTTGTTGCACAGTCTGGAGTAGCGGAACTTTCGTTTCACTGCAGTATACCAGTGTTCATATATGTGACACATAAAAATCCCAAATCTTGCAGCTCTTATCTTAATGTGCGAGGTTTCACCTGTTACTTCGCCTTACAGAAATTTTTATAGCTTAAATTTATGGTGTTAAGGCTGTGATGTCCCAGCAAAACTCAAATAAAGCATGGCTTACTTATGAAGTCGAGCAGACTTAGAATCTGGTTTTGCTTAGCCATAGATTCACCTGCAATCCTGTATTTGCTTAGTCTTTGCAATTACAAAACTCAAGTCATGTTCACTGTGTTATTTCACAGCACAGTCCTGGGAATAAAACAGTGCTGAACAATGCTGTAAGTTGCTACATTCCAGAACAACTTGGATCTTTTATCTATGGTATATTACCTATTGACACCTCTCCATGGAAGCCGTAATGTCAGAGTCTAATCAGATTAATGGTGTATGTCTTATGCAATGCATAGACAAACCTGAAGGGGGAGGCATTTCCCAGATACGACATGTGCATAGAATGGCCACTCAACTTCTACTAGTCCTTCACCTCTATTATGCTGTACATTAGCCAAGATTCCCAGTTTTAACGAAATCAGAAACAATAAATAAACTTAATGTAGTACCATTAAGAGTTTCACGATTGTTTTCATCATTTCTCATAACAAAATGCTGCTGTTTGACTCTTTTAGTCAGGTTGCTGTGTTTTGTCTAATTAAATTCTTCCCTCACGACCCCTTACACTCCTAAACTCAAGCTCATTGACCCCCTGCTATCATGTACCATGCTTCAGATAAAATCATTTTTGCCATTTGTGTAATGCATGCATCGCCAGATGGGGAACATATGAACACAGCACGAAGAATGCACTTTTTTCACTCTTTGGGAATATATTTCAGACACAACGTGAAACATTATACTCATCCGTGTATTCATGTGCAAATAGAGAGTCAGATGAGCTTCATTTTGGATGTAAAAGCTGCATGATCTCTGGAATTCCAAATATTGCACTGCCAAAGCCATTTTCCAGATCCATGGATCTATTCAAGAAAGCATTTTCCTGAGGTACACCCTGGACAGGGTGCCCCTCACAGGATACTTACACAGGTTCAGTCACACAAAAAGTATTTTAGAGGTGACAGTTAATCTAACCGTAGAACCCAGAGGAATCTCATGCAACACAACAAATGGCATGCAACCCCCTCAAAGTCAAGAGGCAGGATTCAAATCCCCAACCCTGGAGGAATGAGCTAGCAGTGCTACTTCATCTACTAATGAACAAGTGAGCAAACGCTACCCTATATAATTTCCCCGATACTGACAAAATTTGGTGATGGTTTGCATTAAAAATACATAAGTGGTTATTCCAATTCCATTCTGTTCTTCACTTTCACTTTCAGTACATTATTCAATAAATTACATGAGATATTCTGCATTTTATTATAAAATAATCTCTATATTAATGATTTTGCCCAACTGGAGGCTAATGTAAGTGTTCTAAGCATGTTTAAGGTAGGCTAGGCTATGATGTGTGTTAGGTTAGGTGTTCTGTATCAAAATGCATTTTCACATTTATGATAGGTTTATCGGAACATAACCCTATCGTAACCCGGGGAGTGTCTGTAATCCTTAAGTTAAGATGATCAAACAACTATGTATTGCAGAAAAAGCTAGAGCATTTCAAATTAAAAACAGAAGCTTTTTAAAGTCATGCTCTGGAATATATCTCATCAGGATTGCATCACAGTAGATTTGGTAAAATGTGTTGCGTGCAAAACCACATGAATATTGGTCGTGGTGAGGGGGTGGCATGGGGGGGTGGGGGGGGGGTCTTGGGTTCAGGGTAAATGGCAGCTTTGCTGACAGGTACCTGAGATGTAGCCAAAAGGAACCAGTGGCCAGTAAACCCCCTCCCCAACATACGAGGACGCCAGCTGGAGCAGATGGCTGCCCGTTTGGACGTAGTTTTGCCTAAGGAGCCGTGTTTGGCCCCTGCTGTCTTCTGGCGTCTAAGGGGAGCCGCTCTGCTTGACCCCTCCACTGTCCAAGGCGCCAGGCTGGGGTGGAGGCCAGACATGATGAACGGAGATGACAGGACTGTCACAGCCGCCCCAAAGATGGCTGTTGATTCAACCATGCAATAGGTTACTGAGGGCTAATTTGATTATGTAAATGAGCCCCGACGCCAAGGACTTCAGTCTTCTCACTTGGGTTAGATAGACGGGAGGCGTGACGCTGCCAGAAGCCATGGCCGGGCCTGGCAAAGTGCTCATGGGAAGCAGGACCCACCCAAAACCCTCCTGTCTGACTTAGTATAAAGATTCAATTAAGGCCACAATATCCCAGTGAGATTCTGCTTCACAGACAGTAACCAGATGGCTTCAGCTAGACAGCGGTCTTCTCAGAGCGCACTGACAGCATACTGAAATGTTTGCCGCTCCGTCATGAAAGGGTTTGCTTGCTAATCAGTGCTATAACTCACATTTCCATGGTACTAGATCCATCCATAATCGTTTGACTTGGTCTATTTGAGCTAACATTGCTTAACCAGTGTAGATAACCTGTTATCCCAACTCAGTGCAATGTTATAAATATTCAATATTTAATACTAATAGTATATGTTGGCCGATCTTGTCTTTTTCAAGAATTTTGTTCTGATAACAAAAATCAGCAACAGACTCATAATATTGTCAATAAAATGCATAATAGTGTTAGGGTTAGTGACACAGGCCAAAGTAAGGCCATCATAACATTTGTCACAAACGCCGACATCCTGAAGGCTTATGTTATTTATTTAAACAAAATCTTGCTTCTGGAGAATCTGGAATCCTACGTGATTACATATCGTTCCCTCATTTTAACGATTCTGACCCTGTCTGAGAGTCCCATGAGAAATGGAAAGGAACTCCAGTGACATCAGCAATTAGTTGGTCATCCTAGACCCCGTGATGATCGCCGAGAGCCCCTCGATTCATCTGTCATGGGTGAGTCCTCCTCCATAGCAGTCGCATGTGGGGTCTCTGTCTATGAACAGCAGTGAGCATCCTACATGGTGCAGAGTAGGACCACTCTCCACCGATGGAGTATAAGGGGTCATTTACCACACTATGTCCCACTGTCAACACTTCAAAGGCGCAGATGACTGGAGAGCAGTATCCCTCATATGATTTGACTTCACTGGTGCTTAGTGGAACCTGAAAGTGTAGTTAATCATACTACAGAAAAGAAGGGTGAGATTAAACAGTGACATGAAAATTGAGACATTAAAACCCACTGTTGAGATCACTACATGCCGTCGATCAATGATTTAAAGAAAGCCCCATTCGAAGCACCATTTCTCCCATCTCTAGGCCAAAGCAGGTTTCTACATGGATGCTTCTCAGTTTAGCTAATCAAGGCAATAGGCATAATCCCACGCTTTCACCAAGTGTATACTGTTTGACCGATTAATTATTAACTCTAAGTTTGGCAACTCAGTAATTTCTATCATGTGGTGGGTCTGAATGCAGAGTATAATGAATGATGTACATCAGACTTTCAGTCTATGTCCGCTTTGACTTAGATGGGAACAACTGTTCTCATTTTGCTGAAGGCAAGCAGACCCCCGTACTGTGTGGACCACTGACAGCACGGGCTTCCCCCGGCAGACGTATCACCTTGTCAGACCTCTTCATGGAACACCTGAAGCTAATCAGATCTGGCTTTAGCCAGCAGTTGGACTGGAGATATCCTGAGGGCAAAGATGCTGCTGGAAGAGGTGCCTATGAATCTGTAATGAGCTGTCCGGCCCAAACACCAACAGCAGTGCCTCAGCAAGTTAAAGACATGCATTGCGGATGATGCGGTCCTGTCCTTACTTTAGCCTTTGCAACATCATAGTGATGCTATTAACTCTTCTACCTAGAAAAAAATGCTGGTTATCATAAAAATGATAGAATCACGACACTGCTTGAGGTCAGACATTAGGTTCTCTGTGTTCTCTGTTCACATGACACCATATTTCTTTGGGAAAATTCTGCTTTTTTGTCCTTATTTTGTCATACAGTAATTCTGCTAGGCGCAATATGCATGCATAGATTTGGTGGCAACTTGGTGAAATCTATTACATCGTCAAGCCAAAAGCAGAATAAAATAAAAGAATAGCATAAAAGAATAAAGCAGAATGCATGTTTGGAAAATTCTTGGGTATTTAAAATTAAACGCACACACTAATGTACAATGTAGGGGTACGTAGCTTGACTTGCTTACCTAAATATAATTCAAGACTGACACAATACCTGTTCCCGTACTATATAGCATTGCCATTTCATTTTTTAAAATTGCAGCTTCATTTACATAGTTATTGGTACTATGCAAGTATATGCAAATTATAGTATGCACTGTCGTCATTCCTTCACAGTTGCGTTATTCTAATTTGCGCTTGTTTATTAAGTATTATTGTTTTAAATGAAACACATCTGGACGAAGAAAGCTTCAATAACGGGGACTCACGCTACTTGTTAGGGATTCAGGTCCATTCCCGGCGTGCACGCCAGATGCAGATGGGGCGGGTACAGTCACAAACGCCGGGGTGGGGGGGACCGGGGGGACTCCAGCGAGCGCACCCAGGAGTCGCTCCAGGCAGGGTACGGCGCCAGCGCACTCTCCCCGCCGCCGAAACGCACCTCTCCGAAACCGCCGCAAATCAAAATGGGTTAGAGAGGAATGATGCGTGGATTATAAATTCAGACTGATCTGAGAGGATGTGGACTGGGGATTTGCGGGCGCACAAAGACAAGGGAGAATAGTGAAAGGATTGCCACGGAGGAAACTGGACATACAGTTTCCCATTTACTTACTTTTCTTCCTTTATCTTTTTATTTTCTGAGAAATGATTGCAGAGCTGGTGTCAAGCGCAGTGGCTTTGGTCATCTATCTTAACACCTTGGGCGCTGATTTTTGCTACGATGACAGGTACGGAAATGGTCAGTCTTTATTATGGTATTCTGCACCTCATTGGTGATTGATTTGCATCACGTTGAAAACACTCATAATAATGTGCAGCTGCATGGGGGTTGTTAGGTCCGATCCCTCGGGGCTATATCCCAGAACATTTTAAGCCGAACCCGAGTATTTTGGCCCCGATGTCAATTAGCTTCCTTCAATATAAAAAAGTCAAACCCAAGGTAAACCTGATTTAGCCCCTGATTTTTTCAATAGTTAGAAACTCTCCTGTGCAGCTGCATTCTGTACCAGATGAAGCATAGCAGCGATTTAAAACTTATAAATCACATCCGGTTTTACCTGTTTAATTAATGCATTTAATTGGCGTGACTTGAGATGCATACATGACATCAATCGTGCAGCGTATGAGATAGTTATAAGCTAGTATACACCATCCATAATGATATACCATTAGTTGTTGGCTAAAGTAAAATATTTATTGAGCTGAAAAGGACCATTCATTCATTTTCGTACGACACTCATTGATCCAGTACGGGTTTTTTGTAAGTGTTTATACAAAAGAAAAAAAAAATTGAAGCAGGTCAAGCTAAGGACTACAAGACAGGATGCAATGCCTGTTTTCCTGCTGAGATCTGAACTTTTAACCGTTTGGCCAGTTTCTTAACTGCTACACAATCCTTGTTCATGAATGAGACAAGAGTATCTATTACTGTATTTGCATGAGCTTTATGAATGTAATATACACACTACTCCACTGTTCTTGGAGATAGTATAAAATGTCTTTTGTCTGATTTTATTGTTTGACATTTATTGAAAGATTTTTAAAGAATAATAGAAATTTAAGTTTTAACTAGGCCTAGTTCGATTTGGACCGTAGTGAATTGTGCTTTTGTAATGGCTTTATCGCGTGCTTGTTCACAATTAAAATTATCGCTCATTTAAAAAAAAAAAAACTGGATGATGATGACTGCATGTAGACTTTTAAGATTTTACGAGCCCATATGAAATGTTACATCGATATATGCTGACCTAAAAATATGGAATAACAATGCGAATGGAATAAAATTTTGTTTTTTATTCTATGGGTAAATAGTTCCCCCTTAAAACTAAGGCTGGGTGGCGTGGTGGTTCAGCGGATACCCTCGGCATTGAGGGTTTAAATCTCACTGCTGTGTACACCTGGATCATGTGACTGACCACCTGTTGCCGTTACCACCCGCGTCACGTGACACACGAACTTTTGCCCTTACCACCTAAGTCATGTGACTCACTAGGTGTCATGCTACTGGATTAAGTTTATAGGTTTTATTACAGTTAAAAGTCATTTTGTTTCTCAAATGGTGGCAAAATCCATAAAGGACGTAGTATTACATACAGTGTAGGTCTCTGGTACTAGTAAAAAATACACAACATGATTTTTACAGAACCCTGGAACACTAGTTTTTTTTTCCTGTCATAAACCAGCATAATTAACACACACACATGTCTGTACTCATATCTTTATAGGGACCGTCCATTCATTTCTATGAGAAAAACCCTAATCCCAACAATGACGGGTTTAACCCCTACCCAGCCGTAACCTTAACCATAAGTAACCAAACAAGATACAAATCTTTTGGCATATTTAGTTATTCAATTGCAGTCACACATTTTTACAAAATCAAGTTTGGGGACCCAAAAAAACTGATTCTATCAATGTTAAAATAACAGTGTGGACACTTAATCCCCCCCCGACACACACACACACACATACACACACTCACCAGCATAATCATACACTATGGGCAATATTGAGGAATCAGCCAAATCCTTGGACTACAGGAGGAACTCAGGAAAAACCTGCAAACTCCACAAACACAGGGACCACGGGGGGGAATCGAAACCTCATCAGCTGGAGAAGCGAGGCCACGTTGCTACCCAACCCTATGTGCATGCCCTATAATTTTTGTTTACACAACATTTGCTTCTTCAAAGCATCCAGGGAATTTTATATGATCATTTATGGTGTAAGTAAAACAATGAAGACCGAGCATTGCGGGCCATTGCATTCATCACCGTTGACTGCTGAAGAGACGGACACATTAATAAAAAACATTGGCGACACACATGGCTGTTAGCCGTGGCATCTGAGTATTTTATTTCTGCATTTAGTGACTTTGTTAATCTTGTTCTCAAAAAGACTTTGACGTGCCTTCTGTTAAAAACACTGGGTACATCCAGCTGTACATCATGTGTGTTTAATGTGAACCAGAGGAGCCAAACTACTTCTAATGAAGGAGTAGAGCTTCGAGTGGTTATATTATGGACAATCCTTTGCAACTCTTAAGTAACACCAAAGAAGTTCAGTCTGAAGTTTTCAGCCCTCAAACAGATTTTAGCACATCTGATGGCTTCATAAAAGAGTACAAAAAGAAAGCATGAACAAGAATGAGATCAGGGCTAAAGTTGCATCTTCTGGTAATTCTGGTTTGTAAAATGTTCAGCATTATTTATACGACAGTTCCTTCTGTGGCACACTTTCTCACCAGGGCACCCCAGAGGTTTGGCAATCGATATTTTCTGGAATATAAAGCTTTTGATTAAAAGAAAAGAAATGGCATAAAATGACGGCCGTCTGTTGAGTTAAGTGGCTTCCTCTGGAGTCAGATCAGGGATGGAAGTTCTCAGGTTTTAATCCGATGAAAGTTCATTGAAACAAGTTTCACTTATGAGATATTAGAGCATCCATACATCTTCCAGAACTGCTTTGCAATGTGGGGAGAACACACACACACACACACACACACACACACACACACACACACATACACACACAAACATGCACGCATGCAGATTCAAATGCCCAACCCTGAAAATAAGAGACCACTGTACCTTTTACACATGCTACACTTAATTAACATTGGAATCTTAATATAGAGATCATGTTATGAAGACAGAATTGATATAATGCTTGGAAATACCTTTAGACAAGATTTGAGTTCTTGCATCATTCTCAGAATTTTGCCCGGAATCATTTAATTGGGCTCATTTAAGCTGAAAATGGGAGCAGACTAGGAGTCTAATTTGGAAGGATAACATGAATTGATGGATATAATCTTATGATCTGGGCTTTGGCTTTCTTCCTCCTAATGGGATTACCATTAAACAGGCATGTCTTAATAGGCGACTCTGGGGACTAGACCCAGTTCACTTAGAAAAACAGAGATAGGAATAGTTTGCTACACTGTGACACCTTTGTGGCTGCCGGCGACCGTTTACTCTGCCGTTTGTGGAATTTTGGAAGCCAGCGATGACCTTCATTGGATTATAGTGATGAATGCTGTTGTTTTTGTATGAGCCTCTAGCATACAGAACAAAAAATGGAAACAATGAAAAACAGGATTTGTTGTTGTTCCATTGATCTGCCTTAAAACCTCCAGATGGAATTCATCTAGTCCGTCTGTGGTGACCAGCACTCTTACTACAGTATATAGTAGTTAGTATGAAGTAGGCTAATTTACTTATCTGCTCTGCAATTGTCCCTGATGCTAATTATAATCATCATGCTTTGTCTCGTGGCAGCTCTGGAATGCTTGGCCGGCACTTTATTATACGCATATTATATCAGATAGTATGATGTGCAGAGTAATTAATGACTGCACAATGAACCTTAAGCTGAATAAAAATCAAAGCTCAAATCAAACACCTGCTTTTCTGTGTCTGTAAGAAGCCAGGAATCTTCAGTATTAATTTTCCCGATTCTCGTGCTGTTACAGCTGACGGGAAATCACAGAATATGTTTTACCTTGGGCTGAATTATAGTCATGAAAAACATGTTAAAGTCATTCTGTCAAGATAAAAATAAGCTTGTGCTGTACTTAATAAAAGGAGCCTTTTGTCCCTATAGATTTATTTGTTGTAACAGGAAGTCCCACACTTTCACACTTATCTTCCCAAAAAGTCAATGATGTCAGCAGTAAGCCCATCAAAGGGATGATCCTATTCTAGGGACTCATCTGGAATTTTCATCTGACACTGTTCATGGTATTTGGCTTCAAACCTTCCATGGATTTCACTGCTTTAAAAATGAATATACTGTACTTCAGCGTCTGCGTGGATGTGAGGAGGGTGTAACGATGAAACCTGAAGTGTCATTCATTTGTTGTTTACTCTTCTGTATGTCTTTTATCAGCTTTCTGCCAACTGATTTTAACAGATTAAGCGTTGAGCAATATATTCAGTGCCATTCAAAAGTTTGGACACGCCAAGCCACCAACAAAGAAGACTGATAGGGTGCGTCACATGACCTGGTCAACTGTTCTAAACACAGCAGAAATGGTTTTAGAGAAGTCTGACCAGAGAGTGAATGAAATGAGTGGCCAGCATATATGAGGGGGCTCCTTCAGGACACCACCTTATGAAAATGTCTTAGAGGAGAAAGTAGGGTTTGCCAGTTACAGGAGCAATTGGGGTTTAGGGCCTGGCTCAGAGACCATGGGATTTGACCCGGTAACCTTCTGAGTCCCAACTCACAGAGTTGTCCCCCCCCCCATTTTTTTTATACTTTTTTGGTCAGTGCGTAATTCCATATATGTTATGTTATAGTTCTAATGTCTTTAGAATTATTCTAAAATGTAGAGAATAGTGCAAATAAACCTTTCTGTGGGTGGGTGTATCCAAAGGTTCGACTGGTACTGTATGTATTATCTGGTGAAATGATAATTAGTACAGCGTCATAATTTCCTGGAAACGGAATTAAAATATGCTGCCGGTTTTAAATGGTAAGAAAGCTGATGCTGAAAGTTACCGTCAAGCAGCATTTGTGAGCTGAAAATGAACTGAAACCTTGCCATGAATTTACAAGAGAGCAATGAATGGAATTTTATCCACCTTCCAGGATAAATTTAAAACATTTTTAAATGAGTGCATCCCACGAAGACAGTTAATTCAGAATACAATACTGCCAAACTAAATAGTGCAAATGTATCTCCTGTGCAGACATGGAAGTTCTCTACACGATCCCAGATTTTGATAGAACGCTTTAGATATTTCTTTATGACCTTTGTAACTTCTGTGCAGAATTTGCTGTCAAGTCAGATCTTGTTTTTAAATGCTTGGTATCTCTCTGGCCACCGTATTTGTGATTTGATGCCTACCTGATTTTTGTATCGTACTTATTTTTATCTCTTCTCTGGTTCCTGAAGTCAGACCCACAATTCTCACCCCCAGTGTGGATTAAGGCCTCCTGCAGCACCTGGCTGCAAAGCTGTAGTCATTGGCTAATGAAATAAAATAAATATCCCGTTAATCCCTGTAAAAACCATGTTATAGTCTGTTCGTGTAGCTCATGGGAGTTTCTACTTACACAGAAAGTGTTCTACTGGCCGAATGGAAAATGGCTGGTTCAGAGAGATAACCAATCAGATTGTACAGGAGGTGGGTCCCAGCAACCAGAGGCAGGACCAAGACATCTGATTCATTGGTCCTGCCTCCACTAGTGTTTGTGCAGGGTTTGTCCTGCATTCTGAGAACATGCATCTAGGTGAATTGGTGACTTCAAGCTGTCTGTTATTATATGAGTGTCTGATGTTTTGTAGGCCTGTCCACATACTTTCATGCCTAGCTATTTATAATGTAGAGATCCTTCCCATCAACAAATGTCTTGTGATGGTTAGAGGACATTCCAAACGGTCCCAGAAACGCTATTAAGCCTCATTAGTTCAGCTCCAATATAACGCTGCCTCTGCACACCAGACTGGTACATTAAACTTTAATGAACTGTCGATTAGTTGCACATGAGGGGCTGTAGTATGTGTGATAAATACTGTATCTTTATTGAGCGTAAGGCTGTGGCTGTTTAAGCACTTTTGTTAATGAAGCTTGTACAGAGAAAGTGTAGTCTTGTGTATATGAGTTTCACATTTCACAACAATTTAGTATTTTGTGATTCATATTTGCCCATCGTCTTCATGATGGCTCCCCACAAAGTGATGCATGTTTACAAATATGATTTGCTGTCTGTCATCCTAAAATTATCCTCTTAGTGCACAGACTAGACTTTTCATTTATTTAATTATGTTTACAAGACCCTTCTCTGTAAGAGACAGAACAAAAAGAAACAAACAGGAACAAACAGCAACCGCAGTAAAACAATCTCAGCTGTGGGTAAAATTAGACGCCCTAACACACCATGGCGCGCCTTGTGATGACATCATTTTAGCGTTTTTCGGTTATCCTTCAAAAAACATGTATTTAAAGCATGCAGTCAATGCTTATCCAACTGTCGAGTAGTTCACAGATGAAGAATTTGGGGGGGGCAGATTTCAGTCGCCTTGTTTGACTGTGTGACCCACTGACGGCAGTAAGTCCAGGCAGTGAATGAGTTTGGTTTGGCGGAACAAAAGGCATTCCATATTCTTATCTGTGGGCAATATGTGGAGCTAATGATTACCTTTGGATATATAACAAGTGTGTGCATTTTGATAATGTGTGGACAATTTCAGTTTTTACACAGTTTTCACGTTACACGAATCCTGTAATACATAACATGTATAAACATGCATTGAATAATACAAAATATACAGTATAGCTTAAAATAAATGGCTACTTTTTTGCTTTAAAAGGCTTGCTTATTAGTTGAATACACGTTGCATCTTTTCAAATACTGACCTGTCCAATATGGAAACATCTAGAATCACAGCAACAAATTTTACAGTCCACTCATGTATCCAGCCATGAATGCATCTATACATCTGTTTTTCAACTGCTTATCTAATTCAATATGGCTGAGTAACTGTACTTTTTTCATTTAAATACACCAAAAAAATAACAGAAGCTTGTTTTATACGTTGCCTCCGTATTTGACGTTTCATCTACATGTGGTGAAACTGATGCTGAGAAGTGCTGAGAACAAATATTTAATTATCCGCTTTTATTGAAACAGCACGCAAAATCTGTGTTAGTGACATTACAGCTTATCTAAATGAAAGGCATATTTGGAACAATGGATTTATAGTAAACAGAAAAGTAAAATTACATGTATGAATGTGTGTGTGTGTGGACAGGGATTACCACTTAATTGTCCGGATTGTGTTGTATGATATTATAAAATATGTAATAACTGAACTGTGCAAAAGCAAACATTCATACCACTTATGATTTACATTAAAAGGCGCGGGGAAATCGTTCACTTGCTACTGCAGCTGTCGGCTGTCAGTGGCCGGGAAACATACTTTGGAGGGATATCAAAGAAGTCCAGTGGACAAAACACCGGTTTTCAAGTGGCTTGTTTGTGTGCAATTCCATTCCGTTGCTTTCTCTTCCCTGCCCGTCAAAAGCAAAGCGAGTGCGAAGCGAGCCCATTCATCGATTCATTCCTGCTGTTTCGGTATCAGCGGGGTTCGAGTACAAGAAATGCTGTTTGAATAGCGGTGCATGGAAATTAATTTTGGTGGCTCAAAGAACAACCGTGTCTGTACAACCAAGTGCAGTGTTTGCACAAGACTGGGGGGACTTGGGTTTCAGGTTCCTGCAGAAATGGAGGTATGCAATTTGGTTTGGGGGTCAAATCAGATAAGCCACTGTGTATCCAGGTTATGGGACATTCCATACTCAGGAACTCCTGGGATTCGACTCTGACAGCAAACGTATGGAGACAACTAACGCTAAAAACTTGCTAAGAATAAGAGTGCAAAAGTAGCAGGATAGGAGGTACAAAACACATCTATCCATGTGTCTAACCATCTTCCAATCACTTATCTCATAGAAGGTCATGTGGTTGCCTGGAGCCCCTGAAAAAATGGGACAACTCCAGTAATTCCCCAAACACTGGATGCACAGTATTTTGATGATTTTTTTTGTATGAAATTCAAACTTTCAGTTATTAAGTAGTGTAATTATTGTTTAACAAATATTTTTTCACACATAATGCCAAGAAAAAAGTATCACAACAGTCACGTAAATGGACTAAATTGCAGAAAATGACCCAGATTATGAACTGAGCTCTAAAGCTATCATTTAGCTACCAAAAGCTCCTTCATTAGCAAATATGGAAACAACATTCATCTCTTGATGTCTACATCACCAAGATCTTAAAGATGTCAGAAAAACCACTTCCTGGTCCTTCATCTGAGATACCAACTTTATTCATTAAACAGGTAATGGTTAGGTAAACCAGTGCATTCCAGCTGTTGGACATTTTTTTCCAGTCACCATCTCCAGGATTTGGAAAGTGGTTGTGAAAGCCCTGTATATTTACAGAACATGTGTTTGTTCCTCAGCCTGGACCACAGGTTTCTTCACACAATACAAAATTGAGAAAGTAGAGTGGACTGCTAAGTTTAAACTGCCCTCAGTTTTTGATGGGGTACATGTTCTGCATTGGAGCTGCAGCCCTTCTAGCATGTAGTGACCATGATTCCCCAGTTTCAGGATTTTCTCATGTTCATTGAAAGTTGGAAAGGTACCTATCGAACAATGAATGGAAAGGTGCCTATTGAACAAAAAGGTGGTGGACATCATGAATTAACAAAATACATACCCTAATCAAACATTTGCTTCCTCCTAGTTGGTGTCTCTAAATTGGCCATAGTGTGTACCCTGTAGCGAGCTGGCATCCCGTCCAGGGTGTCCCCTACCTTGTACTCTGTACTTCCTGGTGGGGGCTCCAAGCCCTGAAACAATGCACTAGATACGCTGTTAGAAGATGGAAGGATAGATAGTTGTCATTGTCAGAGAAGAGGATATTCCAATTGTTCTTTTGAAAGTTGCCTGTTTCAATGTCACAGCAGTATTGTCTGTTGCTGTTTGTACTGGGATTGCATGAAGTTTAGGAAAAAACGTCTGGAATTAGCTGGTGGTTTTAACCACAGAGTTTAACTGGGTCACCATTGTTCAGCCATGCTCAGCAGCTCAGGGGCAGCAGGACCTGTATGCCTTTGAGGCAAATCATAGCCGAACTCATACCACACTATAAATCGCCACTCTCTATGTGGTCTGTTTTGATGATGGCCTCAATACAAAGCAGCTGCCACAGAGTGAGTTCCAATGAGTTCTACTGCAGCGTCACCCTCCATTCTGAAAAAAATGTAATGATTTCCAGTAGTCTCTTTCCCCCCCCATCCTGGTGCTCACAAGTGGCCTCAAGGTTGATTTAAATTTATATTGTATTGCGTACTGTAGATGTTTATGATCCTAGGGAAGAAAAAGCAGTAATTACAGGGCACGTAGGGTACTCTCAGAATGAGAAAGACACCAGTAAGACTGCAGAAACAGCAGGAAGCAATGGACTGAAGACATAAACAGCAAAATGTCTTTAATTTTGTGTGGATTTTAGCAACATTATGGGTAAACTGTAATTGTCAACTAAAAAGGAATCCTGCCGTTGGCTCTGGGGGCTTGGTGAGGGGGGTTACTCTAAACTTTAGTTCTTCGCTAGGTAACAGAATTGCACCCACAGGTATGAAACACAAACATTAACCTTTTAAACCTCATGTTGTCTTTCTGTCTCAGATATAGGAGCCACTGTGCTACTTTAGCAGGTTTTACCTCCGATTGATGAATTTCATTTAAGTCCTTTCAACTATGGTATTTCGTGAGGAATTTACATTTATTTGGGAGGGGGCTACCTTAAATGAAGGAGGTCCCTTAAATAAAGCGCTGTGTCATGCACAGATATAGGACAGCATGAAATAAATGTCTTTGAGTCTATTTCAGTCTGTTTTCACACAGTGGCAAATACATGCGACAAAAACTTTGCTGAACAAATGCACTTATTAGGGGGCAGTTTACGCAAATTTTTTTGTTGTTATTTTTAAACCCCTTTTAATTTTTATTACAAAAATGAATTCATTATGTGATCTTCAGCATGTTGCCTCGCACCTCTGAGACCATGGCTCTATGTACATGGAGTTTGCATGTTCTCCCCGCGTTGTTGTGGGGTTTCCTCTGGGTGCTCCAGTTTCCCCCCGCAATCCAAAAACATGCTGAAGCCAGCTGGAGTTACCAAATTGTCCGTAGGTGTCCATATGTGAGTGAATGGTACGTGAGTGAATGGTGCGTGAGTGTGCCCTGCGATGGGTTGGCACCCCACCCTGCGTTTGTTCCCTGCCTTGTGCCTGTTGCCTCCAGGATAGGCTGACCCCCCAACGACCCTGCATTGGACAAGTGGTTATAGAAAATTGATGGATAAAATGTGCTTATTAACAAAATTACAATTTGTAGCCTGTTCAGGATTCATTCAGCCGTGTCTGCTTTCTAAGGTGGCGTGTTACACTACTTGCAAAAATTGTATATACCTGTATTTAACAGTATATTGAAGAGTACTTTCCTTTCAGAAGTTGTTCAGAGAGTTATAGGTGTGGTTCAGTGCAAAGTTGATACTGTTAGTAAAGAATGCATAGATGTGACAGTGGAGTAAAGTGTCACAGTGGTTAAGTGTCGGGGACCCTTGCCCTGAACGCTAACTGCTGTCCGTCCCCTTCCTTCCTAAGTTCAGCCCTTTGTCTCTTCATCTGCCAACACGTTTCGTTTGTTAGGCAGGACCCAGCGCCCGAGGCGGGCTCCAAGCTAGCGAGCGCGGCGGGGCTCTTTTCTCGTTCCCCAGCTGCCGTCACTTCACAGGACTGCCGATTGCGTGATAGGCGCCTTTGGCTGGCACGCTCTGCCATTTCCCAGGATTGTTTTCCATGCTGGGAAACCAGTGGTTTCTCAAGATCTGCTCCAGACTGAGATGTATGCTGTCGTTTAAGAAAGACAATCAATCTTTACATTTGGATCCAGGAGTGAAAAATTAAAATGGATCATCACAGTGGCCCATTATCACAGTGTCCTTTTACATCAAAATTTATATTTTTCTGCACATAACGCCTTTAATTACCTGTAGCATTCATTTAATGTGACACTGTCTTATTTTAAGTATTTTGCTGATTTGCGTTTTCATTTATCTTCTGTTATTTAAAATTTTTTGACTATTTTAAATATTTTATGAGTAACATTATAAATCCTGGTAAAAAAATGCATTTGAATGTTAGAATGGCTTTAGATAGAATTTGATTTAAAGTACGTTTTTAGAATAATTATACTGAGCTGCCAAGTCACACACCAGATGATCCTGACCAGGATAAGTGTTCAGAGGATGTGTGGATGCACAGGCATTCTTACATCCCATAATATGTACCCTTGCAGAGAACTTGCAGTTCCCCTTATAGGTCTGTGTGTGATTAAATAGAAGGATAAATAGAAGGAAATGGATTCTAGAAGTGTGAGATACATAATTCGGTATCATACGAATCAAACGTCGCCGTGGAAACCCATCATGGCATCGCCTGTAAGGAGAAACAGCGGGAAAGCGATGCTGATTAAAAGCAGAACAGACCGTGCAGAAGCCCTCCTGTGGCATTTAGAAAATGTGCTGGTGGCAATTTTTGATATTGAAGTTGAGCTTTGACACATCCTTGGCAAAATCTGAGTAGTTTTTTTCCTATTTGCAAGACAGTTCCTCCCCAGTATGTCTAATGTAACATATTACTAACATAACATTTTTATTTGAAAACTGTATGTATACCTTGTGTAGGTATTATACTTATGTTATATTGTATGGGTATTATGCATTATGTTATATTCTCAGCATTTGTTTTCATACATTTTTCTAACATGAATATGACAAACGATTGCCTTTTAATAAGATGCTGCATTCTACTTTCAGTTTATTTGAATTTATTATTATGAGTTCTAACAATGCTTTTTTAACCTGAAGAATGTGATTTTGACAAAAGGATTCATAAAATGTTCACGTAAAGCATTTTTGATTTGGTCCCCATATATTCTGCAGGGTGTCAACTGTAAGAGACAGCACCGTTATATCCTTTTGAGAATTGTGCTTCCATAGCAACAACGACGATCCATAACTATGCATATTTAAGTCACAACAGGATAGCTGAAAACTTCCATGTGATTATTGAGGAGAGCTGGAACTCAGTATCCTACTGGAGTGGAATGAAAAAAGAAATTCAAGTTAAACATCTTCAGGAATATCCTGTTCCTATAAACTATGAATTGATATTGTCGTCCCTGATTGACATCTGAGGGTCGCACTTAAAGAACAATTACAGTTTGGGATCTCATGTCTCTGTTGGACAATCATGTACATGATCATAAATACCTGTGTGCCAAATAGCAACCCAGAAATCTGTGAGAAACTCGTATTTCCTCAGTGCAGGCAGTCTCGCTAAGAGATTTATTCAGGTGACAAGACCTCATCGATGGGTTTCTTTCTGTCAGACACAGAGAACATTTATTTCTTAAGGCTCTGAGCTCAGCCGCGTTACTTAAACACAGCTGTGTCTGATTCGCCCTTTTTTTCTCAAACTGTGATATTAAATCACATCTTGAGCAAGTGCAATATCATTGAGAGGGGTCTCAAAGATGGTGGCTTTGAACCGGACATGTGGTCCTCAATACCATGACTTTACTAACGTTTTGCACCTGTGATTTATTGTGTTAAAGAAACCCTTGGCTTTTTATTTAATTTAGAAAGGACATTACAATTCCAACATCAATTTTAACTGTAATCCTATGACATATTCTCATTCTTGTAGCCGTGTGATCAAAACCAACCAAGACCTACTTCCAGAAACACCTTGGACTAACATCTTCTACGATGACTTCTGGGGGACCCTCCTCACCCACAGTGGGAGCCACAAGTCGTACCGACCCCTCTGCACCCTGTCCTTCCGCCTGAACCATGTCTTGGGAGGTCTGGATCCCTGGGGCTACCATTTGGTTAATGTGGTGCTCCACAGCTTCGTCACAGGCCTTTTTGTCAGCCTCTCCCGCCTGCTGCTAGGAGGAGGGCGCTGGACGCTGGTGGCGGGTCTCCTCTTTGCCTTGCACCCGGTCCACACGGAAGCGGTTGCCGGGGTAGTTGGCCGGGCCGACGTGGGCGCAGCGCTCTTCTTTCTACTGTCACTGCTGTGTTATGTCAAACACTGCACTCTCCGGCTGAAGGTATCCCACCGTTCTGCCGCTTCCTGGGCCTTTTTGGTGCTGAGCCTGGCCTGTGCTGCCTGCAGCATGCTTTGGAAGGAGCAGGGGGTGACCGTGCTGGCCGTGTCGGCCGTCTACGACATCTTCATTTTCCACAGGCTCCGGATCCGTCAAGCTGTTGTCCTGCTTTACAAGGTGAGCATTGTCTGCCTTATGTTGTATCAGGGGTGGCTTATGTCTGTCATAATATAGTACATTTGTGCTGGGTAACGTAAATAAGCAAAAAACATGTATTGTTTTTCTGCCTCTATGTTATACATGGAGTAAGACTTAAACTGTGCTTTGCAAATAAGAATAACCACAGGTGAACATCTGCTGGACTTTAACAAGATATTTCTTCTTTTTTAGGTTATGTTAACCGCAATTAGAAGTCTAATGTCATCCAGTTTAAGACTGCTGACTGACAAAGGCATGCTGTAACTAGTTTCTTGTTTAGTGCAATCAGAATTTTATAAGCTAATTTTTTGTGTGGTTAGGATAAACATGCTCATTTTAGTTTGCAAATTCCATGGCTATGTATAATTAGCGCACACACTATTGGCAAGCTTATTGCCGCTGCGGGCCGAAAGTCTGGATGTTTTCTCCTCACAAATCTGCAGTAAAAGCCATACTCCCAAGGGTCTGCTTCTCCGTAACAACGGTTACATTGTTTGTTTGTCTAATTAAGTAAGCACACTAGGGAAAATTGACAAATCTGGGCTGATTATCCTCGAGTATTAAAAAAATTAAATGTCAGCTGTTCATGGACCCAGACAGAAGACAGAACATTCTGGAGGAATCAACCAGGAGTGTTTCTAGCTATTGAAAAATATTGGTGCTAGACTTGTATGGGATAACGCCCATGTGGTGAACTTCACTTGATGGCACATAATAATTATAATAAAGGATTCAATGAAGTTTAACAAAAAATATTGAAAATTTGAAAACACTGATAATCTGGAAATATTGATAGTCTTTGCAAAGCCATAACTACAGTGGTTAGAATACTGAAATGACAGTTGAAAGCAATATCTCACCTCTCTGTAGATGAATTTCAGAAGCAGTTTTGCCGCTGCTGGTTTAGAAATTAAAAAGTGGATTTGGTCGTTATGGAAACCATTTGGTGAAACAAGAAAAAAATTCAGTCAGGAAGTCCAATCACTTAGTATTCTCCTAGTAAAGAACAGCTCACATTGATAGCAGTGGTAGGACAATGTAACATTAACAGGGTGAAGTGCCTAGTGTTTGGTCTTTGTCCATATTTTGTTAAGAGTTTTTTTTTCATTTATCACAGCGATAATTTCTGTTTATTGCAAAATTGACAATTTAATGGACTCAGTGATTCCCCTTTTCTGTTCTTCAGAAGAAAATTACAAATGTCAAAAGGTGCAGAGATTCAACAGACCAGCTGCCCATGATGCTGTCAGGTTGTGTTTAAAATACATGATATTTCATTTTAAAATCAGTAAAGTCAAGAAGGTCCTAGTCAGTCTGTAAAAGGTATAATTACAAGGTCAGATACACATCATGCCGTTTATCCACCTCTTAGTTACTCAACTTAATTATCTCTCCAGCACTTTCTCGCCCCAAGTGTCCCGAAGAACTGGATTCTGGGAAGAGAAAAAACATCTTCTGTAATTGGTCCATTTAAAGAATTGCATACCTGCCTCTTAAGGGCGAAATTGTTTCAGCATAGAAGAATAAAAACTGAAGGTGTCCACTGCCTCCTGGATTAGGTTACATTAAAAGCACTTACTCTGAGCTGACATGCAGAGTCTACACGCTTCAGCATTCCGCAGAATGGAGCATGGGGCTCGCCATCGCCTGGCAGCATCCATAGTGGGATGACTTATTCATGTAATGTTACTGACAAGATGACAGTGACGGGTTCACCATATAGGTTTGTTTACTTCCCAGTTTTTAAAGATAGAGATGGAAATCTATCTGTCAAGGACCCCTGGCGTTATTCTGGATTCTGTTTGCTAGAATTTAGGAATAAAAACAGAGGCCGAAAAAATGGTCCCTGCGAGTGACAGGTGTTATATCACATTGTGGGGACATTTGGTCCCCGTAAAGTAATGTGTACATGACCCACACACACACACACGCTAAGGCACAAGTACCACCACAGGCCCATCCCAACTCCCTCAGGCAGAATCGCATTAACACTTAAGCATGAGTTTTCCATCTCCCCCCCCCCGAATGCTGTACTCTTCTAATCTGCCAGAGCATTCCTGCTAATCTCCCTTTGATCTCAGCCTGGGTTCAAGTGAGTAACTTAGTGATGTGATGCAGTAATATGGCAGGATGGCGAAGCACTTGTACCCGACACAGTCTTTCAACAGCTGCTTCTACACCTCCATGAGAAGTTCATAACAGAAGGAGAGTAACATCCAGAAATGCATTTTTTACAATGCATTGGAAACAGGAGCCCACTGATGAACAGAGTATCAACAGTAATAAGTTTTTTTTTATTATTAAACATGAATATAGGCGACGCTTTTATCCAAAGCAAAAAGCATTTCTTGAATAAACAGGGTTAAACACTCCCCTGAAGCATCACAGTTTACAGGGATTGTTCAAGGGCCAAACAGTGGAATTACATGGCCGACCTTGGGATTCAAACCAGAAACTTTTGGATCATGAGCATAGAACCCAAGACCCATAAGCCAGTTCCATGAACTGAGACTCACTGGCGCTTGCCTACATAACCCATTCAAACCAAATAAACATAGATGTCTTCATTTGTGCATTTAATTATAGAAACTCTTTTACTAACCGGCACCTTTTCCAAGCAAAGCCTTGAGTGAACAGTCTCACAAGTGGCGGGCAGTAGCCCACAATCCTCCTTTCCTTTCTCCCTCCTCTAATTGCCAACAAATTGTATCTTTGCTGTTTTAAATTATTTGTCCTTAGCTATTGAATCATGATTTCTTTTTGTTTATTATTTTCTTATTCTCTGCAAAAGCTTCAGCATCCAGTGACATTGAACATTTGTTCCTGTGAATTTCACCCATTATACAGTACTCGCTAATCTGATTAAGTGTTCATGGTGAGCGTTGACAGCATGACTGATCTGGGGTCAGCAGCTACTAGATCCGCACAGACCACATTCTTTGCCTGTCTCTTACTCCCCATTACTCCCTGTGATACATATTAACCTTCATACCATGACAGATCTCCTTCATAAATGACATTTGTCCTGTAGTTTACGTTTCAGCATTCTTCCAAGATAGGACTTTTCTTCCAATTTAAGTTGCTGACCTTTCTCCTATCTGGACAGTATTCCTCCTTCCAGTAGAAGCTGCCCCGCATTCAGGTAGATTGTGCTTCTCAGTGATTAATTAACCACAGGCCAGTGGTGTCAGTAGTGACAGACTCCAGTGTTTCTTCCAGTCAGTGGTCCTGCAGTCACTGGGTAAGTATAATAAAACTCAAGGCTTCTGCTGAATATCCTATTTAAAATGTCCATCAAGGGACACAGTGTAGAAATGTATCGTCTATATGTTTCTCAAATAACTGAACCTGCTTGGCAGCTGAATTGGTTTATTCGTGTTTATGTTAAGATTTTGTTAAGATTCCTCAGTACACATGATGGACTTTCTTTTATCTGGAGGTCCGTTTCCATACAGGCAGTTCTGTGACAGTTTCGGTGCTGCATCTGCCGTGAGAATTCCCTTTAAAATTGAAGGCTTTACCCTTTCTGCATTGAATCATTCTATAATAGAACAATCTATAATAAAAATCTATATTAAGAATAAGTCAGCTTTTGGAATACAGCTACCTCGCCTTTAAGAGATTCAAAGGCAGATGTATTTGACGGCTGTACCCGTCTCGTAAGCTGCGAAGTGACTGACGCTTTACAGTCAAAAGGACGTCGCTTACATTGTGGCTCTCCTGCTAACTGTTCGTGTGCGTGCGCCCCCCCCCCCCCCAAAAGGTCTGCAGCGAATGAATGAAAGGATAAAAGGCCATACTGACATCTGCTCTCTTATTGTTTCCCTGTAGAGACTTTAAATAATGAATATGTCAGATTTTTAACTCGTATAAATGTGTCACATTCACATCCCTTTATATTGCACACTATAGTGAAAAAAACAATAAAGTGGCTTTGGGTTTAATGTTTTGTGTCTTCACAATATTTTCCTTCTTCTGTTGATTTTGGTTCTTATCTATGGTTACATTTTTAATTAATGCTGACGGGGGTTTGTACGTCAGTCTAATGGCGGCTCTGTCGTGTTTATTTTCCCTACAGAGGAGGAACGTCGGCCTGCTCGTGAGCGTGAGTCTGCTGGTCACCTGGGGCGCCGTTTTGCTGGCGGCTCGTCTCTACTGGATGGGCATGAAGCCGCCCAGCTTCTCCAGCTCTGACAACCCGGCGGCAGACTCGCCCAGCCTTCTGACCAGGATGCTCACCTTCCTCTACCTGCCCGCTGTCAACATGTGGATGCTCATATGCCCGCACACTCTGAGCTTTGATTGGTCCATGGATGCGGTGCCCCTGCTGAGGACCGTCACTGATTGGAGGAACGTTCACACTGTGGTCTTTTATGCTGGATTATTGCTTTTAGCCCGGTTCGGCCTTCAGAACCCGGCCAGAGTCCGAGAGACCGACGGGAGAGCCCGTGTGACCAATGGGAAGCCCTTCACCAATGGCGACAGCCAACATATGCATCTGAAGCACACAGACTCGGAAATACCAAATAATGTTCAGAATGGTACAAAATTGCCTTGCAAGCCACGGACTACACTGCCCACCACGGAAAATGTTGTGGTTCTCTCCCTGAGCCTGCTGTCCATTCCCTTCCTTCCGGCCGCCAACTTGTTCTTCTACGTGGGCTTTGTGGTCGCCGAGCGGGTCCTCTACATCCCCAGCATGGGCTTCTGTCTGCTGGTGGCGGTGGGCATGAGGTCCCTCCACATCCGTCTGCAGAGGCACCCTTCCCGCTCCCTCCTGCTCTGCTGCAGCACCATGCTCTTCCTCTTGCACGGAATGAAGACGGTATTAAGGAATCGGGACTGGCAGAGCGAGGAGATGCTGTACCGGTCGGGGATTGCGGTTAACCCTGCTAAAGGTAAACAGACCACTGCTCCAAGTAGGGTGACCACTTAATCTACCATTTCAATGAGAAGGACCCAGATTTCACTTAAGCCCTGTGTTATTGCTGTATGCTGATTGTTCAGTCTTATATAATCATGTATGTGTCACTAATGTTAATCTAAAACAGCTGGACGAATCTTTCAATCAAGAAAACGAACCAGTCAAAGTACAAAACGAACTAAACAATTTAGCCTTTCGGTTTTATAGTAGTTTTTCAAACCTGAAGTGGCTCGTAGTGTCCCTCCTGACATGGATTAGATGGTCACCTTAGCTCCAAGCCACAGCTGAGATACCAGCATTGCCTTACCAGTGTGGATCTTTAAAGTCACTTTGTGAGAGTATAGTGACTTCCTGAACTTTTTGGGAATAACGTGAGTTTGACTGCGCTTGAGTTAGCTACATGCGCTTTTATTTTTTTTGTTTCGTGCCCTCTGGCTGACCCTACAGATTTGTGGTGTACATGGGCACAATTGTGTCATTGTAAGCAGCATCAGATGGCTTCCTGCAGCACAAGCATCGTCACGCTGTGTTAACGAATATCGCTTTTCATTTGGCTGCTACGAGGGGGCGTAGCAGCTGTTTACCCTGGCAGGGCCCCCAGTGTTGCTTCTGGCTCAGCGCTCGCTTGCGCACAACGCATCACAGTGCGGCATTTCCTAGATCGGTCTGTGAGGAATTGGCGCTCGTCAGTCTTGCGGACACTCAACAGTATGGAAGCATATGGTTCTGGAACATAGCCATTGTGAAACTTAAGGAACGCGTGCATATATTGTAAATGCTGTAAGAGGTTGCTCTACTATTATGACCCTGATAGAGGCCCCTACTGTCTTACCACTCAGGGGTGCTGATGTGATGCGTAGCCATTGGGAACTACATTCATCTAGCATTACCGGAAGTGTACATTCTCCTGTTTTACATCCAGCATGGGGTAACCTTGGGAACGTTCTGAAGAACGAGGGCAGGACTGCGGAGGCAGAGAAGGCCTACCGGAATGCCTTGTATTTCCGCAGGAACATGGCTGACATGCTTTATAACCTGTGAGTATGTATGAGAAGATGTACTGTGCAAAAGTCTTAGCAGGTGAAGAAAATGTTTCAAGCTATTTATCTAGGTAGTAAATATATACTTGTTCAGAAAAAAATAATATTTAAATAAACACAGTAATAAACAATACTACAATACAATAAGAATTTTATGAATTAAGAAGAATTTCTTCTGTTCCTCAAATAGTTGGATGGGGAGAAGAAGCGTCAGTTCCCTAACCTCTTCTCAGTGGGAGCCATTCCATGTTTTCATTTCACCAATGACAAACTTAACGAACTAGTTAAATAACTTGAAAAGGTATTACCAAACATGGTATGCTAGTGAGTCAACAAGTGCATGGTTACTACAAATACTGGGGTGACTTAGAGGAGAGGTTTTGAAAGGGCTAAGCTAACATGTTTTGACAGACATAATATTTTAGTTTTGGATCAACATGAAGATCATTTAAACAGTCTTTCTTTGACTGTCTAAACCTTTGCACAGTACTGTATTGACTCATATTAACCAGTCACTTTGAAATAGAGGCATTTAATGCCAGAAATGCAGGTAAATATGAATGGAAAGCTATATATGTATTAAGATTGGTGCTAAGTAGCCAGGTTCCTTCTTCTTTTTCCCCTGTGAGACCTCTGGCTTCTGATCATCACAATTGACCGCAATTGATGTCATTTGATCTCAAAGGATCAGCACTCAAGAAGTTTCATGCTCTTTGGGCAGGCTTCACCATGTGTCTCTCTGAGGTCCAAGTGCCTAATCTTGATCTTCTGCTGTTAATGGACCAATCAATATCCCCTACCCACTGTGTGAGATCAGATAGCTTTTGCACTATTTAGCACCACTAGCCTGGTAGGAAATAAACTCCCTTGTCTGACCTTAATCTCCCCCCCCCCCCACCATGCCCCTACCACCACATTTTCCAGAGGTCTACTGCTGCAGGAGAACAGCAGGCCCTCCGAGGCCCTGCACTACTACAGGCTGGCCATTATGAGTCGGCCCACACTGGCCTGTGAGTATGAGCAGAAAAAACATGCAACTGTTGCCTTGGAATCAAGGAGACGGCTTGAGCCTGCTGTGGACGTGTTAAAAGCCAAGATCCGTTTCTGAAATCTTGTAACTTTAACTTCAAGTATTAAATCCCAGCTTAATTGCATTAATTAAAATTGCATGTTTCACCCCCTGAGGAGCCTCTGCCAGCAAATGCAGCCTTGGTTCAGAAGCTCAGATTGCAGCTGGAGTCTGTACATCAGACAGCCCAATTCAAAACCATTGAACTGATTTTATATTCTGTATCTTACCTCTGACAGCAAGCGGGATCAGGCCTCACTGTCTGAGTCATACTACTTTCAGAGTATTACTGGGTATTCTCTGAGTACTCTAAATGTTCCAAACAAATTCATGTAAACGGGAGAACGGAGTGGCGGGTCAACCGTCACCTGTTCACATCTAAAAAAAAAATCATTACTGTTTGAATGGGGATTTGGCTGATCGGTTAACCAGGTTACAGTTTAAGCTAAGATTAAAATACTGTGCAGATTGTTTTATTTTGTGGAGCAAGCAGTGAGCGATTTCATTGCAGCGGGGCGAGAATTGACCTGAGCGTCAGTGAGCAGGGGAACATGGGGGCGGACCACGCCCTGAGCGATGAGCGGAAATTCTCATCGCTCCGCTCCGCTCACATACCCTGGTCCAGACATTATATCGCAGCGTACAGGATTTTGACGGCATTTTCAAAAACAACACTATTACGGTATTCTGATCAATCTCTGGACAATAAAATTGTACTGGTGGGGGCTGAGGGTGGAAACTCATCAATTAAATAATGCTTAAGCAGTCTTGTAGTATGTTGAGTCTCCTCTTGGGTTTCCTAGAGCCAGAACTTAGCTACTTCTCATTTCACATGCCTGTAGCCGCCTACTTGAACATGGGGATCATCTTGATGAACCAGGAGCGTCTGACTGAGGCCAAGAGGATGTTCCTCACCTGCTCGGACATTCCTGACGAGAACCTGAAGGACCCCCAAGCCCACCGGAACTCCGTGACCAGCTGCCTCTATAACAAGGGCAAGCTCCTCCACGAGCAGGGCCACCAGGAGGTAGACTAAGAAACAGGTCGGAGGTCGCAGGCCGTTAGCTCGCGCTCACTGTGCCCTGCCTTCGAGTGACAGGCCAATCATGCTTTGCAGGAGGCCCTCGCAGCCTTTAAGGAGGCCATACGGAAGATGCCGAGTCAGTTTGCACCACAGAGTCTCTACAACATGATAGGTGAGAGTCCTACAGAAGTACTGAAGAACAAACTGAGCTTGGGGAGTTAACAAGCAGCCGTCCATATGAATCAGTGTTTTCTGTTAATAAAGGCTAATATTTGTCCATTTGCCTCTGGTGATGTTGTCGCACTGTCATCAGTTCGCTTAATTAATTTCTTTACTGCTGTTTGTAGCCCAGACTGGCATTATGATCTTGGGAATGTGGTTAATCTCTTTAAATGTGATATTTCTCTGTTGCAGGTGTCATAGCGATTGTATCACCTATATAAAGTGGTAAAATGTCTCCTTAGTCTCCTAAACCCTAAAATTCAACTGGTTTTATGGCTGCTCTCGTCTCTAGGAGAAATTGAGCCCCTTCAAGAATCAGAAACAGGTTTATTGGCCAAGTATGTTCAACCACACAGGGTTTTTGTCTCCAGTTGTCCGTGGCTCACATACATAACATAGATAGATACACAAGTAAGACAATAGTCACGTATAGTTCAATTGATATATACAAAATGTGCTTCTGCATGTATGGCTGATAAGTGAATAGAAAATGCAAGAGTACATGTCAGTACAAGGAATGTTGGAGTAAATGCAAGTACAATACAAAACAATACAATAAATGCAGTGAGTTATTTACCTCAGTGTGGTTTACAGTGGAGGGGTTGCAGTGTAACTGAGCTGAGGTAACTGGGCCAGCTGTTCATAAGAGTGCTGGCCTGTGGGAAGAAAGTCGGGTTCATGTGTCAGGGTTACCCTTGGACACACAGCTGGATGGCTATGAATGGCGGCTGAGCTAAGATGCGTCCCCGTCCCCACAACAGGAGAGGCCTACCTGAGACTGAACAAGCTGCCCGAGGCTGAACACTGGTATCGGGAATCGCTGAGGGCCAAGCCTGACCACATCCCTGCCCACCTGACCTACGGGAAGCTCCTGGCTCTCACTGTAATGCCCTTACACCTACCGTCCTCATCAGTGCGTGAGATACGGGGGGTCCGGGGGGGTCCGACACCCCCCATTAACCCATGAGACCCCCTGAAAGTCTCAAAAGCAAAAATTTTAAGGGGGTCTCAAGATCGGTATTGCGCAACAATAGGGAGATGGGGACCCCCCCGAATATTGACAGGTATTTCGCACACTGGTCCTCATCCTCAGATTAGTCTTAATTATCCAAGTTTGCTAATAATGTGGATTTTCTCAAGGGACAAAGCAACAGAATGGATCAGGGAGAATAAACACCAAACTTCTCACCAGTTATAAATGGTTTCAGAGTATGCCCAATCTTCACTAGGGACGACGAGTCAGCAACAGAATGCATGTTTTAATACTGCCTGGGAAGTGAATCTGCCAGATAGATGAGCCATGAAGAAGTAAAGAGAATCCAGGCAGCTTAATCAATCAGAAAAATTTAGAGATCCACTGAGACAAACTGTTTTCTAAAAGACCTGACAGTTCCAAGAATAGTGACTTTGGCCTTTTCTTAAAAGTACAGCTCTCATCTGTGATACAGTCATTAGAGGTCTAAAAATATACAGCAAATTGGGACAGTAGAGGCACCAGCCTGGAATGCGGGATGAAATACTCTTCGTTAATCCAACCTTCATCCTTTAACATACCGTTCCTGACAAAGCAAAACGTGTCAGATGCACAATGACTTTTCAGCATAATTGAGGCTTCCTCAGATGCTAGCAAACGTAGCCAGTTTTTGAACTAAGAAAATTGATCAAAGCAGCCTTGTATACATAATGATGTGCTTACAGATGAAAGTCATTTAAAATGATTCTGTTTCTTTCCTTCCAGGGGCAAAAGGCAGAAGCTGAAAGGTACTTTCTGAAGGCTATTAAGTTAGACCCTTCAAAAGGGAACTCTTACATGCACTATGGTGAGTCCAGAACTTGCTAAATATTATAATTTTTCTTAATGTTTGCTCAGAAAACACATGGTTTGCTGCAAGCCTTGAACTTACTGTCCAGTGCTGGGAAATTTTACTGTAAAATCAGGGCAGATGGATTCCCCAGTAACAAGAATAAATGCAGAAATTGTCCCAGAATAACTGGTAGGATAATTGCATCACCGTTAGCCAATGAAAATAACACTAAACATTCTAAACCTGCAGAGCTGTCATGTTTCCCTGCTGCTGTGTTAACGTTCTGGGTTTTTAAAGAGCCCTTGTTGCAATTACCTTGGAAAAACTCAGAGTTAGACAAATGGCCTATTGCTTGGTTTATGATACAGTTTTACCCAGCATGCTTACATGTAACAAATAGTACCTTAAGAAATCTGTTCCCCAGCAGTCTGAATGCTACTGATTACGTGTTGCTGCCCTTGGTGGTCCAGAATGATGTGTATGCTAAGCGCAGCATTTCAACCATAATTTTCCAGTGAATGTTTCACCCAATGGTTTCAGAATGAGGGGTAACATACACCTC
Source organism: Mormyrops attenuatus (assembly GCA_026777985.1). NCBI lineage: Eukaryota > Metazoa > Chordata > Actinopteri > Osteoglossiformes > Mormyridae > Mormyrops > Mormyrops attenuatus. Next base: position 27,255,955 of record JAODKC010000064.1, read on the forward strand.
GGATGGGAAGAAAAAGGTCTCAGCTACAAACTAATCAACACTAAGAGGACTAAGCAGACTGTAACTGAGCTTGAACCTGCACCTATTAAGCGCTACAACATGGTCTCCTGTCTCTGTGACCCGCAGGTCAGTTTTTGTTGGAGGAATTGCGGCTCGCGGAAGCAGCAGAGATGGCGAAGAAGGCCGTGGAGCTGGAGAAGGGCGAGTTTGATGTGGTCTTCAATGCTGCCCACATGCTCCGGTTGGTGCTATCTTGAGCTGGAGGGCTTGTATTCGGGAAGGAACTACGAATGTCTGTGGCCATGTTGACCTGTTGGTTGACCCTGGGTACAAGGCAGATTTTAGATGTAGTCCCTAAAGGAAACTGGTTTTCAGGAAATTTTCCATAGAAGACCCTGGGGTTTCAATAACCCTTTTAAGAAACATTGGAATGAGGCCCAGCAATGGGCCTGCACCCTAAACTGGGTACAGAAAATGGATAGATGGTTGGAGTGAGACCTTCTTCATTACACCTAATGTATTTAAGGTGTTTGTCCTGCATGCTGATATGAACAATCACCCAGCAAGAGTGGGGAGAATTAGTTTGGTTTGCTTCAAACAAGGTTGGCGTGGCGATGCAGTGGTTACCATTGATACCTCACAGCTCTGGGACTAGGATTCCAGTTTCTGCCTTGGCTTTTCCAATCCCCCTGTGTTGTCATTGGGCTTCCTCCCATGGAGCTTCCCCTTCCTCCTATGGTATCCCCCCCATGCTGGGTTGTTCCCTGCCTTGCACCCATAGCTATACCAGGATAGGCTCTGGAACCCCCACAACCTCCCCCCCCCCCAAACCTTGAATAGGACAAGTGAATACAAAAATGGATGGATGCTTCAAATGTGAGAACCCAGAGCTCTAAACATGTGCGTATCCGACAGATTCTAATGCATCTGGGGCAACACATTGAAAAATCGAAAGGTATGTTGGAGCGAGCCTATAACTGTGCAGGGAAATGTCACGTTTATTTGTGATTATATAGGAAATGAATGCCAGTATGACATATCTGAAGCCTGCAAGAACAATGCACTTCTGTAGCCAAACAACAAAGATAACATCTATGTTTTACCCAATGACGCCTTTGCCGCAGGCCATTGAAGTTCCTACATGAAAATAGATGTACTGAGGTGCACATCCCAATTGCCAACCTGCGTGACGGGGCTGTACTACAACCCTGATTTTTTATTGTGCCTCTGGGTCACTTTGTTTTGATTTAAGAGCCAAACGCACTAATTAGCACAAAATTGTTCTTGGTGCCAGGAGTCTAAAATCACTGATGGTCATTCTTTTGCCTTGCAGACAAACCCGCCTGAATGAAGCAGCTGAGAACTGTTACAGACTCGCGGCGAGCCTGAAACCCAATGTAAGCATCCCGATGTGTCTCAGAACCTGTGAAGATGGGCGGCAGGTACCATCTGGGAGTCCTGTAGCGATTATGGGCCAGTCAAAAAGTCACGGAAAAGGCCACCATGCAGTGTTGAAATGTTCTGCCACATGAAAAGATTTCGGGTTAAAAAAAAATGCAGTTTCAGCTTCTAAATATTGTGTCCTTTGTTCAGGGGGTGGTCTAAGGTCTTTGTGGGGTGGTTGATGTGGTTACTGTGCAGATGCAGTGTAGTGTCCCCCCATGTGTACAATGTTCTTCCAGTACCCTGTGGCCCTGATGAACCTTGGCGCCATCCTTCACCTCAACGGGAAGCTGCAGGAGGCCGAGACCAATTACATGAGAGCCCTCGAGCTCAAACCCCACGATGCTATCACCAAGTCCAATCTGCACAAGCTCTGGAACGTCATGGCCAAGCAAGGCATGAGAACCACAGACTCAAGACAGACACGGAGGGAGGAATCCCGGGACAAAGTTCTTCATGAACACTAAACTCAACGCCACACGTGAAGTCAAAGTATCAACCTGAACGCAGCCACTCCATACTATCAGAGGTGGACATTTCAGGTCCAGGAAGTAAAATTCCAGACTAAGATTTTGTTCCAACCAACCACTGGTGTATGAAGAGTTACAATCACAGAATACTCAACTGGTAGGTTGAAGCAAAACCTTGGTCTGGATTTTTACTTTCTGGCCACCTCTGCATACTATGTTGTATACTCTTAAGTTTACTTCTGGAATATTTAGACAGAGGTAAAAAGGTAATCCCTTTCTCTAAATGACGATTAATCATGACAATCTAATTTAAAGTGTGCTGTACTTAAAGCTACATTGAAGGCCTAAAACCTTCTGATAAACTTTAAGTAATTATTAATTGGCAGACATTAAAGTAAAAATGTATCATTACAGTCCTTGTAAAAGTGTGTCCTCAGCAGCCGATGGTAATGGTTACCAATATGCCCCGTGGGCAACATGCAGTGTTTCCTAATCCAGTCCTCAGGGACCCACAGACAGTCCACAGTTTTGCTCCCTTACAGCTCCTGGAAAAACGTGGGCTGTCTGGCAGGGAGCTGGAAGGGAGCAAAAACGCGGATCGTCTGTGGGTCCCTGAGGACCTGGTTGGGAAACACTGGGCTAATGGGCTCCTTGTGGACCTCATTAATGAGATTAAGCTGCTGTGCTGGAGCTCGAACATGCAAACTACCACGACCGTTAAGGATCAGGCAGTGTATCCCATATAAAACAGATCGGGGCCTCCACTCTCTGTCAGGGTCTGAGCTCTGCTGGTATTAATTCTTCAGTGTGTGCTGAATTTTTCTGCCCGTGTGGGACCCAGATGGGAGGCTGTATTTCTCATGAGGACACAGCGGATGCGAAACAGTGAAGTGAATGCACTGATTACAATGGATCACAGTTATAGTAGCCAAGATAGAAGAATTTTGTACTATCAAGCCCAAAGGTACACAGTAAACAACCTGTAGAACATAGCATATTCAATCAAATTGGCTTCCACAGAAAAGGCATCGTCTGCTCACACATATGCCTTCTGTGTGTACATTTGGTCTTTCTACATATATGTATATTTTGATAGGAATGTATATATGTTATGGGAGAAGAGTGCAAATGTTATTAGGATAACAACAGGACAAAATATGATTCATTAAGCAGGATATTCCTGAATTAATGTCTCTCACTTCACATCCAGTGTTAGAATGTTAAATTATTGAACACTATTGATTGTGTTTCCACAGAAAAATGTATGTCATTCATTATTCAACACAAAAATTGCCCTGATTCAGATAGATATTAACCATTGTGGTTTGTCCTCCATTTAGCGATGCATTAGCCGAAGTGAAGCAGAACTTCCACTGTCTTAACGGTACATGAGAAGACAGTTTTTTCATCCAACAGCAGAGTCAAAGAAAACAAAGGGAAAATCATAGTGCAGATTCCTCCTCAAGTGCCTCGACTCAGGGATTCCAAGTCTCATTGAAGAAAAGTGCTAACAAGCACAAAGAATAATTAATTCTGCTTTTATTTTTGAAAGTTACATCGCGACCACGACTGTTCCTGTTTGTAAGATACACTCTAGCATTTAGGTGCCTGACTAGATCTCGCCAGTTTTACCTTTTCAAAATAAAAGTTTCATCAACCAACTTGTTTTTTTATATGATTCTGCAGAGCACATGTAAACACCCACCATTCTTTACAATGTGTAAAGGGTCTGCAATGGCATTTTTCCCAATGAAAGCATAATTTTTGAATGAAAAACTGGAATGATGCAAGTTCCTCATATGTAATACTAATTGATCATGAGTTATTTTCTCACCTAAAACTCTTTCCATGGAAACGTTTCCAGAAATCAGAGGATTCCTTGACATGTATTTGACATTACTAAATAATACACAGCCTATCCCAGGCAGCAGACTACAAGGAAAGGGTTAACCGAGGTGAGTAATCCAATCAAAAGGCAAGTACAAAAACAGGACCACAATCCTACTGGCTAGTAAAAACATTGCATGCTCGACTACATTTTTAACTGAACTAGCCCAGTTGGCTAGCAGCAGAAGTTAGTCATTAGCAGATGCATTTAAAAAATTTCATTTAGTGTGCTTCTCATATTTACTACACCAACACTGAGTACTTCCCCTGAGTGGAATACAATTTTAATGCTAGTCGCAACGTTTCCCAAGAGATTTCAGAATCTGCAGGAAGAAATTAATTAGATAGCACAGGTCCATGTTCACCGATGTAGGTCAGAGAGTGAGCAATGACGAAAACCTAAAAAGAAAAGAAATAATTTCATTGCCACTGCATCACGACAAATCACACATGGTGCAGTGGTTACAACCTGGGATGTATCAGCAAAGTCCTTCACCAGCTTCCTGTATTCCCCTCCTGACCTTCCCTAATAAAACCAACTATGGTCGTGTCATCAGAAAATTTCTGCATATGACGGGTCGCTGTGTTGTACTTAAAGTCAGCCGTATAGAGGGTGAACAGGAGGCAAGACAGGACTGGCCCCTAGGGGGCCCCGTGCTGCTCACAGCCATGTTAGAGACACAGCCATGGACTCTCACAAATTGCAGTCTGCCCGTCAAGTAATCCACAATCCAGGAGACAATGGGTGTGTCCACATGCATGATACAAAGTTTCTCCTTTGACAATGCTGGCTGCATGGTGTTGAACACACTTGTGAAATCAAGAAACATGATCCGCTGCTAGCCTTGTCCAGGTAGGAACAGGCTCTGTCCAGCAAGTAGATCACAGAATCATCCACTCCGATGTGGTCTTGATAGGCAAACTGCAGGGGGTCCATGGATGTGTTGACCATTGGTTTGAGGTGAACCAGGACAGGCCTTTTTAAGGTCTTCATGACGTATAACGTCAGAGCTACAGGTCGATAATAATTAGGGGCTGAGGGTTTCCCCTTGGGGACAGGGACCAAGCATGGCGTCTTCCACACCACTGGGACTCTATCCTGGCTCAGGCTCAGATTGACTAAACGTTGGAGAACTCCACAGAGCTGCTTAGCGCACAGCTTCAGCACCTGCCATCTGGACCTGCTGCCTTAGGGTAAAGGCAGTCTCCTCAGCGCAAAACATTCTCCATCAAAGAACGGTTCTCTGTCAGGCTTCAGTTATTACAATAAACACGAAACATCATAAAATGTGCGGACAATATTAGTGCAGCTCATGAGACTACCTCATGAAAATGGCACAGAGAAAAATGTAGGGTCAGCCAGTTCCAGGAGTAATTGGGGTTAAGGGCCGAATGGTGACCATGGGATTTGACCTAGCAACATTCTGAGTCCCAACCCACAGAGCTGCAGCCCCCCTCCCCACTGTATATGTAACAAGAGCATGTTAAAAGGTTAGTGTTAATTATAATTGTTAATTGTGGCAAATAGGAATGGGACTAATGAGATGTAGTTGTCCTTCAGAATAGTGGTCGGCTCAGCCTTGCAGTCTATCAACACAACACCAGAGGTTATTACCAGAACAGGCCTGGTGTCCTCAGCCTATAGGCCAATCTGATATTCCACTTGCTTTTTTGCTTGTCAATTTTGCTTTTTTTTCATGTTAAATCAATTACCTTGATTGTCTGACTGGGGAAACTATGAGGTCAACTCTTCTCTTGTTGGAGGTCACATTAGCTCAGGAAACACAGCTAAAATGTAACCATTTTTATGGATTATATTTTGTGAGTTTCCAGGGACTTCACCCTGTAGCGTTCCTACGGAAAATCCAGGGCAGTCATTCCATCCGGATGGAAAATAAGCGGGCAGACACCATAGACATCCAGGGTGGAGTGTTAGCCCAAAGTGGACCCATGCTCCTAAATGCTCCGTTTATTTGCTCTCCTTGCAAAACTGGACCCATTACCTTAAGGAGGTGGTCACCAGTGCTGTAGTGAGGCGACCAAGCATCTACGATTGGATGCTGCCCGCATATCGATGGGGTACGCTGTCCCCCGGGTCGACACCACCTGGCAGAGTGAACCAGTCGGGCTGCACACATTAGCATATATTTCACTATGAGCTACACATTACATGGCTTTGCTTTCTATCTGGGCTCTCATGTCAGATTGTACAGCAGAATAAGGAAAAGGAGCCTTTGTGAAGCAGGCAGCAAAGTCGGGTGAGTTCTAATCCCAAAACTGCATGTCCTACTAAAGGTATGAAAGCGTTTGAGCCCAAATGCTTATAAACAGTAAACATGTCGGTTATATAGGTGTCATGGGTGATTTTTTGGCCCATTTTGCTATCTCACAGCTCTAAGATATAAATCTCATGGATTGTCAGGAACATTTTATAAATTTCTTATAAATGTATTTTTTTTTAAATTATAAAGAAAGCCAGAAGAGGGCACAGTGGAGCAGTTCCACCTAGCTCCCCAAACCAGTCAAACCAGTCTCTGGCAGCCCACCTGCAACCCATGACCACCCCAGTTTTATTTGTAGAACCGAGAGGGTTCCTCAAGAGAAGTTCTGGAGTTAGCCCAGGGGTTTTCAAAGTGGGGGTCAAAGATGCCCGATACCAATGGAGGGGTCAGGGGATGATTTTCACAATGTGGAAAAATATTCCATTTTAACAATAATTGCAATTGGTTAATTGTGATAAATCTACCTGTAAAACTAAGTCTGGGTCAGAAAGCAAAGGCAGCAGCTGCGATAAATCAAGACCATAGATCATACCTTTCTTCCTAAACTATGCAATGTGCAAAAGCAAGCACGCTTAGAATTCTCCATCACACACCGACAATACCTCATACTATGTGAGATGCAGCCCGGGGTTTTAAAGGCAGAGAACAGGTGTTGGTATTCAGCCATTTGGCATGCTCATGAGGGGGGCGTGACAGAACCCCCTCCCCCCCAACGGCCACCTCTTGGAGGCCGAGGAAGGTGCCTGGGCAGGTCCCAGGGCCGAACGGTCGATTGTCGCGGCGGTCGCAGTGGGATTGGGCTGCCAGTGAGGGGGTCGAGGATGTCCCCCACAGGTACCCAGGTTTGCTCCGAAGCCTTCCCAACCCACCAGGTGCTGCAGGTTACCCTGCCGGTGCCAGGAGTCCAGGAGTGGCATAGACATAAAGTCCATGCAGGAAAGAACCCGGGACAGTAGAGAGGAGAATCACAGGCCCCTGAGATAATGCTAGTCAGCATACTATTCCTAGGGAATGTTGGGGGATGACTGGCCTAAAAGGACGCCTACCTTCAATCTAACCCCCCATATTTATGTATTTTTTTGCACTGTATCAACCTCGCTTTGACTCTCTCACTGGGACATGTAAAGTACATGATTTTAACAATATTAAATATTATATTAATAATAAATCAGACACTGGTTGTTGTTTTTTTTGGCAGACCAGTATATAGTTAGTGCCTGCATTTTTCGCTGTGTATGTCTGATTTTGATGAGAATACTATTTTTTTATATCTGTGTGTATATTTCTTTCAGTAATAATTGAGTCTATCAAGTAATTAGTGTTGACTGTCCGTGACAGATTGTGTGAGATGTGCATGTCCAGCAATTTGAAGTTTTTGTACTCACTCTACCATGGTCATGCTTTGGTTTGGAATGCAGATATTACATTAAAGGGAGGTGCATTATCAAAGAGCTTTGGCGCCATCTTGGCCTGGTTACCTGTTACTGTAAGCATCGGTCGTCAGAGATAATGGTTGGGTGTTGCAGGGGAGTCTAAGGAGAAATGGCTGGTTGCCTGGTTTAGAAGGCTGATGGCTTTTGGATAGAAAATGACCCTCATCCTGGTAGCGCAAGCTTTGATGTTGCTGCAGCGCCTACCGGAGGTGATGACAGGGGTATGTGGGGTTGCTGGAGATGGTGGTTGCTCTGCTGAAGCACCAGCTGCCGTAACTGCTCTACACTGAGGGCAGTGGTACACCGATGATGCTCAGAGCACTGCTGATGACATGTTGCAGGCCTTTGCTCTCTGGTATACCATGTTGAGATGCAGAAGGAGACAATGCTCTCAATGCTGCCTTAGTAAAATGTGGTAATCAGGTTTGAGTTGAGCTTTGCTTTCGTTAGTATTCTTAAAAAGTACAGTCGTCGCTATGCCCTCTTTAGTAAGTGCTGTTGACTGTCCATGACAGATCCTGTAAGATGTGCACACCCAGGAATTTGAAGTATCATATGCTCTCTACCAGTGGTGTGTATGCACGTGTTCAATGAACACGTTCATATTTTTGGTGAACGCTGAACTGAACGAATCAGTTTACAAATTATGAACGTGAACGTGAGTGACGTTCGCTCTCGCGAGACTGAACTCCGCCCACGTTTTATGTCGGTTTTAAAGTTTGCCGATTACAGACTAGCATGGCTGCTGCTTCGGACACTTCTGCTGATTGCAGTTCGTTTAAACATTTGAGTCCGTTTTTTGAAGAAATCGGTGTAGATTTAGATGGGGAACGCCACATGTTTTATGCAAATTATGCCCACCTGGTTTGAAAAAACAAGTCCGGACGTCAGCCACATTTGCATCCAATTTGAAACGACACCTCGAGTTAAAGCATAAAAGCAATTTTAGGGAATACCTTCATCTTAATGATGATCACAAGAAATCATTAACGACTGTTTACTTTTAGTTATGTTCTTTTCGGAGCACTTTAAAAGATGTTGCCTGAATGTTGCACTTTAAGCAGACACCTTTTGTTTACATTTTGTGTTAACGTTGTCTGAATAAAATTTGCATACGCACACTCTAACTGGTTTTTTCACTGTTAGCATAACATAACACAAGTGGTAAGATCGATTCTCAACTTCAGAATTGGTTTTTAATGTAACTTAATCTTTTTAATGCAACTCATCTCTGGGGAATAAATGAGAGACAGTTACCCAGCACTTAACAGTGAAAGTTGGATGAATAAAGGCCTGACAGATCTTCAACCATACAGAAAATACAGCTGCTATAACTATAACAAATAATTCTAGGGTGGTTTACACTAAAAGAAAACTGTGCAGGCAAGACTGGAGAAAAGATTCAAATACGCCATATGCACAATAAACAGTAAATGACACCAAATTATAAATAAAATAGGAAACAACAGCGCTCCACAACAAGCGAATACCCAGATGAATAATACCAAGAACTGGGTTAACGCTGATGAAACTACGAATATTTTAAAGTTTTTATTTAAACTTTGCAACATTTGTTTTTAAATGTAATGGCAAAGTAGAAGCATCTAGCTTACTCCGAAGCAATGCCCCAAATTGTTTTAACACTTTACCATCCAGTAGAGTACAGTACCCAGCCTCCGGTCAGTGTACCGGTACCGTCCGCGCTCAGTATTCCACCGGGCGGCGGACGAGTAGAGGTGCCAACCGTCCCGTTAATTACGGGATCGCGCCGTATTGAAAAGAAAACTGTCCGTATTGATTAGTCCCGGGTTTCCGTTCACATTGCCAATCTCCCACCGCTCGGTACATTTTATCGTGGGAACTCCGGGAAATTACACCGCCGTTTTACCGGTCAGTGAAATGTTTGTACCACGGAAA
>JAODKC010000064.1:27283077-27293724 GCA_026777985.1 Mormyrops attenuatus
AATGTAATAGTTATTTTTGTTATTGTTGTTTGAAGCTGGGACACCGTGATTTTAGGTTTAATCACAATCAGAATTCCATTTGCCAGGTAACCCCTACATATATTGTTCATTTTTTGCCAATATCATTACATGCAACCAACCAAGAACATACATTTCAAAACGATACTGATTTAAAATATACAAACAAAAATGTAAATCAGTACAATTTACAGCCAGTAAACCGCATTTCACTCTACCTCTTGGACAGTGGACGCCAGTCGTTAATGCTTCCAATCCCTGACGCATTCTGATCGCAGCTAAGCTTGGAATAAATCACAGATAATTGTCGATCACAATGTCTTTCACTAGATGGCGCACTTTTCAAACGATTATAATTAACGTCAAAACAAGTTCGTTTTTAGCAAAAATACTTACGGGACACCGGAGCTGTAGGGATGGTGGTGTACCTTGTTAGTGAATTATTGTACGCAATACCATCCATGTACTCATACTTGTTATCTGGACTGTTAAGTAAGGTGCTGAACTACATGTCGGTGGAAGTTTGAGGTATTTCTGTACTCGGGTCTGTGTTGGGAAATGTTATTGCTATCGATGGGTTGTAGCCCTTCAAGCGGCCGCTTGGGAAAAGTATTTTTCTGTGTTTATCTTAGCAGCAACTTGGGAACGTACTTTTATTTAAGTTTATTTTGGGGAATGTGATTCGAGGTAGTCTCCAGCGAACCTTTGTTTGAAGTTATATTATTTTGTTTATGATTTCTATGTTTCGGTTTTGATTTCCGGCGCAATGTTTTATTCATTTATGTGATGTTCGTTTTGCACTCTCCCGTAAGGTGCCGGAGCCAGCCAGGCTAGTGTTGTGCAATAAGGGGGACCGCCGGTGTCTGTCTGCTAATAAAGTGCCGCTTTGAGTCTCACCCGCAATCCAGAACCTTGCGTCCGATGCCTCTTTCTCTCCGCAACACTGATCCCCATCAAATACACAACGCAGAGTAACAGGGAGGTGTAGAGGGTTCCAGCAGGCAGCCCAAAACCCGGGGATCACTAGCAGTGCGGGTTTCATATAGTTATGTGCCAGAATGATCAAACTAGCGAATTACATCTTCATTCGTGTTAAAACACACTTTCTTGTCATCCACGTACTACTGCTTTGATTAGATACTTAATGTTCCAATGGATTTTCCTTTATATATGTTTCTTATTATGATAATTATTTTTCTTATGGATGTTTGGAGCTGTGATACAGTAATTTTAGCTTTAATTACAATCATCAGAAATCACTTTGACAGGTATACCTACTGTACTGGATTTTTTTTTCCAGTATCATTGAGCGCACCCACCAAACAACATAAACTTAAACATAAAACAGATTTAAAATATATAAAAAAGTGTAAATCAGTTCAGATTACTGTCAGTAAATCAGTATTTAATACTAAACTAAACTGAAAATATTGTGTTTATCATTATTGAGTTGGTAAGTGTGTTACACACATTTGACTTTATCCCTTGGACACTGGCTAGTGGTTGGTAGTGCATTATGATCACATCTAAGCTTGGAAAAAATCATGTGTGATGCTTGATCACCATTATTTTCACTAGATGACAGACTTTTCAAACGATTGATTAACGTCAACAAAAGTTAGTAGTTAATCTTGCTTTTAGTAAACATTCACTTCGTAAAGTAGAACCAAAACGAAATACACTGCAGGTAAAGAAAATGACACGAAACGCAAAATGCATAAGTGATTCAATTAGGCCAATAATCATCAGAATAGTAATTAAAAAGATAATTATATTGATAACATACTATATAATCAGAATTAGATATCCCTGTCACTGTGTATCCATCATTAACATACACTCAACTGCAGTAAATCTATAAACACCATTATCATTTACCATCATTTAGCCTTCAATGCACTTTCCATGAGCAGCCTGCTACTCAAAAATAATGGTTTTAAGTTTTAATTTGCTTTTTGGTTTAAAGACATTACTGGAAATGGCTGTCGGTGCTCTTACTAAGATGTAGATTAATTCATTAATTCATAACCATGTCTTCAGTGCAGGGTTGAAGCGAGCCGGGAGCTTATCACAGGGAATACAGGATATGTGGCCGGGATCCGTGGCAAATGTCACTCCATAGCAGCGCACAGACACTCACTAAGAGCAATTTAGAGACACCAGTACAGCTAACGACATGTTTTTGGATCCCAGGAGGAAGGACCCAGAGGAGACCCATGTGGACCCAGAGAGAACATGCAAACTGCAGACAGTCAGGGCTGCAGTCAGGAACGGACCCCACAGCCTGGGCGGCCTCATTGCTAATTACTGAGCTAATGTGGTTTTAAAAATCCTGCAGTATTTCGTGTACTGTTTTCATTTAACATTTTTTATTAGTTTGCTTTTGTGCTTATTTCTTTATTGGTGATGAGGCACTTCTAGGAAAATGAGATACATTTTTAGAGGAATGATTAGTAAGGGTTACTGTTAATGAGGAAATCTGTGAATCAGCCACCCACTGTAGATTAGCAGATCTTTCCTAGATGATCCAATAGGGCCACACTAGCATTCAGCATCTTCCTGCTGATTCTGACACAATGCAGTATTAGACCTGAATATCTACCCTGACACATGGCCAGCTGCATGACGTAATGGAAACATAATGCTACCCATCATCCTGTGCAGCTGATTGCCCACGTGAAAAGTGTCCCACCATGAGCGAGACTGAGTGTATATGAAAGGTGTGAGAGGCTCAGGCTGTAGCTGAGACAGGTACAAACAGAAATGTGAGTTCTGCATTGTATTTTTAAACATTAAAAAGAACCCGTTTTCCCATTTCAACAAGTGTATATCTTCATTTTCTCTACTGTCTGCCTCTCCTACTCACTTGTAATGCAACCATATACTTCTGGGTATTTGTTTACTAAAAACCTTATGAAGGTAACCTTCCTGAAACCTCACTTATTTATTCACATTGACAGGATGAGACAGCGGACAGAACCGCATTGCACAGGGCTGCATGGGCAGCAGATGGGATCTTTCCTTGGGGAAAATAAGGTCTTTTATCACGAAGAATGGCCTGGGGAAGGAACAGGACGGGCAGCACACACTAGGGACATACAAACTGGAGCTGCTGTTTCGACAGGGGCTGAAATGGAAACTAAACTGGCAGGTGGGGGGCAGGAAGAGGTAAGACTGTCAGGGGTTTTGGAGAGGACTGGCAGAGATGTGAGGTCTGAGGCTTCGTCTGGCTCACTAGAGACAAAGGGCAAAAACAGAACACAGTAATTTAAAGCCATTACAGCAGGACAGGCAGTTATTTCCTGTGGTGGGTCAAATCCCAGCTTCACCGTGTCGAGGGGGGGGGGGGCATTTTTTAATGATTATTTTCGTGTCCCATTAATGTTATAATAGAAAACTTGGAGGGGCTCTTTTTCTGTGCTGGTATGGAAGTAGCGGTTGCATTTGTGATTATTCAGGGGACGTTACCTTTACTGCGATGGATTGGCCCCCATCCTGGGTTGTTCCCTGCCTCGTGCCCGTAGCTTCCAGGATAGGCTCCGGACGCCCCGCGGCCCAGAAGGATAAGCGGTTTGTAAAATGGATGGATGGACATTACCTTTAATTTTTTAAACTGTTCCATCCATCCATCCATTTTCTGTAACCTCTTGTACTATTCAGGGTCCGGAGCCTATCCCAGATGCTATGGGCACAAGGCAGGGAACAACCCAGGATGGGGCGCCAACCCTTCGCAGTACACACTCACACACCATTCACTCACACATGCACACCTACGGGTCCTTGTTGGCCAGGCACATCAGGGTGGCCGTGTTCTTGTTACATGGCATACAAAGTGCAGCATGACAGTCAGGACCGGATCTAAAGGGGGGGGGGCATGGGCAGAGCTAGTAGAAATGTCGCCACCCCTGTTGCCACTGTATATAAAAATGATGAAAACAAAATATGCATTAGACATATTTGAGATATATAAGTAGACATTGGGCCTCCTGGCTGCTCCCTCTCAGCCACAGAGATGCTGCCTGTACAAGAAAAACCTGAACAGACTCCACTTCCTGAGGAAGTTCAGGTCTTTTGATGCGTGTAGCAAGCAGCTGAGGATGTGGCCAGCACTTTGCTACCTGACAAAACCCATCAGGAAGGCCAGCTCCATCACAGGGCTGACCCTGGACCCACCGGGGGCAGTTACAGAGAAATAAATGCTGGACATCCCCCCCAGGGGGTGCTCTCCTGAAGCACCATTAGCCAGCAGCTCATTCCACCACAGTCTGCTAAGAAGCTGTACTGAGGATCCTTCCTACCTGCTGACATCATGCACTACAAAGCCTCCTTCCTACCTGTGAGCCACATCCTTACCCATTACACATTTCAGAAAGCAGAGAGCACTTGACTGTTATTCAGCTAATTGTGCAAAGATGACCTCTACATATTTTATACTCATTTCCTGTACAGTATTCTGTATACAGTACATGTAGTGTCTTTGCACTTTCTTTTTGCAGTATGTGTCTGTGTTTGTGTGATACATGCAAATGAATTTCCACCTTGGATCAATGAAGAATATATTATCTTAAACAAATATTATCTTAATCTGTAGAAAAGGACTTCATGCAGGATAAGTGAGTTGCATTGTTTAGAATCATTTAGGTCCATCTTTAGACTAATAACTGAACACACAGACATTCGTTTGCATTTGTTTATTGGGGTGTGAAAATAATCTGTTGTACTGTCGGGTGTTCAGTGCTACTTAGTATTCACATTAATAAACAGCCAAAAAAAATTAAATGATTTTTTGCATGAATTCAATATAATTAATAATAAGCTTTGGATTAATGCTGCAGACATCCCACATTTCCCAGAATTTCTGGGAGTCTTCTGCAAATTCACAGCAGCTCTTTGACACCTGTGAACGATGCACAGTGTCCTGGAAATATGTCTTTGCGCTATTCAGTGGCGGTAAGCGGGGCTATTATTGAATGAACATATAGCGGTATGACCATATTACCGCCCAACCCTAGCTAGCACCCCCATCCACTACCACCTCCTGGTTGTCCCTAATCCTCCTTCCCAAAATCAGTATCTCTAAGGTGGGGTGTCTGCAAATGGCTGTACAAAATGGGTGGGTGGATGGATGGATGGATGGATGGATGGATGTCTTTAATAACTGATAGTAAATGGTTCAAGAGATACAATGATAGATGCTCTTTAGTCCTACTGGTATTCTCAGTTCTCAGTTTTCCTGCTTGGTAGAGTGGTTACATACAGGAAGTAGATTTGCAAGTTTGTGCTGCCTGACTGCTTTAAAAAGCAGCTGCGTGAATTTCAGAGAGGATTAAAGAGGGACATTCGAGTCATTTCACAGTCACTGGAGTACAGACATGATGGCTTTACTGGGACTGTTCCTCTGGACACTGGCCCTGTCTGTTCAAGGTGAGTGTCCTCAGTGTGACAAAAACAATGTCTCTTCTATAAGTACTCATTGTAACTCATTGTCCTTTAGTTCTACGCTATTGTCTTAATCTTTAAACATTTACACCAAGCTTTATAACTGTGCACAAATATTTGTTATGATAAAAAAGGCTGATTCTCATGCTTTAATTGCAGGCTCTGGGGCTCAGATCATCCTGACTCAGAGTCCAGCAGTGGAGTCTGGCGCTGTAGGAGGCACTGTCACTCTGAACTGCCAATCCAGCAGCTCAGTTGGGAGCAGCTTAGCCTGGTATCTGCAGAAACCTGGAGAAAGTCCCAAACTTCTCTTCTCCTCAGTGGGTAGCAAGATGTCTGGGGTTCCAGGCCGTTTCTCCAACAGCCGTGATGGCACAAATTTCAGGCTGAAAATCAGTGGAGTGCAGGCTGAAGATGCAGGAGATTATTACTGTCAGCAGTATTATGAATTCCCGTACACACAGTGACACAGGCCAGTACAAAAACCTCACTCAGCTGTGCATACGCTCAGTCTAGGAAAACAGCTACCAAAATTGGCAGATTGCTCAAGTTAGATCCTGACTACTGTAATTCACTGGATTCGGGTGATCCTTTATAACCTGAAACCTGGATGGTGAGTACTTATTTTATTCTGACATTATGTAATCATTAATTTATTGCACTATGCAGTTTGCTTCAGTGGATAAAAAACACCAATAGTTTTTCACTTTTAATTTCTACCCTGAGAAAATACTGAATATTTATATATAAATATTTATATATAATATAAAAAAGTCTGAATATTTATTACTGTTTTGACTGGTCTATCTAATTTTATTCATCTTTGCAAAGTTTATTGAAGTCTTTAAACATGATACATATTGATACAGAATAGCATCACATATATCAGCTTTGTGTATATAACAGTTATGTGCCAGAACGATCAAATTAGCGAGTTACATCTTCCTTTGCGTTAAAACACACTTTCTTGTCATCCACGTACTACTGCTTTGATTAGATAGTTAACGTTTCAATGGGTTTTCCTTTATATATGTTTCTTATTATGATATTTTTCTTATTGATGTTTGTAGCTGTGATACAGTGATTTTAGCTTTAATCACAATCAAAATTCACTTTGTCAGGTATACCTACTGTACTGGATTTCTTTTCTAGTAACACTGAACGCATCCAACGAACAACATAATTTTTAAAATAAAACATTTAAAATATAAATAAAAGTGTAAATCAGTTCAGATTACTGTCAGTAAATCAGTATTTATTACTAAACTGAAAATATTGTGTTTATCATTACTGAGTTGGTAAGTGTGTTACACGCATTTGACTTTATCCCTTGGATACTGGCTAGCGGTTGGTAGTGCATTCTGATCACATCTAAGCTTGGAAACATCTAAGCTTTCACTAGATGGCGCATTTTTCAAAGAATTGATTGTGGGAGGAAGTATCCAGAGAAAACCCATGTGGACCCAGAGAGAACACACAAACTGCACACACAGCCTGGGGGGCCTCATTGCTAACTACTGAGCTAATGTGGTTACAAAAATCCTGTAATAAATACTAATATATGTACTATTTTCATTACAGCTATTTGCACTACAGCTTCCCCCCCCCAATCCTTTCCTCCCCCAATCCTTTCCTCCCCATCCCTAAGTGCCTTCCTCCTCCAGGTGTGTCGCTGGGATGCAGGGGAGGTATTCCTCCTCTGTCCCCTTGTGATCCCCTGTATCTCAAACATACATCACAACTTAGACACTCTCATTACTTACTCTCCTATGACACACACATCTAAGGCCTTGGGGGTGGGCACATGGAATGGTGTCCAGGGGGTGGTCTGTTCATTCAACCTTACCTCTGGTGCCAGTGCCCACTTCTCAATTTTAAGTTGCACATAGACATTGAGGGCTCCGGGGAGGGGCGTAGCTGACACCCGCTGTTGTTGGCAGAGGGTGGTTAGCATCATGTCCTTCCCCTGTTTTAAAAGCACTTTAGAACAACACGCACGTACACCACATCTGAGCGGGCGGGGGGAGGCATGGGGTCTTTTCACGCCCCCGTTCTCTGTTTGCCGTCTGGGGCTGGGGGCTGAGAGGAAGAGCTGGCCGTCCGGTTGGGATCTGAGCTGGTGGGCCCCTCGGCTCCTGCGGGGACCGGGGTGGTGTTCTTGCCTCCACACCAGAGGGGGGATATATGGGGAGTGTGAATGTGTGTATGGTGTTCATTTCTGTGTGTCTCGATGTTGGGCGACTGTGTGAATATTTGTTTATATGTGCATGAGGGTGGGAACGTATGCTTGTGTATGTGTGCGCCTGTTTGTCTATGCACATGTGTCAGGTCGGGTCTTAGACTCCACCTGTAATAACATCTCAGGCTCTATTCCCCCCCGCCACACTCCCTGCCGGTGGAGGAGGCCCCCGGCCACCGGTGCGTTGGTGGTTTCCGATGTCCAGGGCTGGATGCTCGGGTGCGTGCTGGCTCACTCTCGGCGGTCGCTTGGCGGGGCCTGGCCCTCCTGGCTCTGTCGGGCCCCTGCTGGGGGGTGGGGGGGCCCTTGGATCTCTGGGCCCGGGGACCGGTCTGCCCGGGTGTGGCCCGCCGCCGGCGGAGCCTGGATTCTAATGGTCCTTCATAACCTGAGACCCTGTACTGGATGGTGGGTGCATATTTTATTTATTTTTTTGTTCAATTTCATTCTGACATTATGTAATCATTAATTTATTGCACTATGCAGTTTGCTTCAATGGATACAAAACACCAGTACTTTTTCACTTTTAATTTCTACCCTGAAAAAATACTTTTAAAAGTCTGAATATTTATTTGACTGGTTTGACTGGTCTATCTGTTTTTGTTCATCTTTGCAATGTACACAGAAGTTTATTGAACTGTTTAAACATGATACATTTTGATACAGAATAGCGTAACATATATCACCTTTGTGTATATAATATTTCTGTGCTAGAACGATCAAATTAGCGAGTTACATCTTCCTATGTGTTAATACACACTTTCTTGTCATCCACGTACTACTGCTTTGATTAGATACTTAATGTTTCAATGGATTTTCCGTTTTACATGCTACTTATTATGATAGTTAGTTATTATTCTTATTGATGTTTGGAGCTGTGATTCAGTAATTTTAGGTTCAACCACAATCAAAATTCACTTTGTCAGCTATACCTACATGTACTGGATTTTTGTTCCAATAGGCCTATACTTGAGCGCATCCACCAAACAACATAAACTTGAAAATAAAACAGATTTAAGATAGAACTGATTTACACATTCATTTATATCAGTAAATCAGTATTTAATACTAAACTAAACTGAAAATAAGGTGTTTATCATTATTGAGTGTGATGCTCAATCACCACTTTTTTCACTAGATGGCGCACTTTTCAAACAATGATTAACGTCAACAAATAGTAGTTGATCTTGCTTTTAGTAAACATTCACTTCGTAAAGTAGAACCAAAATGAAATACACTGCAGGTAAAGAACATGACACGAAATAGAAAACGCACAAGTAATTCAATTACTCAAATAATCATCAGAATCATAATTAAAAAGAGAATTCTATTGATAACGTAATATATAATCAGAATTAGATATCCCTTTTACTGTGTATCCATCATTAATATACACTCAACTGCAGTAGATCTATAAACACTCTTGTCATTTACTATCATTTAGCCTTCAATGCACTTTCCATGAGCAGCCTGATACTCAAAAATAATAAAAATAAGTTTTTATTTCCTTTTGGTTGAAAGACATTAATGGTTATGGCTGTCGGTGCTCTTACTAAGATGTAGATTAATTCATTAATTCATAACCATGTCTTCATTGCAGGGTTGAAGCAAGTCGGGAGCCTATCTCACGAAATACAGGACATGTGGCTGGGATCCCTGGAAAATGTCACTCCATAGCAGTGCACAGACACTCACTAAGAGCAATTTAGAGACACCAGTACAGCTAACGACATGTTTTTGGATAGCGGGAGGAAGGACCCAGAGGAGACCAATGAGGACCCAGAGAGAACATGCAAACTGCAGACAGTCAGGGCTGCAGTCAGGAACGGACCCCACAGCCTGGAAGGCCTCATCGCTAATTACTGAGCTAATGTGGTTTCAAAAACCCTGCAGTATTTCATGTACTATTTTCAGTTAAACTTCTGCATCTGCTTGTTTCTTCATTGGTGATGAGGCACTTCTAGGAAAATGAGATACATTTTTAGAGGAATGATTAGTGAGGGTTACTGTTAGTGAGGAAATCTGTGAATCAGCCACCCACTGCAGATTAGCAGATCTTTCCTAGATGATCCGATAGGGCCACACTAACATTCAGCATCTTCCTGCTGATTCTGACACAATGCAGTATTAGACCTGAATATCTACCCTGACACATGGCCGGCTGCATGACGTAATGGAGACATAATTCTACCCATCATCCTGTGCAGCTGATTGCCCATGTGAAAAGTGTCCCACCATGAGTAAGACTGAGTGCATGTGAAAGGTTTGAGAAACTCAGGCTATACCTGAGACAGGTACAAACAGAAATAAATGTGAGTTCTGCATTGTATTTTGATGTACTGTGTTCTGTTTCGAGAGGGGCTGAAATGGAAACCAAACGGGCAGGTAGGGGTCAGGAAGAGCTCAGACTGTCAGGGGTTTTGGAGAGGACTGGCAGAGATGTGAGGTCTGAGGCTTCGTCTGGCTCACTAGAGACGAAGGGCAAAAACAGAACACAGTAATTTAAAACCATTACAGCAGGACAGGCAGTTATTATCTGTGGTGTTGTGTACTTTTGTGTCCCCATAAACGAGGCAAAGAACAGCCATGTTTCTCAGAAAATGTTATTAATATTGTTAAATGTCTTTCATTCATCATTGAGTGCAACACAAAACATGACACAGAAGCAATCTAATCAACAATAGAAACATATTATATATAAAGTGATACTAGTAAAACTCACACTTTCTGCATTAAAAAGTAGTTCATAGAAGCGTGTAGCACAGCACAGTAAAAATACAGTAATGATACAATGTTGGATCACACATGCGCATATGACAAGGCTGAGATTCCAGGTTGCCTGAGACAAGGTCTAGCCTGGTACGAGAGGTACTTGTTTGCCTAGGCACCAAAGGGGGGTTAGTGATTCCACACGTACACACACCTCCACACAGATAACAAGGGAGGCCAGT
>JAODKC010000064.1:27314074-27335969 GCA_026777985.1 Mormyrops attenuatus
ACTTGCAAAAACCCAGTGATATGCAGATACCTGCCTCCCGTGTGTTATAATTTGTGGTGTAAGATCACCTAGTGTTCCTCTCTTGGTGTTTACACCAGAGTAGTGAGCAGACATGGAGGATTATTAGGGTTTACATCCTTTTTCCTCTAAAGGTGATGTGTTTACAGCACCTGGCCCCCACCTGGTACAGCACCTGGTGCGCTGTACATGCCCTCCATCTGTGCAGGCACAGGTGCGACCACTGACAGCTGTGACACTGAGGGACACAGGGGAAGGTGACACAAAGTCACGCTAAACAAACTTATGATGGTCACACCAGACCTGGACATGCAGGTAAGGGGAGTTCCGTTACGGCACCTTCTCACAGCTTGGACATGCAGGTGAGGAGAGTTAAGTTACGGCACCTTCTCACACCTTGGACATGGAGGTGAGGAGAGTTCCGTTACGGCACCTTCTCACACCTTCGACATGCAGGTAAGGAGAGTTCCATTACTGCACCTTCTCACACCTTGGACATGCAGGTGAGGAGAGTTCCGTTACGGCACCTTCTCACACCTTGGACATGCAGGTAAGGAGAGTTCCATTACGGCACCTTCTCACAGCTTGGACATGCAGGTGAGGAGAGTTCTGTTACGGCACCTTCTCACACCTTGGACATGCAGGTGAGGAGAGTTCTGTTACGGCACCTTCTCACACCTTGGACATGCAGGTAAGGAGAGTTCCGTTACGGCACCTTCTCACACCTTGGACATGCAGGTAAGGAGAGTTCCATTACTGCACCTTCTCACACCCTGGTCCTCACATTGCCTTGTGGTACTTTTGCCAGGTGAGTTCTTACCCGGTAGATTTCAGTGTTCTCAGCGTTTGAGTAACCGAACTGTGCAAAAACGCAATCCTACATCCCAAGAGCTCGTATGAATCAATATTTGCAGAAGGAGAAGCAATATGTTTGTGAAAGACTTCAGTATTGACTGCCTTACTGGGTGACTGCAAGGCTGAGGGTGGCCATAGCAGTAGACCATCTATCCATCCATCCATACATACATTTTCTATATCCGTTCATCCTATGCAGGGTCCAGAGCCTAATCCTGGAAGTTACAAATGAGGGAATAACCCAGGACAGGTCACCAACCCATCGCAGCCATATACTGTATATTCATGTACAACAAATCCTACTTCTAACAGTGTATGAGAGTCCGGCATTCTCTATTTGCTGAAAGGTGTAAGACAATGACTCCTGACATTCTGAAGGGGCATGATGGCATTGGGCTGAGGCAGACAGAGCAGAGATGGGGGACAGTGAAAAACTTCCAAATTTAAACAGTGCAGGAGTTACTACTATTGACCCTGACCTGCTGAGAATGAAAATGTGAAGCAGCGGATTTCACTGGCTGCCCGGTGCGGGAATCAGTGCACGACTGGACATGAGGTAACTGTCACTTTAAATATTCACCCCTTTTGTTCTCTCACACCACATCATTTACATGCATGAAAATAACATTCCCTTCCTCTCACTAGCACAATCAGTTTATGAGATACGTGGGGGAAATGTATTTCTTAATTCAAACATTTGTCAAATATGTGTCTCATTTACAACAGCGGTCGTCCTCTCCCCATGGAAATACTCGGCAGATATGCATTTCACAGCAATTACAGTCTCTGTGGACATGTCTTCGTGCGCCTTGCGTATTAAGATTTGCATGTTCTGATTCGGTGATTCAGCAATTTTCACGTCATAATACCAAACTTCTGATAATAAGCCATTCGTCTAGTTTTCAGAATGTACGTCTTTTGGGTCTTGGTCTTTCCCCAGTCAAAACACATATAAATGCAGGTCTCATTCTGGCTGAACTGATTTTCATATCATGAGTCGTCTGGTTGGCTGTTTCCATCATGAGACCTCATTAAACTGACCATATTTATTCATCATGCATGCAACTCAACAAAAATGTATCCCAGATCAACAGATGGACCTTGTTTACATTTTAGTGCAGTGTCATTAAAATGTGATGCACCTGCCCTAATCTCACTTGTTAAACTGAATAGTTTTTCTTACTTGTTTTTTTGAACGCGTGTTCTATGCGCATGTAAATTTACTGTTACTTATATATGAGTATACAGTCTGATTTTCATAAATGTTGATTTGACTTTGTAGCATAGCAAACTGAAAACAGTATGAATATTCATCTGGGTCAGTGCACCTTCTGAAGCCACGGTTTATGATCGATGCATAAAGAGGTCTTGACGGCGTGCAGCTATGAGTGATTTTCATAAATCTGTATAACTCTATGTACCCGGTGCATGCTTTAAATTCAGTCAGTTTCACAACAATCAGCAAGATATAGTGCCTGTTCTGATATCGAGTTTCTTATATACTCACAGAAAACAGCCCTTCCACATTCCACTTATGTTAGTCAGCTAGGTCATCACACCGGACCCGGACCATATGGCCCATGGATGGGACTTTATGGACACATTAAACATTGATCTGATCCCACAAAAGGAAGCTGAAGATGAACAGACCTTGAATACAGAGATGTGGGGCAGTGTCATCGGACGGTGCCGCAGGACCCCAGCTTCTGTCTACTGTCTCCTTAACACCATATTCCCGTGTTAGGTGCCCCAGGGATGTCGGGGGTCTCCTTTTTCTTCTTTTTCATCTGCACAGGGAGGGCCGACTTTGTAAGTCAGATATTTGCACCAGAAGGAAGTGGATGAGAAGATCCTGCAGTGTAAAATGTCACATGATGGGGTTTATTTCATCATTTGTTCAAACAAGTCGTTGCTGGCTAAGGAGAAAGGAAGAGCAGCGAGCATTACTGGCCACCATTACACTGTGCATGTCCTGCACTGACATGCCAGCCTCTGATAACATTTCTGGATGGTCTACAGGGGGCGCTGTTTTAACAGGAATAAAGGGAGCCAGAGCATCGTTACATTATTTACCAGTATTCAGAAGATGAGGTGGTTGTGCGAGGCCAGACTCAAGAAACAGTTTGAAATTATTTTTAAAAGGTTGCATATGAAATTTCTCATAAGAATTATATCACAATCATTTTTATTGACTTAAATGAGTTTTGAATTAATATACTGCAAAGTTCTCATGGAAGAATCAATAATTGCATATTTATGATTTTAAATCTCAAGTGAATACTGGGTGTATTTTGTTGTATAGATGCAATATTTCACCTGGCAACCCTTCAAGTACTTGAGATAGAGGGCGGTAGATAAACTTTGTATGCTGAGTTTTACAGCACATTCTTACTAATTGCTTCCAAATCTTCGTGAAGTCCTTGGCCAGGCCTGAATTAGGGCTGACCTGTGTGCGTGTTCCTCCAGGGTCTCCTATGCTGTGAGCTCACATCTCTGGCCATGCGCTCGTATTCGATGTCGCACCATGAGTCATTCAGACCAGAACCCCATGAAAGTGTATGGGGGGGAGGGTTGTACTCTCAGTGTTCCCCTCCATATTCCCCCCAAGATGTTGTCCTGCAGTGCAGTGTATGCTGTGTTGTTCTCCAGTGTACTGTTGCACAGTGTGAATTGTATAGTGCCCTTTCGATCTGCCTCAACTATCCAGTGATGGGAACATTTCTGAGGTAATATTAATGTCAGTTTATGACGCACCCAAAAGATACACAAATGTCCAGTGAGTTAATGAGTGATTAGTTTTTCCTAGCATGGCTCATCACCCCCAAGGAAAAAAACATTAAATTCAGACACTGTGCAAACTGGGACAAAGTCTGAAAGCACTTTTAGCTTGATACATACAGTATGGTCCCTTTTTCTGATGGAAACACAAAGCCAGTGCAATCAATGGCTTCTTTGGGGTTATTGCTGGTATATCCTGCTAAAACCCTCACGCAATTTGGTGCGTTAAATAAGGCTGGTGTTCATAAATGAATATTAGCTTTAACTTGGTCATTGGTGTATCTGGTGTATAATGGCCAGGTTCCCATCCCATGCTTGGTTAGAAAGGCAGTGAAAGCATTAGTACGGCTTTGAGAGGTAACTGCAGCGAGAGACATGACAAGGTCATTCAGTCTGTCGTTAAGCTCATTTTCTAAAAGTTGAACAGTTACCAATGTATCCGTATGAAAAGAACTGCACACTGATGAAATAAATTGATATGGGTTTTTATTAGCTATTCCAATAATCATAATTATTCAGATGTTGAAAAATAAATTGACTATATTGCAGTTTATATTGTGCGAATTATAGTCTCCTGTAAAGTTTATAAAATGTTACTTTCTTATGGTTAAATCATAAATAGCAATTTCAAACATTAAGCAGCTGTCAATAGCTTTTACAAAACCTTAAGCAGCCAAATATGAACTATCTACGTACAAATTAAAAATAGTCGCAAGACTGACACCAAATCATTAAGAGATCATTTTTCTGCAATCAAGCTTTGTGAGTAATTGTCTGCTAGAAACAATCTAGTTCCCTGAGAAAATTTAATTTGTAATTATAATTTGCATCACAGTAATGTACAATCAAAAAGTCTCTGTTTCTGAATGAAATAACCTGACATGGGCTGTTTCTGGAGTCAGTTTGCCATCATCTGACAAGCTGACATCTGCAGGAACGTTCCTCCTCATATATCAGGCTGCTTATGAAATTTGAAAGAATGCAGTTTTTAATAGTTAATACAACAACAACAGCAACAATATTAATACCTGGGCGAAGGTTGTGGGGATTACAACAGCAAGTAGATACTGTCGGAACCACACCAATGTACTCCCAGGGCAGCCCACTTCCCCCATCTAATCCCTACTCCTCCCGTACTACCCAACCTCTGCAATCGCTAGATAGATAGACACATACATATAGTACATACATTCTTTGCGGATCCTGAGGGAAATTTAGACATCCAGTAGCTTACCCAAAGAAAATGACCTCTATGCAGAAGACCTAAGAAGAGAATAATAAGACTGACAATGCGTAGCCTCCCCATACTCTCCCAATCTCTCCAAAAAACATTAGAAGTTTGACTTTGTGTGACTTGTCTCAGTATAATCAGGCTCACCAGATCGGCATCTGTGGCCGTCCTATCATGTGTCATCAAAAATGATACAGCTTCAGTTTCTGTATAATTTGTCTGAAAATGAAATGGGCCCCGCATATATGTGTTCCTGTGACGTTTGAAAAAGATCCATCAAATACTTTTAGAGTTACTGTGTTTCCAAGATCTAGGATGCATCCAAAATCACATACTTATTTGCTATGTAGTAGATGAAGTATAGCATGGAACATGAGCAGTATGTACAAATTCTCAGTGTAGGTAAGACAGTAGGCAAACGATACCCAGATGAGATCAGTAAACATCAGTCATACATAACGTCCTCAGTAAACACCTGTGTTAGGTCATATGCAAGATGGCAACAACAGTGTGTCCAAATGTATACATACTGTTTCATGCATGCATACAGTATGTACTGCACTAATGGTGGAGAATTAGGTTGTAAGTATGGGGTTTCGGACACACCACTCGTCTTCTGCAGCTGTGTTTTCCTTCCTTTGCTATTACCTAGCACTGCTGCTTCAGTCTTGGTATAATTTGTCTCAATTTGTCTCATGAAATCAGATCTTCATCCATATAACGTTTTTGTGAAGTAGTAATGAGATCCATCAAATATTTTTTCAGTTATCACGTTCACAAAGTCAAGTGTCTTCTGCGTCACCCTTGTATATCCTGCACTAAGTGGCTTGCTTCCATTTTTGGTTTTATTAAGCTCAAAATCTGAGGACTTCTAGGCCAATACGTTTTGAGCTATTACGATAATGAGATAAGTGTCTGAAACTTGCGCTTTTTTTTCTGACCACCATACAGAGAGAGGTCTTCCAGAATAACTCATCATCTGTCTCTGTCGTCTTCTGTTTTCCAGGCTTATGAATGACATGGTCATTGTTGTGATGATGAGTCCAACCATCTTGTTCCACCTGTCCTCTTCCACCTTCACTGATCCCTGGACTTGATTTGAAGTTTTTCTAAAGGACTGACAACAGCTTTTCAAGGAACTCTACCTTTTGCCAGCTCTGACTGTATGTTCTTTTTGATGCTACACATTGGGTTGATCATTTTTTTCTTGAAATGCCGACAAGGAAAACTGAGAAGAGAACTTTTTCGGACCTGTAGAAAGCTTCTTCTATATCTTCTGCTTTTTGCTCTAATTCTCCCATTTCCATATTCATTTTGTATCTCGGCTGATCACATGGCTGACAGGATGGAGACCTTAATGATAACACTCATTCTCTCAGAATACTTTGTGTTAATGTCTACAAGACTAAATTAGGGGTTTGATGGACTGCTCTAGTTACATGAGATAAGTAATGTGAACATCATAAAATCACATTCAGTTACTTTTAATGCAGCAGAACATTATTCAGGATCCACTAATTAGGTGTGTCATGATTTTAATTAGTGCACAGTTTTACTCACCGCCTATTTACGGCTTAGCTCATCAACCTTGAGATGTATTCAAACCATTCGGCGTCTCTTTGACTGCCAGGCAGACACGAGGATACTTTTAACTCAAAAATGTCTTTATAAGCCCAAGGAAAAAGGTAGCATGGCTGTAAAATACAAATTGTAACCTGAATGTTATTGGGCCCAGGTCTGGAAGACATTCAAAATACTTCAGTCAATTGAAATGAGAGGAATAAAGTAGCAACAGCAATAGCTATCAGTGTTTGCCAAAACAATCTCACTAGAAGTTGCTATCGGCTTTCTGAAATATCGCTAAAAGTTGCTAAATTACGTGGTGACTTCGTGCAATATGCAATATCATGTCTAATTTGCACATATTAGTTTGATGAACGGAATCCCATCCTCTGTGTTCCCTGAGAGCTTGTTGCTTGTGTATACACATGGCTCAGTTACCTTCATGCATCATTTTGCAACCATTATTGAAGTAAGGGAATATCTACTATTGATCATTATGAGAAAACACTAAATGTGTGGATTATAACTATTGCTGTGATCACTTCAATTATAATTCTGCATAAACAAACACACTCAGCTGTTATTAGTTTTAGAATTAGAATTATGCAATGGTCTTAATATTTTGACGGTGATGTGTGGGCCCTAGGACAGGCAGGGTGACGTTGGTCTCCCTGCCCTAACCCTCATGTTTTTCAGGAATCTGCGGGTTCTAGGACAAGTAGGGTGGAGCTGGTCTCCCTGCCCTAACACCCATGTTTTTTGGTGATGTGCGGGCCCTAGGACAGGCAGGCTGGCGCTGGTCTCGCTGCCCTAACCCCCATGTTTTTTGGTGATGTGCTTGCCCTAGGGCAGGCAGGGTGACGTTGGACATAGACAGGAGAGTAGCCTAAAATGTTTACTATATGTAAGTTTTCCTGTATTTTAGCCATGCAGCACAGCAGTAGCCAACACAGCATATATTTTGTGTCTGCCTGTCCTCCAGAGACATTGGCTTAGCTGCTTAGTATTAGTTAGATCTGTAGAACATCTACTTCCATGTAATATAGCGGCTGGTTCTACATAGGTCAATCTTTACTTTTATAATTGTGAACAACACTAGAACATTAGGAATTCAAACATGATGCCATTCACGAATTGGTGAAAGGTGATTTTTACTGTTGCTCGATAACAAGAATAGAAGTTGCTAACATTGTGAGAACGTATCAAACTTTTAGGCTACATGCCAAAATGCTTATTTAAGCTACCCTCCCTCTCCCGCTGCCTTTCCTTCGTCCCAGAAGTTTTTCAGAATTCCACATGTTGAAGTGCTGTTCCAAATACCTTAGGCAACAAGTCATCGAGGGCCAATTTTTTGCTGAAATCACCCCTTCGCCAGGGGCATGTGGAAGACAAGTCGAGAGCACCCTTTGCGGAATACAAATTCACCTTTGGTGACACCCACACATGACTTGGTATAAAAGCTAATACTTCAGTGATGACTTCATATATACAGGCGGAGCATGGTAAGTCATCGGGGATGCAAGTGTGTCCCGATACCACTTTTTGACCATGCTACCTTCCTCACTCACTCACTTACTTCAAAAAAGCAGTTCTGGGATGTAGCCTTAGTCACTAGGGAAGTAGTCCAAGGAAAATACACAACATACCTTTACTGAGTGTATGTTACTCGCTCCTACAACACACACTCACTGCTCACCATACTGACTGACCCAACCACTCACACGACACACTGTGGGCACACACACACCATTATTAACAGCAATGAACATTTAACACTACACATGGCATTAACATACAGCACAGTGCAATAACACGATACATGATAAATACAGAGTTATTTACACTATTTACATTTCGCAGCAGTCCAGTGCGCCACCATGCTGTCCAATGGGTATCCCCAACACTACAGGGTGTTATAACGTCTGCTGGACACGATGGACCACAGGGAAATCAAGAGGGCATTTTCACCCTTGATGTATATGTTTATGGGTTCAGGATGAGTTTAGCTTGGGTTTTCAGAGGGCTGTTCCATGAAGTAGGATTCCTTGCTTAGCCGGATAACTTGTC
Organism: Mormyrops attenuatus; assembly: GCA_026777985.1. NCBI lineage: Eukaryota > Metazoa > Chordata > Actinopteri > Osteoglossiformes > Mormyridae > Mormyrops > Mormyrops attenuatus. The sequence goes on from JAODKC010000064.1 coordinate 27,322,587, forward strand.
GGATTTAAGGTAGTCTGGGATAAATGGGAATGAAAGTATAGTCCATTTAGCTCCATTTAGCCCAGACTACCTTAAATCCAAGAAGTTATCTGGCTAAGCAAGAAATCCTCCTTCATGGAATACCCCCCCAGGTTTGACTAATCCCTCGTTTATTATTTCTTTATAAAACCCGACCTACAGTAATTTTGTATTCATTTATATGAAGTTGTGACAGCACTGCTAATTTACACACCCCAAGGACCAGCTGGCCGAAGGCATCCATGTTAATTACTCAAACCCATTAAAGGTGGGTGTTCAGTACAAATATTTTGTTGATTATGTCTTCATTCTTTGATGCAGAAAAAACATAATAGAAATGGGAGAAATGGTGGATTTCTTGAGAATAGTTTTGTTATTAAAAGTTTTTGAGAAATATTTAAGAGGTGGTTTGGTGTGTTCTCAGTCTTTAGAGACACCAAAGGATATTTTTAATTGGCAGTATGTGCTAGCTGCATAATTTTCATCATCTTTTTTTGTTAATTTCTTTTAACCGCAGAGATTTAGCAATTTTGTTTAGTTAAGAAAATCAGAGAGCCGGTTTTATTTTACGGTTTTGAGCTGGAAATAAGTGAACACCAATAGGCTTAGATGAATTGTGATAGGCTTAGACTCAAATTCAGGAGTTGATAATTGCTACCATTTGATACCTTAATAGTGTGTAACCAACCTTAACTGCTGTTCTTAGAGTATTAAAACAGAGATGCGAATCTTGGTGCCGGCTTTGCAATCGAGTGCTTGGCTCGGCTTTGAATTACATCTTTCAAAATAGTAAATACAAGGACTGTTCTTGCAATATTAATAAAGAACAAAAAGCACACGTCACCTGTTTTTTTTTGCAAAAAACATGTTTTTTCAAAGGCTGTTGTAACTCAAGCATAAGTTTGAAATTACGCAAATGCACATTTAACATTCCTGTTAATACTAAAACTAAAATTCATTGGCGTACACAAACTAAAGTTTGCCTTACGATTACCGCATTTTGTTTTTGATAACCGCAGGTTTCAGGCTATACTACAGTACAAAACAACACTAAATCATACATATTAACTGATAGTCTCCCTGCACTCCATGTAGAAAAATTTAAACCTCGTTTTTCACGATTTATTGGGCTAATAACGCTTACCTTGACGTCATTTCCAGAGCGTAACTATAGATGTGTTCGACTTCTTGCAGCCGCTTACAGCGCTGGCTTAAAGCAATGCATTCTGGTCCTGACCACCACGCGTCACTATGGCCCAATCCCAAACCGGTCCCTACACACTCCTGCCTTCGTTTTCGCGTTCCCGAAACCCGTCGCCATGTTGAAGTGTGTCTCAAAGCAGCCAGGGCTTAGGGGGAGTGGTCGATTATGCCCTCCTGAAGCGAGTCAGCAACGATGGTGGCTCGCGCGATTCCACTACCACTTACATATCCCACAATTCCAAGCGCACAGGAAACAGAACAGCGCGAAAGAAGACATGGAGTTCAGGTACTGAGTGATTAAGTTTGGTGTATGACAGCTGTTTGTTTTCCTGAAAGGGAAAAATACACAATGTCGTGTTCTTGATAATGTAATAATTGGATTCTAACAGCACTGTGAAATACACATAGAAAGTCTATGTTGCATGTTATAATTCATCGCTGCAGAAAAAAACAAATGGGAAAAAAGCTATTTGTAGCTGGTCAGTACAGATAGATTTGATCGTGATCCGATTAAGAGAGATTTCGTGTAATTTTCAAACTAGAAACCACGCGAAGAAACGTTCGTACGCAAACTCGATCAACATCACACCAGCAATAATTTATGTTTCATATTGGCCGGTTTTTTTTCCTCTACAAATCTGATCTGGTATTTGGTACAGAAGTAATGCGTAATGTTTTACGCGTGTAAACTAAGTTAGCTATGGTAGAAATTGTACAGTTGTCAATATGACACGTGTACACATTTCAACTTGCTGTCGTTTAGTGTTTAGATGCGGTAACTGATATTAACATCCGGACGGGGATGGTTTTATCTCCGCTCTCGGGCAATTTGGAGATATTGCGTTACGTATCCCGTCCAAATGAACCAGTTAATCACTTTACCGGACCTCCCAAGGTAAAACTAATCTCGCCCGAATGGGGGCTAGTTTTCTGGAAAACGGTATTCAGTGATTTTGTGCTTTAATGCATGTATAATACAGACATACAAAAAACATCGCTGGTCCATCATTTTGCGCAGACATCTGGGTGTTTAACGCTATGGCATTTTACCTACCGTACATATCATGGTTATTTCACAGAACTTGTACTTCCTTTGGTTTAAGGAAGGAATGTTATCCAACTAATGCGTAGCCCTCAGGTATACACGCAGGTGACAGACGATATGGAAAAACGATATGGGCAAAGCGGCGTTGATAATGCAAGAAGCTACATCTAATGTGTAATTCCTGACGCGGTCTTCCGTTGATGTGTCCACTCATCCTCACTCCGAACAACTTAAGCAGTATATGACCATGTTAATAAACTGAGAAAAACCAATACCAAGTACATATTAAATCGTATCCGTCCACTGGCCTTTATGTACATAAGCGCCCCAAGGGGCACAAAGAAGCAGAGATGATTTTAGGGTATATACTGCCCTCTCTCGGTAGAAACCATATTACATTAAATTATTCCATCAAGAAATTCCTGCGGGCTGAATTTACACCTTATTTTTGCAAATACTCAGAAATCTTTGAAATTAGGTGACAGTTCAAAAGCTTTGAGTATTCAGCATTAGGCAGGTCAGTTTTTATACACTGGCTGCCCAGTTCATTAGAAAAAACTGCTCGTTAAAGCAAACAGCTCTCCTACAAATAGTAAAGAATGTGACTGCAACTCAACATCTACAGCGTGCAGTTACTGCTTACGCTGACCTGAAAAACGTAATGTGTGCTCTCTCTAAAGTGCTTTAACACAGAGAAAAATTACTGGGGTGAAAAGTCCTGAAAAATGATCTGTTGGTGAAGGTGCGGTAAAGCCTACTGTTGTCTTCACAAACCACACCTCTTAGACTTTAATAGTTTAAGGCGATATACGCACATATCACTGTAAACACATGCTAAATTCAGTCTGTATCACAAGGTCAGTTCCAGGCTTCAGATAAGGGAGAACAGTTGCATCATCTCAGGAACATTGCTTTTGACCAACCAGCTAAAAACAGTCACAACTTACAACCCAAAGTGCATGTAATGTTCTATATACCTGAACATACAATAGAGTGTTGGAGAGAGGGGATAATTTGACTTCACCTGAAATACCACCACAACTCACCTGTAACAATAAATAAAAGCCTAATGTAATTAGCAAAAAGGCTATGTGTGGTTAGTCTTCACAGAAAATATTTTATTGCAGAACTTAATTCTCTGAAACCATAATTACACACCTGTGAAATTAACTAACAATTACAAAAGAAGCTCTGCATGTTGTGAGAACCATGTATCACTTTTCATCACAACAATTAAGTCACTTGAGGTTAGACGAAAAAAAAATGCCTGTTCTATAAGTGCTATAAGACAATGTTACAAAGCAGGACAATCCATTACAATTACATTACCTCACCCACCCAGCCAGCATGCACACAGAATGATCAGTGTTCATCTTTCATAGCAGACCTAGCACATTTAGGCGTTTCATGTAAATTCAATGTGGTAAAAATACCGATGTACCTTTCAGTGCTGTTACAACACATTGGCACAAGCTGCATTAGTACATGTATATGTCTGTGTTTGCTGTTAACAGACAGAATGTTACAATACGGAGGGGGCAACTGGGGACCACATTCCCGTCATACTGGTTTTACTCCTTCTTGTTCCCCCACTTGGCCATCTTGTTGTTCACTGGGGTCTTCATGAAATTTTTGGACTTCATGTAGGCCGCGATCTTCTCCAACCCCTGGCAGGTATGACATGCGCATGCAAGCCGTAGAAAAGACCGCAACAGAAAACTAGCTCAATATTTTAAACTGATTGTGAATCAGCAAAGGCTTCTGGCAATTAAAACATTTGAAAAATAAATACACGAGTCTGACCAGGACAGGCTATGGATATTACAAAAGGCGGTTTCTCTAATCTAGAAGCCCCTACGTGTTACATAATGCACCTCTAAACCAACAACTCACATCTTACGCTGCTTCATCCAAGAAGATGTGATCTTATGAGGCTCTAAACCTCATAAGCATGACGCTAAATACATTTTGGCTATATTGGTGGCCTAAAATCTGACTCAGCCATTAGAGAACCAGGCATGAAACAGTTCAGGATTCACCCCCAAGCAGAAACCATACAATTTTAGTCACATTAAATAACTACACAGCAAATATAGCAAATTATATTGTTTCTCCCATTTATTAAAATACCAAAGAGCCAGGGTCTCTCTGTCCAAGGGGCATCTGAAGGAAGGGTGGGGGGGGTTCTCACCTCAAACCTGTCCAGGAAATCGCTCAGGGACTTGAAATCATCCAGGCACTTGGGCTCAAACATGCGGTGCTGGTCCAGCAGCTCGTACATGATGAAGTCCACGAAGGTGATCTGTACCAAACAGGAGAAAAAAAGCTGCACACAACAGACAATGTCCTGGATAACAAGCAAACACTGTGAGTAAGCATGGGCCAAGGTCACAACTGCTGAGTGATTCCTTTAACTTCACAGAAGAAAACAGTGTAGCAATGAAGTGACAGCATTTCACAGAACATTAATCTCCTGTTCCTTCCTCATCACTCATGGAAAGCTCTACAAACCTGGCGGCAGACTTCTCTATAGGAGGGAGAAAACTGGGGCTTGTTTATATAAGAACAGGGCTATTTTCTGTGAGGCTTCTGCCAAGTCCGGGCGCCTGCATACAGGCAGTGGATCCAGAGGAACAAAGCAGGCTACTGTCTGGCACCCGAAACAGTGCCTTTGCTCCATTCACATGAAATAAAGTAGGTCACAAGTGGGCAACCAAGTACACTGGGCCAAGGAACAGGACGGAGCACAGCCAAGCAATAATCCGGCCATACTTTACCATGAGAGACCCAAGATACTGTGACTAATGTAGCAAAAAGTAGTGCTATAAAACACCGAACAGTAAGGCATTACCCCTACCCCCCAAAGAACGACGTAAAGAATACACTCACTCTGGAAGACAGCATTCACACAACAATCCACACCACCCAGAGTCTCAAATTGTAGCCTGGCACTATTACCTTATCACCAGCAAACCACTTCTTGTCTCCCAGGAAGTCAGAAAACGGTTTCAGCAGCCCCGGTAGCTTCCGCACATAACCAGGCTTTATATTGTCCTGCAAGCAGGGAGAAAAGGCATCCATAACTCACACATAATTCAGAGACATGTGGGAAGCAGTGTCACAAGACAAGGCAGAACCCAAAGTTACACTGCCTGAATTACAGCGACCGCGCAGCCAGGCACAGAGTCAGCATAGAGTCTCTCCCACGAGGCACAAGGCAAGACACATTGTGGGTAAGATCCAGAATCCAGCAGGAGGCGGCTACACAAACATGAAGCCATGCACACCGGAATGAAACAAACACACTAACCCTATCATACAGCCACATCAGACAAGCACTGAAGGTCCTTTTGTACAGCCCCCGCCCCGATCCTGGCCAGGACTCACAAAGTCAGTGTAGCACATCATGACAAAGCCATTGCGGAAGTCCATTGCCTGGTTCTCCAAAATGTCCACCCAGATCTTCTCATCCTCAGTCTCCCCACCTGCATGGAAGCACCGGCCCAAACAGGTTGTCAAAAATCAGTAACAAAATCTACATAATATGGTTTTAAATCCTTCAACTTGCATGTAACCCACAAAAAACTAATTGTATGGTAAGATGTATATTTTGCTGCCTTTTCCCACATAACACAGTTGTTTATTGGAATGTTTGCCGTTTAATACACTTGCTGTAATGAAATTGCATGTGTTGCGTTTTAACAGTGATATGGGTAACTTTTTATATACTCATGAAATAAAATAATTTGTCTTTGAACAGATACGATCTGGTATGCCAAAAGCTTTCGTCCAAAAACAGTTGCTGAAAAAGTGGGGATGCAGTGATTAGCACTGTTGCCTCACACCTCTGGGACCAGGGTTCGAGTCCCCGCCATGACTCCACGTGTGTGGAGTTTGCATGTTCTCCTCGTGTTGTTGTGGGGTTTCCTCTGGGTGCTCTGGTTTCCCCCCCCCCACCGTCCAAAAACATGCTGAGGCTAATTTGTCAGTCATGTGTGAATGACTGGTGTGTGAGCATGCCCTGTGATGGGCCCCCATCCTGGGTTGTTCCCTGCCTTGTGCCTGTAGCCTCTGGGATAGGCTCCAGACCCCCCGTGACCCTGAACAGGACAAGTGGGTAAAGAAAATGGATGGATGGAAGGAAAGTGGGGGTCATCTTATAATCAGGGCTGTCTTTAATACTCTAGCCGAGATGGTGTGTGTATATCTATCCGCCCATAGATATGTCACAGTTGGTTCTAATTATTATTATTATTTTTTTTTTATTATTATACCATAGACTTAATACATTTGATTCATATGGTACAGTATAACTTTTACTATATTTTACACATATTGCAGATGGGTATGTACATCCCCAGCTATATAACTCACACATGTTGTGTTTGCGTGCGATGTACCGCATGATGGCGTTACTTTGGACAATCTTCCTGTCACCATCCTCAAGATAGGGCAGCTGAAGAAATCAGACAGGAGGTGACATCACACGACCAAGGCAGCATTACAGGGCTCTAACGTGAATAAACAAATACTGGCAAACTACTCACATTGGGAAAGCACATTCCAAGTGTCTCTTTTTCATCGAACCAGCAGCTTTTATCGTAATCAGGGGCTAAGGAATGCAGAGTACAACAGATTGTGAGGTTCACTTTGCAGTCCAATCTTCTAATTAAATCAGACCCTATCAAAGCAGCCAAACTCAAATGTTCAGCAGACGTACAGAATTTGGCAAAAATTTTAGTGCAACCACACCTGCAGTCAGCGGCAGCAGGCTGAACAAGACATGGTTGGAAAGTTTCTAAAGTTTCTGTGACATTCCAGTTTGATAATTCCAAGGCAATCAAACACTGATAGACAACCAATGAACACGATACATGTGTGGTCCCAGAGAGCCAAACAAAGCAGCAAATAAGAGGAAAATGTTCCTGCTTGTACTATAAGTGATTTTAACCTTTATGACCTGTGTGTAAATCTTGAGCTTTTCACTTCTATTACCTGTTGGACCTTTAAACCCTTACAGAGGGACACGGCAACACTACAGCTGCAGGCCACCCAGACCTTAGATGACAATACCAGAAAGGAATGAAGTCATCTGCAGCGGAGCAATTTATTGTTCCATTTCAATAAGGAAATAGATGGTTTCAGAGTACCAGGTCAATTCCATGTAAAGATCTGTTTTATGTCACATCCAAAAAGAAAACCTTTAGGGAAAAACTAGTTGCAAAATTAAAAATTGAGTCACATTGGTGAACATTTTAATCACCATCTGGAGCCCTGACATCCACAACGCTGATAAAACACATGGGTTTCTCACATATAACGTGAATTTGGAGGATTTGTCTATATTGAACCCAAACTAATCTTTTAGATAAGATAAGCTCATTGACACAAAGCTTGTCCCTGCTCTGAGGCTTTGCCAGTTTAAGTCTAAATGTTAAATCCATAATGCCAGATTTGCCCACTAACACAGCAGAAAAGTATTATTTTCTTTTGAATCACCATAAATTCCTTACCTTCGCCACAGGAGTACAGTTTCTCTTCGTACTTTGTGCCGGTGTATTCCAGCAGCAGGCGAATTGGCTGGGCAAGCTGTTGGAATAGCCATGGTGTATTTTAAGGGACAATAACTTATTGCCGTTACATCAAGTACACAGATTTCCCTCTCCACATATTCCAAAACACTCAGCACTGGCATTAAGTATCTGCAAAGGATCAGCTGTAGGCAAGCTTCCTACGTTTGCACATGGCATAGCAACAATTGTTACTTGAAAAAGAGTCTCCATCCTGTATTTTGTTCGAATAAAGTTTCAGAAATATTATAATTCAGCTGGCAAGTTGGTATTCCCATGCAGTGGAACACATCCAGAGGTGGCACTGTGTGCAGTGATTAGCACTGCTGCCTCACACCTCTGGGACCTGCGTTCAAGTCTCCATGTGTAAGGAGTTTGCATGTTCTCCCAGTGTCGTCGTGGGGTTTTCCACTGGGTGCTCCGGTGTCCCCCCATAGTCCATAAAATGCTGAGGGTGTTCAGAGTGTCTGTGTGTGTATGTGAGTGAGCCCTGTGAAGGGTTGGCCATCCTGGGTTATTCCCTGACTTGTGTCCATAGGCTCCAGGCCCCCCCGCAACCCTGAGTCGGACAAGCAGTCACAGAAAATGGAGTGATGGATGGATGGTGGCTTAATGGTTTGGGACGCGCACTTGCAATTGAAAATATTGCATATTCGAATCCCCGAGCAGCGAGGCACCACTGAGGTACCCCGAGCAAGGTAGCGCCCCAAGCACTGCTCCCCGGGCGCTGAATTAGCTGGATGGGTTAAATGCTGAGGACACATTTCGTTGTTGTGCTCTGGTGTGTCAACAATGACAATTAATCACTAAATTCATACAAATGGCAATTTTTTTTTCCATTTTTATAAGAAGTAGTCGTGAAACATGTTACACAACGGAAGTCCAGAGAGGACGCAGCATTAATTATTTCCGTGTTCAGAGATCACGAGTAATTTTTCTTATGATTTCGACATAACCAGCGTTATCTCGACATCATGACGTTTGCTTTTTTTCCTGATGTGATGATAAACTCATTGTGAGCGCCACAGCAAGTTGTTATCTCGTGATAAAAGTTGTTATCTAGTGATAAAAGTTGTTATCTAGTGATAAAAGTTGTTATCTCGTGATAACTTTACCTTTTGGAGATCGCGCTGCTGCACCCCCCACCCCAGGCCGACACGCGCCCCACTCCCACCCACAGAGACCCACTGAGGTCGGTCTGTTAGCCAGACTTGCAAAGGTAACATCGCCTTTTATGCTGCAGGGTTTTGGGTCTCAGCATCGGGTGCCACCATCCAACTACACGAAGCATATGCAGAATATTATAGGCACTTGCAAATGGTGGCGCCATGCTTTGAGAGTAATTAGAACCATTCAGCAAAGCACTTAAATAGTGTCTTTCGGTGAATACATGCATAACAAATAAATATGTAATTTACTCATGACGGTAAGCTTTATCTGTAGTTCTTATACTAACTTAAGTTTCTGCGTGTTTATTTGCTCGTATCAGCTGGCAGATACCCAACCTCCCCGACTTTACCCCGTCGTTTAAATTAAGCTACCAAACTAGCTTATAACTCACCAACAGTGGCTAAACACGTCAAGCGACTAACGACTAAGACTTTTTCTCGGATTAGCGCAAGCTTTCTTACCCCCCTGATATCCCAGTAAGCCAGTTTCATCGCCATGGTTCTGCTTTCCAAACCAGTTTCTATCCGCGTGCTCCGAGTACAGAGCGGTTCGATCCTCCCCGCAGAATAGCGAAGCGGGCATTAACGCTGGGCGTTTATCAGCCAATCACGAACAAGCTCGGTGAGCGAGCCGAGATCACACGCAATCTCATTGGATAAAGAGACCATTCCGTCAGGCTCTGAGCCCTTTACATGTTCCGGGCGTGGAACCGTTCTGCTGGCTCTAGGTAAATCATTCTTGAGATGGAATCATTTTTTTTTATCCGTTGGGTTCCGTTACCGCCAGTTTCTTTACACAGGTGTATTTATAGACCTTTGTCAGTCACGTGTCTGCACAGTTTATAAAAACCGCGTAATTACGTTCATTTACTACGACCGTAATTCATTCTCAATACACCATACATGAATGATGTACGTATTTTATTTTATTTTTGTAATATAGCAACCATGCAACACAGAAACAGTGCAGCCAGAAGTTTTTATTCATGCAACAAAACCAGAGTGACAACAGAAATGACATAGGCTGCAAATCCTTAGGAAAAAAATCAAAACGCAATAATAATCAAAAATCGCCTATGAGAGAAAAAAACAGAACTTCGACACAATCTGTCAACAATTTAGTGTAATAGTTGATGACGCAAAGACACGTTCAAAATTTAAATACGTTCAAAAGCAGAGTACCCTCGATTTGTTTTAGTACAGCCGTAACAGTGGCTTCCTGGCCTGGGCGAATGTGTCATTTGGCTGTAAATTTAATTTAACAGCAGAACAGATGAGCTCCTCCCAGGGACCAAATCAGCAGCGATATGGTTATGAGAACAGCATCACCCATATAACACCGAATTATAAAGACTTCTACATGATTAAGGAACTTTTTCTTTTCAGCCACGTTTACTTGATTTTGGAAACTCTTTACCCAAAAAAATATTTTTGATTGGCAGACTTGATATTGCTATTGTATTATTGACATAAATAACATTAGCAATATCCATCCTCACTGGTAAATGGCTGTTTCAAAAAAATCTAGTAAATTATTCTTTACATGTGTGTGTTTTACCAGCACGTGAGAAATGGAGATGAGGCCATTTACCAGGCACCACATTCACTGACGGTGGCTCTGTGACTCAACGTAATGCCATTGACTGGTGATGTGCCACCATCTTCATATAAGCTGGATGTTCTGTTAATAAGATGTCACCTGGCGACCAGCCTAATTTTAACATCACTTTAAGCATTAACAGATGAACTCCTATTGTCTGCACCACAGGAACTTTGTTAACCGAAGTCTAGGCATAATGGAAACACTTAAAAACTAAAATAAAATACTAACCCATTCATAGGCTCCCCAAATATAGGCAAAGATCACCAAGAAACACAGCTACTAATAACAGCCACACAAATGTCATATGATAAACATCAGAATCAACACAGTTTTAGCATTATTGGTAAGAGGACTGCAGAGGACAACACTAATTACAGTGGGTAACAAGAGTTACTAATGTCACATATACAGATCCAAATATAACGTTATGGCTATTTTACAAAAATACACCTTTTGTTTTATTAAATACTGTTTGAGTTCAATAGGACGTCTTAAAGTATGTACTTCTCTGTACTGAGCTACACCATTATTGTCTAGTTGGCATCATGTGAATAAGTTTCCCGTAATTCTTTGGGGTGAAGGCCTCCAGGAGGTGGATTACAAAATGCGGTCATAGAGGGGATCACATGCTTAGAAAAAAACCTGTTTGCCCCACTGAACCGTAATGAATGTACTACATCTCCATATTGACAACAGCGCAGTGAAAACAGCCATTAAATCAATAATGTCTTCCACTCTGACCATTTTTATATCGTAATAAGGAGTGCCCTTACAGAAATGTGAATTTCACACTATAAGCCTATCAGGGGGAGTTTAAATTGTCCATACCTCATGAAGGATAGTTAGTTTTTAATTTTGTCTATGGCATTGGAGTAAGATGGGGGCTTAATGAATTTGGGATTAAAGGCAAACAGCACGGTGACCCTGGACTGGGGGTAAGAATGGGAAGGTAAATGCCTGAAGCGACTGCGGGCGGAAGGCCCCGCGATGGGAGGCAGATTCGCGTCACACTGGCCTGCTGGGAGGCTCTGTCCAGGCCTCTCAGATGGCGGAGTGCGGATCGCTGGCTGTCTCTTAACACTCACAAAACATTACAGTAACACGACACAGTGGCTGAGTCGGCATCCCAACACTACATAGAAGAGGGCTACCAGAAAACATTTCTGTGTATGTGTGCTCAGAGCCACAGAATGCTGGCTGCCCATTCGCTATCAGAATAGGATTCTGAGTGTTTGTACCCCGCCCCTCCCAACTGTGGAAACGCATGTGCATGTATCCATACACACAGCACCAAGAAATCAGTCCCACATTGATCCTTTACCAGGTTACAGACACGTGAGAGAGGACGAAGGCTCCCCGCCTGGGGCTTAGCTGGACCCCGAGACAGCAGCCATGGACAGGCTGTCCTCTTCCTCGATGGACTCCAGCTCCTCGGAGCAGACTGCCTGGGTGATGAGCTGCAGCTCCTCGCACAGAGTCTCGGAGCGGTACGCCACGCGGATGTCAGGCACATTACTGCGCCTGATGTCATTGCCCTCCTGGCCCTCTTTCGTGTAGTTGGGCCCCAGCCAGTGCCTCTTCACCTGTCCATGGGGTGGGATTTTGTTTAAAGTTACTTGTGGAGCACTTGCTTTACCTGGAATCACCGTAGAGACACTACACCCCGCCCGGAATCCCCGTAGAGACCCTACACCCCGCCCGGAGTCCCTGTAGAGCACGGGTGTCAAACCCCAGTCCTGGAGGGCCGGAGCCCTGCATATTTTTGGGTTACCCCTCATTGAACACACCTGATTAAACTCCTTGTGCTAATTACCACACAGCTCTTGAGCTGAATCATTTGTGGTGAAACAGGGAAAGAGCTAAGCTACACAGGGCTCCGGCCCCCCGGGACTGTAGTTTGACACGCCTGTCGTAGAGACTCTACAGCCTGCCCGGAGTCCCTGTAGAGGCTCTACACCCTGCCTGGAGTTACTGCAAAGAAGAATTATCTTACTGAGAGCTACATGCTTGCTGTATGTTTATAGCCAATAATGCACATTGATTTTCAGGCAGCTGCTTCCGGGCTGTACGGCCGCCTACCCGGTGGGAGAAGCCGCTCATCAGCACGCTGTTCCTGGCCAGCTCACACATGTCACAGGAGCTCAGCTTCCACACCTGGGCGGCGATGCTGTACTCCTCCATCAGGGGCTCCTGGACCACAGGCACAGAAATGACTGTAATTTTAATGATTTCATTATTGCTGCTTGGTGGAAGTTCGAAAGCAATGGCCCTAATTCACCCTGACACTTCAAGGAAAGCAGCTTGGGTTATGATCTGCTCCAAAAGAGGCAGGGCCAGCAGTGTCTGCCAAGAAGGCACATTTAGTCATGAACATCTTCAGTCAAAATTTTTAATGTGCTATTTACACATGCTAAGGTACTACGTGTAGCTTAGCAGAGTAGTGATCAGGTACGGGCTGCTGACCAATGTGCTGCCTGTCACTCAGGGGCCCTATGAATGCCCCCCCCATCTCCGTTTACGCTGTCCCCGCATGTGCCACCTGGAGCAGCTCAGGTCACATGTGTCACTCACCTTGGTGAAGTGGAACTGTAGGGGGTCGTCGGTCGACAGGGAGACCATGAGGCCGCGGGACAGGTACTCAGGGAGGGGGTTGCGGTGGTAGCTAAGAAACAGGCTGTTGTTGCTGAGGGGGGACATGGCGATGGCGACCTGAGCCAGGTAGTACAGGTACTGGAGCACAGGTGCCTGGGGGGGGGGAGAGGCCCGGTTACTGAC
>JAODKC010000064.1:27374973-27397308 GCA_026777985.1 Mormyrops attenuatus
AGAGCAAGTTGAGGGAGGCGTAAAGACAATTTCCCCACGGGGATTAATAAAAGTGATGATTATCTTATCTTATTAAACCCTAAGTTGTGTCTACCTGATATTTTCAGTTGCTCCTACATATATAACTCTTGCACTGTAATTCAGCATAAATCAATTAATTAGTTTGACTTAACATTGTGGTTTGATAATACTTAATTATTTAACCAGAGCAAACTAAAAGGCATACAGATAAGCATAAAAATCAACTTTTTATTTTAAAAAAGAAACATTTTTAGAACCTTCAGGACACAGTAGGGAACAGTACATACATATTAAATCAATAATAACAAAAAAATAAATTCCTCAAAATTTGAAAGGATTTTTACCTTGAGGACAGACAACAGCATACAAATGATCAAATCTTAACAATTCCATCTCCATATATCCAATATCCAATATATGGCAGTGGTATACCCATAAGCAAGAATCAAGATTCAACGACTGTTCAACGGCAATGACAAACAGCGTTTTCAGTACAGGTATGAGTAACTGCAACCACGATGGACTACGGTAGGTGAATGAATGTGCGATATATATATATACACAAATTCATACATGCATGCATACCTACATACAGGCACACATACCTGAGAAACTTCAAACAAGGCAGGTCATCTTTGATTAAGATCTGCAACCTACTGTAGGACTGGCTTCCAGTTGTTGTAATAAATATTAATCCCTGAGCTCTTCCTATAAGGATGAAACTTCAAAACCAAGCATGACGTCAAGCAAAAGTTTGGCATATATTTATATGTAAAATAGGAAGGTCGTAATTGTGCTTGACATTTATAGTTGTGAGGTGACCGCAGTTTCATACCCCCCAAACTGCGCCATCACAGTAATGCACACCCCATTTTGGCAGCGGTTGTGGGTAGCGGCTCCCAGACCGGTGCGATCCGGTATGTGGGAACTGTCTGCTCACAGCCGGGCTTTCATAGCCGTCTCAGGGGGGCGAGGCCAGAGGCCATTTGGGATACTGATTTATAATTGTGGTTAAAAAAATAAATAAATCGGTCCCTCATAATGATAATAAAAACCTCTTAATAATAAATAATAACACACCTATTCTGCTCCAGATAGTAACATTTTTCTCTCTTTTGGGTAAATGTTAAAAGCCTTTTAAAATTAGAATCGTACAATATGGTGCACAATGCAATCATTTTTTTCCGCGTAGGAATAAATAAATTATAGGGAATGCATTTTCAGTAGCATTATTAACTCACTTGGTACCAGTTTCCGGTTTAAATAAGGTTGTAGTGATATATTAATAGCTTTTTAGGACAGGAAATTGTGTTTTTGCAATTTATTTTTATTCCTTATACATTATAGTATTCATCTCTAGATATCCTATAGACAGAATCACCAAAAATGACAATATGCTGGAGAATTGACGCACTAGAAGCACATATACCGCGGGGGAAAAATAAGTATACAGTACAGCTAAGATACAATCGGACAACACGGAGGTTTACACAGAACACTCAGGGATGCGCGCAGGAGATACGCGGGGATCCGGGCAGCAACAGGATGCCAGGGATCTTTAAGGTGGAGAGGGGACGAAAGGAGAAAATGGAAGATGTTTTGCAAATGCTTTCTTACTTTGTTCCCAATGGATGTCTCAAAAAAGCCTGCATGGAGACGACTCTCGGTCCCGTGTTATCATTTGATTTGGTTGTAAAATCATGCCGCAGCTTGATGAACCGGTAACAAAGAGCCGATGCCCATCTGTGCGTCTAGTCCTCACCTGCTGAAATGCTGAACAGCTCCCAGTCTTGCGTTCCTCTAAAGGTTGCTGTTCCTTTCCCTTTTCTGAGACCCAATATACTACTAAAGAATATATAAAGGTGTTAATACGAAACAATTTGCATAAACGAGGATGTTAAATGATCTATTTCAAGCATTCAGTCAAGCGATTGCACCATACAAGATTTTTTTTTTGCCTATATGCTACGTTTTATGACTATATGAATATTATAATGCACGTGAGCTGTGATGTTTTGGATTTACTCAATGGGTTTCACAGCGAGAAGCTAAGAAGGACGCAAGGATCCTTGCACATCCTCTCATGCTTGATTTTCAGAGGAGAAGCTGAGAAAAGGCGAGAGGTGGGGTAACACCGGGGCCGGATACACGCCGTAGCTGCTCGCCCGCACTGCAGCTTAACTCTTCCAGCGCCGAGGACCGCGGGTGAGTTCATGAAATTTAATCTCTTGCTTTTTTCGACGACTTAAGCGGATCGATTTCACCGTATGTACCTAAAAAGGACAGATTCGGTACTTGATTGCTTAAGGAGCAAGTTATGGATTCTCTGCCTGGTACCGGTTGAAGGATAGAAGTTTTGACAGAGCTGTAGAGCACCTAAGACGCGAAAGACTGCCGGGACCCTTTCCTCCTTCAGTGTCCTTATATTTGAATGTCTTACATACATCCTCATCCTGGCATCCGGTTTTGATTTGCAGAAGCAACTCAGTGTGCAAGACGCTTTGTGCACCATGATAATCGTCCCGTTAATTGCATTGAAATAAATATTCTGTGTATCGTGTAATGGTACATATTGTATATACAGTATATAATGTGCATTATTACAGTGGATTATGTACGCATAATGTGTACGTAGATTGTTTAATATTGCTTATTTTCTAACCATAATGAAGTATGCATAACGTTACATCTGTTTTTTTAGTGCTTGATTAGGTATTCATACATGTAATCTACCTTATGTGGAAGCCGGTTACGTAAACTGACGCATGTGTAAAGTGTAAGCGTGTTAGTAAGTATGTTTCTGTTTCACGTTTGCTAGCTGAGGATCCTGGTGCGATTTAATCCCCCTGCCCACCAGATCTCATAACCGCCAAAATCGCCAAACCTCCAAAACCAGCCAGCATATATATGATGGTCTTGCTAACTGAAGTGAAGTTTCTTTCCAATCACTAGACCGCATAAATATTATAGTGATTACAGCTGCAAGTAAGGATCAATTAATACTGTTTTCACGCTTGAACACTAGTTTCCGAATGTCAACTCCAAATTCTTACAGACCAGAATGATGACATGAAACACAGGAAATACAGCAATTATGTGAATGGAATTCCAGTACAAGGTCAAATCCTTTATGTTATTGGTTGCTTGGTATATTTCCTTTTTCGTGAAGGATTTTCCAGTTTAATCTGTGAATTACATAATTTTTTCCAGTGACACACATGAAGTGTTTTGGTCCAGCAGTGAGCTAATTCTAACTCTAATTATTGAAGAGTTTTTATAACTGTAAATGTAATATTTGAGGTTGAAAATGATACAGGCGATAGTGGTACTGAAAAATCATTTTTAGATTGAGGCAGGTTCTTCTACAGGAATTTCATTATAATTCATAAGTGGATCAGGAACTAAAATATTTAAGTCCAGACATTACCTCTATATCCCATGGAAAAGTTTGGGATACAAGAAAACAGGAAATCATTTTTAGAACAGTGAAATCTCCAGAGTCATATTTGAGAACCATGTCACTAACAGATGCGTAAACTGTCCCAGAATAAGCTTCAAGAAGTTGGGTCCTAATGTTAACAAGACAGTCGTCTAGCGGTGTCTAGGCTATTGGTTTCTAAACAGTGATGTGACTAGTATTTGTAAGTCAAGTCTAAAACCTAGTGATGTAACTAAAGAGATGCTCGTTAAATGTCCAGCATTAAAATCTGTTTGTCTGTGAGTCATTTCAGAGCTGTGAGTCTCTATGGGGTGAATGCAGATACATATTCAGCAGGACAACTGTTGACCTTCTCAGGTTTGCAAGACCATCAAACATGAAATAATCTACCGTACTGCAGAAACAAAAAATGATGTATGATTCTGTGGAATGGTATCCCCTCCTGTTTCTAAGTGTCCTGATCTACACTAATTAGCTTTTAATCATCACACTAGCATTTATGGAGTAGAGGAAAGAGGATTCTACTCAAAACTCTAGCTGGGAAGGTGCATGTTAATACAGTTTATGAGATCTACAGCAGTGACTGCCCTGAATATACAGTGTTTTGGTTTGTTAAGCGTCAAGAAGCATGCATTCGTGTCAATCCTTGCATTTGCTCTAATGAGCTCATTCCAGATAATGGCATCATCATGGTGGTGAGATGTGGTGTGGGGATATCCTGCAAGGTGACACTGGTACTTAGGTCCTGTTCATGTCAATTTTAAAACCCAGTGGAGCCATTTGCTGATTTCTTGTTAAACAAAGGGAAGGATGGGCATGATATGCTCCAGCACTTTGTGACCTGTGGGAGAGGCAGCAGATGGGAAAGTCATGTAAGGTGACAGATCCAGAGGGAGGTTCCAAACTTCCCTGCAGCTTCCTATTAGCAGTGCATGAAGACAGTATGGTAGCTGCTCTGCAGTTTTTAGATAAGCTTTTCAACACGTGTCTCCACAGCTGCAGCCAGTTGGCCACAGGTTGCTCCTCTCTTTCAGAGAGTCCTCATGCATCACCAGCCTCTCCGAGCGTAGGGTTCCACCTGTAATTGCAGGAGTTGATGAAATGGAAAAAAGGAATTAGATGTGATCGATTGAGGGGTGGATGAATCCAGCTGGATCCAGCAGCAGATTGGGCGGCTGAAGGGTAAGAGTCAAACGGGAGGAACCGAAAGAGGTGTTAGAAATGCCATGAAGTAGCAAGAGGGCAGCTACTGTATAAGCCTTAGCCAAATGAATTAAGATGGTGACACATTGGGGATTTGCAAACTCCCAAAAGCATTCTGAGACTTGATTCTCTAAAGATCCTTTAAGTATTGTGTTTTTCGTTTGCTGGAATACAGCTCAAAAGGCTGTCAGAACAGGGTCACACCAACTTCTGTGAACACTGTAGGCAAGAAGCATTGCTGTGAGATATGGCTGTGGCAACCCGACACTGCCTGAACTGGAAACTCCGTGGCCTGTCTATCTGCCTATAGACACAGGCAGTGCTGAGATCAGCTATGACCTCAGCATGGAGAGGCACAGTGAGGCCACCTTCAGTCTCGCTTCTTTCCCATTCTTCTCTCTGCTCTAGTTGTTGATCTGGTCTGGGAGTGACACTTGTACAGAAGTGCTTTCCTGAAAGTATTGTTGATTTGCTACAGCAGCTAAAACACTATCATTCAATCACTTCCAACGTGATTAGCAACCATCCTAGTGCAAATTTCAAACTAACTACCCTAAAAGCTCACAGAGGGAAAAGATTACAATGATTGATTCACTTGGGATCCCACGGTACGTCTTCCAAGTGTTGGTTATCTATCCAGTTCTTACACTAGTAAAGCCACCTGAAGTCTGAAGCAACTGTTAATCCAGTATACACTGATTCTTCCAAACTGGCATTACTTTTATCAGTACAGAATTCACTTTGATGTTGAATTTGCTTCAGAGGAAAGGAACAAATGGCACTAAAATGTGTTTTTCTCCACTTGCTAAATATTAGCCAGTGATTTCCGTTGCTACAGTTATGCTACCCTTACGTAGTGACAGTGTCAACTGGCCAAATTTTGATCGTCTGCTTTGATCGTCTACTTTCAGGTTTTTTAGGAAGCCATAAGCATGATTTCTTTAATCTGAACCAGTTAACTTAAGAATGGACTCTGAACAGCACAACTGTGCCAGTTTTATGTTTGCATGCACATCGAGGTTTATAGAGTTATGTAACTTTGACTAGACTACATTATTCTTGGATTACACTTTAAGATCCATATATTTATAAATAAGAAACTTATATCATGCATATTCTGCTGGGCAGTATTAGCTTCAGACGTCCAAATTTGACTAGTGTCAACTGCATGTATGCAGTTTGCATGTTCATCCTCCGTCAGTGTGGGTCTTCTTTGAGCTACAGTATGTGACTGAATTATCTTCAGAGTGCAGCTCTGTCAGTGCTTCAGTGGCCTGCGACTTAGACTGTACCCAGCCTTACACCTTCTGTCTTCTATGGCTGGTTTCAGATCACTGAGACTGTAACAAGATAATTGGTCACAGAAAACCAATACATCCTTCAACACAGATGATTGTTTTGTATCTTGACAGGAATGGCACTTTGGACCAGGAGCTCCAAACATACCCCTGTAGACTGACATCACCGCTCGCCGTAAGATACACACACACTCAAACAAACAAGAGAAGTTCTAGAAAAGCACCGAATGCTATCAGCACCCGGAGTGACGGACACGCAAAGCAGCCAATCACAGTTCATCCAACGACGGCTGCTGGCCAGCACTGCACAGACAGAAGGAGAGGAGGCGGATTCCCCGGACCCGGATGCAGAACATCTTTGAGCAGAACTTAGACATGGCCACGGCTCTGCTCGCTGGAGAGAAGCTAAAGGAGCTCATTTTGCCCGGGTCCACTCAGGATGAGAAGGGCGGGGCCTTGGCTGGCCTTATGGTCCAGCTGAAACTGGAGCTGCCCTTCGACCGTGTGGTCACCATCGGCACCGTCATCATCCCCATCCTCCTAGTCACCCTAGTCTTCACACGCAACTTTGCAGGTCAGTGAGACTGCTTTGGGCTGTTATGCTGGGTATGTATACAGAGAGCCGTGTGCTGACATGATGCACATCATTGACTTTCACTGCAGATGTTACACGTTTTTTGACTGCTTATGCAGTGCAGGGCTGCAGTGAATCCAAGGCCTGTTCCAGGAAGCACAGTGTATTAGACAGTGACTTCCATTCACACACCAATTCACAGACTGATACCAGTCCTCCTAACTGTATAATATTGGAGTGTTCGAAAAATACCCATGCGAAGACAAGGAGAACATGCAGACACACACACACACATGCACATATACTCACAGATTATTTATCTATATCTTTGTGGGGACTCTCCATTCATTTCTATGGGGACAACTCTAATCCCAACATGACAACCTTAACCCCAACCCAGCCCTAACCTTAACCATAAGTAACCAAACAAAATACAAATCTTTTGACATTTTTAGTTTTTTGCCTGCATTCACAGATCTTTGTGGGGACCTGAAAAATGGTCCCCACAAGGTCAAAATAACAGGTTTTTAATAATAATGGTAATCATGTTGTAATTGTGCCCACTTCACTTAGCAGTAATAATGTAACATAATTTTCAGCATTACAGTCTTTACAGTTAAATATTTATATACACTTCAGATTTTGTTGATGAACCACTTATGAGTAGCAGAAAAAGTCCAGGGAGCCGTGGTACATTTCAGCATAGTGACGGATTACATGTATTCCTTACAGTAAACATTGAATACCACTGATACATTTATTTTTACACTGATTACACCATTATGCCGATAGTGGGCAAGCAGTATCACGAGCGGCATATTCATTTGCCTGCAGGGGGCGCTAATTTGGCCTTCTGCATTACATTAAGCTGTAGCAGGAAAGTAGGAAATTCCCCACAAGCTGGCTGCTCAAATGATAATAAATATGATCTACCGTCCGAACCGGTCCTCCAATGTGTTGCTCAAAAGTTCTGTGAAAACAGCCATATAACAATCGATACACCACCTTTCATCATTTGCGAAGCTCAAACATTAATAGTAACTCTGATGGATATAAATCAAACAATGAAGCGTGTCCTTTAATGGAAATGAAATTTTAGAGACTGGTCCTGACAGTTGCCCCTTGAATTACATAGCAGAACCAAGTGAAAATTACTGGGGGCATTAAATAGAGAATAGTATCGGGAGAGGGTCAAATTAACTGTTTCTTCTCGCGCTTTTACTTTGAGGACGGTTTGATAATAATTGTTCAGAAAAGCCCTCTGGCTGTCTGTGATGTAGCCTGATATACGAATTGACAGAGCAGTGCCAAGGTAACACGGGTACTTTATGATCCTGATGCAAGAACACAGTGCGGATCCTATGTGCTTGAGATCAGTGAGGAGATTAAGCTCTGCAGGTTTAAAAAGGGGGGGTTTGGGCTCACTGCTGAGTCAGGCCGTCTGCAGAACCGCACCAGGCAGCCGGCTATGACTGTGCACTCGAGTTTCTGCTGTGCCAGGGGCTGCATTATCCCAACCGCAGACAGACGTCACTGGCAGCCCTGCATCCCCACCAGGAACGCCAGCCATTTTGTCTGCAGTTTAAAGGGTCCCATTTATCAGTTTCCCAAATTCCACTCTTATCGAGATGCAAAGGCTTGCATTTGCACTTCAAATCAGATTTATTTTGAAGGGCACAAAGGCATTTGAAGGTCATTGAGACACTGGATCATGTGTCTTACGAAGAAAGGATTTCTTAAAGGTGCCTTTCTATCATACATGGCAAATAACATACTCGAAAAGCTTTTACTTAAGCCTATGCACAGGAGAGACTTTGGTAAAGAAATTTCCCCATTAGCGAGAGAAAATGGTGATTTGTCAAAATTTGTTTTTCCCTCCTTTCTTTCTGTTCTTAAATACATTTCTGGGCTGTTCCATTTTTCCATTACTTCTCTGCCTGACCATGATCTTTTATTTCACCTCACGATAACCAAGTATTTTGTTTTTAAATAATATTTTTTCCTACTCTGTTAATTAAGCAAGTGAACTGTGAACACTTATGAATAATGCAATTGGCTAATTTAATCATGGTAATCATATGGTAATTAATCATATGATAATTATACTCTACCCCATATCTTTAGAGGAGTCCATATATTGCTATACTCCAAGCAACTTCACACGTGACCAGGCTCTGTATGCACGTGGCTACTGCTGGACAGAGCTGCGGGACGCCATCCCTGGGGTGGAGACGACCCTTCGGCCATCCCTGTTTGAGCACAAGTTCCTGCCCTATGCCTTGCTGGCCTTCGCGGGCATCATGTATATCCCCGCCCTGGGCTGGGAGTTCTTGGGCTCCACTCGGCTTACCTCTGAACTCAACTTCCTGCTGCAAGAGATAGACAACTGTTACCACCGGGCGGCTGAGGGTCGGGCTCCAAAGATCGAGAAGCAGATCCAGTCCAAGGGGCCGGGAATTACAGAGCGTGAGCGGCGGGAGATCATCGAGAACGCGGAGAAGGAGAAGAGCCCTGAGCAGAACCTCTTTGAGAAGTACTTGGAACGGCGTGGTCAGAGCAATTTCTTAGCCAAGCTCTACCTGGCTCGACATCTGGCAATCATCTGGCTAAGCTCCATCCCCATCACCTACCTGAGCATCTACTATGCCCGGCAGCGGCAGAATGAGTTCACCTGCGCTCTGGGGGAACCTCCAGACTCGAGCAGCACCCCTGACCTGCGAGTGAGTGTCAACTGCAAGCTGCCATCTGTGCATCTACAGCGGATCATGGCAGCCGTGGATATTGGGCTGCTCTGCTTCATGAACCTCATTATCTTGGTCAACCTGCTCCACCTGTTCGTGGTGCGCAAGTCTAACTTTGTTTTTGACAAGCTGCACAAGGTGGGCATCAAGACACGCCGCCGCTGGCAGAAGTCACAGTTCTGCGACATCAACATCCTGGCGATGTTTTGCGACGAGAACCGTGACCACATCAAGTCCCTCAACCGGCTGGACTTTATCACCAATGAAAGCGACCTAATGTATGATAACGTGGTGCGGCAGCTCCTCGCTGCCTTGGCACAGTCCAACCACGATGCCACGCCCACAGTGCGGGACTCAGGCATCCAGACCATAGACCCCAACCTTGACCCATCCGTCCTTGGTATCGGAGAGTTGGGTGGGGAACCGCTCGTCATCAAGCGACCCCGAAAAAAGATTAAGTGGATCCCTACCTCTAACCCTTTACCTCAGTCTTTCAAGGTATGAACTGTTGAATATTTTCCAGTTATTGGGTTGTGAATATACTAAATAACATGGAGAAATGAATTATGGGAAAGCTTAGTCATAAAATATACCACATGTAATTTAAACAGTGGAAAAGAAGTGAGTTTTAAAACCTAATTTTCTTTAAGTGGACTACACTTTTTTCTTATTTTATATTTATCTGATTTGTTGAAATACCTTCGGAGGAAAACAAACAGTAACATTAGTATTTAGATCAGAAATGCACTGGGAACACTCCAGCCAGGATGTCAGTGACATAGTAATATGTTAATTCAGGAAAGCATTTACTTTTAATAGACAGGCTGAACTAGCCCCAAACCCTTGCCCAGGGGTCCTTGTTCGTTGAGAGGATTTCTTCAAGTCTTCCCACAACATTTCACCGTCATCCTTTGCATGCAGGAACCTCTGGCCCTGACCCGGCTGGAGAACAGCACCAAGCCCGACAAGCCCAAGCCACTGCGTCGCAAAACAGTCGCTGACACCTTCATTGCTCCCCTGCTGGACACCAAGAGCACACAGCACCCCTTGACCTCCAAAAGTATGGGCAACAGGCTATGGCGGTCCTCTACATCAATCCACCCATGTTCCATACCGCTTATTCAGTTCAGAGTCTCAGTGAGCCTGGACTCTAGGAAGCACTCTTCGTATCGCAGGGGATTCCTGTAATCGGATGCCAGTCCATCTCAGACAAGTGGACCTTCATGCATAAATAAAGCTTCATCACAGTGTCACATTCCTCCTCAGTTAATTCTCCAAGAATTGTGTCAGCTTTGACATATATTTTTGAAGTAGACAGAAGTTTTGTAGACGTGTGTGTTTCTGTATTACCAGTGTTGCTGTCTAACGTATAACTGTCTGGCAGCTGGAGATCTGAGCGGGGTCGGCATGGAGAAGAAGCACAAGGGCAATTTCTCCTTAGACGTCCAGCCCTACATGCTGACCATCCGCAAGCCCAAGGCTGAGGTGGTTCATGCAGAACCCACACCCCAGGACAGCAGCCTGGACACGGTGTTCCTCGAGGGCACGCACACCATAGTACATGTGCCCTCTGCAATCACAGGTAGCTCCAATTGCTGCTTCAGATCATACAAATGCTTTCCACAGACCTTCTTGTCCTTTGATGGAGTTGATGAATCACTGGCAGGTTGCTTAGAATCCAATGACTCAACAAGACCCTTTGTTTTACTTTATAGACAAAAATATATTTTAATGCTCCTTTTGAAGGTGAATATTCATCCAGAATCAGTAGATAAGTAGGTATAGGTTCGATTTGAACAGATGTGAAGCGGTTCTGTTAGTTTGTAATCTGTGCTGAATGGACAAGCCTAAACATGATATCATGTTTAATATGTATTTTAAAGAGCAATACTTTTGTCTCATTCTTCTTCTTTGCCCCCAGATAATAAGGAGTCTCTCTCTGAACCAAATCCATCCTCATTCTCAGGGGTGACCCTCTCCACTTCTTCCTTCCTGAATGGCACCACTAGTAGCCTGCCCATGACCCTCCCCCCGGCATCCCAAGAGGATGCTGAGAATCAGGGGGGACCCTTCAACCGAAACCCCTCCCACCCTCTCCTCAACATTCATCGCACACTGTACGAGGGGGAGGAGCCGTCGGAGCAGGCGCACAGGGATAGGCTGACTGAGAGGCCCGCTGGCGAGCTGATTGCTGCTGGCGAGTGCTGAGAGGCGGGGCTTGGCTACGGCCTGCCCCCTCCAACACACCACATCTTCCCAAATCAATCCCGCTGCCACTCAGTGCTACTGCCACACATTGGCCCTCCGCCTGGGAAGGGGGACTGAGAGGGACTGCACATTGCACTGACTCAGGATCAGAGCAAAACCTCTGGAAAAACAGGGAGGCTTTCTCCTAAGGACCAACATGATGTGGTGATATGTCGGTGCTGAATTACTTTACGTCTGCTATAACATACTAACCAGATCCAGACTGACATAGGGATGACTTGTACAGGAGAGTTAAAACAAAGTGACACAAGTGCTACGTGTTGATGGCTCCTTACCGTTGTTAACTAAAGGAACAGCGGCCAAAAAGAATCCTACGCTACCAATCCTATTATTTATCATGGGTCACCAACACTGACCTCACCACCTATTGACTAGAGTCCCTTCATGACAGCCTTGGTCACAGATACAAAGGACCATGGTGAAGAGTAGGTCAAGAAACTCAAGGAAGACAGTTGTTTTACTTGCGTCCGGGGCTGAGTGTTTAAAGCTCTGGTCCTTCATGGCTTAAGACATAGACGTCTATTGTCAACTGGCTAATTTTCTTCCATAATACACAGCTACCAATCAATCAGAATCTGAGATGGAATTTCTGGATTAAAGGTACCATCGAAAACCTAATACATTTAAATCAATGTTTCCCAGCCCTAGTCCTTAAATTATATCCTGTAAAATTAACTTTAGACCTGAGATGGCATATTTTGACCATTTTCTGATGTATTAAATGAATTCAAATGTAATAATGAAAGGTGCCTTACTTTCTGGTCTAAAGACCCCTTTAATAAATCTGCAATACATTTCTACTTCATACAATTATTTCAGATTATTTTTTAATGAGTAATTCATAGTTTAAGGTCCTGTGATAATACTTTTATATGGATTAACTGAATTTGCCCTAGGAAAATCCACCTGTATTTTTATGGGGAAATTTTGTCATTGATTTAGGCATTGATCTAGATTTGTTATAAACTGAGGGCAGTGTTAAATGGATATGTTCTGGGAAACATTACTAAAATCCATTTGGATTTTGATGAGAAAGTCTAGGCAAGACATCTGCCTGGATTTGTGGCATACTTTTTAAGACGCTGTGCCTACATTAATGACTTCCCAAAAATCCTCAAATAGTCCCATTTCCTTTGAAATATGTCTCCTGGACTACCTTCTATCAGATGAGTGGAAGTTAATCACGCTGTTATATCAAAGGTGATTCTTTACCTGGATAGAAATTGACAAGGTGCGGCCCTGGAGATCATTGACAATTTGTTCTTCAACCTGGAGCTTTTGACATTTAACTGCATAACTCCTCTACACCCTGGAAAGACACCAGCTGGAAAACACCCCGATGTCACGGACACAGAATTCCAAAACATAAAGACTCATTTACAGGAGTCAAACCGGTTTGGCTGCTGAACCCAAGGAGAGATCCAGGAAAAGTGCCTGAGTCTTTCAGTTATTCATTCCCTACATTTTTTTCTCTCTGCCGTTTTGCAACAAGAGCCTTAGCCTGTTAGGAACCTTGAACATATAAGTTCTTCCTAAAAATATTCTATGAACTGCTATGGTGCTTCTTCTACAAGGTTACAGAGAAGTCAATTGTTGAAACCGGCCCCAAGGATACATATAACATTCTAAAGAACTTATTAAAGCTGTAAGACATTTTATGAAGTTAAAATGACGTATCAAGGGGTGACGAGAAGACCAATTTAACCGACTTATTTGTCAGCGTTGACCTTTCATGCTTCGGCTTATTAGGCTAACAGTTAGTACACTATGGATTACCTTGAGAAGCACACAGAGACAAGCACATGGAAGCGTCCTGCAGCCGAGCTGGTGAAGTTGCGGCTAACTAAAATGTGCAGCCATGTTTCAGTCCCCCAGACCTCAGCGTGGCGCCTCAGTCCCATGTGCTGGGCCTGATGCAGAGCTCCTCTTTCATGAAGCCTCCAGCTTATGGTATCTTCACTGACTTTTTCCACATTCAGCACCATCCAGACTTTCTGAAATCAAATGCTTTTACGCTCTGATGGAAGGCAGCTTGCCGTCAGCTATAACCTGTATTCAGTCAAGAAAGCCTTCACCGCCTTTGCTACAACCTGCCCTGCTGAGATATAAAACAATACAAATATTTATGTGAAGTAGTACCTATCAATAAGACTAATGTGTTAGAGAATCCTGTAGTGACCCCCCCCAAAAAAAACCACCAGCTCCATACACCTATACCAGCGATAATCACAGAGATAAGGTCACCCAAAGAGCGAGACCAGAAGGATTGCACACGTGGCCCGAAAGGAACCCATCAGAAGTAAAAGACCTGTAGGTAAGTGTGGATAAGCTGAAGGATAGACAACTAAAAAAAGATGACTCAGGCATTAAACAAGAGGACATGATTTTGGCATATGCCCAGAACTCATCAAAAAATAAAAAATAAAAACAATGTGAGAAATTAAGTAGGGATAGATGATAACTGATGGAGGGGTGATATTGTTGACCTTGGACTCAAAGAAACAGTCTGAGAAACTTTTCTAGGATGGAGCCGATGGATGAAAGTTTCAGTTTTAAGCACAAGATCTGTATTTTGAAGCGTGCTTAACACCGACCCCATTGTTAAATGTACTGTAGTTGACTGTTATAACGTATATGCAGCATCGGCATCTTACGTGTGAGTAAAAGACTGTAGAACGACTACTGAGACTTAATGACTGCCCTCCTTGACCCTTCTTCTCTTGCTGCAGATCCTCACGCACAAACATTGAGAGACCAAGGGGATGGGGACTGTGCTATGACCAGATGGAGGACCTGCTGAATAAGGCACCTGCAGTTCCAATAGGCTCCAGAAAGCCATTTAGCGCATTTCTTTCCAGCAAGCTAGCGATAGCTCTCTGACTTATGTATTGCTCAGAGAGTAACATCAGTAGGTCTCTGTGTTTCATTGTCGATATCAATTGGTTTTTGTCATTTTATTTAATAAACTTGTTCTCCCGATATGTTAATATATGTATAATGTATAATCTGTTATTGGTTTTAAATAAGTTCAGTTTAGAAGATATGCAAACCCTCAAGTAAGGTTTTTGCATGAATTTCACTGAGATTTTTCTTGTTTTTTTTTAGTAATCAACACAGATCCATGGTTCTCAAAAAATCACAGTCTCAATATGCAGCTGTCATTAGAGCCCGTGCCTGAGAACCTGAGTTCCACCTAAATGTGGTTATGGTAAAGTCCAGTCAGGAATGGGAACTCTTGAACTGCAAATATTTAGATTAAATCTTCTCAGTTAATATTTTACTATTTTCTTCTAATGCAAAATTTGCATTTTTGACCAGGCTGAAAACTTTAATTTTCCAAGTTTTTTCCCCCAAGTTCATGCCCAGTTAGCTACAGCAGTGAACCAGAATTACTGCTTAAAACTGAAGTCAACCTCCAGCTTCAGTTTTGTGAATTTCAGGAAACCAGTTTTCGATACTGGATTATGCTTATTATCTCAATTCGTGATCTACAGTTTAGACCCTTTAAATTGAATTTGAAATGGAATCATAAATTTCCCATTCGCTGGATCTGAACTGCAACAAGATCAATTGAACTGATCATGACCAGCCAGTGGCACATGACCCAGGCCTCTAGCATGACAGGAGTTCATTTGTATTATTATCTTCCTCTCAGTTTTCTAACTGCATAGTTCACTGCCTTATGCGCAGGGCAAATTTTTACCTTTCAGGATAGTCAGTGTGCCAAAAGTTGTTTAGATGGATATTGTTTGCGTGTCCTGTGAGTTGTGGACCCATTGGAGTGTTTGGAAAGGACAATACTGGCAACACAAATGACACAGCAGTGTCTGCAGTGAGTCAGTGGTCAGCTAGCTATCATCCAGAACTATTTAAGCACATTGTGCAGTTATGGGCACTTTAAACATGAATTGTAGCACAACTGTATAGGCGTGTATGTGTAAGTGCACGTAGGCACGCAACAGTAACTATGGTCCTAGTATTAACTCCTAGTAATGGCTGATTTGGTGAACAAATTGTAACCAAAATAAGGAGGGGGATCACACTGGACATGGGGGAAGACCTCACTGTTACTGAATAATAAAACATTTTTAAGGAAATGGTTCTACTGCTCCACTGATTTACTTTGTGAAATACAATATTTTAAAAATCCATACATTAGACCAGGGGTGGCCAATCTTGTCCAGAAAATGTTTTTGTGTATGCAGGTTTTTTCGCTGCAACTCCCTAATCGGATTACTAATTAAAGGACTGATTGGCTGAAGAGTCCTCACACCTGGGTTTGAACAGCAGACCTACGGATTATCCCAAAAACCTGCATACCCCTGAACTAGACAGAGTGTTTAGAGAGTATGCGAAGTTTAGTGTGTTTGAGATGTGGAAAAAGTTTTCTTCACTTTACTATAGCTATGAAGAAAGTAACAAGTGACTTACTGACAAAGTTTGAGAATTTATGAAAAAGGAACATATTTAATTTTTTTTACTTCCTGCAGTGCTGGTGTAATTAAAAAATGTTTAATTTAGCAGATGATGTAGAGTGTGCAGTGTTGCACTATAAAGTCAAAATAATTTATGCAATCTGGTGTGTACAATGTAGTTGGTTCAGTAAAGATTGTCCACAGTGTTGGGGAAGTTATTCACATAGGTAATCCATTACAGACAGTTCGGGTCCAGAAAGTACAAATCCAGACCAAGTTTTTGTTTCAACCAACCGGTTGAGTACTCGGTGACTGTGACTCATTATGCTTAACTGGTTGATTGAAACAAAAGCTTGGTCCGGATTTGTACTTTCTGGAACTGAACTGTTTGTAATGGATTACGTTTTTGAGTAACTTCCCCAACACTGATTGTTCATTGTGTATGGTTTTAGTCACACGCTACCCAAGTACCCACGTAACTTTTCGACAACTTTCAAGTTCCGAGTTATCGGGAACGCATCAATACATCGAAATGTACGATATTAATTAATTATAGTTCTACTAGTAAGCAGGCCCATGCCAGCGCAGGAACGGCTCGGTTCTTGCATGGTGGCAGGGGAAAAGCGTCATATAAGCAGAATCCACGCATAAGCTCGGGTAAGGGAAAGTACCGTCAAGCGGACTAAGGGACTGAACGCCGCAGGAACTTAATTTTTAAGCGTAAGTCTACCGCTGCAGAACGGACGATTTTATCGCGATCGATTGTACAAAAAAACATCCTTCATAGCATATATTCCCATACAATATAATCTCAGTTATAATTAATTATATTAAAAGTAAAACATATAAAGAAACAAAAACATACAAGAAATACAAGAAGGCAATTAATTTTTTAATAATATCAACCCCCTCCCCCCACCTTGAATTACTAGTGACCCGATCTAATGAATAAATCAGGTGATTATACATATTTTGCTCCGGCATACTTGCTGCATTTATCAAAGCAGTCACGGGAGGGCGTTAGGGGGTACCTAAGGGTTTTTTGCCTGACAGTACAGTCACGAGCTGCGTAAATGTTGATGTTATCATGTGGCACAATATCTACAGCCTGAAATTCTGAATGTTGCGTGTTTGTTTGTGTATGTGTGTGTATGTGTTGAGAGCTGTGTAGGCTTACATGCCTAAAGCAATCAGTGACTGTTTACTGACTCATGGTAATGAGATGCTATAAACTCACCGTCAGGCTTCTGCTGGCCAGTTAAATCACGATTCTGGTAATTACTTTCTCAAAGTGACTTTTACTGCAGATGGAGACTGGTTATCATCATGAAGAATTATGGTTTTTAACATCTTATGTGATTTGTTTATGTTCAGCGGAGATACATGTTTTATGCTTTCCAGTTGGGAAACAATGTCGTGAAATAATAAGACCATTCATTTCATCAAATATCAATACAGTGACCAAAAATATTGAGCTATTATGGACAGTCATATCACCCAGCCCTACACTGGAATCTGTGAGTTTGGGGGCTTGTATTATATTTTAAAATCAGTTCATTTGTGTATGATACAGTCTGCAGCCCTTGTATGATTTAATCATTAAGTGTCAGACGCAGGCTTGTTTTGATACCTGTCCGTTTTCGTTTAATCGGGACCAACAAATCTGCTCCCCTTCAGGTCACTTGTCCTTGAGTATTGATCCGTATAACACAAGTCCACTGGCCTTGACTGTGCCGTGGTTGTCTGATGTATTTTTGTGAGTCTGGGCAGGGGGTGGAGGGGTTTATGTGTCTCACATGTGACAATAAATTATGTGGACTACGCTTTGTAATGCTTGATATAGTTTTTGAACATTTCCAGGGAAAAATTATTGCTGTATTTGCCAATCACATTCCAGTTAATTATGCTCCTCTGTTAAATGGAATTTACTGCTCCAGTCGATATAAAACAAATAGATTCAGTCAAATCACTGAATATTTGAGATCATTTTGGCATAATAAAGGGTAATCAGTTTGGGTGAAAATTTCTCACTGATAAAGGAGAGTAAAATCAGATGGTGTCTCCCCCCACACTAGAGAAGGGGTGTGCTGGGGTATTCTTCATGTCAGGGTGCCTGCGGCCCCGCCCCGGGAAAAAGCCATCCAGCAGAGTGCAAGCAAAGGAGCGAGGAAGAGGACACGGCAGCAACCGAGGAACGCCGAACCCGGGAGGGAATGGACGGAAAGCCTGAAACAAACTGATAACATAAACAAAAAGGAGAGAAGAAGGTGTCCGGCTGCTGACGGAGATAGTGCTGCAACAGTCTGTGTCACGGCAGAGATTTACAGCTGGGGAGGAGCGGGGTTTCGTTAACGGCCCGCCATAAAGTAAACGAGAGAGGCAGCCAGAGAGGCAGGGACGTGGGAGAGAAGCAAGAGAGAGAGAAAGAGGGAGTGAGCGATAGATAAAAGCAAAACCAGTGCAATGAACAGTGCACTACCCTACAATTCCCTCCCCGGCCGGCCAAGCCCGAGGACTGCAGATTGGGAAGGGGTCCCAGCATCACGGAGGCTTTCCTCTCCTAGGGGACTGAGCCTCGCGGTGCCCCCGGCACTGCCTCGTCGTCCCTCGGCGCCCCCTGGCATCCTACTCTCCCCCTTCCAGCAGCAACAGCAGCCACACCAGCGCCTCTCTGTGTCGCTGTGCTCCGAAGCCTCGCTGGCACCCCCACCACAACCTGAGGCGGCACCTTGCTGCGTGCCCGTGGGCATCATGCCCGTCCTGCGCCTCGGCCTCCTCGTGTTCAGCTGTCTCTTCTGGGCGGTGGGGCTGGCCATCTTCACGTTGGGTGTCTGGGCACAGGTCTCCCTGGCCAACTACATGCTGTTGTCAGCCAACCATTACCCCAATGCGCCGATCATCCTGCTGACGACCGGAGCTGCCATCACTACCTGGGGCTTTCTGGGTTGCCTGGGGACTGCTGCCAAGTTGCCCTGTTTGCTTCGAGCCTACGGCGTGTTTCAACTGGCTGCCTTGGTGGCTGGGTTGGCTGCTGGCCTGTCTGGACTCTTCTATCGTGAGGACATCGCCGAAGGGTTTCGTAGTGGACTGCAACGGGCCGTTGAAGCATATGGCGATGACGATGGGCGGGCCAATGCACTGGACAGCCTGCAGAGGGCGCTCAAGTGCTGTGGAGCTAAGGGGTGGCAGGACTGGCAGGCCTCAGAGTGGGTTGTACTGGACATCAGCCCAGACAATGTCTCTTCCATCTCGGTGCCGGACAGTTGCTGCGTGCGTCGTAAAGGCTGCAGGAACAGGCCCCTGCCTGCAGGGGGCAGTGGCACTGCAGAAGCGGCAGGTATCCACCCTGACGGCTGTTTCCGCAAGGTCTTCAGCATTGTTAATGACAATGTCTTCCACATCGCCGCTACCGTGCTTGCGTTGGCCTTTACTCAAGCTGCAGGCATCGCCCTAGCCTGCTTGCTGGCCAACCGCCTGGCTCTCAGGCCACAGCGTGGGGCAGTAATGCAGCCATAACCCTCAGGGGAAGAAACCACTGCCTGTTACTTGAACCTGACCGCATAAAACTATGTTTGTATTCAACGAAGCCTCAAGACCAACAAGGATATCCACAGGCTTAACAGGGAGTTTTTAAATTCGAATCAGAAACGGGACATGGAGCATGGAGAGCGGGCATGCATCGTGTCAGTCAGTCAACCTATAACATCACTCTTTAAACTCCTGCTATGCAACCAAGAGCACAGGCAGGATGGATAGTGGACACCAGGTTCATCTGTTCATCAGGCACCTACAGAATCCAGAAGTCAGGTCACAAGACAAGGGTGTGGTGCTGTTCATCAGTTTGTATTCTATATCTGGATTAGTGATTAAAGCTATTGTTACTTATTATGTGTAACAGAATGTAGAACACGGTGATAAAGTGAACTATTGTCTGGTTACATTTTGAAGGCTTTGAAGCTGCTGAACATATGTGGTCCCCCAATTTCATTTATAAAGCGATGACATAAAACATGTTAAATGGGAAGTGTTCTGTCTCATTAAATTTAGATTTAAAAGCAACACATTGTGTATATTATAAACCTTTAATCATTATTAGTAAAAAAAAATAGAAAATACTATTTCATTCCTCTAAAAATGCATTTAAAATAGAAGTACATGGTTGCACTTAGAGCTGGGCGGTATGACGGAAAAATTGCATCACAATGTTTTTGGAGATTCTGGTGGTTTCATGGTAAATAACGATATTCTTTTTAAGTTCACCAGGCAGGCAGCAAGAGTTTACATCAATAAAATACGTTTCTAATGTTTCTAAAAAGGTGTGTTTTTATTATTATTAAAAAATCGTTTACATTTAGCTTGATAGTATAACCGACATGTTTCATTAGATTGTAAATGTCTATCAGCTCATTAGAGACATGTTTTTTGTATTATAACTATGTACACGCTCGATAAGCATTGTTTCACTGCTATACCGATTATGTGGGCTACATTTAGTAGATAGCGACATGTTTATGATTATAACCACGTATATAGCTCCATATGAACATGTTTTATTTTATATATATTTAGCTTTGTATAAACATGTTGCACATTGTACATACATGATTTTAAAAAATATTACTGTGGTGAATCGATATTAAGGATTTTGCTTTACCGACATGAATTTAATTGAAGACTTAAATGTGTTGAACGTAATCCAGTTTTTCAAGCACAGACTGATCGAGGCAATAGCTATAAATACTATAAAGGTAAACATTTATATATGGAAAATTGTGTGTTACGAAGTTATTTAATTTGCTGACTGTTGAAGCATTACAACTGTTGTTTCAACTATGCTACCTTACAATATGAAAAAATCATGGTGTACGGGAAATTGAAACCAGTATACCGGTTCCCAGCACTAGTTATACTTTTCACCTGAAAAATACAGATATTTGATACGAGTATTTTATACTGTAATGAATAGAAAAAAGAGTATACATTGGCCTTTTTAAAGAACAATGTTTCCATTTTTGGTCATAAAGCTCACATTCAATGTTATCTGATAAAGAAGAGTGACCACTTGTGGGTAGTTGTTGCTTATTTGCAAATGTAAGAGAGCAGAGATACTGGCTGTGGTTTGCTAGTGTGGTAGTGGGTCTGGTGCATAGATAAATACATAGATAATGTATATTTGTAGAAAACAATAAAAGGCTTGTGTTACATTGATACTATGCTAGAAAAGTAGTTTAGCAATATTGTATAAAATCACATGCTTTATAGTTCTATGGCTGCTTAGCACAGATCATGTGGCAGTCAGCAAAAGCTATTATAAAATCTATTGTCTGAGATCCCTGATATAAATGACCCCTCGTTTTCCTTGTAAATACAGAGACGTGTCAGCGCAGGATGTATTGGATCTCGAAAGCATTCCTGTAGTGAGGAATAGACTCTGCAAATATGAAACTGAAAACAGCTTGTGAGACTGTGTGTCACTTCCTGTTCGTGCCTCAATAAACCCTGTTGTTAAATTCTAGCCTTCTGTATTCCAGTTTTCTGGCTATTTACTTTGAAAGGTGTATGGATGTCGGGTGTGGAGGTGTTTTAGTGATTACATGAATAGTGCTTTATTGAAACTGAGATTAAATTCATTTTCATTTCTTTAATATTCATTCATGTATATGTTGTAGGCTACATGGCTACCGGGGAAATTGGGTATAGTGAAGGCAAATAAACACAATCAATATGAAATGTTCTAGTACTGTGATACATAGCATGGCACATGAATAATTCTCTGCCGTTATGGACTGACCTATAAAAACTAGATTTATTAAGGAATGACCATTTCTTCAGCTATAAAAGTATGAGTTAATGCCCTGATTCAGAAAATGACAGGAGCTACTGCTTGCATTTTAAATTGTGTGTGTGTGTGTATAAACAATGAAAAAAACTATTAAATAAGTTGCATACTAAAATGGCTCATGAGTTTGGGAGCAGTCGGTATAATAGGATACGTATTAAAACATAAATATTTCCTTTTCTTACTACCCTATTACTATCTCTATGTCTGAGGCATTGATGGTTGCTTTATCAATTTTCTGATTCATTACACCCTCACCTTTACCACATTGTCTTTTCAGTAGGTAGCCTTTGATAAGGTACCGGTGATGTATCTCATATTGGATATGCATGTCTGTGTATACAAATGTTCTTAGCAGGTTCACCTCCAGGATTAATTTCTACCACTGGCTCTGTGTGTGTGATTAACATGTTCTGCCCATGCTGCTAGACAGTTTAGGCCCCATGCAAGCATAGCGTATTAGTCCCCTGTCACTCAGGGGCCCTTGGAATCCTCCTAACTTTCGGGGGGGGGGGGGGGGGGGGGGGGGGGGGGGGG
>JAODKC010000064.1:27406195-27427876 GCA_026777985.1 Mormyrops attenuatus
CGGGCCCGCCGCGCGGGTCCCGTCCCTCCCCCACCCCGCCCCCCTGGCGTTCCCGCCACCTTCCCCTTCCCCCCTCCCCCTTCAGAGGTTCCTGCTGTGGTGGTCGGGGTCGTGGGTATGGGCCATGTTCCGGGCATCGAGAGGAACTGGGACAAGCAGCTCAACATCAAGGAGATAATGAGGTATATACATGTGTTTGCACGCTACTGCATTCATGAGTGAAGAATCACTTGTCTGGATTATCTGAAGTGTGCACTCTGTAGCAGTGAGAGTTCTGACTGCATCTAACAGATGCTTGTGGCCAGAGATGGCTTCCTTCTGGGATATCTTCTGAAATGGTGGTAATGGTGGTTTGAGTCAAATCGAAAAACCTAGCATGGCTGTTACTGTTTCAGCTGTTGTGTGTGTATAATTGTGTATTTTGCATTAAATAGGCTGGTCTGTGTCTGTGTGTGACAATTCAGACTAGACTTACATTACCAAAAGTATATATTACACACTGTTTTGTGGATGTGTTTCATGGCTGACAGTCTATTTTTCCTGGTCCTTCTCTCCCCACAGTGTGGCGCCGCCATCTCGATTCAGCTGGGTGTTACGGACAGTGCTGAAAGGCACAGTACTGGGGATTCTAGGATATGCTTGTTACCGGGCAGGCGGGGGTGTGGGCAGGGCTTTTCTCTCCATGCCTGCTGTCCAGTCCTTGCTGGGGGGGTCACGCCCACCGCCCGCCTGATGACAGACACGGCACTCGACACCGTGTGGCCTTAGATACAGCAGTCGGGGGGTTGGAGAAACTGATTGGCTAAGAGGCCCAGGTCCAAGGCCTGCCCTTACTGAACCCTCCCCCAACTCCGCCGCCCATGACTTCTGTATATGTTGACCGTACTGCCAAAGAGCCTGTTCATCCTCCGGGATTATGCAAATGAAGCCAGGGGTTTGTAGGGTCCACATTTGTGACCCAGATGCCGGTGGCCTCCCCGTTTTCTATGATGGTTTAAGAGCGATGATCGTCCTCCCTCCCCTCAAAGCAGACTGAACCTCAATTCTGTCTAATCTCAGCCAGTGAATTTACACCATGGGACCAGAATGCAGCGCCTCCTTCTGGCTCCGGACCACGCCCCTAATCAGCAACCACGTGACCCGACGTGCCAAATACCCGTCGGAGCCATGATGCTAGGACCTAATCTGAGCTCAGCCCTTCTTGCTGCACCAGGAGTCAAAGTGCTTTCATGACCAGCATCTCTCAGACCTGTTTAATAGTTGCCTCCATACAGTAACACTGTCTAAATCAATGTGGTTTCAAAGTGCAGGTGGACCTGTCATTGGCTAATCATTGGGTATATCTTTGCAACTCATGTTTTAATTTGATGTTAAATTATTAAAATATTACAATGGCCAGTTCTGGATGCGGCCCAAGGATGACTCATCCAAAGGTGTGTGTCATTCAGGAATGAGTTCTCCCAGTCTCAGTTTTTAAACCACAGTGTGGGTGGTGATTATCTGTGTCCTGTCCATTACCAAACATGGCAGCACTCTTTCCTTTGCCAGCAGATGAATTTCATGGTTAACCACGGTCGGCAACAATGTCTGTGAAGGGTGGTGGTTTCAGTGTTTTTTTTTTTTTCTTTTTTCTTTCAAGATCAGTTGGCTTCAGAGGTGCACTGGATGGTTGTGAATATCCCTACTGATGCAAATGTGACAAGTGCCTCATAGCTGTTGAGTTGTTTGGCTCCACTCTTCCAGGATCTGCGTGTGGGTGGATGGGAGGTGCATCTGAGGACTGACAGGGGAGCTCTGTGCTGCCACAGGCAATCTGGGGTGATAGAACCTGAAAAACATGCATTTTATATACTATGCATAGTCTCAGCTGGGTTTGTGGTCATCATTACTGACCGAGTATCAGCTTGTTCTACTTGAATATATACTAAACTGCTTGTGAACAAAATGAACTTAAGGTTTAAACTGTTCTGAGAGAACTGGCATCTTTTAGCCTTTTGTCCTCTTGATTAACTGGAGGGATCAGCGTTGATTGTACAGAAAAACATTAGGAAAGTGCATGAACTGTGCCTGCAGGCATGCAACTGAACCTGTCTATTATGAAGGTATCATGAACTGGTGGTGAAAAGGTAATCTATCTTTATTGAATTTGGATTTGGTTGGCCCAAACCTGCATGCACTATGGCCGATAGGAGTGATGTTTGACGGGCTGTGCTATTGAAAGTTAACCAGGTTCCTCACATCTCCACTATCGTTTTCTGCATTTGATTGAGTTCACCAGAAACTGGCAAACATTCAGCATGTACTTGTATAAAAATAGAAAATTTATACCTTTTTCAAAAAAGTCTTTGGTCAGCAAAGACAGACCCACATTATTGTAGACTGTTGTTTCTGAAATATAATGCAGAAAAATCCCTGAACTAAAAACTGTAATTGATACATGGTTGGTAAATTCTGCCCATTCTTGAATGTGACATCTTGAGTTTAGGAATTGATAGAATGTTACCATGATGGGTGGGGACAGTGGGGATGGGGAGTTATGATGCCTTATTCAGATGTAACAGCTGCCTTTTAAATCTGGAGATTGCCTCTGCTGTAGTCTTGGTTTGTCGGTCTGTCCATCAATTGCTGTATGCTTGTCTCACTCTGCCAGTGCCATTAGTTTGATGTAGCTGCTGTTGTTTCTGGTTAATTGGATTTTGAAGCTGGAGCACTAGAATTTCAAATTGTGCGAAGGTCCCAAAAACCAGAATCCTGGGAAGCTGGTTTTCATGTCCCAATTGATATTACTGCTTGATGATCATTTGATAATGGAACTATTTTGCATAGAATCTACCTGATCGATGGTTGCCTTTTTCTGTAAATATTTTGGTTGTGAATCATTTTGATACTGGTTTACTATTTCATCTGTGTCTTGCTAATCGAGCAAGGACATGTTGGTTACTAACTTGCATAATTCTATACCCATAATTAAGGTCAATATTAAACTGCATCAGTATTCACAAAATTGTCACACATCATGAGTAGCCTGGTTAATTTACCTCATTTTCGTAGGTCACATTTTATTGAATAAATGATTTGTGGTGGGGTGGAGCCGGTTATGCTTCATGTATTTTTCTGCCTTAAATTCAGTAAACTCGTTTTAAACATTCAAGTATCTAAACTAAAGAAAATTATTCATGCGCGTATAGTTTTCTTTCATAAGCATCAAACTCCTTAAAGTTTGTATTATACGCGCTTATTTTTTATAAATTCAATTCTAAATTACCAACACCTGTTCCACGTAGTGTTCAATGTGTGCTTGTGTGGGGGAAAATGTTAAGGTAGAAGTGATTGCAACTTGCTCTAGTCTTAATACTCAAAAACTGACACTTAAGTCTTAAAATTCAACTCTTATCTATATAAAATAACAATAAGACTTTACGTCCTTTTAGTTGTACATCTTCAGAAATGGTCACAAACATTTCCTTGACAGTGATTCGCATTTTGCCGAAGATCTAGTTAAAAGCTGTTTGTGTTGTGAGCGTTCTTGTATCAGTGTTGCCTTCCTGTTTAGCAGTAGGTTGTAACCAGTGAGTTTCTTGGCCAGTTTTGCGTTTTCGGTTTCACGCCTATGAAAAAAAAACATTGTTTTAAGAAATTGTCTTAATTTAATGTTTCACGGTCTGTCTCGACAGTTCTTCGAGCAAAACTGAAATCGATTTCTAGTGAAGTACTGAATATGACAAAAAAAATACGACAACACCGCGGAGCAGGTTAATACACCCGAACCCCTTCCGGGTCTACGGACTATTTACCAGCGGTCCACTTCTCGTACTGGAACCTCACTATTGAATGACGGATCTAGCCGGTTCGGCCGTTGCTGCTGCTTTTTTTTCCGGCATCATGGATATAAAATTTATGACCACAAATTAACGTCTGTCACTCCAACAGCTATGACGTCATAGACGCGATCTGATGGGGGCGTGTCCATGGCCCGCGTCACGTGGTTTCTTGTTTTGGTTCTTGTCCGAGTTCCGGGCTCGTGTCGCTGACCCCGGGCCGCTCGCCGTGCATGGCCGCTGTACCTGTGCGGACTGCCTGGCTTCGTGGCATTTTCCGTCGTGGCGCACTGTCCCTTAGATCCATCTCCACGGTCGACATGAACCCCACGGGCTCGGCGGTGTGCCGCTCACCCCTGGAGCGCCTTCCCTTTGATAACCTGGCGCTGAGGAGGCTTCCGCTGGACCCTTCCGAGGAACCAGGCGTGAGGGAAGTACGGGGCGCCTGCTTCTCCCGCGTTCAGACACAGCCGCTGCTCAGCCCCAGGTTCGTCGCAGTGTCCGAGCCCGCCCTGGCTCTGCTTGGGCTTAGCGCCCAGGACGTGCTAAGCGACCCGCTCGCCCCGGAGTATCTCAGCGGCTCCAAGATCATGCCGGGCGCTGAGCCGGCCGCTCATTGCTACTGCGGCCACCAATTCGGCTCATTCGCTGGACAGCTAGGCGACGGAGCTGCTTGCTACCTGGGCGAGGTGAAAGCCCCCGCGGATCAAAGCGAAGATCTTCTGCGCGAAAACCCCTCTGGCCGCTGGGAGATTCAGGTGAAGGGCGCTGG
This sequence comes from Mormyrops attenuatus, assembly GCA_026777985.1. NCBI lineage: Eukaryota > Metazoa > Chordata > Actinopteri > Osteoglossiformes > Mormyridae > Mormyrops > Mormyrops attenuatus. Next base: position 27,410,786 of record JAODKC010000064.1, read on the forward strand.
ACCCACACCATATTCAAGGTACTAAAGTAGAAAGTGCATGTAGATTTTAATAAGGAATTTCAAAATCATACTGTTAATGCATTATATTCACTTTTGGAATTTCTTTCAGACAAGCGGACGGCCGCAAGGTGCTGCGCTCCAGCATCCGGGAGTTCCTGTGCAGCGAGGCAATGTTCGCCCTGGGAATTCCCACCACCCGTGCGGGTTCACTGGTCACCTCTGATCTTCATGTACTGCGTGACGTCTTCTACGATGGGCGGGCCCGCCGGGAAAGGTGCTCTGTTGTCCTGCGTATCGCCCCCACTTTCATCCGGTCAGTAGCAGTTTTTGTTTGTCATTTGTATCACTGGTTTCCGCTTTGTATTGGGGCCACAGATTTGAAAATGAATGAGTGCAGTGGCTGATCTTTGGATTCTAGTTTGTTGTGCGATCCATGACCCTTTCCCTTGAAACTAGGAGAGACCGTGTTCTGAACACAGTTCTTAACTCGTTGAGGTAGTGGGAGAGGGAGGCGTAAGCGAGGGTGTTGAAAGACCTTCGGATTCCTTCTGTTTCTCTGAAGTGCATCCAGCTGAGAGCCCAGTTTCATCCCCGTGGATGTCGGTCCATTTTAGTCTGTTCATTAAAGCTGTGTCATCACTCTTATGGGGGGATCCTGGCAAGGGCAAGAAGGGCGATTACCCTGGGGGGGGGGTGCCGCTTGCACCCTTAACAGTGCCAGCAGAAAACAGCTACGCCATGTGGGATGCAGACTTAGCCAGCTGATTTCACTTTGTCTCAAACGATGAGTGCCTTTGGGGGATCCAGAGCACTGGCAGCGATGCTTGCCTAGGGCTATGACCAGCCCTGGTTACCATAGTAACTGATAAATGCAATTAGTATTGCCCATTACATAACAAGTAGGGTTCAGGCACCCTGGCGAGGTTACCAGCATCCCCACATTTGTATTCATGCGTGTGAAAAGTGAACAGCGTCTAAATGTATGCACCTAAATTGTGGGTTATTACAATATATTCTGTCTGGAATTAAAACTGATGTAAAAGTGTTTTATTGTTTGTTTTTACTCCGAAGCCTTTAGCTACCTGATGATCACCTGTGCTAACATAGAGCTAGTTGATCCCTTGTTTCTCTTCACTGTTTTTGAGCTTAGATGATTTGGTTGTGAGGGCTCTCTGGAGCTGTTGTGCTTGCGTGACTCTGATCACATGCATGTGTCTCTGTGCAGATTCGGGTCCTTCGAGATCTTCAAGCCGACAGACGAGTTCACTGGTCGCCAGGGCCCCAGCGTTGGCCGGGATGACATCCGGGCCCAGCTCCTCGATTACGTCATTGACACGTTTTACCCAGAAATTCAGCAGAGCCACACAGACAGGGAGGCGCGAAATGCTGCCTTCTTCAGAGAGGTACTGGAGGGATGCTGTTGGTGGAATGTGCAACTCTAAATTGATTTTATTATAATGTGCCAGTATTTATTTAGACTATAACCTGCTGGTTCAGTCCAGTAAAAGACCACAAATCCACTCTATAGTCATATCTGCAATCACCATGCTCTTGCATTATGGGCACTCTGTACAGTACTCTGACTTGCCTTGTATATATAAAAATTCACACTTTTTCCAATACCGAAGGTTTGAAAATATTTTATTAGTACTGCAGTGCAGAAGTCTACACAAAATTTTGAAACAATGAAAGGCCTTTGTTTATTGTCTTCCTCATACAGGGGATACATATAGTTTTGGCACTGGTCTGCTGCTACAGATCTCTTTAATATGATAACTGAAAAGCATTTGATGGTTCTTTTTCAAGGTTTGATCTGGAAATGTGCTCCAAAACTGAGGCAGCCCCAAATGTTGATAGCAACGGGAAGGGCAGTTTTAGACATTTGATACCATTAGTCTGATAGCTCAGATTACATATACATCCTAAGATGCCTGAGTGAATGTAGCCTTGGTCAGGAGGAGGTTGATGTCATCAGGTGGTACCCATCGTTCATTGGGTGTTTCGACCCTTATCCACAACACCCTCCTGACGGTGGGTCAGCAGTGGTGACTGCCCATCTTCTCCTCCTGGCTTCCAGCTTACCTCCTTTCTCCTGCTTCATAACCAGCAAGAGGCCCTTTCTGCCCCCCCCCCCCCATTCAAAAAGTAGTTGATGGATCTTTTTCAAACTTTGCGCTCATATTGTATGGGGGAAGAGCTGGAAATGGTCAAAATTGAGGCATATTGCAACAAAATTGAAACTGCACAGCTTACTGGCGGCAAAACAAAGTGTGACTGCAGACAACATTTGACCTTATGAATGTAAAAAGTCTAAACGTATTTGTTGGATGTTAGTATTGCTTCACAGAAACATTATATGGATGAACCTACACCTTAATTTCATTTAGAGCCATTTAGACAAGTTACCTAGAGATGCACCATATATCAGTTCACATAATGGTATTGGTTGATATTCATTAAAAAATCAAGAAATCAATATTGGTCTTGGGTGTCAGTCTTGGCCGATTTATTGCCAGTCAATATTTAAACTTTATCAGTATTTAAAGCTAGCAGCACCAGAGCTAAACACAACTACTATTTCATCTGGGGGCTAGAATGAAAACGATTTGTTAAACTTTTAATGCTTGATTACACTGGTCAACAAATTGTTACTGACTTAAAAAGGTCCTAATCTGTAGTATCTTGGTGTACTGAACATGAATATGACCATGAAAAAATTTTATTGGCTCTCGTTTTGAGGATATTTCATATAGTTCATTTTCTATGTTTCACCGTGTAAATGTATCCAGTAGGACTGTAACAACATTCTAAATAAGCCTAGAATGATGTAATATTGCATCACATTGCATAATACCATCATGCACGCATCATCCAGAGTTTATTGCATCATTTTCTGATGCAACGCAGTACTACTGCCAGGCAGCTCCTGAAGTAAGCTGACATCAGCAGTGTACTATATAAAACCCAGGAAAGGTTGAGCGTTTAAAATATGTCAGACTTCGTGGGATACAGTTTAAGCTACTGTTAACTAAAACTGTTATTTTATCCATTTAGTTGCAATACAGAACACTAATTAATTTTATTAATTATTGCAGATTACAAAAAAACTAGAGCCAATTTTGCATTTTGGCTGTCATATTTGTGTTGAGCACTTACAAATTGATAAGAAATGTCTAATTTTATTTCAGTAACATGACTTTTGTAAAAATTTGTTGACCAGTGTTATTGTTACTGGACTGTTTGGGTTTCAACCTCACATGGTGTCAGCCTTACAATCTTTTTTTTTTTTTATCCCCCCATAAGACATGCTACCTAGGTTGCTTAGGTAACGTGTCCAGCTTTTATTTGTGCAAACTGCTGTGGGTAAAAGTATTTGCAGAGATGTAATGTAGATAACATGACACGTTATCCCTGTGATCCAGGTGACACGGCGCACAGCCCAACTAGTGGCACAGTGGCAGTGTGTGGGCTTCTGTCATGGCGTCCTCAATACGGACAACATGAGCGTCTTGGGACTGACTCTAGATTATGGCCCCTTTGGATTCATGGACAGGTGGGTGCCCCTCCCTTTCAGCATGGATCTGGCAGAGTCCCTCTGGTAGAAAAAGTATAAATCCCCTTTAATAAATAAAACTCCGGACCTCTCAGTTGGTGAGCAAATTTATCTCCTTTATTCGAGCATTCCAGCAAAGCTCTCCCGTCACACTCTGGCACCAGGTACCCCAAGCACCCGGAACACCCAGTTGATAAACCATAATTCTCAGTTCCAAATAAGGACTTCTAAGTCCTGATTGGTCACAAAACACTAACAAACCAAGCTCAGACGTATAACGAACACAAATCTCTCGCTCTATTGGTTCACCTTGGTTCATCAAGGTAAAATCCACCCATTTTGCTCAATTTACCAGAACATGTCTCGACTGCTACTTGAGATATGAATATAGATATTGACATATTGTCATTGAATTACTGTAAATATTTGGTTGTCCTTCGATTAATGATTAACATATTGTCATTGAATTACAGTAAATATTTGGTTGTCCTTTGATTAATGATTGACATATTGTCATTGAATCACTGCAAATACATGGTTAACATATGATTAATATGATTATCGTAACAATTACTTATACATTTGTATTACCGCATAACATATTGCGTATGGCCTACTGCAACTACTTTATAACTACAACTCTTTGTGCACCAGTTGGGGCAGCTTCGATTCCCTTCCTCCCGGGCAGTTCCTCCCCCCCCCTTCTCTGCTGTCCGTCTGTCCAAGATCTGATCTTCACCGTCTGCGGAACTAACCGCAGGCAGCTATCATGAGACGAGGACACACAGTATTCAAAACATCTTCTTGCCTAAGGCCTAAGACATAACAGACCCAGTATGCCTCGCCTCCCGGGCCTACCAATGTCCAATTTCCTTTCCACATCCTCTTTCATGGGACGTCTGTTCCCAGGACTGCCAAATGGGGCTGTTAAATGAGGGAGGCTTTTTTGGGAAAGCAGTCATTTAATAGGCCAGTGGTTTTGTTTTTTACTACCCTAGAGCTGACATTTTGTATTTGTTTGTCACATAGTGTAAACAATGCCTAAGAAATCAAAGGTGTGGCTCCAGGGAAACAGTATGACTACATTTTATAACTATGGCGCACCAGTGCGACTTGCAAATATACCCCTCATTTATGCCCAAATATGCCCTCATATAGTGACTGACCACATTGTCGTATATCGAATGAGATCATCGGAACTCGGTCTGATTCAGATTCTTGGAGGCACGTATAGTGATAATCTTGCTGATTGCTTGACCACAAGCACCGACGCTAACATGGAAGTTAAGCAGACATACAGAAAAAAAGACAGTAGATTATTTTAGAATTATTTTTGTGCCTCAGTACGATTGAATACCTTTTGCCTGCATCTCCAGCCAGTGCTGACGGTGAAATGTGCCACTGTTTATTAGCAGGATAACATTACATTGTTTTTATTCCGTGGAAAATGAAATATTGATCTGCTGGCCAGATTTATTTATGAATTATAAACATTTCACGGGTCATATAAGCAAAATCAGGGCTCTCAAGTCTCACGCTCATGAAGGTGTCGCATTATATAGAATTAATGGATGAGGCACAGGCATACAGAATGGAGTTCTCCAAGTTCATAGCTCTCCCGAGTAATCCAGATTTAATAGCCAGCTACCAGCCAATCAGGAGATATCATTTGTTGTTTCCGGGTAAATTCCAAAATAAGTTACGCGTGATCTCGTTTCAAGGACGTTATAACATGGATGCGCACACAAACGGAGTGCAGACCACGTGGAAGTGGCACAGTAAGATCCGATGAATGCGGTAGGCAGGGCTGTAAAGTGTCATGCACTGACCCTGAGACACACGCTGCGTCCATAACGGATATAATCTCACTCCAAACCTTTGATGAAACTTGAGAGCTCTGGTGAAATATAAATAAAAGGAGCCGGCAGCGTTGAAAGACACTCCAGAAATGAAATTATTTCAAAGTGATTTAGGTTGTTTTGCCATTTTTCTGGCTCATAGGTTTGACCCAGACTTTGTATGCAACGCTTCTGACAACATGGGTCGCTACTCCTACCGAGCTCAGCCGGCGGTGTGCCGGTGGAACCTGGCATGCTTGGCTGAGGCACTCGGACCCGAGCTGGCGGAGGGCCAGGCACAGGCCATCCTGGACGAATACCTGCCCCTCTACAATGCCTTCTACCTGGGCAACATGCGGAGGAAGTTGGGCTTGTTGAGGAAGGATGAGGCCGAGGATGAGCTGCTCGTCACAGAGCTGCTGCAGACGATGCACAACACTGGTGCGGCTTCGACAGCTTTCTGCTCTAGTTAGGACTGTACAGGGAGGTGTGTCTCTCTGTGTTTCAGGATTCTATACCTATACTTATGATCGGAAGGTTCTCGGTACGGTTGTCACGGTACGCCTCTGATTAATATTTAAGGATATTTTAGGCGTACTACAGATCTGTTTATCAAGTTTTGGGTGTAAATAAATGTCTGTATAGTACCAAAAAAGCCAGCATCCGGGTAGATTTTGCTGGGCGTCCAAGCACTGTTACACTTGTTATCTAAAGCCCTGGATATTGCAATTATATGGTTATCACGAATTCTTTTGGCCATGATAATAGTGTAGTGAAAATCTGATATCGGGACTGCCCTAGTTGCCAGTTCAAATCCTGTTACTGGCAGAGTGATGCCGCCATTGTACCCTTAATCAAGGCCCAACGCCGTGCTGTGACCCCCAAACATGCTGTTATCTGTATATGTGTCTGTGCATCTCATGGAGAGGAAGATGGGATGGGTGAAAACCCAGTTTTCGCATGAGTATGAAGTATCACTGTTCTGTATTCTACGCATGATAATTTATCAGCCTATGATGGCGAGAGGGTGAGAGGGATCAGGTGGCACAATGAGCTAAATAAAAGCGGCTTCTGATCTCTGCCAACCTGACTGTACCGAAACCTCTGACCCTCACTGTACGTGGAAGTGCTTCTTGCATTCTGTTAGTCTTATTAGTCTTCCCTGTTCCATAATGCTTTCTCCAGGTGCTGACTTTACCAACACGTTCCGCTCCTTGAGCCAGGTTCCTTGTCCCGAGGAGGGAGAGGTGGAGGCTGATGTTGTAGAGGCTGCAGTGAACCTCCTCCTGGAGCAGTGTGCCTCCCTGGAGGAGCTCAAGGCAGCAAACAAACCCACCATGGACCACCGGTGGGCATTTTTAATTTTTAAGAAAAGGATTTCTCTGATTATACTTTTATATGATTGTTGGACAAATAATGCATTTTTCAATGATAAAATGGGCAGGTTTCAAGTTCTTGTGCTTGGATTTTTAATACCAGAGGTATTAAATACTACTAATACAGAGTTGTATTAATAGTTCTTGGATTTTAAAAAAGTCTAAAATCTGAAATGTATTCAGTTGTCTGTACTGGGAACTGACTGAATTTTTCTGTTTTCCATTTCCCCCCACCATCAGTGAACTGTTGATGATCTTGTCTTTAGCCGAGTCCAATCCAGCCATCTTCCAGCTATTGGCTGGCAAGAAGATGGTTTCCAGGCAGCTGGAAAAGCATGCAAGGCTGAAGGAGCTCATGGATACCAACCAGGAGGATCTGAGGTCCAAGCAGAGGGAGGACTGGACGCGCTGGATGAAACAGTACAGGTCCTGAAGCACAGACCCTACTAGGTCATACAGCAGAGTCCAGAGAGGATAGAACCTGCTAGGTCAGACAGTGCTGGTACCAAGTGCATGATGGTATTATGCCCTATAAACACAAGAGCATTTGCTAGTGGCAGCTGCCCTGAAGCTATAGGATTTAATGCTTAATGATAGTTACAAACAGTATGATGTCCTGGTGTGTGCCGCATTGTAGGAGGCGCCTTGCCCAGGAGTGCACTGGATTGGGTGATGTCCATGCTGTGGAGGAGGAGAGGGTGCGGGTAATGGACAGCACGAATCCCCGGGTGGTGCTCAGAAACTACATTGCCCAGAATGCCATCGATGTGGCTGAAAGTGGTGACTTCTCAGAGGTTAGTGTCCCTATTGGACAATTAGGCAGATACAAGTAGCTTTGGGTCCAGGGGACCCATCAAACTGTACTGACACGCTGCTGCCCCATTGCATGCAGTATCCACCCCTATGGGTGCAGATATTGCATGCATTCCTTAGTGTATTTATCAAGTGCATTTTCAGATTTAATAAGATGCTTTGCTTGGAGATGATTTATAGGGCCAATCAGGACATTGCCAATCAGGACATTGCAAAAAGTACCGCCACAACGCCCACGGCGTCTTATCTTGTATATCCGCAATACCATCTTTTTTAATAGATGTTGTCCTTGTGGAGCTACCGCTTTCTTCACTGATACTTCAGGTTTCCTTATCTCTTTCTGTGTGTTTCCAAAAAGGTAGCATGAGGTGTGTCTGCTAACTCAGCCAGCCTTGCTGTGCTTTTGTTGGGTATAGCTTGTTTTTGAAACGCTACCATACGATTTATTGGAGTTGCATTCATTTCTGTGATGTGATACACTGAAGTGTGCTGTCGAGCAGTGTTTCTTGTCGACAGTTTATAGAAGTCTGTCGTATTGTTTTATATGATGATAAGTTGATATATAGTGCACAGCACTATCTGTTTTGAGGGTTGTCAAACTGATAAACCAGTGCTTGACTTTTGAAGATGACGTACGGTTTCACAGATTTGCATTACTCTGTAATCTCCAAATACGTGCAAAGAAAAAAATAGAACTGGTGAATTATTATTAATACTTCCTGCGTCTTTTGCCTCCAAGGTCCAGCGGGTACTCAAGGTTCTGGAGAAGCCTTTCTCTGCTCAGCCGGACTTGGAAAAGCCTGGCTTGGTGGCTCAGGGTGAGATGATGGAGCAGGGAGAGAGGGATGAGGGTGGGGCGGAGGAAGAAGGTCAAGGGGCCACCTCCAGGCCGTTTGTATGCTATGACAGCAGGCCTCCAACCTGGGCCAGTGAAATTTGTGTTACCTGATCATCATAGTGCCTCCCTGACGAACACATCACTTGATTGTGAAAACAGGGGATGGTTTCTGGTTAAGAATTGTCCCTAAGAACTAATCTGAAATCAGATAATCCAATAGCCCCCATTTTCACAGATTCTTCAGGTGAATTAATGTCTAGGGAGGTAGTTTTTGGCGTAAGGGCTTCTGTTAACTATTCCAAACTACAAAGATGGAGGGGGAAAAGTGAATGTAGGGCCAGTTGGTATGTTTCCTACCAAAAGTCATGAGACACCCATCTGGTTGCAGGAAAATGCAAATTATTTATACTATTAGTGCCAAACCATTACAGACCTTTTAATGGGTGGGTTTTATTAATAAGTTGGAGTGGAACATGGTCCTTCAGGCTTCCAAGAATTAATACAAGTGTTCAATAATGCATTTAATCTGCAATTTGGGCAGGAAGTATGTTACTGAATTCCATATGTGCAGCTGTACGAGCCAAACTACTTCTGTATTTATCAACTATGTACAAACAAATGGTCTCACCTGAAGTGCTGCTGCGTTTCATATTTCTGACGTAATATCAACCTGAGAAGCTTTTGGTGAGATGTAGCCTGGCCTCAGCCCCCTTCTCCATCATTGTGTGTTGGATTGGTTAGAAATGAAGGCTCAGACACCAAGTCCTTCTGGGATCTGTCTAGAGTCCGAGAACAGGAGTGCCCTTCTCCAGTTTCAGCACACACACGCACAAGAGTGTCTGATCAGGGACTGCAGTAGCTAAGAAGACAGCATCATAACCTTTTGGTGTTGAGCCTTTCCAGAATTGTTTTGGTTACAGTTATGTGAGCTCTGTCACTTTCCAGCAAATATTTTGAAATCTTTGGTTTGGACTGCATTGTGTTTTGTAATTCAGTAGAAGCTACAGGACTTGTGGACAAATGTCTTAGGCAGTCAAAGCAAGAAAGAAAGAAAGTCGATCTTTGTGTCGTTATCAACTGTCAAAGTTTGTTAGCTAGGCCATTTCAACACCTTTCCTAACAGAATATCGGTAACTTTTTGGGTAACATTGGGGCATGCTGGGAAGTGAGTTTTACATACACAACAGGTAGACTTAAGTCAACCTGGCATATCTGTCTGAGTGTGTTGACATAAAAGAATCATGAAGGCAGCTGTGTCCACATCCTATACTAATGATACAGACTAAGAGCTGCCCTTCGACAGGTAGGAGGCAGGTTTTACCCGCTCCTATCGTCAGCAAGCCCCGGCACTGATTTAATCTCACTACGGCCAGAGCCGAATATCAGTATTTGGGTTGAAACATTTAATTTCTTTGTACAGAATTGAAAAAATCAGTGGTGTCACGCATCCCAACTGTTTATTCAATGGGCGGCTCTTACATAGGCTACAATTCTGGTGAATGGGTGGGATTTTTGCCTGTTTTAATCAGAAAACCTGTACTTAGACCTGCTCGGAGAGGTTTAGGCATGCAGTGTCACTTACTGTGACAATATACTAAAAGTGAGCGATGATTCATAGTACCCAAAACTCAGAGGTAAGCCTGCAGAAACTTCCCTAAGCCAGTAAACCGCTTTACTACACCCTTCAGAAGAATTGTATTAATTTTTATACTTTAAATTTGTTGTCTGTTAATTTCCATATATTCTAACATTGCAATGTGGGCTTTTTTTGAGCAAATATACAGTTACTACCCGGTTGAACAACTTTAAACATTTTCTTTGACTGCCCAAGTCTTTTGCACAGTACTGTACTAGAGTGCAATAGGAAATTTTTAAGATACTTTTTTTGGGGGGGGTGGGGTTTAGTCATGCCGGTTTTCAGTCAAACTTTTATTAACGATATATTCAAGTAATTTTCCTTTCCAAATTATCTGCCATGGCTAACATTTTTTTAAACATTTAATAAGATATATAGAATGTGGTCTTAATGTAATTTTGATATCAGATCATTTATACAACTTAGCAATCTTAAAATTATATATTTTTTATGAATGTTTCAGTATATGAATTGCAGGATGTGGTTGAATATTCTTTCAAAATGGTGAATAAAGCACCTTTGTTAATATGATGTTTCTTGTGCTTTGAGTTTATGTTCATCTAACTGACTTTGAATAAGATGAAGGTGATTGTAACAATGGTCAGTTGCAATGTGTCTAATTCCTCTAATCAGAAACAGTAGCACCAGGTACCTGATCCAGCACATGCTCATTTGGCCCCTCCCTCTAGCTGCAAGATGGCAGCCATCTATGACTTTTTTTCCCTCTGGATTTTTCATCAAAAATAAAATCCAGGTGCTCTTGCACTTTGGCAGTTTGCCATTATACTGGCGGATTTGCAGGAAATGGACCTTCCCTCATAATAATCAGCAGGTTACGTGTGCTTTGCACCCACCGATGTTGGCCCATATTACTATTTTGGCAACATGCCCGTAAAATACCAGTGAAATACTGCATTATTGACTATAGACCAGGTTTTTGTTGGTGAAAAGCAGCCGCTTTCCGCTGCCTCAAGTTATCAGTGTGTCAATGCACCGGACTCCACCTTCTTTTAAGATCGACATTCCCACGTGAGCTCAGCAAGTACGTTTGCTATTTAAACAACATGGACGCTGCAAAATGACAACTATATCGGGCTCATATTAGCAAGGACACTAGCGTCTGGCACCACTTTGTGCCGGGTATATTATAGGGCCGATTGTGTCGAGCAAGAGCTTTAGTTTTATCAAGGCAGGTTGTGCCAGGGACAGTTGCAACATGTTGTTGCAACAGAGGAGGACATCTGCATCGTTTGCCTGGAGAGTCTCTCTCAACCAAGAGAGTTATGGCTGCAGTGCTGCCAGTGCAAGGCGTAGGCTTACTAGGCACGGGCTGATGAAAGTGCAGTTTATATCTGCCATAATCGAGAGTCAGATTCAAATTAAACGTATCTCTCTCTGATATTGTTCAGTTGTGTTTGTTCAAACATCGCTTTCTGCTGCCTCAAAGTAGCACAGCAGCAACAATGCACCTCAATTCATCTGATTTTAAGACCCACGCGTGCTCAAATTTCATGTCATTTAAAAAAAATAAAATAAAATAAAAAAAATTCAACAACAAAGCTTTCCCAGGTGTTTCATTGTTTTCAATATCTAGGTATTTGAAGAAACTGAAATTCTCATTCCAATTTATTGTCACCATTCAATAAAAGGTTGAACATTGTTGTTACATTGAGAATTGTTCTATCACTGCAACGTGGTAAGATTAATTGCCTGTCCGGCAACATCTTTGCATTGGGCAGGCGTTCTCTTTTCACACACATGGGGGGGAAAAAAAAGATGTTGATTAGTGCCAATTTAATCAATTTTAAAGGATGTTGCAACCATCCCCAGATGCTGATGAATCTGTCCCCATGTAGGGGATATTGTAAGGTTGCAACACAAATGACATTTCAAACATACATTTTTAGCTTATTTAGACATATTTGAATGATGTGGGTAATAAACTGGCAGATGTCACTTTATCCATCCATTCTCTGTAACCACTTGTCCTTCAGTGTTGCGGGGGGGTCCGGAGCCTATCCTGGAAGCCTCAAGTCAGGGAACCACCCAGGATGGGGTGCCAAACCAGGGCTGGGCACGCTCAAGCCACCATCCACACACACCTGTAGCCAATTTCTAAAATCAATTTCAGCATGGGTTTTGAACTGGGGGGGAGGGGGACATGCAAACTCCACACAAGGAGCTATGGCAGAGACTCGAACCCAGGTCCCAGAGGTGTGAGGCAACAGTGCTAATTACTGTGCTACTATGCTGCCCGCGACGTAGATGTAATACATTTCAAGTTTGTTGGTCTATGGCAAAAAGGCTCTCAGTAATTGGGTAAAATGCAAAAACCCTCCATGCCTAACATGGTTAGGGAGCACAATAGATTAATGTACATGAATATGTCATTTTTAATTGTGAAAAACTTGTACAAGAGGAATATTTCAAAAACTATCCTTGTGGCACATGAAGCAGAATAATCTGTATGCTGAGCAGTTGGTTTGACATCGTGACCTCACATGGTTAGAGAGCATGATAGCTTTATATGCATGTATACTTCATTTTTTTAATTCTAAAAAATGTACAAGAGGAATATTTCAAAATCAAGCCTTGTGGCACATGAAGCACAGTATTCTGTATGCTGCACATATAGATTGGCATGATCCACTGAAATGGGGTTTGTATTTTTAATGTGAAATGAATGTTTAATATTAAACTAACTGTACCTCGGTGCACATCAATAGTAATATTATAGCCTAACGTAGCAATGCGTACACGAGATTCTAGTCTATGGCAGGCAGTTTACGCGTCTTTGGGAGGAGCACTGAGAGAGCCTGCGAATTAAAGACAATTTTTATTTGATTTAATCCGTTAAGTAATATTCAGCAAATCGGTTTGTTTCGTTTAGCGTTCAGTCCTAGAACAGTGTACAAGTAATTCCTTCTGAAATCGGGCATCTGAAGATCGGAGCGACACACAAAGAGGTATTGTCTTAGATGACGGCTTCATCCAGCGAGTCCGAGAAATGACTGCGCCTTTTTTAGTATCTGATTACTGTGCTCATGAATGTCTCCTTATTTCTTAAGAGTGCACCTGACCCCAGATGACGCCTTTCGGGAAAAGTCGTCTTGGGTTGGGCCATCGTACATTTTTCTTTCGTTTCAATTCCCAGAAATGTACCAATGTGACTTTCGAGAATCTTGGAAAAAGGTCACTTTGTGTTCACAAACAGCAGGAAGCGACGAGTGATGTTTTAAAGGGGCGGTGACATCGTTGCTTAAAAGTACAAATGGCCAAAATCCGCAAGGTATTCCCAGGGTACTCCGGTATCACTTCTCTGGTAAGTCCACAAGTGGATGCACAAGAAAAGTTTCCAAGAAAGTAACTTTTAATGGTAATTGATGACAAATGTTATTCAATAGTTTACGCAATACTAGCCTACGTGCTGTATATATAACCGACCAAAAATATTACTTTTTATTATTATTATTTTTTGGACTTGATATGTAAAGTGGGCCGTTATTATTACTAACAAGTAATACTGTTTTGACACTTTTTAAAAATGCTTTTGACTGTCAATTTGTTGTCGATGATAAGACAGATTCTATTGTGATGTTCCATTCTTTCCAGTAGCATATTTGACCTATGTAATGCAGTAATCATTCTGGAATTTAATTTTAATGGATTTAACTTTTATGCTAGCCTATATTGTTTAGATTACAGAAGTTGTGACTGTTAGATTTCAGTGATCAGTAATGTAATACGCATATCAGAATATGACTCCCACCTGTTGGTAAGGGGTGGTACTGCTAGCTGTGGTGAAGATTCGGCTTTTAATGCATCGCCTTATCCATCGGCTTTTTCTTTCTTTCTGTAGACAATGGGGCAAAAGGTCAATTTGATTGGACTCCCTTTCCTGGTTCTGCTGTTTGGTGTCCTGGCTCATGTAAGGACATACCTGCACTTGAGGAATCGATACTCTGGTGTCTACAGAATGTGAGAATTGTGCAGCGTAACGAAACACCTATAGAGTCAAGGGTATTCCTCCAGGGGCAGATGGTTCTAGTACATGATAGATAAGGACACTGTCTCCTTTTATAGGCAACTTGTGTTTAAAACATGTGTGATGTTAGCCTTCCTTAACCCTTTATTCAAATATGTGTTAACATCTAAAAAAATAATCAAAAAACTTCGTGAAGCATGGTATCTATTTTAGTTAACTAATTAAATTCAATAAACATGTGTATCTAGTCTGTTTAACACAATTCACTTAACTGTCTCATTGCAGGCTCAAACACTAAACTCTGTTGCTCAGGGTAAGTGCTTCTAGACACTTTCCACATGCTGTTGACATTACTCCTTTTGCTTTAGCATTTTAGCCTTGATTTGCTAATCTCGTTGACCAAGCTCCCCCCATAATCTGCCTGATTGCCCAGTGACTTCTGCGCTACCAGCAACCCCTTTGCAGTAGGACTAATACACTGATTCACCCTCATTGTGTTTATATATTCTGTTTCCACAAATTTATATTGTGATAGTTGCACTTGCACTTGCATCATTACTGCTGGGGACTTCATACTCTTCACACAGTATTGTTTATAAAGCATACTCTGATGTCCATACACTCTGCTAATACTATTTATTATTTGCTTTTTTGTTGTACTGTACTAGTTCTGATAGTGCTTTCATTATTTATTATTTGCTACTTACTGCCATTTCTATCTTTGTGCTCTACCTTTAGTTAATTTATTGTCAGTAAATCACATTGAGTATGGAAGCTGCAAACTAATCTCGTTGTAATGGTGCAGTGACAGCTGTACTTGTGCAGTGACAATAAAGGTATTCTAGTACTACTTCTTCTATTCTACTAATTCGAGCCTTCCGTCCTTCAGGTCTTTAAAGTGTACCAATCTGCAATTGCTTTCCTGCTTGTTTCAGGGACTGATTGTACTCAGATCAAGGCACAGTCTCCTGGAGCTGATAGTGGCTTATACTGGATCCAGCCTTCTGGTGTGGAACAGCCCTTCCAGGTACCATTCCCAGTTATTAAGTGGATAAGTAAGAACATTCAGCCTATATGAAAGCTGCGGTAGAACCACCCATTTTTCATAACTGTTTATCCAGTGCAGGGTAGCAGTGAGCCTGGAGCCCTGCTGTAAACATAGGGCATGAGTCAGGGAAACACCTGTGGCTCTGGCTAAGGGCGTCTGCCAAATGCTGTAAATGTAAATGAACACTCTGGATGGGATGTCATCCTCTTATAGGGCACACACCCACGTACAGTCAAACACTAGGGGCAGTTTCGAGGCGCCGGTAAGCCTGAATTACACGTCTCTGAACTGCAGGTGGAAACCAGAGTATCCACACAAACACGGGGAGGACATGCAAACTACCCACACACACACAGACACACACGCACACACACACATATTTGGAGACAGGACCAGAACCCATATCCATGAATGGCTACATTGCAACTCATCTGGCCATTGTGTCATCATGGTGCAATTAATAAAGTCCCCAACCCTTTTTTTACTGTTACTCTTGATGGCCCTGATGGGGGGGGGAGGGAATTTTTGTAAGCGGGCCCAAATCTATCAAATATCAATGGTGTATTTGGGCAGCAGTAAGCATGCAGATTTTGTTCAAGCTTACCATTAACAAGACTGGACAACATAGCTAAAACATTCATGCTACAGTGGAAATGATTTTGTGATACAGTGGTTTTGTTACCAGTCTGTCTTTATGGGATAAAATGTTTATCATCAGGTGTACTGCGAGATGCTGTCAGATGGGGGATGGACTGTGTTTCAGAGGCGCACCGGTGGAAGTGTGTCCTTCAACAGGAATTGGATGGAGTATAAAAATGGATTCGGAAACATACAGTGTAAGGGTCACTCAAACCGCTATACTGGTTATCTTTACAGCTGAAGTAGAAACTCAATTCCCAAGTTTACTTGTTTGATAGTTAACTCCAAACTGTTTGTAAACTACAGTTTGTAAACTGTAAGTACTAGGGTTGCACGGTAAACCGGTACTGAAAAAAAACAGGTACTGGAACTTTGAAAACAGTACAATACTTTTATTATGTGAATGGCTATTTGTTTTTGTCGTAAAGGAATGTATCTCTTTACGCTCAACACTGAGAGGAATGTCGCTGCCTTAGTGGTGTATGTGACATGGCGGAAAATGAACGAGCAACGGCAAAGAAAGCGGTGCACTTTTTCACTTGGTTCAGAGAAGAGATGGCAGCAGCTTCAGCCCAAAATGAAATACAGAGATGATTCAACTATAAAGTGGATGAAAAAGGCGAGCCCATAAACAGCGCTGTTTTTAAAGTTTCTCGTAAAGGGAGACAACATGTCAAACCTGGCCAGACGACTGTTGAACAAACCTTCCAACCCTTCTAGGAATTCAAAGACCGACAGGTGATAGTTGACTAGTTCTCTCCCCTGTCATGTCCAGGAAAGAAATCAGAGTGGTCGAAAAGCCTCTCCACAGCAGTAATATACATATTCATCCATAGTCTACGGTGATATGCCGTCCATGTCGAGTGACCCGAACGCGCTGATTAATTCAACCAGACAGTTACTCCAACCGCTAATATTAAAGACAAAATGATGCTCGACCTGCTTTTTTGAATAATTTTATTACATTTTATTTTAACTGACCCGCCCGCAAGTTACCTGAATATCATTAAAAAAAAAACATTTTGGTTTTGAGTAACACTCAAAGCAGAGTAACATTTGAGTGTTTCCCTTTTTAGGGGGAAAAATGTAGGGCATCATCAATGAAAATCCATGACAGTTTTATTATTAAAGAAAGTTTTGTTGTCATGATACCAAAATTTAAGTACTCACACCGAATACTAATAGTGCATTTCATACTATGAGTTTATGCAGTGTATAATATAGTAGAGTATATCAATACTAGCTGAAATTTTTATTGATCTGAAATTTTTTTTTGGTTTGTATCCAGCGCCATATTAAGGGGGTACCCTCCAGTATTTAATTTGGCTTCATTTACCCCCCCATAAATAGACCTTTGCCTTTAGA
>JAODKC010000064.1:27433123-27445242 GCA_026777985.1 Mormyrops attenuatus
CAACTGTAAAGTTTGGTGGAGGAGGGATAATGGTGTGGGGTTGTTTTTCAGGGGTTGGGCTAGACCCCTTAGTTCCAATGAAGGGAACTCTTAATGCTTCACTGTACCAAGACATTTTGGACAATTCTTTGTTTCCAACTCTGTGGGGACAGTTTGGGGAAGGCCCTTTTCTGTTCCAGCATGACTGTGCTCGAGTGCACAAAAGAAGGTCCATAAAGACATGGATGAGTGAGTTCAGTGTGGAAGAACTTGGCTGGTCCACACAGAACCCTACCCTCAACCCCATCGATCGCTTTTGGGATGAAATAGAATGGAGAATGAAAACCTGGCCTTCACTTCCAACATCAGTGCCTGACCACACAAACGCCCTTCTGGGTGAATGGGCAAAAATTCCCACAGACACACTCCAAAATTTCATGGAAAGCATACCTAAAAGAGTGGCAGTTGTTATAGCTGCAAAGGGGAGACCAACTCTGCCGCTGTAGTGGCATTTTGCTGGCATAATATTCACGTTTTGAATTCATTCATTATTATGACTGTGGAATACTTTGCATTTATTCCCACAATTTCTGAAACCGAGTGGTTTTTTGTTATACATTCTCCTCAGAGAAACAGTTGTGCCAACTAGCCATCAAAAATTTGTCGATTTGGGGGGGTGGGGGGTGGGGGGGTGCGATAGTAAATTTATTATTGTTTAACATTCACTGAGCTGCGCACTGTGACATCGTGGTTGATGCATTGGTGACTACTTGCTTAAAATGAGGGCTGGAGGTGCCATGTGACCAAATTTGGTAGGTATGGAGTTCCCTAATAAGGTCTAACTCAAGGGCATACATTTGGGTATGGATGGTAGGGACATGTCCTTACCAGTATTGATCTCATCTCTCATGTTTGTCATGGGAGCACTGGAATCCAGAAGGTCAACATGGCACATGTTACTTAAGTGCACCATTTTAAGTGGGCATCCATCATCCTAATGAATGTGGCACCACCATCTTCTGGCACCCTGTTTTTCAATTCCTGCCAGTTTTTATTTTCCAGCCTGGTTAAAATAATCAGACTTGATTAAAAGTTGATTAGTCAAACTGGTGCCTCCCTTTAAGAATAAAACACTGCTCTATGAAAAAAGTGCATGCATCTCTTGAATGCTGGATATCAGTATTTCCTTTCATCTGATTCAGCCACATGTAGTACAGAGGTAGTTATTTTATTTGGTTTATTTTTCTGTGTGCAAAACTCGGCTTTTCCCTTTAATTGGTTTGTTGATGTCAGCTGGAGCAGCTTGCAGCTTAATCCATATATTCAGCTGATTTATTTCAAGTACTATTACTTAAAATTAGCTGAATGTCTTGGCCCGTATTAACTGTTTCTGTGTTCAACACAGATTTGTGTCATTTTAGTATTTAAAAATCAAGCTTATACTCATGCTGGTATTTAAAAATTTAAATTGTTTTACCCCCTAGTATTTCAATTGCCGGATGAAACCCAGACCTGGAATGAATCATACCAATGCAAACTCGTGACAGATCTGGCCACAGATTTCTGTCCAAGCAATCTAAAGGATAACAAGGATAAATGGGATTCTCCTTGGATCAAGTCTCTGTGCAAGTGTGTCAATGGCAACTGCGGATTTCTTGTTAATTTTCAATCTCCTAATGGCCAAGAGTGTGTGTACTTGACTAAGTCCACAATGATGAGCATATCATGCTTAGGAGTGGAGCAGTTCATGTGTCAGGAAGGTAAGAGGATTCATCTCCTTCCCACTGTGATAATTCCATTTTTTTGATTTTAGCAAAATCAAAGCTGATTTGGTACCCAAGGAATGGTCTGCTGTGGTTTCTGCCTTTGACTGCCACCCAATCTACATTACGTCCAACCCCCACCTTCCTCCCTGCAGGTGATGGGCCCACAAGAGGGTGGACCCTTGTAATTCCTTAAGGCTGTACCCGACCAGGTCCTCTGCATAGAGGCCCAGCCACCAGAAGCTCACTTTCCCCCCATGCCTGGCTCCAGGGTGGGGCCCTGGTCTTCTCAATCTGGGTGGGGTTACATGGTCCTTAATATGACTTTCCATGAGGGTCTATTTAAATCGCACATTTTCTGACCGCTCACCTAGCATCAGTTTGCCTTGGGAGACCCTACTATGGGCAATTGGCCCAGACAGTATAGCTCCTTAGGATCACTAAGGCACATAAACCTCTCCACCACAAAAAGGTAGTGATTCATCTTGTGATCATATTGTTGGATCTGTGACCACATGTCTTGGACACCCAGGTGAAGAGAGTAGCTGAGCTGTCAACGGATCACCATCTGGTGTTGAGTTGGATCAGATGGCAGGGGAAATGCCAGAAAGATCTGGAAAACTCAAACGCATAGTGAAGGTGTGTCGGGAGTGTCTTGTAAAGACCCTTGTCCAGATCTTCAACTTGCCCCTCTGACAGAATTTCTTTTGCATACTGAGGGAGATTAGAGACACTGAGCCTGAATGGGCCATGTTCCGGGCCTTCATTGCTCAGGCCGCTGTGTGGAGCTGTGGTCGTAAGGCTGGCAAGGTACTGTAGCAATGCTCGAACCCAGTGGTCAATATCAGCAGTGAAGGTTGCTGGCAGGCTGAAGGAGGCCTTCCGAGCATATTTAGCCTGTGGGACTATGGAAACACCTTACAGGTGCCGACAGGCCAAGTGGAATATGACTTTAGCAGGTGCTGATCCAAAAAGCTGGGTGTGGGAGGAGTTTGGTGAGGCCATGAAAAATGACTTTCAGCTGGCCTCAAAAGGATTCTGGCAAACCATCAGGTGACCATCGGCTTGAGAATGTCATGGTATTCCCCTGGAGGAGCTGGAGGAGGTGGAGGAGGTGGCTGGGGAGAGGGAGGTCTGCTTAGACTGCTGCCCAAATGACCCAACCTTGGATATGCAGCAGAAAATTGATGGATGGATGGATGGATGGATGGATGGAAATTTTCCACTTAGCACATCAGGCCCCTTCTTAGGAAATGAAACCCTGTTGCTTTGCAAAATGTTTGCAATTTGCAAAAACATTTAGCCACTATTACACTTGCTGTTTTTTTTTGCAGAAGATTATATTTTTCATAACAAAACATACAAACTGAATGTGACTGGGATAACCTGGGCACAGGCCCAGAACTCATGCCGAGCTGGGAGAGGTGACCTTGCCAGTATCCATAGTAATGAAGAATGGAGGCTATTTAATGGTGTTCGCAATGATGGAACCCTGTGGATCGGACTTTACTACAATGTGTCGACGAATCTGTGGACATGGTCCAATGGTGACTCATTTACCTACTGCAATAACAGCACCTGCTGCTCTCTGCCTCAGGCTGTGTACCCTCCACGTGACGGTGACGTCTGTTCTATGAATCCACCTTTTGTTTGTTTTAGAGGTAAGTGCGGCTTCACTATTTCCCCAAGAAAACTGATTTTTAATATTAAAACGATTGTTTCCACAAAAAGTGTGTTCCTATTTTAAACATTAGACTTTTCTTGAGCTATCTGTATTCCCCAAATGGGTAATACCTGTGGTTTTGGGACCGCAAACACTTAACTCGTAAACTTAAGAACTATTAGCCGGATCGTTTTCAAACTTTGCAGACACATTGAAAGGGTGGATGTAGATCTGGAATTGATCAATTTGACACAAATCCACCAAAATTGAAACAGCAACACATAGTGATAACAAAAAGAAGTATCAGACATTTGATCACATTAGTGCTATAACACAAAGTATTTTATGGATCTTTTCCAGACTTTGCACACACATTGTATAGATAAATAGCTGGAATTTTGAGACAAATCACAACAAAATTGCACGAATTTCTCTTACTGGCAGCAAAGGGAAGGGTGACTGCAGAAGACACCTGACCTTATAAATGTGATAACTCAAAAATTATTTGACACATCTTATCACTTCACAAAAACATACAGATTAATGACTACACCTGGGGTCTCATTTATCACCCGTGCATATGAACAGTTTTGTGTGTCAACCATACATATGCCTAGAATGGTAGGCCTATTTATCAATATCTCCCTGTGTGTAGAAATGTGCATATTTTTATCGACACTTCTAACCAATATATGAGCAAACCCCTAGCAGCAGAGAAGCGTAACTGAAACAAACTGATTAGCGCACAGGATTCACACACAGGATTGTGGACAACCATGCAGATACGCACCACAGCAATTCCACGCAGCCAGTATGTGTTCCAGACGTACTGTACAATAAAATATTTTGTCACAGCTTCAGGCATTGTGTTCTGTCGCAGCTCCCATTGTTTGCTACCGTGCGGATCTGTTGATTTCATAGTGCAATTTGTGCAAATTCTAAACGTGAAATCTCTATTACAAAGCATTGTGATTTTATATCTGCATTACTTGCGTAAGTACTGTGTGTATATTACACAGCATTAACTGCATGTGTCACCTGTGTGGCACGATGAAGGAGAGATGATCCACGTAGCGGCTCCAAAAAAACAGGGTTTTATTAAGATAACAGAACACAAATGGCGAGTCCGAAAACAAAAGGACCATGAGGGGTCAAAATAAAATTGATAAAATAGAGACTAAGGCAGGGAGCAACACTGGAAAACATCAATACCAAAGGTAGGGAGGAACACAAGAAGCTACAATAACTAATGTTAATGATACTAAATACACTTGACAATGACACAGCTAACACAGGGCAACAGCCACAATGACCAATTGAGGAACAGTACAAAGCCAGGAATTCAAATACACCAATAACAAGACTAGATGGAGGGCAGGTGAGAACCATAACCAATTAACCAATCGCAAAGGACTTGGGACAAAAAGAAACAGGTGGGGACAATCAGATCCAAAAAGGTCAAACAACAAGGGAAATTAAAACAAGTAAAACTGAAGATACTACAAACAGGGAACAGGGAGCCTTAACAATTGATTCAAACTGAAATGCACAACCACATGATAAACAATGAAAAACCACAAAATAAATGTTAACTAACAAGTAGTTGAGGTTGGCCACTGGCTAACCTCGAATCCACAACAATAGGGGAGTCAGGATCCTATGAGGCGCCAAGCCCTCATTTTCATACACAAAAAACATTCTGTACCACAAAAGGCATTATTTAGTTAGGAAATCAAGTAATATGTTGCATTTTGTCCACAGGGAAAAAAAAATCTCACTCGGGGTATCGGATCTGGGTGGGTAGAAGGCATAAGCAAGTGGACGAATATTCAGTGGCCAAATGTATACATGCATTTGGTGGTGAAACGTAGCATTTACAGCAGTGAGAAATTATGAGAAAACAAGTCACTAGATGCTTACGACTACATTATCTGTGGTCATGTACAGAATGTCAAACACCATGACATAGATTCAGAGTATTGTGTCTTGAAATCAGAAATCCTCCTAAGCCAAAAACAAGGACACAAAAACACTGCGTATGATCTGTTTAATCGAGCAATATTTCCTGCTCCGATTTCAACTGGGGAAAATGCTTTAATTGTGTTGAGTAGTTTTCGCATTTCTGCAATAACTTGTAAACACATGATAAAAGGGGCTGTCATGTCTTTGACCTGCATTTGATTTTAGAGCTTACTGTCTGATATCTCTGCTCTGCCACATACAAAGTACATTTTACAAAAAACTTGTGAACCAAATATTAGAACCTCTAAGCTGTACAGCACCATTTTAAAGGGTATTTTAACAAATAACATAACAGAAATGCAAAATAGGCTACATTAACGTATTCTCATTCATTACATGTTTAGATATTATTGATAATCTAGGTGTTTTTTACTGCAGTAATTGATAATGCAAATTCAGATATCAGCCCAATCTTAGTTCAGAGCTTGAAGACATAGTTTTATAACTTGTTTTGGAATATCGATCTTGACAACCAAACCCAGTACAACCAGACATTTTCATGATGTTAATAATTTTAACTCAATGTTTAAAACCTGCTAACTCATCTGGATGGCTGGAGCAAAATGCTGCTTGCGTTGCCAAAATGCACGCTCATATTTTTGATGACGTGGGCTGTAAAAGGATCTCCAGTAGCTGTCCATCACATATACATTACTGTGTACATGCTGTGTTATAGGTCAGATATGGACAGTGAGTCATTATATGGCTGGCAGTGCTGCTCATTCTCCTGCACCCATTATCCTAAACCATACACCCACTAATATCCTACTAAGTCCACTTTCAGGACGTCTGTGCTTATTCTATGTACTGATCAGTTTGCTTCAGTTATGCTTCTCTGCCATTAGTGTTCCTAAATATACGTACATATCTACGCACAGAAATAAATTGATAAATACCATTCGATTTGTGAAAATGTACGTACGCATGATTAATGCACAAAACTGTTCATACTCACAGCTGTTAAATGACACCTCTAGTTTCATTTCAAGACAAATTTCACCAAAATTGAAGCAGCAGCGCTAGGTGGCAGCAAAGGAAGGAAAGATTAGTGGCAGAATATACTTGATCTTGTGAATACAATAACTCTAAAAGTATTTGTTGCATCTTTTTCAAGCTTGCCAGGAACTTTGTTGCCAGGGCCTATTAAATTTTCAGACAAATCGCATCAAAACTGAAACAGTGTCAGTGGCACATGAAAGGATAGCCAGAGAACCAGATTACATTGTCATAAGCCACACAAAATAGGGCTTTTATTACAGATTTATTAAAGATTTTTTGGAGTGGCGGGGAGAGTGTGTAGGGTTTGTAGAGTTTTGGGGGTGTGAGAGGAGTAGGGATTGGGGGAAGAGGGTGACAGGGCCATCCAGGGAATACATTGTTGTTTTTCTGACAGCATCTAGTTTTACTACTTTTTTAATGCCAACTGGGTATCGGCACCCAGGTAATTGCTCACATACCCCAGCTGGGTATCGGCACCCAGGTAATTGCTCACATACCCCAGCTGGGTATCGGCACCCAGGTAATTGCTCACATACCCCAGCTGCTTCAATTTCTATTTCCAGATTCTGATATTTGGCCTGTCATATATAAAATGGCCTGTCTAATATCTCTTCAAGGATAAATGTATTTTGACTGAAAAATTTTATGAATTACTGCATGTTTTTTGAGAAACACGTGGACCTCTATGGTCACCAACCCTGCTTCTGGAGATCTCCCACCCTGCAGAGCTTGCTGTGTTAAATTAGCGCAGCACATACCTCTGCAGGGTGGGATGTCTCTAGAAGCAGGGTTGGTGACCACTGAGCTGCATGTAAAGGACTGAATAAGAACTGCTTTTGCAAAAATCCCAATTTCTGCATTTTTATATGTTCTTCAGTTTCAATATGTGCTGGAGGAAATGACTTGATGTGATTTAGTGCACCTTCCATAGTGTATGATATCCTACCTTGCCTCTTCAGTGACATTGTTTTCTATTGTTCAGGACAGTGGACAGCTACAGTGCGGGAATAAGTATGGAATCTGTGAACATTTTGTTTCAGTTAATATGTTTCCAATGCGGCTTTTCACTTCTGTTCTGCAACAATCAGTCCTGGGAGAGCTCTTTGCTTTTACCCATAACGATATGATTTATGTGTGACATCTTGGTAACAAAAACCATCAATATGTACTAACCCAGCTGACATTCATTTGCACAGATAGGAGATAGAAATGTTGCGTGGACTTTAATGTTGTGAATTCTTTATACAGTATTTGTTGATCTCTTGAGTTAATACCAATGTCCGGTGAAAATTTCATGTGAATAGCCTCATTGGAAATATATTTACTGAGAAAAAATGTTCACGCATTCAGTAGTTGTTTTCCCCACTGAGTATCATTCTAGTTAAACCTTTATGTAATGATTATTAGCTATTTGTGATTACCATATATTCAGATGAAATTCATATTGAAGAAAAGAAACTGTAAAATTGCATTTGTACTTATAGAGGACATGGACATTTTGTTAAGATGAAACACTTGCTAAGAGTAATATATATTGCAAATTTTTTGTTGTATGATGTATTTTCTCAGGCCAGAACTTCACTACAACCACCACAACTGTGGGGATCACCAGATCTGCTGCTATCAGCGGCACTTCAGATTTTGCTCCACAAACAGGTAAAAGCAGGAATATGCCTGATCACTTTATGTATGTTAATGCAACACCTGCCCATATTGCTGTGCAATGGTAGTATTGATTCATTGTTGTTCATTAAAAAAACTACTTTCTATTCCCCAACTAAATATGTGCTATTACACACATCCATTCATCTTCCAGCTGTTTTCCTAGTCACAGCATGGCGTAAGGGGTATCCAGAGGAAAGCACAGGGCATATAGTGTCATGCCCCGCATGCCTCTTTCCCCTGTGTTCCCCATGGTGTGGCACTAACGAGCCACACCTGTTCCTCGTTTAACCCTGCCTCTCGTTTCAGCTCTCATGTGGATGATCCCAGGTGCCTCTTATCTGCTCCTCATCTGTGGTGTATATAGTGCCTCCTCTTCCTGAGCTCCCCAGTCTGGTTGTTGTATTGTTACGTGTGTGATCCTGCCTGCGCTACCCCTCTGGTTACCCTATGCCTGTGTTTCCCTGCCCTCCCTGCCTTGATTTGACCCCTTGTGGTCTGTTTCCTTTGGCCTTTTGGTATTGTGTTTTTGGTTGGAATAAAACCCCTTTCATTTTCCCCCATGCCTGCCTTCGCCTCCATCCTTCCTGAACCATGACATATAGCAGGTGAACACCCCGCCCTGGAAGGGATGGGATGCCAGTACACACACACATTAGGTTTCCATATATCCATATATCAGTACACACACACACATTAGGTATCCATATATCCATATATATCCATATATCAGTACACACACACACATATTAGGTATCCATATGTTTGTGGGGTCTCTTCATTTATTTCTATATAATGCAAAATATGACAATTTTAACCATAAGTAATCAAACAAAATATAAGACCTTTGGTTGCGTTCACAGATTTTCATAAAATTGAGTTTCCCCTTGTGGGGACCGAAAAAAAAGGTCCCCACAACATCAAAATAACAGATTTTGGTCCCCACAACGTGGTTATTAGCATAACCATACACACACATACACACACACAGCTTAGGCAATTTAGAGATGCCAGTTTACCAAAGTGTATGTTTTTGGATGCGAGAGGAAACGGTATTGGTTCAATAAAAGGAGAACATGCAAAGTCATGCATAGCGAACATAGGTGTGGTCTGTAGTGGACTAGCATGCTGTCAATGCTGTAACCCTGTGCTGCGCTCTGTGTTGATTGGGTCACGTTCCTGCCACCTGACCCTGTACTGAGTATTTGTTGGAAGATAGATGGATAAATGGTCTGGATATCTGCATATCACTGAATCTTTATAAACCGTATTTGCGTTGTCTTAGTGAAGAAAATAACTATGTGCATATTCAATTCATCAAGGTAACCTATATTTCGTTAAGGAGGAGAAGACCTGGGTCGCTGCACTGAAACACTGTATGGATCATCACTCTATGTTAGTACACATCACTAATGAAAGTATGCAAACAGCAGTCGAGCAATTGATGATCGAGAAGACTTTCCCTAGCAGTGGAGTGTGGATTGGCTTGGAGCGGTCCTTCCTGGACTGCAGTGGGTCCTGGTTCTGGACAGGTCTCTCAGAGGTTGACTTTACCAAATGGGATAATGAGTACAACTCTACCGCAGCAAAATACTACTGTGGCAAGATAATCCGCAAAGACAACAATACACTGAGGTGGCAGGATGGCTGCTGTG
Organism: Mormyrops attenuatus; assembly: GCA_026777985.1. Classification (NCBI taxonomy): domain Eukaryota; kingdom Metazoa; phylum Chordata; class Actinopteri; order Osteoglossiformes; family Mormyridae; genus Mormyrops; species Mormyrops attenuatus. Next base: position 27,442,867 of record JAODKC010000064.1, read on the forward strand.
AGGATCAGCTGCCCTTTATCTGTCAGGTGAATCCATCTGTCACTTATTTTGTCTTCTTGAAGATCTTTCCAAATTCACCTTGTACATCTGTACATCTCCTCACTCTATTCAATAACACGAGACATTTCCCTGGTGATTCACGACATGAATTAATAAGCTGAAAATTGTTGGTCAAAGTCTGTTGTAGTTTAAGTTTAAAGTTGAGCAACTGCTTTAGAAATACCAAGATTTCTCCTGACGCTGGTGTTCTATACTGTGGCCACTAGGGGAATAATGACGCACAAATTAGAATCCTCTCCAAACGTAGTAATAATACTAATAGTGATACTTTATTAATCCCAGTGAGGACATTCTCCAGATATGTGTGTGCAGCTATTTTGAGGAGGTGAGATTTCTTAGTATGGCTGTTGTATTCTCATTTCTAGAACAAAATAAATAAATGACCTATATGTCATATAGTAGAGTAATGATTATGTTTTCATATTGTAATGAAAAGAGAAAATTGAATGTTCCCAAAGAGTAGTAAGGAGTTGGCTTGTAGGGTCGGCAAATTAATAACCGGAAATGGGCAACACAGATCGCTGCTACTTAACGTGAACACGCTGACCCTCACTTGAGTCAGGTCAACCCCCAAATACCTCGGGAACGGTATCTGGGCTGAAGTAGCATTATTAATTAGCTGAGTTTGGATGGACTCATTTGTGTGTTTTTTTCCCATAGGGTGCTTCTTCTGGCTGACCATGCAGGTCCAGCAGGATGTGATGCCTGAGCTTGTTACTGGCATGACAGCTGGGTCACCTTATATCAAAACATCACCAGTCTTTCACTGAACATGTCAATGCTCCCATTTCTGCAAAATACACTCCAAAATATACATTGTTTCTAACTTTACTGTAGTATGTATGTTAGATTTTTAAACTGAATTTTGATTTAGTTGAGTTATAGAATTCTAAATCAATGTTACATTTTTAATCAGTAATTTACTGCCTTAACTCAGTAAAGTCCAGCAGGATCAACAAATAGGAATTTGTTTTGAAATATTGCTTATTCTTTAATTAAAATAAAGACAATGCAATTGAAATACGATTTACCACCTTTATGAAGCTGTATGGAATTTTTAAGAGCTTTGCTTCTTTAAATACAAAAAGCTAATTAACTTTCTTTGATTTTCAATGTACCTCTGTTCATAGGTATTAAATAATTTATCCAGTTTAAATAAACGCATTTATCTAAATACAACAATGAGAACTATGTATGAAGATGAGCTGGGCAAGTCAGACAAAGTTATTAGATCAATAAAATTACTAGTTGATCAAAACGTAACCTTTAAATCCTTTCCTTTGTACTGCAAACCTATAGCTTCATACTTTAAATATCGATAAAGTGTAGTAATGGTATTCATCTTAAAATTCTTTCTTTCTTTCTTTTTTTTTTTTACAAAAACTAAAACAATATAGACCCTGTCACCTAAATTAAAATTAAATTATAAGAGGAGGCATAAATTCAATCCTTACTAACGCAAACGCCATAAGGAAGGCGACGGCAATATTCACGCTTCCTGGACTTATCCCATCCCCCACCCCGCTCCCCTCACCCTGCATCCGTGCTCAGAATCTGTAACAAGCGCCCCCCTATCACATCACATTACCGGCTACCCACGAAGCGAGCAAGAAAGCCGGGGTAAAAAATACACCAAGAGGCCGACAGGCGCCCTGCCCGCCTCCGATTGCATGCACATCCAGTGCCGGTCCCTTTAGTTAGCACCGATCGCTCTGAACTGAGCCGGGCGCGCCGGGGACGATGTCAGCAAGACCGGGCTTTTACCGGCAGGAGCTCAACAAGACGGTCTGGGAGGTGCCCGAACGGTACCAGAACCTGACGCCCGTAGGTTCGGGGGCCTACGGCTCGGTTTGGTGAGTAGGGGAGGAGATGGGCGCGGCAGTCAAGGAGTGTGGGCATCGTCATTAAAACACTTCTATTATTATGTTGTTGCACCTGTGATTTTCTGTTCTGCAAAACGTTTCTGGTTATTCGTTTCAAAAAGATAACTCCAATTGTAATATAGTATTTGTATTACTATTAGTATTATTATTATTATTATTATTATTATAGAACTATTCAGCTGTCTTTGCTCACAAAGGTATTTTGTAAATATTTTTTCTCATTCGTTTTCCTTTTCACTAGTTCTCCTTATACGTAGGGCATTTGAGGGGGTAGCCTTGCGGCGGTGTCGCTACTGATCGCTGTGATCGGGTCGGTTCCGACTGGCAGCTGTGTTCCCAGTACGGGGAGTGGCACAGGTGATTGATTCATAACGAGTCCGCTGCGGGACGCCTTCTTCATAATAAAATACATATTACTCGGGGTGGCTTTGGG
>JAODKC010000064.1:27445342-27465221 GCA_026777985.1 Mormyrops attenuatus
GCCCCCTCCCCCCCCGCCCCCGCCCGGGCCCCCCCCCAACCCAAACCCCCCCCCCGCGGGGGGGGGGGGGGGGGGGGGGGGGTCGGTCAGGGGGGGGGCGGCGGGCCCGGCGGGGGGGCTACAGTCGTATAAATGCTGCATTTAGTAGCCGACGAACAAGTCGGTGCTTGTTTACTTTTCTCTAACGGCGTCGTGACGCGACGGGGGTCCCTGCGACCCCATGCCTGAGCATCTACGTCAGTGCTCAATAACATGCCAGTTATTCATTTTTTTTTTGTATTTAGATACTGCGGCGAATATATACGTGAGAATTTATTATATGAAACAAGATTTCTACAAAGATGACAAAGATGATAAAAATATTTATCCTTAGTTGGCTACTAAAACGACTGTTAAGGTCTAGTTAAGTCCAACATGGGAAATAAAGACCTTCAAGCATACAGCAACAGTTGAACTGCTTACTAAAATCCGAATACTCCTAACTGGATACTGGATATTTTGGATAATTGTTCAATTCAGTGGTGTTCCCAGCCTGAATAAATAGGCACAGTTCCTGTGTGCTGGATTACTTACAGAAACTGCAGCACAAATTTTTGTACTGCAAATATCTTGACCTGCACGCTTGTTTCGGATCCTTCTGCGCTACCTGTATCTCTGTTTTGTTATTCATTTCTATAACCCAGAAGTAGTCATAATTAGGTCAAAATGACCTGTAATTACGTTTTTTGAGTGGACTGCCACATAAAATATGGCTCGCCGTAAACATGATCGTGTACTAGTTCCCGAAGGAAAAATAAAAAAGAAATCAATAGTACTTATTATGACATGCGTGTATACAGTTCCTTCTTAAGGACACAGTTAAAAGGGCTTCACATGAAGGTGTCAAACTGGTACATAAGTCTGATTTAATTTACTAGTAGTGAATTGAGAGACGATAAATTAAACCTGAAGCAAAATACTATGTTTATAAAATGCTTAGTGTCTGCTGCATACCTGTATGGTGGCAGTGTGAATGGTCTGTACAGTGGTGCTGGATGCCAGTTCATTACAGGACACCCACACACACACACACACACACACACACACACACACACAGACAGTGTTGGATTAACAAGTTCAGGGCCCCCTTAGTTACACTTTCTGTAAGCCCTTCCTCTGCTTCCACTCCCCACAACAATACAGCAATTAACTATAACACTTAAATATTAGCAACTATAAAATGATATCTACAAAGTCAATGAGGATGTAATGCTGTATCGGACGAGAGCAATCACATTAGAAATAGAACAACCAACTCTCAAGCTTGCAATTTCACATCAGTCATATATAAGCAGTAATCAGATTGAGCATAACACAGACCTCACTGAATAACCGCATTTCAATAGCGGTAACCTTAAAACATTACACTCTGTTCCGGTGCGTGTCAACTGCATCCACAGTGTGACTTCAAGACACATTTACCAAAGAAACCATAGACCATAGATAACTTTACAGAAAGAAAGAATATAAAAGAAGTTCTTACTACAGTATGAGAATGTTCTCCTCCATGCTTTACTGGCATAAAACTCATTGATCAGGCTCATAATATCCATTTTACTTAGGAAACAGACTAAGCATGCGCATACCAGAAAGTACACAATGGTATAGAAAAGCATCAAAAATTAGATATATTTAGAGTTGGTCTCCCCATTCTGTTTTAACTAATCACCAACTCGCAACACAACTGAAAAGCAATAAAGGATTACTAAAAATAGTAGTAATAATAATAATAATAAAGTAAACCACCAATAAGGGCCCTCTAATTAATCTGGGCCTCTAGGCCAAGTATATATTGCTGCAGCCAGGAGCTGAGAGTCGAGTAGGAGGGGCAATGTTGAGTAGGAGGGGCAATGTTGAATAGGAGGGGTTCATTATGAGAGATAGGAGGGGTTTATAACAAGGTTTAAGGTTAGGGTATCAGATGATAACAGGCCCCTTGTTATAAACCCCTCGCTCATTGCCCCTCCTACTTGACATTGCCCCTCCTATTTAACATTGCCCCTCCCACTCCACATTTGGCTCCTGGCTGCAGCGATATGCCTCTCCTCTAGGCTGCAGCCTGGGCAAGTCTGTTCATTAATCCCCGCCTGCACACACACATGCTATGGGCAATTCAGAGACACCAGTTTGCCGAATTACACATCTTTGGATAGCAGGAGGCAACCCACACAAGTATTAGTGCTCCAATACCCCTTTCCAGTATGGTTTTAATTAATCAGCTAGTCAGAAGTGTCTTGGACTGAAGGCCATTCTGCTGTGGTGTCCTCATGAAAGTGTGTAATTACTCTTGAGAGGGCCAGGGAGTGGGGGATTGTTGAAGGACCCTCCTCCCAGTAGTCATCATGGCTGGGCTGTTTCTGATGTGATGGCTGGAAGCCTACTTCCATCGTCTACCGAATTCACAGGCCTTGTGGAAGAATTGCCTTGGGTCTAGGGCCTTTAGCATCAGGCACAGAGAGCTGTCCAATAATCAATCAGCACAACACATATACATCCTCTGGCACACTAATAAATGGATATGCAGGTACAAGTTTATATATACTACATGTACTCTCTCTCTTTGTGGGTTCTTCTGTGATTAACGGCAGCACCTATGTTTCTGAACACTGAACCAGATTCTTTTTATGACATGACTTCCTTGTCCTGCATGCAAAAATATGTCCTAAACTAATAAACTGGGTTTGTGTCCTATTTCTGTCCAAGGGTTGAATTAGCTCTATCCAAGCCTGCGTCACCCCTAAGAACTACTCCAGTCAAATGAAAGTGATGGCGTCCCAATTGTGCAACAAGACGAGCGAATATATTTGATGGCCATCTGTGTCATTATGATACAGTTGAGCACAATTCCAGTTCCTAGAACTTCCCTGATATGCTTTATCAGAATCTTAAAAGGGATTTCTTTTGGTCTGGTGGTGGTGTGATATATCGATTAAACATAGTGTATAATCAAGACAATATAAACAATGCATATAATAAAACAGAGGTAGTGAAGTAGAAATAAGATGTGTAAATAAATAGAGAAATAAGGTGAGACAACCAAATGTATGGTGCAAACGGTTCGGGGTTTGTTCAAATGAGCTTAAGAAGACAATAAGTGTATGAAGCTGTTCAGGTTGTGCTTGGTGCATGTGTCCAGAGCCCTTACTCTGTGCTTTTGCTGAGAAAGACAATGGACAATGGTGCAAGAGGTTGGACATTCATTTCTTGGCTCTTTTCCTCATCCTTGATGAGTACGGGGGGGGCTAACAGCCAGTCATTTTCTCTGCATATCACACAATTTGCTGTGGTCTCCACTTAGAGTATGATGGTACAGAGGCAAACCAGATTATAACCGATTCTATTACGCCCATATACCACTTCTTTTGTTATAGCTTCTGTGATAATTTCTTCTCCTGACATAAGGAGTACAGATGCTGTTGGGCCTTCTTAGTTATGCTGGTGATGTTATTGTCCCATCTTGTTGAATGGTGATGCTCACTTCCTTTTGGTAGCTGGACTCATCGCCATTTTTGATGTGTCCAGTCAGGTTGGTGTTGTCTGCAAAATTAAGGAGCTTTACAGAGTTGCTTTGTGAAGCAGGGGAGAGAGAACACACCCTTGTGAAGCACCAGTGCTGAAGAAGATACCATCTGAAATGTGGTTGCCCAACTTAATGGCCCGTTTCCTGCTGATCAGGAAGTCCTTAAAATTATTTTCAGACCCTTTGCTAAAGCTCCAGTTTGTTAAGTGACAAAGCATGTATGAGGCTTAAACCGCCATCTGGAGATGCAGAATGCATACCGAAGCCAAATGACCCAACATGGAGAGAAGTGCCCCTCAGGGATGTGCTGAAGAGCCCGTTGGGGTTGAATGTTTGAGTTTTTTGACTGCCAGGAAAACTGAGAAACAGGTAAAGCCAGCAGGCTGGCAGGTAACAGGAAGGTGCTCCGGGTGCGATATGGCACTGTGCCGGAAAAGCAGTGTTAATGTCAGTGGCTGGTGGGCGGTCCTGGCATTTCATCTGCCTCCGGTTGTGGGGAATAAGGATTGCACCAGAATTGCTCCCTTTACAGAGTTGTCTGCATATTTTAGCACCATAATAGTAATCTGATCATGTAATTTAATAATGTATTAAAAATCTAATTCATGGGTAGTAAACCCATTTTTCTAATGAAATTAACAATTTGTGCACCATCCACAGTCTGACAAAATGAATTACATAATTGAATAAAACAAGTATATTCATAAGTGATTCAACAGTATACTGTAATAATTTCAATTTCCCTCTTAATAACTTATTAATGGATAATTATAATTTGTCTGCCTCTCTCCTTTCTCTGTTCTCTTCCACTCCCCGTTTGTTCCTCCCTGTACTGGGTCTGGGCTCTCCCTCCTTTCTGTCCTACACCATGCACCTCTCATCCTGTTCCCCACAGCTCAGCGTACGATGTGCATCTCTGCCAGAAGGTGGCGGTAAAGAAGCTGTCGCGGCCGTTCCAGTCGCTCATCCACAGCCGGCGCTCGTACAGGGAGTTGCGGCTCCTGAAGCACATGAAGCACGAGAACGTAAGAGAACCCTGCTTCGCCACTGTGCTAGCCTGTTCGTGTAGCAGCCTCGCTTACTGAAGGCCTGTGTTGTAAAAAATACAAAGTTACACCATGAGTGACTTACATGCCATAGTAACTTCACTCATATGTCTATAGATACATTGAACAAGCAGCTTGATGAGAAAGTATGAGCTTAGGGTTATATATAGGCACTGTAACCTCACACACCCATAGTTAGAGGTTTAAACCTCATCCCTGCATTGTGTGTGTGGAAATTGCACGTTTTCCCTGTGTTGTACACGGTTCTTCTGGGTATGATGGCTCACATGCAGTTTGGTGAATTGATGTCTCCAAATTGCCCATAGGATGTGACTATGTGTATTGCTTTGTGATTGGCTGGCATCTCGTCCAAGGTTTACCCCTACCTTGTGACCTGTGCTGCCTTGGATAGGCTCCACCCCCCTGCTTGCTCTGTATTGGATAGATGTTAGGAAGATGGGTCAATGCTATCCTTATCTCACATGCATGATGTGATTTAGTGCACACTCGCACCCTAACTTATTCTAGAAACAATGGGCGTCCAGTAAACACTGAAACTCTTTCTCCGTTTAGGTCATAGGCCTGCTAGATGTCTTTACTCCCGCCTCATCTCTGGAAGACTTCAATGAGTTGTGAGTGCCTGTGAGCCATTGGAATTTGTCCAATGCAGATTTGCTATCCTCTGTAACATTCCTTTGCTCCCCCAGGTACCTTGTCACCAACCTGATGGGGGCAGACTTGAACAACATAGTAAAGTTCCAGCGGCTCTCAGACGAACATGTGCAATTTCTTATTTACCAGCTCCTCAGGGGCCTCAAGGTGAATTCCTACCTGACACCCCCAGTATTACCAGGATACTGAAATTCCTAAGCCTCCAATGCCAATGTCTCCCAACTCGGTCATCAGAGATCCCCAGACAGTATACATTTTTGCTTCCTCCCAGCTTTCCACCACAGTTTGCTCCCTTCCAGGTCTCTGCCATACAGTCCACATTTTTGCTACCTCCCAGCATTCTACCACATTTTTGCTCCCTGCCATACAGTCCACATTTTTGCTCCCTCCCAGCATTCTACCACATTTTTGCTCCCTCCTACCTCCCTGACAGACAGTCCACATTTTTGCTCCCTCCCCCCACCCCTATCGGGGACTGTCTGGGGGTGCCCAAGGACCGGGTGGGGAAACACTGCTCTATGCAATTCCCAGAAGCTGTTTGCCTGTGTAGATGATTTTCCCTTCTAACTAGTGAAAAATATAGGAGCCATTATGACCCTTTTCTGGTGCTGAAATGCCTCATTAATCTGAAGTTGTTCTATCACCATCTGACATTCTTTTTTCTGCTTTTACTCACCAGTACATTCATTCAGCTGGACTGATTCACAGAGTAAGTTCCAATTTCCTTTGCAATCTACTCTCAAAAAGATATCTGCTGTTTTTAACAGATTTTGTGGGTTTTTCTGTAACCGATACTTCCTGAGTCACCCGAAGGCCTTTACTGCATATTTTAATAGTATTGTGTCTGTGACTCTTTACTGGGTTTGTTTGGAAAAGTGTGGGCTTGTTTGGCAGGTTTGACTCTTAACGCCCCTTCTCTGTCTGTTGTCTTGGTTTGCACAGGACCTGAAGCCAAGCAATGTAGCTGTTAATGAAGACTGCGAGCTAAGGGTAAGGTGGAGCGGCTCCCCCGGAGGTCTGGAGGGGCAACCACAGTCCAGCTGAACGGTGGCAGGGACACACTGAGCCAGTGTGCCTCTGTGCCCCCGCAGATCCTAGACTTTGGGCTGGCAAGGCAGACGGATGATGAGATGACAGGATACGTGGCGACTCGCTGGTACCGAGCGCCTGAGATCATGCTCAACTGGATGCACTACAACCAGACAGGTAACTTTATAGAATTAAAAACTAGAACAGTGACACCAGAAACCCATACTTCAGTACCTGTCAGTCAGAGCAATGGATACTACTGGATATCGATGTTATTCGAAATATGATATTGTGGCTAAATATTATTTCTATATGTGAGTAGTGCAGTGCTAAAAAATACCTAGTAGTAAAAATGTGTTTTATTTCTTCTGCCATAATGCTGAGTCACATTTGCATGTTAAAATATTAATGTTTACACTTTTAAAATATTTTTTGTTATGTTTTCTTGAATACCAAGCTGGAACAAAGAATATTGTTATTGTACTACACGTGTCTTTAGAGGGATTTTATAGACCATTATATAGAGTTACTGTATATTCTTTGCATTCCTGTTAAATAGACTTTGGTTGTACTAGAAGGTAATGTGATATGTTACTCACGGTCTAATGATGTTGTGTATGATGTCATGTATGATCTTGCAGTGGATATCTGGTCAGTGGGCTGCATCATGGGAGAACTATTGAAGGGAAAGGTGTTGTTTCCTGGCAATGACTGTATCCTTCACAGAGAGGGAGGATGAAGGAGGTGTGATAATCTGCAGGGTTAGTTTAGACATGGTTGGATTTTAACGCGTCAACGGGTTGTGGCCCTGGTTTGGAGGGGTGAGGATGCTCACATGGGTGTTGGAATGGCCTTCACCGTGCCTCTTAGACATCGACCAGTTGAAGAGAATCATGGAGGTCGTGGGCACGCCGACCCCAGAGCTACTCAAGAAGATCTCATCTGAACACGTAAGAAAGGAACCACTGCTAATTTGAATACTGCTACTTCAGAGATAGCTGATGTTTAACTCTATAAAGAATCACTTTCTGAATTAATTCTCCTAAACCTCCTTTGGAAGGAATGAGCAGCTCAAAGAGCCTCCAGAAATGTACATTCATACTCAACCTGATTTCTTTGGGCTTTTGAGACTGAATCGTGTGTCTGATCTTTGTCCGGCAAAGATGTTATTTTATATGGAGGCCAAATCAGTTCAATCTCTAGAATCTTTCCTTCCTCAACAGAGTGGGGATGGGAAGGTAGAGAGAGAGGCAGGGGTTCCAAAATGGGAGACAGAGGGGAAGGGAATTGGAGAAGGGAGGGTAGTGACAGAGCAAATAGGTCAGGGGAGCTTAATTGTTGCCATGGAGTCTCATTCAGCAAAGTCCCTGGAAGAGCTGCCTTCAGAGGTCACTAAGGGCAAACGTGTCCCTGTCCCACAAAGCAGTGAAATGGGAGGGGTAAGAATGGGAAAGATCTAGAAGTTAGGAGGCACAAAGAAGAGAGGGTCAATAAGTGGCAGAAAGCGCGTCTGTCCCGGTCCCTTTTTTGGTCATATTTCAGTTAATGAAATTGGTACAGATTAAAGTGCAGAAGGGTCATTTTTACACTTTATAGCAGCCAATTAAGATAGGAACCTATTTTTAAACTTTAAGATACCCTATATGAACAAAAGTATTGAGACTCCTGGTCATTACACCTACAGGAACTTCTGTGACATCCCATTCCAAATCCATAGGCATCAATATGGAGTTGGTCCCCCTTTGCAGCTATAACAGCTGTCACTCTTCTAGGAAGGTTTTCCACAGGATTTTGGAGTGTGCATGTGGTAATTTTTGCCCATTCATCCAGAAGAGCGTTTGTGAGGTCAGGCACTGATGTTGGACGTGAAGGCCTGGCTCACAATCTCAGTTGTAGTTCATCCCAAAGGTGTATGATGGAATTGAGATCAGGGCTCTGTGCGGAACAGTCAAGTTCTTCCACACCAAACTCCCCAACCATGTCTTTATGGACCTTGACTTTGTGCAATTGGGCACAGCCATGCTGGAACAGAAAAGGGCCTTCCCCAAACTGTTCCCACAAAGTTGGAACCATAGAATTGTCCAAAATGTCTCATTATGCTGAAGCGTTCATTAACAATTCCCTTCACTGGAACTAAGGGGTCTAGCCCAACCCCTGAAAAACAACCCCACACCATTATCCCTCCTCCACCAAACTTTACAGTTGGCATGATGCAGTCAGGCAAGTAACTTTCTCCCGGCATCTACCAAACTCAGACTTATCCATCAAACTGCCAGACAGAGAAGCATGGTTTGTCACTCCACAGAACACATTTCCACTGCTCCAGAGTCCAGTGGCAGTGTGCTTTACACCACTCCATCCAACACTTGGCATGCGCCAAGTGAAGCTTGCATGCTGCATGCCATGGAAGCCCAGTCCATGACGCTGGAACACAGAGTTTTTGGGCTGGAGTTAATGCCAGAGGAAGTTTGGAACCCTGTGGTTATTGAATCAACAGAGCGCTAGTGACTTTTACACACTATGGGCGTCAGCACTCAGTGACCCCTCTCTGTTACTTTACATGGTCTGACACATCGTGGCTGAGTTTCTGTTGTTCCTAAATGCTTCCACTTTGCAATAATCCCACTCACAGTTGACCATGGAATATCTAGCAGGGAGGAAGTTTCACGAACTGATTTATTGCAAAGGTAGCATCCTATGACAGTACAACGCTTGAATTCACTGACCTCTTCAGAATGACCCATTCGTTCATAAATGTTTGTAAAGCTGACTGAAGGCTAGGTGCTTGATTTTATACACCTGTGGTAATAGGTCTGAATGAAACACCTGAATTCGATGATTAAGAGGTGTGTCCCAATACTTTTGTCCACATAGTGTATATTCAAACTTTGGGATTTAAAAAAAAATGTTTTTCTCATATACCCAGTGGCCACTTCATTAGGTACCTCTACATGGTACCAGGTAGGTCTCTAGAACCACTTCAAGGGTTGACAAGTTGTGCTTTCAGATAAGCCTTTCTGCAAACCACTGTTAAATCTTTGCAGTTTAGACTCTTCTGTTAGCTTTAATGAATCTGGCCATTTTCTCTTAGACATCTCTTATTAACAGGGTGTTTTTGGCCAAAGATCCGCTGCTGACTGGATGCTTTTTTTGTTTATCTCACCCTTCTCTGTAAACTGTAATGTGGAAATCTAAGGAGATCAGCCATTTCTGAGATTGTAGAGCCACTATCTCCGGCAATGACAGTTAGACTGTGCTTAAAGTCACTTAGATCAGGTTTCTTTGCTGATTAAATGCTTAATTGTATAGCAATCGAACCTCTTGACCTTATCTGCATGCTATATATATATATTGGAGTAGCATGTTGTTGGCATTAAACCGTAGGTGAAGCTGTTAAAGTGGACACTGAGTGTATTTTCACTCCTTCAAATCTGGAAGGCAGATCCTGTATGGTAACTTTTGCAACTGGCCTTGCTGACAGTCCTTTTGTGTTCACAGGCACAGAAGTACATTGAATCCCTTCCCTACATGCCCCAGCAGGACCTGGGGAAGCTGTTCCGGGGAGCCAATCCGCTGGGTGAGAGGGTGTCATGTGACAGCAGTGGTGATGCAATGTTTTTCTGTCACATGGTAGAATTCCATTGGAAATAATCTGTAGGATCTTGTAATATCTGGTTAGAGTCCTGTATGGGTAAGTACAGTAAATACTCCTTAGTCATTACAAATGATACCTTTGTGCACTATAAAATTTTCATCTTGCATTTTAGTGACCAAAAAGATTGTGGTCATGGAACTTTATTTTTTGCTATTAAGTCTTCCTATATAAGCCTACTAGATTTACTTTTGAATGACTTAAATACATTTTCTATGGTTATCAACAACCCCTCACCATTTCACAGTAGTACAATAGACTGGCCTCTTATCCCTGTTTTGTCTGATCATAGACAGGATGGGCTTTAACTCGGCAAACTCCTATAATGGATATGCTAGAACTTTCCTCTAAAGCCATAATGCAAATCAGCATTTCTTCACAGTGATCAAATACTTGGGAATATATACCATATCAGTCAAAAGTCTGTATGCACCTGCTTTTAATGCATTTGTATTTATTTTAGCTATGCTGTTCATCTGTATGCATAATATGTATCAGATATTGCAACAACTAAGAGAAATGTTCCACATCTCAAAATTTTCTCACATTTTAGACATGACAGCATTTTAGACTCTTGGTATTTTTTCAACCAGCTTTCATATGTAGCCGCCTGGAATGCTTCTCCAACAGTCCTGCATGAGTTTCCATAAGTTCTAGGCACAATTTGGCCACCTTGCTCTTACTGTTCAATCCAACTTGTTCCAAAACCAGCTCTATACGGTTTAAGGCAGGGATTGTGCGGGCCAGGTCATCTGTCACCGCACTCCATCTCTTTCCTTGTTCACAAGTTAATACAGTTTTTATATAACCTGCTTAGGGTCATTATCTTTTTGAATAAACTAATGATTTTCAGTAGGTGTGTTTAGACCTTTGTCTGGTAGTGTATAACATTATAGCTGTAACACGGTATGAACTGATGCCACTCGTCTCTCAGCTGTGGATCTTCTGAAGCGGATGCTAGTTCTGGATTGCGACGGGCGTGTGACAGCCAGCGAGGCCCTCTCGCACCCCTACTTCGCACAGTACCACGACCCTGATGACGAGCCAGAGGCCTCTGCCTATGACCAGACTCCCGAGAGCAAGGACCGCACCCTGGAAGAATGGAAAGGTGAGGTTGAATAAGGAAGGGGGGGGGACGAGGACAAGAAGGCATGGCTGACCTTTGAGGTCCTGTCGATTATGTGCGATGTTACCCAACTGAGACTGTACACGTCCTCATTAAAATGGACCAGTGTAAGCATGGTCTGTTCAGTCTCGTGGATACCGTTACCATGCCTGTACCACAGAGATAAGCCAGAAAAATGTAATCACTGCCTAACATTACAAAACACATCACAGATACTAATATCCCAGAAAAGCTAGATGCAAATGCTAACTCAACATCTTGATCGACACCCACCTTAAAATCTGACATTTATCTTTAACCCTTTCTTAGTTCATTAGTATTGCATTCATTATGACGCCTATTCAGTACGATCAGCTGGCTACAATATCCGCTGCATCTCGGGGTGGCGGCTGCGTGACGCCACCACGGCAACAGGAATTTTTGTCGTTTTGCATCCAAGAAAATGGGGACCCCCGCAGGCTAAGGCATACATGTCCCAACAAGCTCAGTTTACTGCTCAGCCTATAAGGCTTCATTCCAAATGAATGCAAAGACACTTAATTCGTTCCAGAAATTATAAACGGACATTACAGACATTATGAATGCCTTTGTGTTTTTCCTTCCAGCTTAAAGATGGCTGTCTTTTTGAAAATCCAGTCTTAGAATTGCTGTTGTTCTTTACTCATCCAAACCCACCCCTCCCCTCCCCCACTACAGAGCTGGTGTTTGAAGAAGTCAAAAGTTTCAAGCCCCCTGGTAATAAACAGGATAGCTTGGAGGCGGAGCCATAAGGGGCTAGCCCTGACCCCTTTGTACTTTCTCTGTCTATCCTGAGGACGGACGGCCCCCTTCTCTTGGCTGGCTGTCAGTCAGCAAAGTGGGGAGGAACCAAAGAGACTTCTAGCCAACCAGAGAAGATAGCTCTTCCTTTGGCATGACTCCCACAACCATCTTCTGTCTGTCCATCATTCTGCAAAAAAAACTCTAATGACTATGAGAATGAAGTATTACTTGAAAAATACCTACAGCCAGAAGGCATGCAAATTTTTTGCATCTCTTTTAACTCTTTTTATGTTCTCTTTCCCATTTTGCCTATATTAAGTTGAATTAGTGAGAGTCCCTCAAAAAAAGGCTGTCTGACTCATGTCACACAGCGCACTACCAAGACAGGTGTCACACTCCGTCACACACAAGCTCAGATCAATTCTCGAAAACAAACCATGTGATTCTCATCACAATTAACTTGCTGTGTTATGGCGCCTGGATGGAGGTTGTGTCTCGATGGCAGGCTGGACGTAGGACCAGGCTCTTGGTAAACTGACTATTGAAAAGAAGAAGGAAAAATTGGTCCAAAGCAACTCTCCTGTCAGCTTGGTAATCATCTGCCCTCAGGACCCTGCCTTTATCACACACACGCGGGCGCGCAGACGCACAAACGCGCGCACACTTTGTCCCTGGTCCCCTGCATGTCTGTCGTTAAAAACGTGCAACTCGCTCGCCCCTCCTGCAGGCGACTCCTCCCTTTGCAGAACCGCAGCGTTTGAGCCTGCAGGCTTATTCGCTTCGCTTCATTATTCACCAATAAAGCTACTGGTCACACTACGCAATCTCAATGGATATTGTTTTTTTGTTTGTTTACTTTAAAATTTTTTAGGTTGACTTACAATTAGCCTATTTTTCATTAAGACTAACATGGGAATTATGACTATAAACTTAGAAAGTATAAGGAAGTAATATAAATCTAAGAAACACTTGAAGAAATTATTTTATTATAAGTATGTTTTGGCATATAATTGCTATTGTGACCAATATGCATTTATACAAAAGACAGCTATTTAGTACTACGTTTGTTTATTAAAATATCTTGCTGTCTTGTTGACTTCTAAAGCTCTATGAAAACTTTTTTTTTTTTAGTTACCTTCAGTTTCATTCCTAATCGCGCGAACGCACAGTAGTTTTCAGGAAGTACACTGTTAAGAAGTAAAAAAAACCAAACAAAAACACTCTAAATTTATAGTAAAAGAATAAAAACATTGCAGGGTACTGTGGGGAAGGCTGTATGACGCCCTAAAACGAAGGGGAGGCGTGAGATACTGACGACCACAAGGAAGGGGGAACGGGCTGCGCGTTCAAGTTACTATAAGCAAGAGTGAGTACAGGGAGGGTGTGAGAGGAAGGTGCATCAAGAAGGGCTGGAGGAAGCGTACAGATTGATTTGGGTTAGATCATAATCGACATGTCAGGTCGGATACGGCAAGGCTTTTATCGTCAGGAGGTGAACAAAACTGAATGGGAAGTTCCGGAGAGGTACCGTGAGCTGCGGCAGGTTGGGACGGGGGCTTACGGCACAGTATGGTAAGTCCCAAAGCCTTCTCTGTCAGCGTCGCTGTACTTCTTTGTTTGTGGGCTGACCCGAGATTTATCCAGTAATGATTTGTCAAACCGAAAATGCTAGAGAAACGAGAAAATATCATTTATCCAAAAGGAAAAGATTTTAAATAATCTGCATGCAGGATTTTATACAAATTCTTTTACATGGCGTTAAATTGGAAAACCAGTGTATTTGTGTAAGAAATCCCGGTAAGACAATTCCTGATATAGTTGCAGGATCGCTTCGGGCTGAGAATTCTGAGATTCGCTTCGGATACGTTTCTTTTCAACACCCTTAGTCCCGTGTCTCAGAAACCCCACCGATCTCCTTCACTCCCCGATCGCCGTGAAAAGGATTTCTCCCCCCATTCTAAAGCACTTCTAACAAAAAGTCCCCCGCCCCAGTTTTATTGTTCGAAATCAGCGTGCAGAAGTAGGCGCATTATCATTGATCGGATTCGATGGCGTAACGCGCAAGTGCTTTAAAACTCGTCAAACTTAAGGTCATGACAGTTTTCCGGGTTAACACCGCGAATGCTATTTTAGTAGTAAGTGCAAAGGAAATCCCCGCCTGTTATTTTCTGCTCGACCTGGGCGTCTGGAAACCGCACGTCAGTTGCCGCTGGTGTATTTTCATATTTTCAGCGCAACCTTACCGCCGTAAAACGCACGTGTCGGTGCTTCCTGTAATGTCCCGTTTACAGGGTACGGGGCTTGGAGGTGCACCTGTAGTCACCTTCTTGTTTTAAATATACCGGGACCCAGTCTAGTCTCTCTCCTAAGCGTTCTCAATGGCCCCCAAAACAGAAGTAAGAAAGCAGAAAGTATAAACGCATTGCAGCCAGTGTTGTGAAACAGCAGTTCCTGGATTGCACGCTGCCCATACTGAGGTAAGGCGACACGAAGACATGGGTGGGCCTTTCTGCAAATCCACAGCTACCATTATCCACCCCCCCCCACCCCCCACCGCAGCCAGCCTCTGACAACCACCCACTTCCTCCCCTCTTATGAATGGCCCTGTACTGAGGTGTCTTCATATTCACTTCTTAAGATAAAATGACAATGATACCTTTGCGACAAAAACCTTTATTATCTGTAACTGCCAGAGTGTCACAGACTGGGGGGGGGGTCATTACAAACACACCACAGTAGGGAAACCCTACATTTAGCACAACACGGAAATGCGGCACACTTACATTCACTGACATAACTACACATTACAAACATTATTTACAAGCCACAATGCATGCTGGTCCGCGAATACATTAGCCCCCACCTCTGCCCCAAGGCGTCGCAAATATTGTTAAATGAGGATATTGACTCAATGTACCAAACCATTAGACATTGTTAATAACCTCATTATAATGCAATTATAATGGTACAAATTGTAATGGCACCCAAAATATGATCCAGGTAAATTGTACTATGGCTGTCTATGTTACATCTTTGTCCTTTAAATGTACTGTTTTCCAGTTATTTTATTTTTAGTATAAAGACTGAACATTAAAGACTAATCAAAAACGAATGCTGCTGGAATTACTGCTTTTCTAGGTTGTTCTGCCCCCAAAGCCCACCGGCAGTGCTGTGTCTCAGTTTCAGTTCAGTACTTCATGAGTCTGATTTCCCCAAGTCATGGGGAGGTTCATGGCTGTTGACCACATTCACCAAGGGTTTGGGCAGGTTGGTGACTGTTGACCATTGACCACTAGATGGCCTTTGTCTCCTCAGCTCGGCGCTGGACCGCAGGACAGGGGTACAAGTGGCCATTAAGAAACTCCACAGGCCCTTCCAGTCGGAGCTCTTCGCCAAACGAGCGTACCGCGAGCTGCGGCTTCTGAAGCACATGAAGCACGACAACGTGAGCCCCACGCCACTCCAGCCTTCCTTTTGTCCTCCAACCTCAGTCATGTTTCTGGGCAGCCATTTTGCTAACCAGACACAGTGAAAGCTCCATCCTGGGGTTATAAATTATACATTATAAAGTTCCATTCTAACACCATGCACTCACCTAAATTAACTGGCCTCCCTGGAAAAGTACCAGCTAACAAACTAATCTGCCATGTATATGTCAGTTCCAGCTGGATTCATTGCGCTCTCTATGCATTCCATCATAAATGTAACTAGTGCACACCAAGAAGCTTCTTCCCATTCAGAATGGCTCATTTAAATCAACTGGACATGTATGTTTACCCATTTACTCAGCTTTGTACTTCACCTGGAGTAGTTCAGGGTAACACCTTCCTCAGGGCTTAGGGGTTCCGTACTGATTTTGGTATTAATATTCTTAAAATTCATGTGTCAGGTATTAAACACTCATTAACCAGCGTGTAAACTGACACGTTACACTTGTGTACTCTGTAGCACATATCGACTCAATGCCCCTGTAACCCTGACAATCTGAATAATAATAATAATAATATTAATTATAATGAGAGTAATAATAATTATTTTACTTAGAGAGACACACATACAAAGCATTTTAAATTAGTTTCACGGCTCAGTGTTTTACCAGAGCACTGTGTGCAGTATTATAATAAAACAATAAAAATGATTGCAGCAATAAATCCAGTCCCTCTGTCAGTCAGCTCTGACCACTAATTATAAAAATGTTCCATAGTGAAGTATCTGCATTCTAAACAAAGAAGCTGTCTATTTATCATAATAAAAATAGGAGGAAATTAACCACCAGCAAAAAAAAAATTAAAGAATATTCTTTCCCTCTTAAGTATGTTAAATTCTTTGAATGGCACAGTCCAATAAATAGTATTGCTCTGGTAGTCAGAATTTTAAAAATGCAGGTTCATGATTATTGCTGTGTCCCCTTTAAGATCTTTAGTAGCTTTTTTAACAGTCACTCCCGAGGTTCTGTAACTGCTCACCTATCCCTTTTGTGTCCATGTGGCATGGCTAATTCTCCGAACCTCACCTCACCTCCTCTTTGTCTCTCATCTTTTGTTGGCTGGGAGCAGGTGATTGGACTGCTTGATGTCTTCACTCCTGAGATTTCCCTGGACAGGTTCCAGGATTTGTGAGTATTCCTGCCTGCGTCTGCCTGTCTCATTGACATGCTCATTATCGTTCACCTGACAGGGTGCGATCCAGTTACGTGTTTCACAAGTGAAACCATAGTTCCTGGTAACCGCGTGTGTTTTATGTCATTTACATGCCAATGTAGTGCAAATGCTAACATAGTGGGAACCATAAGCTACATAACAATTACTCATTGTCATTTAATGAGTTTTTAACTGTAATTTGCTGTAAATTGCTGTTTAAACGTGCATTATAACCTGTATTTTACTTAAACTGAACATATTTTTATTGCGTTTATAACCAGTAAGACTGGTCTATGTGGCTCACATTTTCATTCCATTGTTACATGGAATCTCAGAGGTTCTTTGAATGACTGGCTCATTAGAGTGTAGATTTGAACGACGTAACCCCCCCCCCCCCCCCATGGCAGTTACCTGGTGATGCCCTTCATGGGTACGGATCTGGGCAAGCTGATGAAGCTAGAGAAACTGTCAGAGGAGAGGGTGCAATTCCTGGTGTACCAGATTCTCAAGGGACTTAAGGTCAGCCACATATTCGCACACTGATACCAGGCCGTTAACCAACATATACACACTGTCATAAGGGAGCTTTAATGCTCGGGTTTACCCAGGCTGACGCCCAGGGGTCTCCACTAAAAAGGGGCTTCAGCTAACCTGTTGAATAAAATTTCAACCCTGTCCCAAACCCTGATCTGAAGTTCTCCAGATTTAATATCCATGGCTTGCAGAGCAATTATATCAGTGATGGGTCCTTGAGCAAGGTTTTTAACCCCAGAAACTGCTCCAGGGGCACCACATTAACAGCTGATCCGTACGCTTGGCTCTCACCTATATTAAGAGATTAAGATGGGATATGTTAACTAATGAATTCATGTGTACTTGAACAAATGGCAAAGTAGTGTTATAAAAAAAGTAAGAACCTTTCTGTCTCCTTACACAGTACATCCACTCAGCTGGGGTCATCCACAGGGTGAGTGACCTTTGATTTGGGGGTTAAGAGCAGGCTGGCACTTATTCCAGCTGTGTACGTGGCGGGTGCGTCCGTATCTTTTAGCTGATCCAGTGTTTTTATATACCAAAAGGACCTGAAGCCAGGAAACCTGGCTGTCAATCAAGACTGTGAGCTCAAGGTACGTCACCAATGAGCTCTGCAGCCTGTAAGAAATGTATCATGTCAATATTTTTCATTGGTTTTCATTATGGTTTTTTTAATGTTTATAATAGCCGTTGGGATGTTCTGTGTATCTGGAGTTTGTGGGTGCTTCCATCCACATTCTAAAGACAAGCAGTTAGGTGAATGGGTGTATCTAAATTTCCCGTAGTGTGTGTGTGTTCTGTGAGGGATTGGTTTTCCATCCATGCCCCCAAATTGCACCTGTGATAGCCTGTGCTGACTGAAGCGGCTGCAAAATGGGTGTCTGTATTAAATTATAGTAGCAAAGTGCTCCACTGTTCTAGATCCTGGACTTCGGGCTGGCTCGACAAGCTGACAGTGAGATGACCGGCTATGTGGTCACCCGCTGGTACCGGGCCCCAGAGGTCATCCTCAACTGGATGCACTACACCCAGACCGGTGAGTTGGAACACATGAATCATTTCAGTTTGCTATATTATATAAACCCTGACCGTTATTCATCTGTCTTCAATAACTGCTTATCCACTTAAGGGAGAATTCCTCAGCTGAAGGGTTGTGACCGTGTTTAGTGGGTTGCAGAGAGTGTAGTTTAAAAAAAAAAAAACGCCAGTTGACGACTTTGACCGTTGCCATCTCCCACCCCAGTTGAAAACTTTTACTGTTGCCATAATGTGGGTCCTGGGCCTAACCCACTGATCTAGCATCTGTCCTGGAAAGTGTATGGGGTTAGCTGGGGGCAACTTAACACAAAGTCATTCCACACCTACATTAACTAAACACATCGTACATGTTGCCCCATGGAATTTTGATAATGCTAGCCGACCACTAGCTAAAGTGTGACATTTCAGTCAAGCTGGGGATTTAGTGTTAGCCAATATTTCCCATTACATAACCATCACATACAGCCATTTACACTGACAAATAGGCCCCCGCTTCAGTTCTAGGGCTACTTGAGATCAATGTGGAGATGCATTTTCCACATCTCCACAGAAGAGGTTTCTATCTGGGGGTACTTTACTATAAATAGCCACCAGGAGTGTGACTCAGCCATAATGTGATTTTGATCAATTTGGGATGACCCCTAAGTAACGTAGCATGATGTTCATGAGCAGTACACTGTCAGATAAAAATGTACCAATTTGTACCTTTGAGGGTACAATTGCTTGTCACTGGGGTTGTATCCTCCAGGATCTGTCAGTTGTACCCTAGCTATAGGCAAGCGTAGCCATTAGTCTAATTTAGAATTAAAATTTCGTGATTGTCATTGTTGACACACCACAGCACAACAACGAAATGTGTCCTCTGCATTTAACCCATATGTGACAATGTGACATAGCAGGGGGCAGCTAATTCAGCGCCCGGGGAGCAGTGCTTGGGGGCGGTACTTTAGTGGTGCCTTGCTGGTCAGGGATTTGAACATGCAATCTTTCGATTACGATTACCATTAAGCCACCACTGCCCACATTTAAGGTACAGAAGTGGACTCTAAAGAACATTATTGTACCATTGGGGGCACATAAATATTGTTGGTACCTTTGAGAACAAAACTCTACCAGAGCTGTATGCTTTTTTCTGACTGTGTAAGACTCTAACAGATTATGCATGCTGTTTGCACATCTAAACTCTCGATGCCTTCAGCCCTGTTGTGTGCGTACTGCTTGTGTCCTTCATGTTAGCTGGGATTTTCTTTACTGCCCGATTGTATGGAAATTTAGCATGTTCATATTTAATATCGCAGTGGGCTCAGTGGAACTATAACCTCTTATCATTTTCGGGTTTCAGTTTGTGATCCTGGTCCTGTGTGCTGCCTTGACTGGGCTTTGGCTTTACTGCTTCTCTGTGCTAAACCAGCAGTTATGGGAAACTGATGGATGTGTAACAAAATGTGGAGGAGTTTGACACTGTCTGGCATTGATATGTGTGCAGTATAAACTGAAACATCCCTCTATCCTCAGTGGACATCTGGTCGGTGGGCTGCATCATGGCAGAGATGCTGCTTGGAAAACCCCTATTCAAAGGCCACGACCGTATCCTGCTGTCACCTGACCAGTAACGTGTGTGATACCGTGGCGCCTGTGTAGGCCTGCTGTCACCTGACCAGTAACGTGTGTGATACCGTGGCGCCTGTGTAGGCCTGCTGTCACCTGACCAGTAACGTGTGTGATACCGTGGCGCCTGTGTAGGCCTGCTGTCACCTGACCAGTAACGTGTGTGATACCGTGGCGCCTGTGTAGGCCTGCTGTCACCTGACCAGTAACGTG
>JAODKC010000064.1:27476583-27497951 GCA_026777985.1 Mormyrops attenuatus
GAGTGTAGTTATGTGAGCATGTGTGTATGTTTGTATGCATGCATGGGTCTGTGTGTGTGTGTGTGCACCTGTGTATGTAGCTTAGATGTCTGTGTGTATGCATGTATGTGCGTGTGGGTGGATCATCCTCCATCATATAGGCTATACTTTAAGTACTACACAACATTGCTACTAAAACAGGATATTTCAGACAGAAAATAAAACTTCTGCACAAAATGCTGCCTAACTTTATTGTCTACTTTTAAGCTATATTATACACAGAATAGCACTGAACCTTAAATACTGCATGTCAAGACATGTGGGACTACTGAATACCCGACAGGGAAAGCAAAAGCAAGCATTTTTTTTGATGGAATATTCAAGCCAAGGTCTAGACTTATACCACATAGCAGAGAAACATCTCTATCTACCACCGATTTCTCGCCGCGGATAAGTTTTTAGAACCGGCTGGCTTGGAGATTGTCTGTTCAAATCATCGGTAACACCGCCATCACTGCGAGACGGACCAGCAACATTAAGTGGCACATTATCTGTTATTATCTATTATCTATATATATTATCTGTGGTCGCTTTTTTCGGTACCAGAAATCTATACGTTTCTAACTCGTAAATTTAGGCTAAACTCCTGTGACTATCTAGCTAACTAGTGTGTTCAGCCAACCAATATAGTTAGCTAGCAGCTTATCAAAATGTCTAAATGTTTAGCTAAATAAAAGATCGAAAACTGGTACGAACAATTAAGATGACAAATAAAATGGAAAATGGTTGTTGATATTATGTTCAGTTTATGTACAGACAGCAAAGTCTCTTTGTAGATACACTTACAGAACTGCATACAGTAAACTGGGTGACCGCCGAAATGTGCACGTTAGACTCCAACGTCACATAAAAATATCAAGGTAAACCCTAATCGGGTGATCGTCTCCGTTCGTATGAACGGTGGTTGTATGTCCGAGAATATTTATATTTTTGTTACGTTTATGCGCAAATCAAAAAATTAAACGGAAAAATTTATCCTAGGGAAAAGAACGTATTTTTCTATTTCTCTTCCCCCTCTTGGCTGGGTGGGCCATCCTTGTGATTGGGTAAACCAGGCCTACCCTGCCCCCCCCGTGAAGCCGGGCCCGTACGTACCTTATGGTTGGTAGCGGCAAACAGAGTCAAAAACAGGAAACTGATCAATAAAATTCAAATACGTACAAAAAAATAAATAAATAAAACAAAAACTGGAATAGCGAGCAAAAAAGCAGCGATCTCAAATACGTGAAATCTGCGCGGTAAAAGTGCCGGAAACGGATGCTTACCAAGGTAATTAAATATTGACTTCCGCTCGTACATTTCTGTTA
The DNA here is from genome assembly GCA_026777985.1 of Mormyrops attenuatus. Classification (NCBI taxonomy): domain Eukaryota; kingdom Metazoa; phylum Chordata; class Actinopteri; order Osteoglossiformes; family Mormyridae; genus Mormyrops; species Mormyrops attenuatus. Next base: position 27,477,930 of record JAODKC010000064.1, read on the forward strand.
GCGCATTGCGGAATGAAGCGGGAAACAAAAATGAACAAGGCTAGTTTCCAAAACTTTCCCAAAACCTTTCCTCTCAATTCCAAAACTTATCCAGGGCCTGGAAAAATAATTTAAAAATTCCAAAACTTTTCCAGGTTTCCCATGACCGCGGGTACCCTGATGTAAGTCCTGATCTCGCTCCACACTATAGTTTACGGGACGAACTGGCTGTAGATAATTCCTTGGTCATGAGAGGCACTTATTGCTTTATTGTGCCTTCCTCACTGAGATGCAAAGTGGTAGAAGGCACACAAGGGGCACCAAGGGATTGTTCATACTAAGCAGAGACTGTGAGTTATATTAGTCAAATATAATATAAATGGCCAAATATGTGACAATTAGGATAGACTCTTGCATGGCATGCGAATACAATGACAAAATGGCAAGGACGGTGGTTGCACCACTCACACCAGTGGAACTGCTGAATGGGCCTTGGGAAAAAGTGGCTATTGATGTAACCGGTCCCTTCAACTGTGCAATGGGACTGTCGGTATGCTGTCACTCTTATTATTTACTATTATAGTAAATGGCCGGAGGTAGCCTTTGTCTCAGCTGCTACCACAGAGGTGATCATCCAATTTTGGGCTTCTGTGTTCAGCCGAGAAGGAAATCCCCAGATTTTCTGATCTTTTAACGGTTATGCAGAAAGTAGGACAGAGTACTGGAGACGGAGGGTCAGCTTTAAACAACTGCCCAAAGTAGCCGGCCCAGCGGGTCACAACTGCAGTGTCATCCGTAAGGACCGTTCCATCACTCGCCCTGACTGCAAGTCTCCGAGGAACAGATACAGATGTGCGTAATGCTTTTATTCCTCTGTAAGCAGGGCGTGGGTCACTAGACCACAGATGGTGTGTCACCTGCTCACGGAGTTGTCTAACAAATGCCTCCTTATCTGCACTCACAGCCGTCATCTTAATTCCCGGTACAGATTGGAGTTGCCACCAAGTCCTGCGCTGCGACTGCTCTCAATAATATCCAGGGTGCCCTGTGAGATGAAACACCTCCTTCTGGGAACACTGGCAACACCAACACAACCCTCGGCAACCTTCAGGGTCTTATCATGGAAGGTCTCCCACATCACATTAGAGTTGCAAGTTCTTCAAACAAGTTGCGAGCAAACTCATCAGAAACAGCCTGATCTTGGTGTCTGGCTGAGTCCAGCCTCATTCTCCTAGTAGGTGGTAGCCTACTGGATCTAAGCTGAATCTTCAGAGTAGCAACAACAAGTCTGTGGTCAGAATTCACAAACTGGGCACTTCTGTAGACCCTGCAGTTCTGGAGGAGCCTCCAGTGTCGGCCCACAAGGATGTGATCGATCTCCTTCTCCACACCTACAGTATTGGAGTACCAAGTCCAATGATGCGGCTCCGGACAATGGAACCAGGATCTAGCAACTCGCAGTCCCTGACCATTCGCTATGTCAAGGAACATGGAGCCACTTTCACCACGGTCTCCAGACATTCACCCATGACCAGAGGAGTGTCACCTCGTGGGCACCCTTCAATCACTGAGCGAAGTTGCAAGTACAGTAAAATGTCTCCCTCCACGAGACATCACTCACTGCGGTCGGATCATACACTGAGACAACAGACCAGACACCCAAAGAGTGCCTTGGCCTGAGTCTCATAATACGCTCCTTGAAACGAGTGACAGACACCATCAGAAGGAGCTGATCTGCAGAGAGCAGAAGAGTATCATGCTTGTTTGTTTGAGCAGTTGTGAGTTGTTTTGCGGTGGCTGGAGTGCCAGTTCCGGCACCAACCGCCAAAGTAATTGTTTCCCTGCAAGTTGGAGGACCACTTGCAGCGCCGGATGCAGTTTAACGTCATACCCAGGACATACTGGATTGGGCTTACAAAAACTGGGGTAACATAATGTTTTAGAATATTTAAGGATATTGTAGGAGGCTAATTCATTTTGGGAAGTGTGTGTGTGGGGGTGGGGGGAGGGGGGTGTTCCTTGACCTGAGGTTTACTTGAAACGCTTTTCATGCGTGTTGTGTTTGTGGGTGTATGTGTGTTTGTGTCATGCTTGTCCACCTGGCGAGACTGTCGTCCTCACTGCACATGCAGTGATTGCTTTACTCTAATTTTCCTCATTGTGTCGGGGCCTGATAACAGTCAGTGTCACCCGGCCTCATGCTTTCAGCTGCTCTGTAGTACTGCTGACTGTTCTTACGATGACATGGACAAACCAAATGTTTTGATAAATAAATTCTTATTAAAAACGAAGTAGTCTGGTGTGATTTATTTATATTTGTTGACGTAACCTATCTACCTGTAGTAAGATGTGGTAAAGCAGAAGTGTTGGGGGCTCCCTTGCCCAGTAACTCTGGGATTTGCTGTTCAGCTGTCTCTGATGTACAGTTCACTCTGTGTGAGCGACCTCAGCTATAGCAGGCTTAGACAGATTAGGCACTGTAGGCACTGCAGTCTAAAACAGTATTTCCTTATTTATAAAAAGCAAGCTGTGTTTACTTTAAACATGACTAATTTATCCAGACTGTCCATACAGCTTAAGGCCATACTCAGTCTATACAATCTGAGATAAGCTCCTGGCCTATGTGTCCCTGCATTACCTAAAGTCATGGGGTGTTTCTCAATAGCAAGAATGCAAAGATCGTACGTGCGATCTTGGCAAGACCAGTCTTGCTAACTTGCCTTCCAAGAATGAACTTGAGGTGCAATGAATCATGGGATTGGTCTTGTCTGATGAGGATGCAACCGATGTATCCTTGATATTTATGGGCGGGGCAAGAACGACATCTAGGTATTTTTACCGCCCTCTGTACTTGTGTTCTTAGTATTGAAACTGGTCTTCGGCAGTGGAAGAAGATGTAAAATGGGTACATGAGAACACCAATACGGTCAGGTAGGCAGATTGAGAAACACCCATGGAGGATTGGTGGATGAAGATACTCAACTTGAGTGAAAATAAACCACGATGAATACTTTAGTAATTTTGACTTGGATTATGTCACTCTTCCAGTCTTTATACATTTATACAAGTTAATTAAAGGTCTATTGTAACCATATTTCTCAATAGCAGCAAGACTATAATGAGGGACCATTCAAAAAATTTTGAAACAGAAAAATACAACCTATTTTACCATTGTGCATAATGTTCTGACTCAAGGGGATAAAATAATATCAGATGCAAAGTGTGTCGTGTTTCTCACAGAACGTTGCAAGTGTTGCAGGTGTACTGACAAAAGAACCTGATCAAACTGACCATGACACCTGATCAAACAGAAGCTCTGACCTTGTAGTGCTTTTGGAAACATGGAGACCTTGATTATATTTAGGTATTGGCAAGGGAAGGCAGGCTGTGTTCGTATAAAACACCCCAGAAGTTGTGGTTTTTATGCATTTTACGCACTTCTAAAAACAATGAAGAGTCTCTTCCTTCTCCTGGTTCTTGTCTGTCCTTTGGTAAAAGGATTAGGTAATATCCATTTTATCTGTGATGCCACAAACATGGATTAGACATATGATTAAATCGAATTGAGAGTTTTTAATTACTGTTGTGTTCTTATTGCAGATCCCCGCTGGGAAAATAGTTATGATAATCCTCTGAATTTCGACTGCCCAAACAGACAATCAATTTCTAGTATACATAGGTAAGAGGTGTGCTAGCTGCTGTCGGTTTGTAAAATAATTGCTGAGGAGACTAGCCAAAGCAAAATCACACAACCACAGAGAGGTCCTTTATACCTCTGAGTTCATGATATATAATTGACATACAGTTGTGATCGGCGTTGCTTAATTCAATTGTGTTGTCCAGTGAAGCAAATGCCAGTTTCAACATCTTTTTTTTCAGCAAGCATGACAATCACCGTGAGGACCGTTTATGGGAGTTTCAGTGCAAGGACACCTTTAACTCAGACCCAGAGTGCTTCTGGACAAGCTATGTCAATAATTTTGATGAGGAGTTCACCTTTGTGTGTCCCAACAATTACGTCATGACAGGGATGAGCAGCTATCATGACAATAAACATGAAGACAGAAGGTATTATTATTATTATTATTATTATTATTATTATTATTACCACTACTACTGTACTAGTACTACCAGGCATATGAGATACTGATTATGACTAAAAGATCCAACTTGTTGTACTCTTAGAATGTTATTTTCATCAGCTTGCATATTTTGGGTTATACGGAAAAAATGTAAGAGTATGGATTTCACAATATTTTGAGTAAACTCTGTTCTTCAAAGCTTTTTCAAATTTCAGCATGCATATCATGTTTTGCAAATAATATCTATGTCTTTCTGGTCTCTATTGGGCAAGCCTAAAGTTTCAGGTAGTTTCAATTTTCATATCAATGAATCAGTTTGCCGCTCAGTATCCAACCACTTTGTTGTTTTTCATATTGAAGTATATTTGAGTTTTCATTTCGTATTTGTTTTGCAATGTTCCTTATTTGCAGATGGCAGTTTCAGTGTTGCCAAATTTATAGGTACTGTAACAATAACTGTCAGTGGACCCCTTATGTGAACAATTATGATGAGGAATTCACCTGGTTCGTTCCAAGTATGAATTACCTTGTTGGAGCTGAAAGCATCCACCACAATAAACATGAGTACGTATTAAATCTTATACCTAGAAATGGGTTTTACATTTTAAAATTGTTCAAAGTAATCCATAATCTGTTACAGTTTGTTCAACATGAAAGTTCTGACAAATATAAACTGCTACCTTGATTAAATTTATTTTTACTTACAAATAAGTCGTAAAATCTTTTACTGCTTTGCTTATTAAATTAAACTGTTCTGTGTTTTGCCAGAGATCGTCGCTGGAAGTTCTACTACTGCACGCGTACCAGTTGCTGATTCCCAAATGTCTGATAATCATCCACGTTTCTGAACATCATGAATAAACATCATCAATAAACACAGAATGCAAAATGGACTTCTTATCCTTATTTCAGTGTGTTCGGAGTAACCAGACATTCAAACCAAACTGAAAAAAATACTTAGGATTCTGATGTCGCACTGTCACCCATGCACTGCATGGGAATTGGTTGCATGTCAGGGGCTGCCAGGACAGTTGGGAGCGTGGTGGTCACGTTGGCCACATTCCGCTTCTGTGTCCATTGGTTCTGCTTCTGGCCACCATCTTACTAGAGGGTCACCACATCAGCACTGAAGTGAAGCAAGTGGGCAGGTCGATTCCTCCCCCCCCCCCCAAGTCAGCAGAGCAGGTCCAGCCTTATACGGTGTTTCCAGATGTCTGTGAGCTATACCTCCTGCGCTGTGGAACAGCCTTCTCCCCTTCATCAGTACACACACCAGTGAGGAACATAGGTCACACCTGGGTTGTCTCCATCCCTGGTGGGGTCGGCTGGTCAATACCTCGGAGGATGCTCAGGCAGAAGAGTGTGATGCTGAAGCCTGTGTCCATCAAGACCTGGCAATGGGTGAACTCCACCCCCCATGGTGGACAGGGGCTGGGGACTTTATGTGGTTGATGAAATTAAGGTCCGAGTCCAGAACTACACCAAAATTTCTGGATTGATTTGTAGGGTTTAGCGTCATGGATTCAAGGTGAGCAATGGCTTTCAATCTTTCTTTTTTGGGACCAAAAACAATAATATCAGTTTTTCTGTGTTCAGTTGTTGAAAATTCTGGCACATCCATTCATTGATTTGTTCAATGGACATATTCAATGAATCTAAGAGACTATAGTCACGTGGTGACACTGTAATGTACAGTTTTGCGTCATCGGCATAATTATGGTAAGATATGTTATAATATTCATAATCTGAGTGAGGGGGAGCCTGTAGATGTTGAACAGAAGAGGCCCAAGAATACACCCTTGAGGAACTCCACATGTGATTTTTCTTCACTCATTATTACCTACTGACACAAAGCAGTCCCTGTCTTGCAAATATGATTCAAACCAATTTAACATGGTCCCTGAAAGTCCCACCCATTTTTCTAGTCTGTCTAGCAGTATTTTACGGTCAATCGTGTCAAACACAGCATGGATTAAGGGAAGGGGGCTGTCCCATGGAGCAGGAGGTGTGGCTCACAGACATCTGGGACCACCACATCATAGGGCTGGACCTGCTGTACCCACTATAGAGGGAAATCAACTTGCCCAAGGATACCCTCCACCTCGTTGCTGAGGTTTTGACCCTCCAGCAAGCTGGCGACCAGAAGGGGAACCAATAGATACAGCAATGGACTATGCCAAGGGGACAACCGCGCTCCCAACTGTTCTGGCAGCCCCTGAATTCTCCTGCACTACAAATGTGACAGTGCGACAATGGGAAATCAGGGACATCAAGGACAAGAGCGGCACGTCAGGGACCATGAGGACTGTAACACGCTGGTCGCGGCAACGAAACCAGCCTCCACCCCATCTACAGCACTTTGTGGTGGAATTGGGGGACAACTGACCCCTTTTGTGGGGGCATTGTGATGCTACAGGGCTGATCAGGACTAATTATGTGCCATGCCATGCATACCTGTAAATAGTGTAAATTAATATGTGTACAGTCAACCCTTCTGCATCGCAATTTTGGAGGACACCAAGCATGTTTACAATAGCCTCTCACGTGTCTCACAGTGATCTTTGTATCTCACGTTTCTTGTGTCTTTTCCCATTACTTCGCTCATCAAGGGGACCAAAAAAATTGCATGGCTTTCCAGATAGTGGGGGGCCTGTGCCCCCCAATTCCCCCCCCCCCCCACCAAAGGGTTGATTGTGTTTGTTTATTTATGTTACAAATAGTAAATGCCATAGCCGTGTAATGTTTACTATGGAATGCATGTTTCATTAACCGTGAGTGTTGTCTAAACTGTTGGCTCCCATATCTGTGTTATTGATAGTTTAGACTAGATGTGAGAGGTAATTAAAGATTGATTCTCCATTTTAGAACAGCAGTCTCCTTTTATTAAAAAAAATCTCACTACAATACTTCAATATAAAGTTCACTTGCTATACATAGACCATGGGTTTATCAATGAGAATACGCATACACTATATGTAAAAAAAAGTATTGGGATCCACCTCTTAATCATTGCACTTATGTGTTTCATTCAGACCCATTTCCACAGGTGTATAAATTCAAGCACCCAGCCATGCAGTCAGGTTTACGAACATTTGTGAAAGAATTGGTCAATCTGAAGAGCTCGGTGAATTGAAGCACGGTGCTGTTATGCGGTGCCACATTTGCATTGTCATTTCTCCACGGATCAGATGAAGTCCGACACCGCCAATGAACTCTGGAGCAGTGGAAGCATATTCTGTAGAGGGATAAATCATGCTTCTGTGTCTGGCAGTCTGATGGAGGAGTCTGCGTTTGGTGGATGCCAGGAGAACATCACCTGCCTGACTGCATTGTGCCAACTGTAGAGTGGAGGAGGGATAATGGTATGGGTTTTATTTTGGGGTGGGGAAGGCCCCTTAGTTCCAGTGAAGGGAACTCTTAATGTTTCAGCATACCAAGACCTTTTGGACAATTCTATGCATCCAATTTTGTGGGAACAGTTTGGGGAAGGCCTTTTTCTGTTCCAGCATGACTGTGCCGCAGTGCACAAAGCAACGTCCATAAAGACATAGTTGGGTGTATTTGGTGTGGAAGAACTTGACTGACCCACACAGAGCCCCGACTCTAATCATATCAAACATCTTTGGGATGAACTAGAGGGGAGACTGAGACCCAGGCCTTCACACCCCATATCAGTGCCTGACTTAACAAAAAACTCTTCTGGATGAATGGGAAAAAATTCCCACAGACACCTTCCATGATCTTGAGGAAAACCTTCCCAGAAGAGTGCAGCTGTTATAGCTCTAAAGGGTGGACCAACTCCATATTGATGCCTATGGATTTAGAATGTGATGTCATAAAAGTTCCTGTAGGTGTACTGGCCAGGTGTCCCAATACTTTTGTCCGTATAGCATATCTGATGACAGTTATGTTTGGAATGTGTTTGTAGAACCTTTTAAACATAAGAATGACAATCCTGAGTATTTTTTTTTCAGTTTGGTTTGAATGTCTGGTTACCCTGAACACATTGAAATAAGGCTAAGTCCATTTTGCATGCTGTGTTTATTGATGATGTGTATTCATGATGTTCAGAAACATGGATGATTATCAGACACACAGACACACAGTGGCAAAACACAGAACAATTTAATTTAATAAGCAAAGCAGTAAAAGATTTTACGACTTATTTGTAAGTAAAAATTAATTTAATCAAGGTAGCAGTTTATATTTGTCAGAACTTTCATGTTGAACCAACTGTAACAGATTAGGGATTACTTTGAACAATTTTAAAATGTAAAACCCATTTCTAGGTATAAGATTTAATACGTACTCATGTTTATTGTGGTGGATGCTTTCAGCTCCAACAAGGTAATTCATACAGAAACATGGATGATTTTCAGACATTTATGAATCAGCAATAGTTCCGTTTGCAGTAGTAGAACTTCCAGCGACGATCTCTGGAAATACAAGAACAGATTTATTTAAGAAGCAAAGTGGTAACAGAATTTTGACATAATATGTAAGAAAATAACATAAATTTACTCAAGGTATATTTGTTTATATTTGTCAGAACTTTCATGTTAAACAAACAGATTATATATCACTTTGTACTATTTTAAAATGTAAAACCCATTTCTAGGTATAAGATTTCATACGTACTCATGAGGATTGCTGTGGACGCTTTCAGCTCCAACAAGGTAATTCATACTTGGAATTAGCCAAGCTATTTGCTCATCAAAATTGTTCACATAAGGGGTCCACTCACAGTTATAGTTACAGTAGATACAAATTTGGCAGCAATGAAACTGCCATCTGTAAATAATGGACATTGCAAGACAAATATTAAATGGAAACTCAAATCTACTTCAATATAAAAAACAACAAAGTGGTTAGAAACTGAGCGCCAAACTGATTCATTGATATGAAAATTGAAACTACCTGAAACTTTAGGCTTGTCCAGTGACCAGGACAACACAGAAATAATTACCAAAAAAATACATACCATGAGATGTTTGTGATATGCATGCTGAAATTTGAAAAAGCTTTGAAGAACAGAGTTTACTCAAAATAGTGTGAAATGCTATTTTTTTTCCGTATAACCCAAAATATGCAAGCTGATGAAAATAACATTCTAAGAGTAGAACAAGTTGGATCTTTTAGTGATAATCAGTGCCTCGTATGTCTGGTAGTACTAGTAGTAGTGGTAATAATAATAATAATAATAATAATAATAATAATACCTTCTGTCTTCATGATTATCGTCATGATAGCTGCTTATCCCCGTCATGACATAATTGTTGGGACACACAAAGGTGAACTGCTCATCAAAATTATTGACATAGTTTGTCCAGAAACACTGTGGGTCTGAGTTAAAGGTGTCCTTGCACTGAATGTCCCATACACGGTCTTCATGGCGATTATCATGTATGCTAAAAAAGATGTTGAGACTGGCATTTGCTTCATTGGAGAAAACTATTGAATTAAGCAACGGCGATCACAACTGTACAGCAAGTATATATCATGAACTCAGAGGTATGAAGGATCTCTCTGTGGCTGTGTGATTTTCCTTTGGCTACTCTAGTCTCCTCTCACAAGCCAAAGGCAACTGTTTTACAAACCGACAGCAGCTAGCACACCTCTTACCTAGATATACTAGAAATGGATTGTCTGTTTGGGCAGTTGAAATGCAGATGACCATCAAAACTATTTATCCAGCAATCTGCAATAAGAACACAAAAGCATTTAAAAATTTTAGATTTTAAAAATGCACCCATCTAGTAAATGACACCAAGGATTTAATCATATCTCTAATCTACTTTTGTGACATCAGAGTTAAAATGGATATTACCCAATTCTTCTACCAAAGGACAGATAAGAACAAGGAGAAGGAGCCTCTTCATTGTTTTTAGAAGTGCAGAAAATTCATAAAAGTCGGAACTTCAGGGGTGTTTTTATACTAACACTGCCTGCCTCCCCCCACCCCCAACATAAATATAATCAAGGTCCTCATGTATTTAAAAGCACTACAAGGTCAGTACTTCTGTTTGATCAAGTGCTTGATCAGTTTCATTTTCATCAGTATGCCTGCAGCATTTGAAAAAAGCAAGATGCTTCAGTCTCACCCTTCACAAACAAGAAATTACAATGACAACCACAGACACACACAGACACAGACACACACACACAGACACGCACACACACCCCACACACAAGTTTGTAATTATATCTTTGTGGGGATTCTTCATTCATTTATACGGGGAAACCTCTAATCCCAACATGACGACCGTAACCCTTCCCAGCCCTAACCTTAACCATGAGTAACCAAGCAAAGTACAAGACTTTTGCATATTTGGTTTTTTGACTGCATTCACAGGTCTCTGTGGGGACCTGAAAAATGGTCCCCACAACATCAAAATAACAGGTTTTTATTACATTGTGAGGGCCATTTGGTCCCCACAATGAAATATAAACATAACCCATGCTCACACACATACATGCACATACACACACATATTGTACAATGACCAAATCATACAAAGGGAAAGCAGTTTTAAGAAACTTAACTTTGTTTGCAAGATCAAACAGGCAAGCAAGTCAAAGTCTTACAACTACAGTACAGTTTACATAATGTTCTTTTTTACCATTAACCATTAACCCAGAGTGCACTCAAAATAACAATTTGGACTATAGGAATTAAAAATTTGTCTACCTTGTTAACTCACAAATGTAATGGAAATACTGTCAGTTATGGTCAATTCTTCCAAACAACTGTTTTCCTTTGCCATAAAAAAACATACATGGAGCCACCTTAAAATTGGCATATTATTCACCGTCTAACTGAAAGGAACAGTATTTTAACACCATTTTTGGTTGATGATTCACACCCTTGTAAGCACCAGGGACAAAGCATGGAGACAAGCTATAAATTCATGTTCGTGACTTACATCTTGACTCTGCAGTTTCATGATAAGTTCCTGAGTTAGGGTGCCTGTGACCTTCATGATTTCTGTCAGCTGATCCAAGTCTGCTCTCCACAGGTCAAGGGTCAAAGGTTACCCAATATAGAACAAATCAAATGTCTTGGTGAGTTTATAATATTGTTAATGGAGGTGCGAAAGGTCCTGTTTTTGGTAGTTATTGCAATAACCCTATTTTCTATTTAATATAGCATGTTAACTGGTACAGTTGTGTAGGTGTTGGATGTGTGTGTGAGAGGGATGGGGCGACAACAGGCCTACACTGGCACCTCAGCATCACACACGTTACTGGTCAGGTGACAGCAGGCCTACACGGGCGCCTCAGCATCACACACGTTACTGGTCAGGTGACAGCAGGCCTACACGGGCGCCTCAGGATCACACACGTTACTGGTCAGGTGACAGCAGGCCTACACGGGCGCCTCAGCATCACACACGTTACTGGTCAGGACACAGCAGGATACGGTCATGGCCTTTGAATAGAGGTTGCAAAGGTGAAAGTTGTCAACTGATGATGATATTTGTTTTTTAAACCATTGCTCACCATATCCTACTGAAAATGGTTGCAACTCAGCAGTTGAGAAATACTCCCTTAAGTGGATAAACAGTTATTGAAGACTAATGAATACTGGTCAGGGTTTAAATAATATAACAACCTGCAATGATTAATCTGCTCCAACTCACTGGTCTGGGTGTAGTACATCCAGTTGTGGATGACCTCTAGGGCCTAGTACCAGCAGGTGAACATGTGAGCTTGTCGAGCCAGCCCAAAGTCCAGAATCTAGAACAGTAGATCACGTTGCTTTTAGAACATTATTTGACACAGCAAGCTGGCGGCGCACATGGGCGCAGCAGCCCTTTGCTCTCCATTCTGGTGCTTTGTTTGTTTACACTTTTCTTTGACAAACTCTGTCATGTCCACTTTGTGTATTGCTGCCAGAACTTGATCAACATTGCAATATAGATCAAACATTCACAAGCCACTTTCAATGGATTTATAACGAAAGACATAGGGAAAACTCCGGAGATACCGTAGATTGTAATCAGACCCAACAAGCGACGGAGACAACAGAGGGAGGGGCAGCAGAAGCAGGGATGCGGGTCAGGACGACTGGCGAGACTGAAGAAGTAACACCACAAATCTCCGTTGCCAAGGATCTTTCACACCAGCAGGAGATCAATTACTCATAAAATAGACAAGTTGGAGCCACAGATTGCTGCAAATGGTTTCATCTGGAATTGTGTGATGATTATAATGGAGACCAGGCTTCAGCCGCAAATCCCTGACACTACAGTACAATACAGCTAGTGGACTGCACAATTGACTGCCAAAAGAGAAACAAAGACTCAGGTAAGAAGAGAGGATGTGGACTATGTCACAATCCAGGACTATAGAAGACAAGGGACCCAATTGCAAGACACCGAGGTGTTTATTCAGGGAACCAGGCAAACAGAGATTGGATCGATAAGTAAGAAGAGTACTTGAGTTAGGAGATCCAGAGAATTTGTTAAGTGTGTTTGTTTTAAATAAAACCCACATGAGATGTATTACAAACAATTTTAATAAAACATTATATGGGCTTCTTTCCTTGTTTACAAAAATACAACAACTATTCAGTATAGACATTTTCTTTATTCTGAACACAAGTCTCAAATACAGAAATCAATGTATACCTGTGCATGGGTTAAATAAAGCAGTCAGGACATAAAAGCGATTCACTCAATTATGTCCACCAACAGACTCATTTTTTTCTATTTATGGCACTGCTACATACAAACATAAGGTGAAGGTTTTTCTATTCATGGTCAATCTAAATCTAAAACCTATTCAACTTGTTGGTCTGTGTTTTCTGAATTTGTAGCATGTCAACATTAATCAGCTACTGTAGATATCGGTGTCAAAGGCATGGCGAGTTGAATACTGCCCCCGTGGCCAGGAGCAATTCCGTTATGAAAACCACAACACATTAAGAGAACACAACACATTTAAACATCAAGTTTGCTTACTTTTTTGTCTTGATGTTTTTGTGTCATCTTAATGTTTTGCGTTGTAAATGTTTTTGCGTCTTCTTAATGTTTTTGCGTTATGTTTTTGCGTCTTAATGGTTTGCATGTTCTTCTTGTTTTTGCATATTCTTCATATTTTTGTGTTGTGTTAATGTTGACGTGCTCTGGGTTTTCTGGGCCACCGTATACACACCCCCCCCCCCTCCCCTCCAGGGCTGAGGGTGCTCTCTCTCAGCTACAGGACTGCTTTGCACTATTGCGTTCAATTAGTCCCAAAACCCGCACACATAAAAACCACATGCGTGTATGTGCTCGCAAGCAGAAAACCTACCCTCTCTTTGCGTCTGCATCTGCACAACACTCGCTCGCTCACTCGCCGTGAAATTATTAGCCTCAAGACCCAAACCAAATAACCCAGCCGCTGGCTGGACCCACTGTACGTGTTTGTGTTCTACACAGCTGTATTATATGATTACAAAACAAACAGAAATAAACTAAAATTACAGAAAAAATCCTTCAGTTTTTATTTTTGTCAATATATTTCATACATAAGACAATTTATATCCTTTCCCCGTACACAAAGTGGCCCGTTTTTTTTGTGAAAATGTACATCTAATATAGAATTTTGTAGTTTCAAATAAAACCTTACTTGGTTTCATTCTACTGCTATTATTTTTTCTTCCTGGTTATGTTTATGCATCCAATCCTGTGTGTAATATACTGTTATATATGTGGCTGTCTATACTTTTATTTGATTGGTAGCAGAAATAAGAAGCTTACTGTGTTGCCCAGCAACTGCGCGGGCTCTCGGTCTGCCGCGCGCATCCACATCCACGACCCCATCGTGACTTAAATAGCTAGCTAGATGTAACATTAGTTTTAAAAAAACTTAATTTATTTAGTCAGTTTTGTGAAATGGGGCGGAGCGACGGGCGAGTAGGACAACAAAACAATATTGGACCGAAGAGGCGATTTATAACGTACAACGCAGAAGGGAATTGGTTCTTGCACGGAAAGTGGAAGGGCCGAGTAGTTCTTTCTGTTACCTTAATTTTCCGTTTTAATAGTTAATAAAAAATATACAGAATGAAAGAAGAAGCATCAATAATAGTTCAACGCTACTTCCCTACTGGCTGGACTAACCCCTCGCTTCTCTCTGATTGTTTCTGCAAAAAATGATTGACAGCTGTTCTCCTGTCTGGTTCTTTTGTCCTCTTACCTGCAGTGGCACCTGCTGGCCACTTATTGCATTACATTATTATTACCCAAACTTGATTCAAATGAAATATGACATGTTTGATAGGTAGCATGGTGACGTTGCACTTCAAGGACTGAGGTAGAGACCTAGTCTCAGCTCTCTGTGTGTGGACTCTCATATTAAAGTGTCCCCCACAGTCCAAAGAAGTGCCCTGCAGGTGTCACTATTGAAGACCTGCACAAGTCGAACGCACCCAGAGATTCGATTGCTTAGCCTTGGTATCCCGGATGTATAACTCGTATTTTTAACCTTGTATTTTTGCACGTGAATTCGGACCATCGAATCGGAGCAACTTTGAAATGTTGTCTTTGAATTTTTGAAACTTGAGTTTTTTTGTAATTTGTATCTTTAAACCCTTTTTATCGTGAATTTGTGAACATGGAAAAATAGCAGTGAAACTGCATTATAGAAAATCTGAAGACTGTAATTCAGAAGTAAAACAAAAATCTGATGCATATTTCCAATGCATAAATATTCAATGTTAGAATTTCAGTGGCATATAAAATTCAAATTGTGATGAGACAGATTTACTTCCATACCCGCACCGAAAAATTTCGGTACGAATACGTGTACCGTTACACTTCTAATACACACATACACACGCAGTTTAGAGACACTAATTATAGTAACTGCACACTAACTGGGGGTGGAACAAAGAGAGCCAGGAGGAGGGGGGGGAAGGTACTGGTACTTTTCAAATTACCACCCCTGGAGGTGTGAGGTAACAGGGCTACCCTCTGAGCCACGCAATAATACTATGTTATTTCCTTACATTTATTGGGGTAACAGCCTGTGTCTCAATCACCGTGATCCTACAGACCTACACCTTCATGATTACTGCTGCAGCAGGAAGCCGGTGGCAGAAAGCTGTTAACTTTGCACAATGTTTGTGTTGACACAGCACCTGAGATTCTGTGTATTTTGTATAAGACAATGCTTTTCCCATCATTCCCCACCATCAGCTATCTTTGGCCTAAAGAAATGAGTTCAAGCAAAGGGTAATGAATGTTAAGTGGGATCTAAAATGCCTTATGAAGATGGTGCGCCCAGGTCAACAGACTGCATTCTGCATGCCACAGTTAGGAGCTGCCTTTTTATGAATTAACTGTTTACTAGGCCTGGCCATGTGTGTTTATTTCTAATGTTCCTGTGAATTTTGCTCACCATTTCCATCATAAAGGCACATGTGATGTAACCAACGAGAGTGTGTCCCATCCTGACTTGAGTACTAGGTAATGTGTATAAAGCAAATATTGCATACCTGTTAGCAACCTAACATTAAAAATGTGCAGATAAACTCAAAACTAGAATTTTAAAAAAATATATTTAAATTATTTTCAGTTATTTAAAATTTTAATTTCTTTTTGACAGAAATATCTCTTTAAAGCAACAACTCATTTGAACAGATTTGATTTTTGACTTTGAAGGCTTGCTAGGAGTTGGGTATCTAATTTATTACGGTAAATTGGTCTTTATTGGGATAGTCCTGAGCACAGTCCATGGTCTCAGGCACAAGGGCACACCCTGAACTGCACACATACATGTGCTTGACCAGTTTTTCTGCTTGCCAGTCCTTCCCTTTTCACCAGGTGAGCCTTGGGTTGGTCAGTTCTCGCCGGACTTGTGCTGACTGCGGACTATGCGCTACCAAGCAGGACCAAGTGCAATAGGCAGGCGCCAAGACACAGGGCATTGATCAAAATCAGAGTGAAAAAATCAGAAACTGATTCAAAAACCACTGACTAAAAAACTTCAACAGGAAGGTTTGTGTGTAATAAAACAAATCTCAAGACTGAGGAAGGAGATGTTGACCTGAATGAGCTGATTGCAGATGTGGGTGATTAGACATTAGGATCATCTGGAGGTGGGCGTGGCAATGGGGGAATGATCATGCTGGCGGCCGGTGATTAATGAACTGGATTCTGGACCGGATGTGACAAATAATTCCACTGAAACCTATATCTATTTTAACTCTAACACCTTGATGTTGCAACAAAGTTAACTAAATAAGTATATAAATATGGGCTGTAAATACAGGAACCCTTTGAAGCACTATGTCAAGAACACTATTCTTCTTATTTACACAAGTTATTCACTTAAGAGAGACCTTTACCAAGACCTGGATTATATATGATCGATTATAAATACACTCTTAGATATTTACTCAGCAAATTCAAGTCCAATATCTTGGCCAGGAGTACAAAAAATTCTTTCTTGGCCCTGGGTAATTTAAAGCATTAAATCCCGATCAGGCAGTTCCCTACCCAAATCTTCACTATGGAGACGAATAAATGTTTGTGTCACAGAGACAGAGTCTGCGTTTTGGGTTCACTCCCATTGTATGTCCATTGGTGTCTGTTGTAATAAACCTTCAGATTTACCTAAAGAGAGTCTTACTTCTTTCACTTGATCTAGTGCAGGTTTATCAATGACCACTCTTACAGTAGTTCAATGATATGTGAAATTTCCCATAAAATGTATGTTCTTTGCTCATTGCTCTTGGAGAGCTGATGGAAAATGGGATTAATAGACAAGGCAATAAACTCAACCTGGCACAAGAGTGGAGATGTGTCAGATGGGCCAATCAAAATAAAATATATATTACCAAACTACATCATAGCCTGGATAACGGACTGTTGCCTTCAGCTTAAATATCACCGTGGCTGAACTTCTTGTCTTCCCTGCCAGCCAGGCCATTATGACATCACTGTTAATCATGGATTATCCACACTGTCTCCTTCAAGGTCTGACAGTAACATAGGGATATTGATAGATGACCAGCTGTGCTTTGCTGAGCACTTAACAGTGCTCCCCTGATCTTGCAGCTTTACCCTGTATAGTGTATAACATCATGAAGATCAGACCTATTCTATCTGAGTAATAATAATAATAAATGATACTTTATTAATCCCCATAGGGAAACTGTGTTTTATGCCTTCCTCAGTTTGCTCTTTGCAGAGTAAGTTGCCCGCAAAGGGCTGCCACCTGCCGCAGCGCCCAGGGAGCTGGGGGTTAAGGGCCTTGCTCAAGGACCTGCAGATGTGCTGAGGTTAGGTTTGAACCAACACCCTTATGACTACAAGCACACAGGTTTAGCCCACTGAGCAACACACTGCCCTGGAGTATACAGCTCAGCTTCTAGTCCAGACACTTGTTGCCTCACAACTAGACTACTGCAACTCTCTACTAGCAGGTCTACCAGCTTGTGCTGTCAGACCGTTGCAGATGATTCAAGATACAGCAGCGCATGTGATATTCATTCAGCCTAAACCTTCTCATGCAAGACTGCTCCTTGTCTCTCGTCAGCAGCTCCTTATTGGCGCTCACATCAAGTTCAAGTCCTTGGTGCTGGCTTAGAGGTTCATCACTGCACAGGCATCCATCTCCATCAAAAGTTTTCTCAAGGCCTAAGTCCCATCTCACCCCCTTTGGTCAGCAAATCAACGCCGTTTGGGCCTCATGAGTCACTCTAGATGGTTCTCTTGTGTGGTTTCCTGATGGTGGAATTATCAGACTCCCTCTTCATCTTCAAGAAACACCCCAAGACCCATGTGTTTCATAAATATCTTATCTAGCCTGGTGCCTCTTTATCTTCCCTGAATGGTGCACTTATGTTGTACTTCTGGTTTTGAATCGTCTTATTAGGTTCTAGCCTTCTCAGTACTGCTTACACTTGTACCTGGACATTCATTGGAAGCTCAGCTGTACTTGATAAGTCCAGTGCTGGGTCCAAAACAAAATCACTAAGAGTGCATATGGATGACTAGTTTCTGTTTTGTGTGTGTGTGTGTGTGTTACGTTTTTAGATAGATTTATTTTTATAACGTCTGTCATGGTTTATTGGAATATTTAATCTCAAATGACAATGTAATCGACACGCGGCACAGTGTTCTATATTTTATGTGATCTACATGCAAGTAAATTTGCTAAAGATAGGTGACGTGACACAGGGCTGAACCTCTCTGATAATGTGCTTAATGCCTTTGTTTGTACTGGCAGAAGCTAAACAAAGCATGAAGCATGACCCCCCCTTGCTTTGAGAAACTTACTGTAAGTACAACAATGTCCTTTTTCCTGATAAGGTTTAAATAGCTTGTTTTTATTTGCAAGGCTTGTCATTTATACAAATGTGAACACAGACTCCCTCAGCAACAGGTATTTAACTATTATTCATATAGTATTTGATATTACTTTAGGTAAGAGTTTTAAAACTGGTGCTACCATTTGCAGGGGCTTAGGAGTTAGCATTGGTGCCTCATGTTTCCAGTATTATGGGCTTGAATCCAACACCCATTTGGCAGGTATGAAGTTTGCATGTTCTCTCCAGAGTCCAAAAACATGCCGTTAGATTAACTGACATGAAAATCGCCATACATGTGCATGTATGTGACCCGTAATGGATTAGCGTCCCATCCGGGGTGTCCCCCTGCTTTGTGTCCCGTAATGGATTGGCGTCCCATCCGGGGTGTCCCCCTGCTTTGTGTCCCGTAATGGATTGGCGTCCCATCTGGGGTGTCCCCCTGCTTTGTGTCCCGTAATGGATTGGCGTCCCATCCGGGGTGTACCCCTGCCTTGTGTCCCATAATGGATTGGCGTCCCATCCGGGGTGTCCCCCTGCTTTGTGTCCCGTAATGGATTGGCGTCCCATCCGGGGTGTACCCCTGTCTTGTGTCCAGTAATTGATTGACGTCCCATCCAGGGTGTACCCCTGTCTTGTGTCCCGTAATGGATTGGCGTCCCATCTGGGGTGTACCCCTGGCTTGTGTCCCATAATGGATTGGCGTCCCATCCGGGGTGTCCCCCTGCTTTGTGTCCCGTAATGGATTAGCGTCCCATCCGGGGTGTACCCCTGTCTTGTGTCCAGTAATTGATTGGCGTCCCATCCAGGGTGTACCCCTGCCTTGTGTCCCATAATGGATTGGCGCCCCATCTGGGGTGTACCCCTGCCTTGTGTCCCATAATGGATTGGCGTCCCATCCGGGGTGTCCCCCTGCTTTGTGTCCCGTAATGGATTGGCGTCCCATCCGGGGTGTACCCCTGTCTTGTGTCCAGTAATTGATTGACGTCCCATCCAGGGTGTACCCCTGTCTTGTGTCCCGTAATGGATTGGCGTCCCATCTGGGGTGTACCCCTGGCTTGTGTCCCATAATGGATTGGCGTCCCATCCGGGGTGTCCCCCTGCTTTGTGTCCCGTAATGGATTAGCGTCCCATCCGGGGTGTACCCCTGTCTTGTGTCCAGTAATTGATTGGCGTCCCATCCAGGGTGTACCCCCGCTTTGTGTCCCGTAATGGATTGGCGTCCCATCCGGGGTGTCCCCCTGCCTCGTGCCCAGACCCCCCCTGTGACCCTGGCCAGGATGAGTAGAAAGAAGATGACCAAAACCATTTAAAAGCATCAGTTTTTGTATATTAGCCTGCCACCGAACATAAGATGTTAAAGATTAGAAGTGGCTTCTTATGTACAATCTGGGCAATCACTTTACAATTAGGCTCCCTTTTGCCTCTAATAAATGGTAGTAGCTCATTATTAATAATAATATAATAAATATATAATAAATAATAAACTATATGTCACGGCGACGGGCTGGCGAACGGGTGAAGGAGGCGAGGGAGTCCAGAGTACGGGGTAAACGGGGTTTATTCTGGGTAGACAGACAACCAAGGCAGCACACGGGAGATGGGAAGCAGCGAACATCGACAATCCACGTAACGTTAATGACAGATCTCGGGAAGACTAGA
>JAODKC010000064.1:27502401-27526689 GCA_026777985.1 Mormyrops attenuatus
AAAGAACAAACTGTATCATTTGAAAGTTCTCAAGTTCATTATCAGAATTAAGCACGTACTGTAATCGAAAGAACATTTGGATTGCTGAAAATTCATTTCAGATGTTTAGATAAGTCAGGTAGAACATTATAATACAGCCCTCAGAAAGTCGCTGCATTCCTTGTGGCATGATGTATGTTGTGTAACATTGCCATTCGTGATGGATGTCTGTTGGATATAAATGAGGACACATCAGAGGACTTTAGAAGGCGTGATGCTGAACTGCATGTGCTGATGCCAACAAAGGAGTTTATGCTGGCAGTAATGCGGGCAAGAGGGTCAGCTGGCAGAAGAGCTGAATCCTCTGTAGCGTAGTGAGGAATCTAAATTGTGAGATGTCGAAAAATAGCAGCCTTACATATGAACATTTACAGCACTTCGCAGATGCTCTTATCCAGAGCGACTTACGTTTTTCTAAACCCAGGGACAGTCCCCCTGGAGGAAGGGGGGGAGATTAAGGG
This sequence comes from Mormyrops attenuatus, assembly GCA_026777985.1. Classification (NCBI taxonomy): domain Eukaryota; kingdom Metazoa; phylum Chordata; class Actinopteri; order Osteoglossiformes; family Mormyridae; genus Mormyrops; species Mormyrops attenuatus. Next base: position 27,502,902 of record JAODKC010000064.1, read on the forward strand.
TCTTGCTGAAGGACCCAATAATGGTAGTGCCAGAGGAGGGACTGGAACCCACGATATCTTGAGCTAGAGGAAAGCATCCTAACCACTAGACGACCAATACCACCAACACATTTGAAAACAACCTTAAAAACTGTGTTATGTTTGAACAAAGATTGCGCTTTTATTTATATTTTGCGAACAGAAGACCCAAAATCTAAATAAAAAAGCATAATTAAGTCCCCGTTCCCAGCCGACGCTCTCGTTCACCCCCGAACAATGTGGAGGTTCCAGGGTACGGGTGTGTCTGCACTCGGTTTGTACCTTGTTCCTGTGTTCATGAAGGTTTCCTCTGGGTGTTCCGTTTTTCCACCACAGGTCACATTCAGCACATTCAGGTAATGTCAATTGAAAATGCTATATCACCCATAGGCATAAGAGCGTGTGTCAATGTGTCTGTTCACCCTGTGATGGACGGGTGTCTTGTTCAGGGGCTGTTCTGATTAGTTGCCCGCTTGGTGGCCCAGTGGTGCATGGCCCATTCATATAACTAGGGGTCCAATCAGCGTTAACTGCTGCATCCCTATTGTGTCTGTCTTCGTTGTTATCCGTTTTATTACTTTTCTAGACATTTCTTTAAAATTAGCTTTTCTACATTTTCATTAACCACATTTTAGGGAATTTAACCAATTGCTTATTTTTACCACAAAGGTCCATTTGTAAATTTTTTATGATGTCCGACAGGCACAGTCACACTTCTGCTATAACTGGAACCAGTTATTTTTTGTCAGGGATCTGAAAGGATGACAGTGGTCCTTCTCTTGGTCTAGTGGTATTTCGGCCAGACCATAACAATTCCAGGTTTGACCAGCTAATATCTTTCCTGAGAACCGTGTCTTTGCGTTCCTCACCACGCTATTGCAGAGGATATAGATCGGCAGCCTGTTTGGTTTGGCTCGTCTCATTTACTTGTTCAGTGTTCCTTTTGTTCTTGTTCCATATAACAGAGAGGCTCTATCTCGATAACCCTTCACTTGTTTAACACTGATCCTTAAGATGATGCAGTACAGTCTCAGCGGCACCTCCCATTAAACACCTGTATTATGTAACTAAAATGACATTTGAAATAAAATTTATTCAGGCGCGCTGACCTGTGGCCAGGTCATACAAACATACCTAACAGTGGCTATTGCTGTGAATTGGAGATCAATATTATATTTACTAAAGTTTATGAAACTGAAATATGATAATTTTCTTGGTATGAGTATTCAAATCCTGCTTTAAAACATTTCTAACAGTAGAACATAGATTTATAAATTCTAATCTAATATAAATTCTAATCAATGACATGAATTAATGGTTAGATGAACAGCTCTATTTTTGGAAACTTTGTGTAGTGTATGCTGTGATATTGATCTTGTAATGAATTCCAGTGCCCATGACAAATACTTAATAGGTCATGTGATACAGTTCCTGTGGCGTGCAAAAGTTTGGACAAGATTTCTGTTACTGTGAATAGCTAAGCAAGTAAATGACTGACTAATTTCCAGAAGGCATAAAGTTAAAGATGACACATTACCTGAGATATTTTAAGCAAGACTACTTTTTATTTCCACGTTTTACAGTTTCAAATAACAAAAATAGATAACGAACCATAGAAAAGGTTTGCCCCCACTTTTTGAAGCCAGTTAAGGGTCTTTCAATTCTTTTGGGGGGGAGTTTCACCCATTCTCCCTTGGAGTTAGGGGACTGTGAGGGCCATGCTGAAACCTTCAGCTTCTGCCTCCTCAGGTAGTCCCTTGTGAATTTTGAGGTGTGTTTAGGATCATTATCCTGTTGTAGAAGACATCCCACTTTCATCTTTAGCTTTTTTTTTTACAGATGGTGTGATGTTTGCTTCAAGAAGTTGCTGTTTTTTAATTGGATCCATTCTTCCCTCTACCAGTAAAACGTTCCCTGTGCCACTGGCTGCAACACAAACCCAGCGTCGACCAAGCCACCCCTATGTTTAACAGTTGGAGAGGTGTTCTTTTCATAAAATTCTCCACCTTTTTTCTCCAAGTATACCTTTGCTCATTGTGGTCAAAAAGCTTCATTTTAACTTCATCGGTCTGCATGACTTGCAATCCTCTGAGTTGGTTTTATGATGAGGGTGCAGGAAAAGGTTCTTCCATAAAGGTCATATTTGTGCATGTGTCACTGCACAGCAGAACAGGGCACCACCATTCCAAAGTCTGCCAAATCTTCCTGATCTTTTTAGGTCAAACAAGGGCGTTGATTCGCCTTTATAGCAGTTTTAAGAGCAGTTCTCTCAAAGGTTTATTGGTCTTTCAGATTTCAACTTGATCTCCACCATTTCTGTTAACTGCCATTTCTTAATTAAATTATGAACTTGGGAATCCTAAAAATGCTTTGCTATCTTCTCATAGGCTTCCCTTACTTTTTGAGCATCAGTTATTTAAATATCCAGAGTGCTATTGCAGCTACTTAGAGAAGCCCTTGACTGCCGATTGTTGAGATGAAGTTTGAGACGTCAGAGTATGTATAAGGTTTTCAAATTTGCATCATCTAACGATGATTGTGAACAAACAATAGCCATAACAAGCTAATTAATGAGTGAGAACCCGGTCAAAGTTATCTGAGAGTTCAAATCTCTTGGGGTGCCCAAACTTTTGCATGATGCGCCTTTATTTTTTTTTCACTGTAAAATTATACAAAACAAAAATAATACACTGATCTTGATTAAAATTTTGTAAAGAATATTTCATCTTTATGCATTTCGCAGATCAATTAATCTTCTACTCAATCATTCACCGTGAGAGAAATTCCACGCAGTAACAGAAATGGAAACATGCAGTTTTTAATTAAGAAGTTTATTTTTAGTATACTTTCCTCTGACTAATGTTTCTTGCTGATGGTAAATTTACTGAAAGCTAAACATATATGTAAGACACAGACCATTATTCTGTAAATATTAGTAATAGCCTGTAAGCTGGCGTTAGCTTGCGTGATTGATTGTCATCACCTACATGACATTTGTCCTGACAAAAATGTTGGGAAAATGTTGCATGTTCACTTGTCCTTCGTCGAATGACTAAATAGGTCTCGAGTTGAAGACAGGCAAGTGTTTTACGATTAAATAAGTACATGAAAGGTTTACAGCATTATGTTTCATTGGGTGTATTAAATTAGAAATTGTATGAAATTGGTACTTAAAGTGAGGCCCATACCACCTTAAACACCCTTTGACCTGCTCCTCTGTCTTTAAATGTATTGGTTTGTTTGATCTGTGCGCTGTAATTTTTCACAGTTCGGTAAATATTACGGGACAAAGGAATTCTCCCTGAACGCCTTACCTACTTTCAGCTTGTCCAACCACACCAAAACAAAAAAACAGGGACATGCAAACACACATGATTGTGAGGTCACGATTCACGTCTGAGAAATGATGTAAGAGATGAAGTTGCCGAATATGGGGGGGGGTGGGAGCGTCCTTTTGGTAGGGGCCGTGATAAAGAGCGCTTGCCGCTGGACTATAATAGGGGAAGGTCAGGTTCAGGAGAAGCTTCAGAGCTGATTTTACTAATTTCCATCATGAAAATGAACAGAAACTCTGTGCTTCTACTGCTCACCATCCTGGCAGGTAAACTGAACAAATCCGAATGATATAACAACTGAAATACATGAATGCATGCAGCCCGGCGATGGCATTTTCACATAACAATCAATCTCCTATTCAGGCTCAAGCAGGGCTAAAGAAGGCCATGACATCGTCGCCGATGAGACAGAATCAGGTGAGTGTTTGAAAAGCAAATGGAACAATGGCAGTAGTCAGTCTCAATATGTATTGTATCCACCCGAAGGCAAAGTTTCTCTCGTGAATTTTTGGGCTAGCTGTAAATGCCCTGGTCACAAACCCAGCTAATTTTAAATCAGATTGCAGTTGTTGCTGGAGTAGATCTCAGACCCACATTAATTATTTAGTATATCTAAGCAATGTAAAAATAGTTTCTAAGACATTGTGTAAATATATAAAATATTTAAGGTGTTAAAATACAAATTATAATTTCTATTTAGTTTCATTTAAAATTGTACACTTCAAATCATTGAATATTCTTTCATTGATTCATAATTATTTTAAGTTTACAAATGCAATAGTTAAAAATTTCATAGAATATATATTTTTACAGCGTTACTTTATACTGGTCATGTAATTCTGTAAAAACTATGTCATTAATATTTTTTCCATGCCTGGGTGAATTATGCAAACAGATAAACTGAATTTTCTGTCCAGGAGCCCTTAGTTACAGTGTTATTTCCTTCTTCTAGCTGGACCGACGAATGTGGCAATATCTGGACCAGGTGTAGTTACGGTTGGAATTCCATACGGATTCTCATGTACAGCCGACTGTTACCCTTCATGTACCTACACCTGGAAGTTGGATGGGAAAATAACACAAGGAGCAGAACTGGACATCCTTCTCAAGCAGCTGGTCGGCTCTGAAGTCCTCATGTGTGAGGCAAAGAATACAGTCTCTGGGCAGTCTGCTACAGTCACGAGGAATCTGGTAGTGACACGTAGGTAGCTAATAGTCTGATAAAGGCATTTTTACAGCTTAGTTATCACTACATGCTGAAATATGCAAACTGTGATTATATCTCTTGAGGCCAAAGGAGTGAAATTAACAAGATTGATTGAAGAATGATTCGGCATAAACAAACCAGATGTGCAACACGATAACCATTTGTTTTTCTTTCCCTAGAGGGACCGTCAGATGTGAATATCGCTGGGGCGGATCTGATGGTAGCTGGGACAACATCTATGTTTTCATGCTCAGCTACCTGTCACCCAGACTGTCAGTACTACTGGAATGTTGACGGCAGCGAGCAAAGCGAGCAGAGCAGCGAGATAGAAATCACTGCACAGCAGTGGATGCTTACAGTGCAACTTGTTTGCAAAGCGTGGAATGGCTTTTCTATGCTCTTCGCTGAAACAGTGAAGACCATCCAGGTGGCGGGTAGGTGACTGACTGCAGCACAATGATTCCTGTCGACAATCCCACGTTTTTCCTTCCACATCCCTGTGTTGCACAGCTTTCATTCCGCAGTTCAAATACATGCATTTAGGTCAGTGTTTCCCAATCCAGTCCTCAGGGCCCCATAGCCGGTCCATGTTTTTACTCCCTCCGAGGTCCTTGCCAGACAGTCCACAATATTACTTCCTCCCAGCTCTCAACTGGGAGCTGGGGTCAGCAAAAACATGGACTGCCTGTGGGTTCCTGAGGACTGGATTGGAAAACAATGGTTTTGGTGAATTGGTGTCTCTAAACTGCCAATAGTTGAGTGTGCATGCCCTGAGCAGGACTAGAATCCAGGTCCTACAAATGACATGTGCCCCATGCTGCGTGGTTCTGGTGGATCCTGATATGGGCAAGATGAGCAATTGCTCAAGGTGGAATCTTCTGAAGGGGCGTCAACTATAACTGCCGCCTGTACCAACGGGGTGAAGCTTCCCTAGATCTCCACATGGGTTTCAACGGCCGCTACCGCCCCGCCTCTAATGACCTTGTACTGGATAAGAGGTTGAAAGACAGGCAGAAGGATAGATGGATTAAACAATAGTGATTACACAGTAATGATAGATTTTTTCTTGCAGATGGACCAACAAACACAGAGATAGTGGGACCAAGTGCAGTGAAACCTGGAAGCACCTACACTTTCCTGTGTTTGTCCTACTGCATTCCATCCTGCAGCTTCACCTGGAGCGTCTATGGGAAAACATACATTGGGGATAAGCTTATCTTAACTGTCGAAGCAAAGGAGAACTCTGAAACTCTGACATGCAATGCAGAGAACACCCTGTCCAGAGTCTCGGTCACAGTCAAAAAGACCATCCCCCTAACAGGTTGGTAAATTGTGGAGTATGACTGAATGCCATTGACTCATTTTGTTAACTCCTCCTCAGAGTTCAAAATCCACACTCGGGTAAGAGCACTGCTGCATAAGAAAAAATAGAATAAGAGATATGATGTATCACGCCGTGTAATGAGGCCAGAGATTATCTGACGTTTCAAGCTTTTATTGTCACATGTATTCAGGGAACACAGTGAAATTGTGCCATGGTGGGGGGGTGGCTAGGACAAACAGCGTTGCGGTATTGGACAAGTCAAGACTATGCAATATAAGAATAAGAAAGTTAATATATAATAAGTACCTACAGCAGTATGGGGATGAGGTACCATTGCAGGATGTGCTGAATGAGACAGTATAAATTATTTACTGTAAGTCTGTTTTTTGTTTGTTTTACTGCAGAATCAGTACGTTACCTACATTCTAAAGCAACTCCTGCATTTTTTCTAAGGAGTTCTACTTTATCTATAGTTTACGAAAAAAAGTTTCTCACCTTTGCGATGTTAAATTTACGTATTTTATTAACTAACCAAGACGTTTACTGTTGCGATAGGTGTAGAATTAATTCCGACAAGCACTTTTTCAAATGTAGTCATCTGACTTTGTCCCTGACATGATAAGGTTATAAGGTGAAATGTCTCTCAATTGCCCACCAGATCCAATCTCAGTACAGCCAGCTAATGTCTTGCCGCCCACCGACGACAGACCCTTCTCTCTGAATTGTATTGGCGCCGGTCCTGCTGCCTCTGTTCAGTGGTACATGAACAACCACCCTGTGATGCTCAGCGACAGGGTCACTCTATCTACAAGCAACACCACACTGTCCTTCTCTCCACTACTGCGAACTGACGGGGGATTCTATCAGTGCAGTGTCATCGAGGGAGCCGCGGTGACACAGAGCCTGGAATATCAGATGGTTGTCAACTGTGAGTGCAAAGTGTGGAGTTTTACCAGTGTGGCCACAAGTCTCATTTTCGCGGTCACCATAGCAACCCAATACGGCAGCTAGCTGTCGACTGGTCTGTGTTGTTCCATGTTGACATTGCTGTTTGGTTCTTTTTTAGATGGGCCCCTGAAAGCAACAATCGTAGAGGTCGGTGGAGGTCCAGTTGGCTCGGAAATATCTGTAGCTCTGGGATCATGGATGACCCTAAAGTGTGTGGCTGAGTGTCACCCGGCGTGCAGCTACACCTGGCTGCTGGGAGAACTGGTACAACAGGGCGACCTCCTCTCCCTCACCCCAGTGAATGCGTCCGATAGCGGGATGCTGACCTGCCTCTCGTACAACACAGTGACCTTCAGCTTCACGTCCGTGACGTCTACTGTCATTGTCAGCTGAGAAGGATGCTGGTGATTAGATTTGTTTATTTTTTTATTTGATGAATTAAACATCTAATTGATTTTGCTTATATGTAACCCATAGGGTGTGGTCTGTATGGTGATTTACATCATGTTGTAGTTACATACCTGTTACTGAACCCATTTGTAACGTTTCCAATGCATGTGATGTTCCCCTGTAACAAAACTTAATATGCAGTATGTTACAATTCTATGATTAAAAAAAATAAAGGATAGGCTGTTCAGATCTCTCTATGAATGGTGGCGTGATCGAGCCCCATACCCAGAAATGATTTTTCGAAGGGGTGGGTCCAGCAAATTTTGAGGCTGGTTCAAATCTGCAATTTTACTACATGGCTCCTGGTCTGATAAAGAATTGAATGTGAATCTGGCTCCTTTTAGAAATTACAGTGTACTCCAATGGCCTGCAGGGGGAGCCAGCCTTGCATTGATTCATTCCGTGACCAATTAGGTAAACCATGTTTAATTTTTTCATGTCCATGGGTATTACAGCTGTGTGAAATCGTTTAAGTAAGAGATAGGATAGCAATACTGCTGCATCGCCAAGCCAGTGGATGAAGATTTGAGGAGCTTGGTGTTCTTATGGAAAACCACCCCTGGCACAGAAATGCAATGCAGGCCATCACAGTAATGGCTAATGGCCGTGAGCGTGATGAATAGCAAGCTCCACCCTAAAATGATATTCATTCTATTTAACCAATCATAATATTTAATCATATTATTAATTCACGTTCTTCCTCTTCAAATTAACTTGCGTGCACTTTGAACCTAGAATTCTTCATCCCATTGAACTCACAGTGTATTTTTATTCCTGAAAAATTTCACCCATTTCATATGGTCACTTAAAAATTGTGGTTCGAAACGGCAACAGCTACTGGGGGACGGGTGTCTTCCAGAAATACTACTAGACCTGTAAAAATGAGTAAAAATACTGAAAACTAAGGAATCAACATCGGCTTCACAACAGAGAAAGAAAGAGAGAGAGAGTGCTTGGTATGCTACATTAAATGAATTTCATAACAGCAAAAACCTGACATAATACTTCAGGGTGTAGTACACACTATATTGCCATGTAGTCTGTTGTAACCTCAGTAAGAATAAGACCACAGGCTTCATTTATGGACAACAGCTCCTATTTTTCAGCTTCACTGTCATTATAAAAGTTTGCATGAAGTGTGGCTCTTCATGGCTGAAAATCTGGGTGAATGACTTTTAAAAAACTCTCAATCAGAACAAAATATTGCACTGCAGCTATAGCTTTAGGCCTCGCTGGTATTGCAGAACAGCTGTAGATGGCTTGATCTGAGAATGCATAAAGCTCGAGGTAGAGCCACCTGCTAATTCACCAGCTGGTGTGGTTGTGGCTTCTTCTGCCCGCATGGTTCCAGGTGGCACCGCTGAAGCGGCCGACACAGCGGCACATGTGCCTGCAGAGAGACTTTGCGGACATTAATGCGGCCAGGTTATCGGGCACATGCTTCCTCTGGTTGTGTGCCGTCACTTTCGTCTCCCCTCATCCCCAGGGGCCGCAAGGCACTGCAGCTGTCGGGGGCTCGTGTTGTGGTTCCTATGGCATGACGACATGGTTGCATAGGGCAGCTCGGTTAGTGGGAGAAGAGGACCTGCCGCACTCATGTCAGTGACTTTTATCAGTGACCATCACAGTAAATAGCTGCTGAGAACACTTACTGGTTTGCTAAAGATCTTTTTTTGTGAAAAAAAATCAACTGAAATATTTATGTTCCTTCTTGTGGAGCCAGTACCTTTATAAATGTTTTATAGAAGTGGTATTTTGATGTGCAAAACAGTAACTCTTTATTAGCTATGAGCAAGCAGAGATGACTGGTCACCCCACCCAGGTTTAAACAAGTAATGACTCACAGTAATCAATCTGTCTGGTTACTTAAACAGTTAACACCTTCAGTAAGTTGCGCAGTATTGCAGCCAGATATGTAGCAAATAGTGGCACTTAACCTACAGCAGTATCCCCAGCATATCTTGGATTTTCTGGTTATCCTGTTTGCTTCTGCAAGTGGGTTCACCTTTCCCCATTCATAATTGCGTTTTGTAGACACTGAGGGATATTCTATTGTTTCTAGGTCCTGGAAAATAAAGGTTGTTGTTCTGATTATCTAGATGATATATGACAGAATAATGAGCCAACCATCGACTCAGTGGAACGGGAACAACAGAAACAGCACAGTTTCATTTCAATTTCCATTGAAGCAGTCAAAGAACTTGTTTACAATTATTTTTTACTGACTGGACCTGCCTTTGTTTGGGCTACCGCCATATTGGGCAAACACTCTGGACACCTGTGATGGCAACAGACTTATATAGAATCTAAGGATTGTTTTCATTCAGTAGAATTCCTCACCAGCTGTCAAAAGCAATTGTAATCAAAAGGACCTAGTAATAACATGTCGTGGGGGTGTAATGGTCATCTTCAAAAAGGTTTGTTGTGCTGTTGCTATGGATATCAAATCAATGATTGCCTTATGAAGAAGAACTGACAATTTATAAAGAGAACGTGGTGTGATCCCTTCCCTCAGACGGCTATACCCTTGTCATCCTTGTGCATGAGCGGGGAATACTTACTGAGATTTACTTGACTCCTGTCACTGTTCAAGCTTTAGCTGGAAACCCCCACTGGACCAGGAAAGGTTGCCTCATTGCTTCTGTCAGAATGAGGGAAGGAGAATCCCATATTGATGAAAGTCAGTTCATAGTTGCCCAATCCCTCCTAATTTTAGGGCTTGCCTGGCACCACTTACATAGATCTCACATATTATGGACTTTGAGGGAGATTATTATCTTGTAGAAGAAACTACCAAAATCAATGTATTCCCCTATTAATGGGCTACTACTGTAGAAGGAGATCCTAATGGAACCAGCTTCCCTATAGTGCCAGAATCTCGGAGAAGTGTTTAGCAAATGCTGTGCAGGTTTGCTTCCTGCACATTGTTTATGTGACTCTGCTATTTATCTCCGGGAAACACACAAAGTCAGAGACTTTACTCATTGCATATACCTGAGCCTAAAGCTATTGAGGAGTACATCATCAAGCCCTTCAGTCTGGGATCTTCCATCCCTCCATTGCTCCAAAAGCATCCAGGTTATTCCTAGGAGCTATGTTGTTGGGGGCAATCGCTCCTGGTATGGTCTCCCCAGGCAAATTGGTCCTAAGTGATTGGCCAGACTAAGTGCAGTTCAAATTGTTCCTTATGATGATTGAAAATAAGGAGCGTTACCCTGCCCAGATAGAGGAGACTGGGGCCTCACCCTGGAGCCAGTCCTGGGGCGGGAGTTCGAAGGCGAGCACCTGGTAGCCGGGCCTCCACCCATGGGGCCTGGCTGGACATATCCCAAGGGAGCCAAAACCTGCTAGGAGAGCTGTGGAGGTCGGGTACAATGTAGATCAGGTGGCATTCAAAGGCAGTGGCTTTGATGAACCAATTGTCAGCTACCAAAACTTGCTCTTAACACATGGAACGTAACCTCTCTGGTGGGAAAAGAGCCTGAGTTGGTGCAGGACATAGAGGGATACTGGCTAGAAATATTGGGTTTCACCTCAACGCATGGTTCAGACTCTGGAACTAAACTCCTGGAGAGGGGCTGGACACTTTTCCACTCTGGAGGTGACCACGGGGAGAGGCACTGGGCTGGGTTGGGTTTGCCACAGTTCAATGATCAATTTTGTAATCGTATCGTCAGATCTGAGTCTGCATGTTTTGGACACTCGGATGAAGAAGGGAGCTGAGCTGTTAAGTGATCTCCACCTGGTGGTGAGTTGGATCTGATGGCGGGAGATGATGCCAGATAGACCTGGTAAACCAAAATATATAGTGACATTGTGCTGGGATCATCTGCTGGAGGGCCCTGTTCGGGAGATCTTTAACTCACACTTCTAGCAGAACTTCTCTTGCATCCCAAGGGAGTCAGAAGACATTGAGCCTGAATGGACCATGTTCCAGGACATTGCTGAGGCAGCATTTCAGAGCTATTGCTGTAAGTATGTCGGTGCCTATGGCGGTAATCCCCGAACCCGGTGGTGGACACCAGCGGCAAAGGGAGCTGTCAGGCTGAAGCAGGAGGCCTTCCGGGCTTGGTTAGCTTATGGAATTCCAGAAGCAGCTGACAGCTACCGGCAGGCCAAGTGGGTAGTGGCTGTTGAAGCAAAAACTCGGGAGGTTGCTGCGTATGTGGCTGTGGATCCACAGACCAATCAGAGTGTCCATACCTAAGGTCACCATCAAAAGTGCCTACAATGAGCACATGAGTGTTAGAACTGGACCATGGAGCAATGGAAGGTGGTCTGGTGTGATGAGTCACGTTTTTTGTTATGTCATGTGGATGGCTGGGTGCTTGTGCATCATTTACCTGGGAAAGAGATGGCACCAGGATGCACTATGGGAAGAAGGCAAGCCGGCAGAGGAAGTGTGATGCTGTGGGCAATGTTCTGCTGGGAAACCTTGGGTCCTGACATTCATGTGGATGGTAATGCCTGATGACTATGGCCTCTGTCAGCAGGATAATGCATCCTGCCAAACTGCAAAAAATGTTCAGGAATGCTATGAAGAACATGAGAAACAGTTCATGGTATTGAATTGGCCTCCAAATTCACCAGATCTCAATCTGATTGAGCATCTGTGGGAAGTGCTGGACAATGAAGTGGAGGCCCCACCTCGCAACTTAAAGGGCTTACTGTCTTAACGTCTTGATGCCAGATACCAAAGGATACCTTCAGGAGTCTTGTGGAGGACTTGTGGAGTCGCCTGTTGCACCTTTTGCAAATAATATGCTTCTTATTATTATTATGTGTGATGTAGGGCTGGGCGATAAAACAATAATGATAATTATCACGAAATTATTTCTCCTCAAATATGAGTTTGGCGAATATTCGATATGGTTTGAGATGGCATTTTGCGCCATGATGAAATGACTTCACTTCCTCTATAACTGCTTATCTGGAGCAACAATGGAGCACAAGTACAGACACGGCTGTAAAAATAGAAAGAGGTGATATATTGAATAAAAAAGAAAATGCGGTATGGCAAGCAGGAAGATGAAAGACAACACAATCAAAACAACAGAGCAACTCACCAGGAGAGCAGGTAAGTCCAAAGCAACCTGTCTGATAAGGGTAATCCAGTGAGATCAAAAACGAAAGAGCATGGTAAAATTAAGTCGACGAGAAAATCCACAGAGCAATACTGTACAGAGAATGCTAGCAGCGGTGTTTTTGTCGCTAAAATAACCTGACCTGCCTCCATTCACCTACATACAACAAACGCACAGCAAGGTTTGTTGAGTTATCATTCCACATGCTACTATCTAGTAATACTCTTGCGTCACAGGAGAGAAAAGTATCCACAACATCTTTTTAAAGGGGAGATATTGTGGATAAACCAGACAAAAAGATGTCATTGGTGTGGCGGTGCAATTTAAAGAAGCCTAAGACTGGCGCAGACTAAAATTGGAAATGCTACGAATTTATTGCACCACTCGAATCCAAGCAGGTGGCAGCTCTACTATAACAATGTTAAACCCGCCCCCTGTAACGAGCAGCGAGGCATTCAGAGAAAAACAAACAACAATAAACTGTATTGTCAGTGTATTGCTAGTGTTTCACCCTATGGGAAAAAATATTATTGAATGATTTATTTATTAAAATGAGATTTCATTTTACAGTCCATTCACTCTGTCATCCTTTTCATGCTCTGTTTAAGGGGAATCCTATGGGAATTCTAAGCATAAATAGAGCCTCGAAGTAAAGAAATAATGAATTATTATTGAAGGCAACAATTCATATTGTGATATTCATATTGTGAATCATATTGTGATAATTATCGATATAGAATGATATGAAAAATTTTATCGCAATGCCATTTTTGGGTATATCGCCCAGCCTTAGTGTGATGCTTGCATGACGAGAGCATACTACCTCATTTCGTTGTGACCGTGCACGGTGACAACAGTCATCGTCATTGGAGGCCATGTGTGGCTTGGTGGGCTAAGCCGCTATGGCTTCTGTGATTGGAAGGTCGCCAGTTCAATCCCAGGCTCCGCACATCTGTGGGCCCTTGAGCAAGACGGCCCTTAACCCCCAGCTCCCTGGGTCCCACTACAGGTCACTGCCTTTCATGACCAAGCCTGATCTCAGCTATAGAGAGCAAGATGGGGCAGGTAAAAAAGAATTTCCCCCACAGGGATCAATAAAAGCATCATCATTAGTCATTGTTAACCTTACTTTGATTTTGAATTAAATACGAATTATGCACTGAAAAAAAAACATTAAAACAATACTTGAACAAATACGATCCATTACTACAAAATCTATCTTAAATTTTTTATTAAATGCAAAGGGAAAATGTTTATACAATTTCTTTTGATTTCTGTTATGTTTCTTGTTCTTGTGGATTGGTAAGTAAGGAACATATAGTGACTTCTTTGTAGTAATGACTTGCTGGAGTAAAGGCAGATGGAGTAACAAGCAGGCAGTCAGACCCAAGTGGAAATTAATTTTTCTTTCTCGGTGTCTTAGGTGGAGTGGTGGCTCTGAGGCTAGTAGTCTCTGCCAGTAATTGGAAGCTTGATGTTTTGAATCCTGAGAATGCCTGGAGTGATTCTACTCTGTTGGGCCCTTGAGCAAGGCCCTTAACCTGCAATTGCTTCATCCTGGGTATGACGTTAATCTACATTCAGCCCTATAAGGGGGTCCTCCAACTTCCAGGGGAAAAACTTGGGGGGTTGGTGGCGGGATTGGCACTCCCACCACCTGAAAAAAAAACACTCACACTGGTCCATTTGGGCTAGTGTGGTGCTGAGGTATTGCCTGCCACATGGCTGCACTCTGTTTCTCATCCCTGAGGTGGAGGGTGTGGCAATCCCCTTACCTTCGATGCTGGGTCTCCATTCCCTAAGACATGATACATTTTGGAAGATATACACCCTGCTGAACATTGTCATTTGCATTATTCCTCTTTTTAAATTAGGAAATCACTGAAAAGCTTTCAGATTTGTACACGAGTTTCTTATGCATGTCTCTGAAACATACTGAAGGGAGATTGTAAAATGCATCAATACTGTAACCTATTTACAGATAACATCATAATGGCCAAACAGGAATGCACCTCCAGATACTGCTATTGGCCTCAAGGGGGGCGAATCTACATAGAAGTAAACAATCAATACTTTTAACATTAACCTGGCTAACACTAAGATAAGCTGCAATTTATTCATGGAAAAACTTCAATAAACACTGTGAAAAATAGACAGGTTTATATAGTCTATTAACAACAATACAAGCAGAATACAATAGAATTATTACCGGTTAATAATTTAGATGGCATATTATTAAGTGCAGTAACACTTACTATACATATAATAGAAGGGAAAGAAAACTGAGGTTTTACTACAGATTTCATGACCTTTAACAGACGCAGAGTAACTGAGTGGGTAGTGCCACAAACCCCCCCCCGAGCTCCTGGGGTGGGGGGTTGAATCCGGACGCCTCTCCATTTGTGCGGGAGGTTAGCACGTTCTTCCTGTGTGATGTGGGTTTCCTATGGCTCATCTGGTTTCGTCTTGCAGTCAGTTTACTTGTTGTCTCTTAATTCTCCTTAGTGTGTGAGATGGGCTAACATGCCACCTACAGTGTTCCAGTATGCCCTGTGCTGAGCTCCAGACCCTGGTTACCCTGTGCTGCATAAACAGAAGAAAGCTGGCAAATCACATCTACCACACATTACTTGTTACATATTGACTGGTTAACAGGGGTGTCACACAAGGTAATATTCTGAGAGGCTTCAATTACAATGTGTGGCATAAATAACATAAAATAATGATGAAATTTGTTGCAATTTAACATACACAAAGACTTTGGGAAGATTACTTTTAAAATTTACTAAATTAATTTCTATGACTAAGTAGTCTCCTGTCACGGCTGAGGAGAGTCAGGAACTGCACAGGACCCAGTTGCAGGAGACCAGGGAGTTTATTACCGATCTCCAGAACAAACAAATCCAAAATGACAGACAGGAAGCGGGGGTCGGAGCGAGACTTAGCAGAAGGTTGAGAGCCGGTTGAGTCAGTCCTACAAGCAGGCACGAGATGGGGAACAGAACGCCAGGGGACATGGAGGGAGCGAGGCAAGAACGGGCGAAGCAGGCAGGGCAGGGAAGGCAGGTCGGGCGAGGCAGGCAGGTCGGGCGAGGAAGGCAGGTTGGGCAAGGCAGGAAGGTCGGGTGAGACATGAGAGGCGAGGTGGGCAGGTCGGGCGAGGCAGGCAGGACGGGCAAGGCAGGACAGGTCGGACGAAGCAGGACAGGTGAGGCAGGCAGGTCAGGTGAGACAGGACAGGTCGGGCGAGGCAGGACAGGTGAGACAGGACAGGTCGGGCGAGGCAGGACAGGTGAGGCAGGCAGGTCGGGTGAGACAGGACAGGCGAGACAGGCAGGACGGGCAAGGCAGGACAGGCCGGACGAAGCAGGACAGGTGAGGCAGGCAGGTCAGGTGAGACAGGACAGGTCGGGCGAGGCAGGCAGGTTGGGCGAGGAAGGCAGGACGGGCAAGGCAGGACAGGTCGGACGAAGCAGGACAGGTGAGGCAGGCAGGTCGGGTGAGATAGGACAGGTGAGACAGGCAGGATGGGCGAGGCAGGACAGGTCGGGCGAGGCAGAACAGGTGAGGCTGCAGGACAGGCAAGGTAGGCAGGTGTATGTGTGTGTGTCTGTGTGTGTGTCTGTCTGTCTGTCTGTCTGTGTCTGTCTGTCTGTCTATGTGTGTGTGTGTCTGTCTGTATGTGTTTGTGTGTGTGTCTGTGTGTGTATGTGTGTGTGAGTGTGTGTGTAGTACATGGAATAATATTTATATTATATATTTATATTCTTTCATTTCATCTTTACTTTATCACTAATTGAATGATTACCCTGAAGAAAGGACATTTCATGGTAAGCATGTGGGCCATGATACACACGTGTTTGTGCACATGTACCCACCCTTCTGTGCTGAGATTACAGTAAAGAATCTTGAGTTTGACGTCTGCTGGATAATGTGTCAGGTGAAACTCTGTTGAATGCTTAACCAAAGTTCTTCAACTATTAGTCACTACAGATGAACATTATCTACGGTTCAAGGCAAAGCAAAGCAACTTCTTTAAGTGGCTATCCATCCATCCATCCGTCCATCCATCCATCCATCCATCCATCTATCCATCCGCTTTTCTTGGTTGGGGTCACAGTGAGTCCTGCACCCTCTCACAGCCATGTATGGGATGCCATTCAAGTGGCAATTGTTACATTTCCATAACATGGTACCTGAAAACAGGGTGACACTTTGCTGGATGGGGCACAGATAATATAGTATTATGGTATTACTTGTGTATTAATTAACCACAAACTAAGTGTTAGTTACAAACTGAGGTCATGTTTGTTCATCATTAATAAATTGTCATGTTTTATCTCAAGAAAGTACTGTATTTGTTAGTATTTCTGATAGTTCTGTAAACCCTTGTGAACTACAGAAGGAAGAACTGTAGGAACAAATATTGAATAGCACATGTAAAATACTGATCTCATGTTTCTTCATTAATGAATTGAGACGCATCATTTATCCCAAGCATATTTGTTACTCTGTTAATTCTGTGAATCTTAGTGAACTGCTGAAGTAACTACTGAAGGAATTACTAAGGAACTACTGAAGGAACTACTAAGGAATTACTTTAGGAACAAGTAAGGAATAAAAAAGTAAAATGAAATACTGATCATGTTTGTTCATCATTAATGAATCGTGACACATCTTTCATCTTAAGCAGCGACTATATTTTTTATGATTTGTACCTGTGATTTGTACTTCAGTAGTAACGGAGTTGCTACTGAGTATTTGTGTCCCCTGGAATAGTGTTAGCAAAATCAGAAAATGTATTGCTATACAGTATGTGAAGTTTGGGTGCAAAACTTGTTTTGATATCATTTTGTAAGCTTCATAACAGTTAGATATGACAGCCTGAATGGAAGGTTCTGGAGGGAAATGCTGCAAACCTTGCACCCCGCTAATGTATCAGTCTGTGTGATTGTCGCTCGCTGCTTATTAACTTGTTATTCATTTCCTGACCACAGCAGCGAAATGGCAAAGGAAACGGGTGTAAACATACAGCAGAGGCGTGCGGTGTGGTGTAGGGTGAGTCTGCCGTGTGCGTCCGCTTCCTCCAGGTTACTGCAACCCCATGTATCTCCCCTCATCCGGGGGGGGGGGGGGGCTTGCGGAGTTGGAGCTCTGAAGCTCTCATGTGCTTTTCGAACTGATCATGCACCTGCAGGACAATAATGATCGTGTCGTTCTTGAGACTTTTTATTTAGCTATCAATCTGCTTAGTTGTTTAGCTGTTTATTTGTTGAGGAAGATATTCAATGTGCATTTATTGTTTCTCTAGCAAAGGATTTATAAAAATACAATTTATCTGAGTCCATTGGCGTCGCTTTATACTGGCTGTAACAGACATTCCAGTTTCTCTTAAATTCATTGATTGACATTAAATTTAAGATATATTGGGATTTATTATGTGCTGTTAGAGAGCTGCATGGGGACCTTGTCTGAAATGGTCTTTTCTGCACAGTTTACAGGCTCGGGGCTGTGGTATGAACCTTACAGTCTGCAATTACAGGTCTAGGCTCCAAATCAGTCCTGTTCAGACAAATGGTTCCTGAACACAGAAGGATGCAGTGGTATACTCTCATATGGCTATGAAATTAATCACCTCAGAAACAGGGCAGTTGATCATTTATTCATTCTGACAGTTAACAGCAGCAGTATAAAGACAAAAAAAACATTTGGTGACATGATGCTCCATGGTAGTGGTATACATTTGAGTAGTAACGAGTAAGTAAGTAACGAATACCAGGCCATAACGAATCATTACGAGTATTCAGCCATTCAAGGATTCGTTGCTGACAGTAACGAAATGACTGATCAAACCGCCCATGCAGACTGTTGCTTGCAGCAGAAAGCAATTGAAAGTGATTGCAGTTCTTACAAGCAGCAATAGCATCATGCATCAAATTACCCACACTAACACGACGCTGCTAAGCGCTGTAGGCTTACGGACTATGGTACAGTATAGGTAGCAGCATTCATTATTTTATGCATAGCCAACCCAAGTAGTAACGAGTATTGGGTAACGAATATTAAGTAACGAATACTGGACTGCCGAGGACTCGGTAGTAACGATTACTCAAAAGTAATGGATAACCAGATCACTACTTCATGGTATATTTAGAAACTGCACAAAACCACTGGAAAAACTGAGCATGCTGAACTTTATTAGAAAATGATTTACCACAGTTAGTGTAACCATTTTGGTCTGTATTCATCAAATATCTAATAGTTTATCACACCTATATTTAGCAATGTATCTATTGTGAACAAAATCATTAATCACAAATTTTAATATAAAACACACAGTTTCAGATACATAAATACAGACTCTCCTATAAAAGTTCCATGTAATTATACAAAAACTGAGTGAAAATTATAAAAGATGATTAAAAGAGTAACAACTGGTTACATATGTTACATATTTTTCAACATTTTAATACATAAGTGTACTTACATTTGCTATAATTGAGGGTTGCATGTAAATGAAACGTGTAATTCATTTCCCTTTATTAACATTTTCATCACTGTGTTAGATTAGGTGCAGCTATCAGCACGGTACTTTGCTGACTGGGGTGTAGATTTTGAGGCATGACCCCATCTGCTGTACTTACTGTCTGTGGTGCAGGAACCAGCGATCACGAATGAACAGGCCGATCTCCATCTTCTTCAGGATAAACCTGATCTTCTCAGAGCGATGCTGAGGCACCAACCTCCACCCTTCAGCTCTCGTGCCTTTATGCCATTCTCAGCTCTAAGAAAGAACACACCCCCCCCACCCAGCAACCACACAGAGGGACGACAGGAAAACATTAAACGAGTACAATCACAAATCAACGGACACTGTTCACCTTCCCCCTCGTAGCAGAGGGCTGTGATAACGAGGAAGACTGAAATGGTGATTCCCCTCCTCTGCTGGGTCCCCTCCCACTCTTCTTCCATTCTGAATTTATCTCAGCAAATCTTACTATTTTGTACTTTTGAACAATATTCATCCATTCTCCTTTTTGAGCAGCTTACTATAAGTAACTTTGTTTGTTTCTGATGATATTATAGCAACATATTCGGGAGATCTGTGTTTGAGTCTTAGGCAAACCCACTGAAATATTAGCTTCTGTTGGATCAATAAAAGCAGAAGAATGAACGTGAATGACTGAAAACAGCTCAAGAAATATTCAGTTTGTCCATGACATTCATTCTGACTCTGACTATATATTCATCTAGATTAGCAAGTAAGTGTTTTAAGTTACAATAGCTATTGGGATTCCTGATATGCAGCAAAAGTTTATCTTAATCTGAATGTTACAAGTGGGAACTACCTGAGTGAAACAAAACACAAATGACTCAGAATTCTATAGTCAAATATCTGTTTATTAGAATAAGTAACATAAATTTTACAAAATTTTACTAAACATTAATGAAAAACAAGAAAAACAAAATCCTGGGACTGATATGCGATTCTTGAATGGATAAAGACCAAAATTAGACACTAATAATTAGTAGTTTTCATCTATATACTATAATACTATACTGTTTTCCATATAAAGGCATTGTGAGCTTGGCGTCTATCCCAGGATTCTCAGGGGCAGGATTCAAATAATCAGTCATGGAGACCTGAAGCCAATGTGCTGCCTTCAGGATCATCATTCTTACTCAGCTTAGACATACGTGGACCATTTTTACACTTAGATTTCACACATTGATGCAAATACAGAGATTATCAATCAAACTAGTGCCAGTTTTGAAGTACGAAGGTAAAAGTAAGAAGTTGGCATGTAAAACTCTGTGAATGTGAGTCCCTAAGGGACGTAGGGACTACAAGACTCTTCCCCCACATCATCATAGTCAGTCTGGTGTGGTGTGAGGGGGGGGTCCCTCTGGGGCAGGGGGGTCTCTCCTACAGGCAAACAGCAGAAGATTACAGGAGTTAGGTAGAAGCCAGGCAAAGTATTTGACACTGTGAATTTGCAGGCAATTCATTACTGAAGGGAAACACACAGGATATCATACCTGGCATATCAAGCGATTGTTTTTGTTACATAAATTACCGTATACTCATAATGTCCCTGTGGTGCATATATAGCTAAATCAAGTGATTAAGCTAAGGAATCTCACCTGAAGCCCCAGAACTCCTGTCAAAAACATGCTGTTTAATTGTGCTTCCCATCATAGGAAAGTCTGTAACAGAGAACAGACAGAGGGTAAACCAGAGTGTCCTATCATCAGCACTGTTTAGTATGTTTGAGATACACACAAGGTTTGACTACATCATGAAATAGCACAGAAACATTAAGAGAAACAAATTATCTATAAAGCACTTAGAGACTACCTTTGACTCACCTGGGAAAATTTCTGCACTCTGTTCTATACCCTCAACATCATCATAGTCCTCTGTTGTGTCCTCTGTCTCCATAAACCCTGAACCAGGGACAAAGGATTCATTTCAAATTGACTGTTCAATTTTAAACCAGTAACAAAATTTACCACCTGCATATTATTAAATAATCTATAAGCCCTTATGAATGAAAAACATACAAGTAGTGAGTGATAATTTACCTAATTATTTCAAATGTGTAGATCAAAAGTATATATATACACCCTATGCTGCCCCCCCCCACCCCCGTGACCATGACCAAGACAAGCGATTAGAGGATGGATGGGTGGATGGATGGATGGATGGATGTATGTCTTGAAGTGGTCCAAATTGTAAACAATTCAAATGATTATGCTTACAGATATCTGAAGCTGCATTCAAGTGATTCAATAAGTTATTTGAGCACAGTAAATTGTTGCTGAGAATAACTGTATGAACCTGGGAAGGTTATTTCCTCATTGTCGCCCACATCTTCATAGGCATAGGGCAGATTCTCAGAAAAGACACTTCCTGTAAAGGAGAGAGTCATTCAGGCCTGACCTCACAGAGATGCTGCCTGTGAGGTTGGAGTAACAGATGCTCACACCCAGGAAAGCTAACATAGAATCCATCACCATTATGCTCTTCCTCTACACCTTTATATACCTGAAAGCTTCACTACACGTGGTAAAATAAATCATTCATCCCCAGTGTGAGGAGGACAATGAGATAATCTTACCTTTATGGATCAGGTTGTATTGTACCTCCTCATAGATGGGCTCCTGTGGACTGGGGAGTGACCCCATGTACACAGCTATGGGGGTGGACACACAGAGACAGTGGCTGTGAGCTCTGAGAGAAAGGATCGTTCTCCTTTGCTGCAAAGATATTCTGCACTGGTGCCATTTCTGGGCCGTTTCACAGACACAGGATTATTATACACAGAAAATGGAAATGACCTCCATTTTGGTTATTTTAGCAAATATACTGGCTTTAAAATCATTCAGAGATTCTGAGTAGTTAATGAGCATGTGTAGACTGCGTAGAATCCCAGCCATATCCCCGTCTACCTCTTTTCAGCTCTCGGTTCTGGTAGAGCTGATTAAGAAGGGCAGCCAACAGCAGGAAGAGAAGAGGTCCGAGGACCAGAAAGACCACAAATGGAACGGACAGGACTCGTTGAGAGGAAGTGCTCGATACAGCTGAGGGAGGGAGACAGAGGTGTACTAAAATTATTTCTGATATAGAATAGTGATCTATTTATATTTATTTAGTTAATACAAACAATACTGCCATTCAAAAGCATTTACTTTAAATATATATTCAGCTAGTAAAGCTGTGTATCTATCAAGCCTGTGCTATAGATGAGACTGGAACTTCTAAAATATACTAGTAAATAGGAACATTTTTAAACATTGCTTACTGTTAATTCATATAAATGTTTCTGCATATACTGATACTTTAGCTTGGAGTATGTATGTTATTTATGGAAATGTGGGGTGATATTTAAACATTTCCCAGTCATGGTACTGTTGTGAATATCAGCAGAATTTTAATATATAAACATCTGTTGTCCCTTGATTTGTTTAAAAGCATCAATATCCCATGTGGTATAATTTCAAGTCAATAAAATACCTGGTTTCTTGGATGTCATGGTGGGTGACTGGGTATCTGAAATACAAGTACAAAACAATTACTTATTTCATACAATGTACACCACTAGACTGTGGAGCAGCAGCATGTGTTTTCTGGTGTGACGAATCACGCTTCACTGTCTGGCAATTCGATGGAGGAGTCTGGGTTTGGCGGGTGCCTGGAGAACATTACCTGTCTGACTGCATTGTGCCAAGTGTAAAGTTTGGTGGAGGAGGGATAATGGTGTAGGGTTGTTTTTCAGGGTGCAGTATAATTTCAAGCCAATCAAATACCTGGTTTCTTGGATATCATGGAGGATGACTGGGTATCTGAAATACAAGTACAAAAACAATTACTTATTTCATACAATGTACACTATATGGGCAAAAGTATTAGGACACACCTCTTAATCATTGAATTTAGGTGTTTCATTCAGATACATTGTCACAGATGTATTAAATCAAGCACCCAGGCATGCAGTCAGGTTGCAAACATTTATGAAAGAATGGGTCATTCTGAAGAGCTCAGTGAATTCAAGCGTTGTACTGTCATAGGATGCCTGGAGTGATGTAAAGCACGCTACCACTAGACTCTGGAGCAGCAGCATGTATTTCTTGGTGTGACGAATCACGCTTCACTGTCTGGAAATCCGATGGACGAGTCTGGGTTTGGCAGATGCCAGGAGAACATTACCTGCCTGACTGCATTGTGCTAAGTGTAAAGTTTGGTGGAGGAGGGATAATGGTGTGGGGTTGTTTTTCTGGGGTTGGGTTAGGCCCCTTAGTTCCAATGAAGGGAACTCTTAATGCTTCAGCGTACCAAGACATTTTACTTTGTGCTCCAGTGCACAAAGCAAGGTCCATAAAGACATGGATGGAGGGGTTTGGTGTGGAAGAACTTGACTGACCCACACTGAGCCCTGACATCAACCCCATCTAACTAGAACGGAGACTGAGAGCCAGGCCAGCGTCAGTGCCTGACGTCACAAATGCTCTTCTGGATGAATGGGCAAACATTCCTACAGACACACTCCATGATCCAGTGGAAAACCTTCCCAGAAAAGTAGCAGCTGTTTTAGCTGCAAAGGGGGCACCAACTCCAAATTGGTGCCTATGGAGTAGAATGGATATTGTAAAAGTTCCTGTAGGTGTAATGACCAGGTGTCCCAACACTTTAGTCCGCATAGTGTACGTCATACACTTCTGAAACTTTAAAATGTTATATATCTATTAACAACATTACCTGAAGCTGTAGTAAGTTGTGAAGATGCACCTACAAAACATCAAAATAAAGTTTATTAATAAGTATCCTAAATCGAACTTTCTTTGCTTTTAACTGTGCACTCTCTGATTTAAGTTTTCACCTGCACAGGTAACACCAGCATCCTCCTTGTGGCTGCAGCTC
>JAODKC010000064.1:27541080-27561272 GCA_026777985.1 Mormyrops attenuatus
CACTGTCCCCCACTCACTGAGGTACTGCAGCTCCACCCTCCCAGAGCAGGAGTCAGGGCCGCCCACCAGCCTGGAGTCTCTGTACGCTAAATGTGACACAGGGTGTTAACATCGGTATTTTAAGTACAGGATTATGACAAACAAAATGTCTATCCACCAGTTTTCCATAATCATTGATCCAGTACATCAGTTTGCAGCAAACATATAGAATGAGGCAGGGGAACATCTTTGTCGAGATGCATCATAAAATACACACAAATTAGTAGTTTATAAAACATGGGCATTGTAGAGACACCAGGAAGGTAAAAACGTTTTGAACAACAATGAAAATATAGTATTTAAGTTAATGTCTTTCCCAGTAGCTTGTTTATCCATCTATCCATTTTCTAAAGCCGCCTGTCCGATTGCAGGTTGTGGGGGGTCCAGATCCTATCCAGGAAGCTACGGGCACAAAGCAGGGAACAACCCTGGATGGGGCCCCAACCTGTCTAGCTTGTTTATTCTTAAATAATATGCTGGATGTGATACTGTACCTTGATACACAAGGCAGTGTTACCTACAGAAGGTAGTGGAGCACTGTGCCTCACTCAATATTTATTAAAAAAATGTTCAGTAGCACATCTTATGGTCTATAACTATTAGTAATGTTGCTCTTACCAGAACACACCAGTCCTGCTGCATTTTCTTGTGAGCAGCTCTGCTTATTTGTAGGTGATTTTGGGCAGAAATATATATGTGATTCATTCCCTCTACACTGGATCTTCTCTGCCCAGATATTTTTACCCCCCTTCCCAAACACAGCTTCCCCCTGCACCTCCACAGGGATCCCACAGCCCAGCTGCCGACACACAACCTCTGCATCCTGCAGGTCAAAGACAGCATCACACACTGTGCCCCAGGTACGTCCATGTAGCATCTCCACTCTCCCGGAGCACAGGTGTGGACCTTGTGCCAGTCTGATGTCACGGTGATCTATGAAGTTTACAGAACGAAAAAGAGGCAAAAATTATCATACTACTTTTTAAATGGTTTAATTCCAATGTGTATTTAGATGACAGAAGTATCATGTTACTGAGTCAGATTTTAGTTTATGGTGGAGATTCTCCACAATGTTCTGACAGATGTTTTGCAAGCCTGCTAATCTGACAGATGTTAACACTCTGTGTCGAACCTGAGCAGATGACTCCAGCATCCTCAGCATGACCACAGTTATTAACTCCCCATCCGTCATGTGTACAGTTCTTCAGGGTTGACTCTGTCCCCTTACAAGACACATCATCCATCCATATCTTCCCACTTCCATGCCCAAAATGAGACCTATCTGGTGCTCGTGGTGCTTCTCCACAGAGCATCTGTCTACACACCACTGCAGCATCCTCCATACCCCAGCTATCATCACACACTGTGCCCCACTCTCCTTCATGAAGAACCTCCACTCTCCCCGCACAGGGGCTACCTCCATTCACCAGCCTCACGTTACCCCCACCTGGAAGGACAGGAGAGTTTTTATTAAGTCATGTTTGGTATTTTTACTGAAGGTATAATCATGTGCTAAATAATGCAAATGAGATTAAAGATAAGTAGATGATCTTACCATGTTCTGGAAATCTAATATAATGTTTTACAACCAGCTGTTAAGATGCTACTAAGGATTTGTGTAAGAGCCTATTAGGGTCTGTTATGGAAACAGAACCATGTATGACAGTGTGAAAAAACCCTCCATGTATCTTTCATCATCACTTATCCATTACAGGGTGACGATGAGCCTGGAGTCCATGAAGCTCAGGGCACATCAGCAGGGATACCACTGCAAGACACACTGACGCTCTCATGATCGCACACTGGGGGCTGTATAAAGGAACCAATTCCGGTAACTGGGGCAGTCAGAGGGACCACTTACAAACACGGAGAGAGCATGCGGCACACAGGAGAATAGGAAAAGGAAGACAGCGCAGACGTTTAGGGGCTGGATGGAGAATCAGGCATATTCATGGAGAATACGGGTCTTCAACTTTAAATTTTACTGTTGGTTGTTTAGCAGGTTATATGTATATTATTTATTTCTCGTTCACGTAAAAAAATTTCAGGTCCTAACGAGGGCCCCCCTGGTTTATTGAGTTTGAGACCCCTGATCTAAAAGCTTCCCAAACTCACATATTTATTCTCTCCTTTATATTCAATACAGCCTTTTTCCAATAATTTTTTTCGTTCCTCATCTCTGTTATCCACAACATCAATTAATTTTACGCATGAATATTTCTATATCTTACAAAATACATTGTTCTAATGATTTGTCAAATATTATGCAGGTAGTACATTTTCATTGTAGTGATCATCACCCTAAGGAAGATACTGTGACTTGTAGCTGATAATTATCGTAGCATATTATATTAATATAGTATATTATTTATGCCTTGGTCTTGAAATACATTATCTAAAATAGCTCCTCATAAAAGTATCTAGACCAAAACTTCCCTTGATGACACTTTCAAAGAGGAATATTTGGGTTTTTTGAAAATATTACCAATTGTATACATATTCACATAAAAAGACATTGAAGATATGAAAACTGGCCTTGCAAATCACCAAAGAGGATTCACTGTTCAACAGCACCAATAACACAGAGCTAGAGTGAATTTAGAATATAAAGAATTCTCTTTTCACACAAGACAAGGTCTACCTAATGTCCATGGGAAGGGTTTGAATACGATTACAAGCTACATATTTTTATATTCTTTAAAATATCTGCTCACAAAAAATGCTATATTTCAAGTTTATTTTACAAAAAAAAAGTCATATATGTCACTCTTTTGATATTTGTACATTTGCTCCTACTGTATATGCAATTTCATAAGAGGAAACAGTTTTTTTTTAAGTTATTTAAAATATTTATATTTAACGTGTGTTTTTGAATATAAAGGTGAAACCAGCTAAACTTAAATGGGCAGCTAAATAATAAGACAAACACATTTTGCAGTTTGCATGTATCAATATTTTTTGCCAGGTTCCTACTGGATCTGAGAGATGAAAGCAGGCATATTCTCAACTGCCCTCTACATCAGGTGGAGCAGGACAAATTAATCAACATATATTTTAATTACATGGTATTATTTATTTATTAGTTTGTGTTTTTAAATACCACGAAATTATTTGCCAGCTAAAAGCTGAGCCGTGATAAAGGCTGAAACTTATTAAATTCAGTTACATGAACATAAATTCTTTCCAGTCTTACTATGATTTCTGCCAGGCAAATTGAACTGATTGAACTGTTTCACTCTACTGTCATTATCAATTTAAGCTGCACATCAGTTATAAATGCATAATAGTTAAAAAAAATTAATTTTGAGGTGCAAGCAAATGTTTCTATAATATAGTAAGAAAAAATAAAAAAATTGTGATTTTTTTATGCATTTCTATTTAAAAAATTTTGCAAGAATTTTTTACTCTGTAATCCCAAAGCAAAAAGATTGCACTTTGCTCTGTGTTATACTTTGTAATTAACTGTAACTCATGTCATAATCAGGGCAAAGTACTCACTGGCTATATTGAGCAGGACCAGAGATGAGAGAGAGAGGATGACCAGGGACACCTTCATCTTCATCGTGTCACGCTGACAGTCCTCAAACCTGAGACCTCGACCCTCTTCTTTGAGCTTCACGGTAAGGGAGCAAATTTGTATTTAACCCCCCCAGGGTGACCACACCCCCATCCACCAATCACACTCAGCACTGCCTTATGAGAGGGATTACAGGAACTCATCAAACGATACAATAACAAATCAGAAGACGTTGTGATCATGTTCTCCATATATACACAGGGTGTCTACAGGGACTCCTCCTTCCAGCAGAAAATACATGTTCAGTATATAACTGATGGGCGACGTAAAATGAAATTGTTTCCACATTTGACACATGCAGCCTCTATCCGCAGCTCTACTGGAACGTTTTCAAATGAAACACTTGTGAACAGGACAGTTTGCTTCCCTGATCATCTATAACTGTCACCAGCCCCAGATACGGAGATGAGGAGGAGATTCCAGGTTCCTCCAATCTCTCCGAGTATCTAACAGAGACCAGAGTCTCACAAACATGCAAAAGTAATTTTCTTTTTATTCTTTTCTTAGAACTGGAATCCCAGATATACTGAGAACATATTTCATAGTTTTACAGTAATAAGTGGAGCTAAAAAGCCCTGACTGCCACATAGAATTAACAAATATTAACAAAGAAAGATTTTTCATTTAAAAAATGTATTTTAATACACAGCTATAATATGTTCTTTTCATAATAAAAATTATATTTCTAAATTGTACTTTTTTCCTGAAAAATATTTTACTTGATATCGTTATTTTAAATTAAACATATTCAAATGATATCAAACTAAAAGAGCACAGCAAAAGCTAAGGTGACAAAAAAGTGATTCAAACAAATATTATAGTCTGCAGGTCATAATTGTAAGATTAATTTATCAAGGCTCATTGTTAAAATCAGCAAGGAGATGACTAAGAGAAATGAAGTTTACAGCAGGAGTAACATTATTGGGCTGGTGGCAGCAGATGTGATTTACAGGAACCTTCATGTAAACTTCTGAGCAGAAGCTTCCTCGCACCGGACCGTCAGTCCATAAGTGACCCTTTACACGACACCGTTACAGAACCTCTTCTCCACCCACAGCATCACAGTCAGCCTGGTCAGGTGTGGGTGACCTACTGGGACGCATCAGAAGATACAATGTAGCATCAAGAGTCACCATGACAATGGGATTCATCAGAAGTGTTTAGCCTTTTATATTTCATATTTTTGGGTATTCCTGTCGGATATATACAACTGATTAAAATAAAATACAGTTAGTTTCTCTCCATTTTGTCGTTACTAAATACACCTTTAATTATGCTAACTATAAATCTTTTACTCTTACCATTGTCGCCTTGCTCCTGAGAAACAACAGTGTCACCTGACAAGGCCTCCGAGCTCCTGAAGTCAAAGCCGCCTGGTTTTATTTCAGCCGGTTTCCCATCAGAGGCTGATCTGAGACAGAGACACAGAGACTTGGAGCACTTGATAGACCCCCATCAAGCTGCACGCCCACCACAAAAAAAACTTGGGCTACGGCAGAATACAAACGGTCTGTTATATAACTACTAAATAATTAAAAGTGCATGCATTTAAATTTCTAAGTTATAGAGAGATTAGAAATGGGAACAGGGGATAATCTTTGCATGGCAGTAACTTACCGAGAAGCAGATCCAAGCCGATCCCATATAGATAAAATCATCGTTATCACTGTAGGTATTCTCCTACTCTGAAAAAAAAATGTTTCGATGTCACCTAAAACTTAAAAAAGCTAAATATATATATATAAACATGTAAAAAAATTTTATAATGTTTTGATGTCACATAAACCTTAAAAATGCTAAAAAATATATAATAAAAGGCAAAAAGGTCCCCTTCAGATATTCAGGAAAGTCCTTCATTCTGTCAATGTGTTGGGAAATCCTGCCATTCGGCCATAAAATACTGAATCTACGAAATGCTCTTGCGTATCCCCTGTGACATGGAGACAGTCAGTTCTCTCCCATGCTGCTGACACACTGCCTGAAGTTCCCTCTGTTGAGAGAGGACCGGATGTGTGTAACGCTCACAGGCCAGGAAAGCTAACTGACACTGAACACCCACCTCCTGCCCATTGGCTGGCGTCTGTCCCGTCCTGAGGAGTTTACAGCGCTACAGCACCAAGGCTGCCTGTGGTTTCTCGACTCTGATCACGTGCTTAGAGAATAGAACCGTTATCTGCAAGAATGATCTTCTCATGCAGTTGCATCTGGAACATATACAGCAGAAAACTAGCGCCTAACACCTGCCATTTTGGCAGAGAAGCCATCATTTACATGGAAGGCTAAGGCTTCCTATGGTCACTGACCTCTGTATTAAGGAACATGTATACTGAAATTATGTAAACATGACTTCTATAGAAATGTCATTAATAATAATAATAAATGCATTAATATTTATGATGTTTCTATAAAAGTCACATTTACATAATAACTGATGCTTTATTGATCCATGTGGAGAAATTCTCTTCGCCTTCCCCAGCCTGCTCTCTGCAGGCGAGAACAAGCCACCCGCGAGGGGCAGCCACCCATAGCAGCTCCGGGAGCTGGGGGTTAAGAGCCTTGCTCAAGGACCCAGACACAGGCCAAGCCCAGGCTTGAAGCGGTGACCTTATGATCAGAGAGGCTTACCCCAGTGAGCCACACGCTGCCCCATTCCGGATTAATGTAAATCAAATGTTATGAGAATTAGGAATGTATGTTAAAGTTGACTGTGGCTAGAAATTGCAGGGATGAGAGAGGGCAGGTACACACACATCTCTGTACTTATTTTAGAGCAAAGCTGCAGCAGTTAACATTATCAGAAATGGAGTGCGTGTTGTGAGGACGGCAAAACAGTACTTATATTTTTAAAAAAATCTTGCATTGAGAAACCAAACATCCACACTTAAGTATGAAAACTTTTCTAACTACCTTTTCAAAATGAGGGTTATAAAGACTTTGCTCAAGGGTCCACAGATGTGCAAAGGCCAGTTGAACCGGCAACCTTCCGATCCCAGGAGCAAAATATTTTATCGAGGTACTTTTATTTAAATAAACTGAATATCTCCCTCTAGTGGCAAATTTGTATCAAAGTAACGCTGGTCATTCTTCAGCGTCCTAAACTGATGCGCTCACTTTGACCTTCATCTTAGTCATGTAACAAACACTCAAGGTACAGAAGCAAAATATGAATTTCTTATGTGGAGCGGAAGCACCTGCTCTACAGATCAAGATAAAGTTTGACACCCTCTGTGTAGGAACAATTTCACCGTTAGCAGAGAACATGCAGACAGTGTGACAGGGATTACTAAACCAGCTAGAGTTTTACTGTTACTATATCCATGCATGCAAGCCTGAACTTGTGCATCAGAATGCAAATGTATTCAGCTCAGTACAAATTTGTATACTCATCTGGTTTTGTATACTCATTTGTATACTCATTTGTATACTCTTTTGTATACTCATTTGTGTACTCTTTTGTATACTCTTTTGTATACTCATTTGTGTACTCTTTTGTATACTCATTTGTATACTCATTTGTATATTCTTGTATACTCATTTGTATATTCTTGTTTATTAGATTCCAGAACAGGTGTGACAAAGCAAAAACATTTCCATAGATTACCTGTGACAGTTTAACTTATGGCAACAGTCCACAGCCTGTAAAAAGATTTCGTCTTTAGAACATGCGGGTGATTTGCATTCTGGGAATTCCGGTTTGATAAACAAGAGACGCAGTCAATATGGAACATTCCACTTGAATGACTGAGCTTATTCACTTACAGTCTCAGAAATGACCATTCCCTTTAACACTCTTGGGATAGACTGGTAGAGAAGTACAATGCTGAAAGTTACTTTATGAAATGCTGTGAAAGCAGCAGTAACAGTTCAAATGAAACCAAAGGCAGTGAAATCACACTGCACTGTTTGCAATTCAGATATAAATACACAACGGATTGTTATATGTATATGTTGTTATATGCGTTATATTCTATGGCTGGTTAACACCAATACTCTCCTGTAATTTCTAAGCATATAGAGCAGGTCCTGCACTGCAGCTTATAAGTTCTACTAGGTACAGGTAAGTGGAAAAGGTTAATGTGGGGCAACTACATTTGCAAACTATGAAAAGAAATAAAACTAGCTGAGGGTCAAACTCCTACATAGAAGTTATCGCAGAAGGCCAAACCGGGCCATGCAGAAGTTCTGTGATGCAATATGAACTGGGCCATGTTGTTCCTGATATGGTTTGGCTGCTTCTGAACCTCAAAGTCCATATAAGAGAAGAAAAATGATGGAAATACAGTGGAGCAGCGTGTCACCGGTAAAACCATTTGGTGCGAGAGCCAAATAAAGTCCACAAGCTGCATATTCCATCATCACACAGCCATGGCTCGGCAGCAGCACGTCCCCAAGCAGCATGCTGCGCAGTCAGCCACATGTGGGTTTGCAGCCAGTGCTGCACAGCTCCTGAATTTCCTGGGAAAAACTCTGGGATCAGAGTCCGTATTTCTTCTTCAAGGAACAAACAGAAACGTCCTGTAATCCAGCTTTATGAAGACAGTCAAAGAGTTCATCTAAAACTAAAATGGGAGGGATAAAGACAATTAGGAAAAATTATTCTCTTTTATCCACAATAATATACAGTACTGTGAAAAATGATGTTTAATTGATCATGTCAGTGTAAAACTAGGCTATGATGCCTGTCTAAATGTGTCTTTGCCTTGTCAAGGCTTCTCCTAAAGTCACCCCTGGATTTGCAACAACCATCCAACGCATTTTTTTCATTTTTTGCCATGACCTCTACCTCGCCTTCTTCGGCTAAACAATATCCCATTGAGTTTACCAATTTAATGGATTAATTCAATGAGCTGGTGGTGAAATTTAACAAAATACATGGAATGGCTGGGGTGTCTCTGAGGAGAGGTTTGGGACCTGAAGCGGTGATCATCTAACCGTCCAACAAGGTATCAGAACATTTTTGGCTATTTTTTTTTTTTTTCCTGAGCAAATATACACTTACTACCCAAATAAAGAGCTTTAAACACTTTCGTTGACTGCCTAAGACTTTTGCATAGTATTGTTCATAAAACAATTTACAGGTCAGAGGTTATAAACTGGTATACAATACCTTTCCTTTCGGCAGAGGACATGAACATTACTGCCATGTCAAACCTTCTTACATCTGAGAGGTTCTTCAGGATGTCAAATATCAGAGATGGTTCTTCATACCTAAATATTTAAAGAACTCGGTTACAATTTAGCTCTGCTTTCATTTTTAACAGTTAAGCAGCCTTGAAATGGCAGAACAGCATAGGGAAGTACTGGGCTACACTGCTATACTTACGGAAGGTAGAAAGCCTGCAGTATTCTCAGGAGCTGGTTGAAAATCTCTGGTTCCAGCGAATTCTGGAAAATCCTTAAGTATGAGTTTGGTTCGATTTGCTGTGGGGAAAATAAAATGTAAATGAAGGCTGGTTCATTACTTAGTTAAATACTCTTTGTAAGGCTCACATGAGACGGTTGCTTCCTTGTTCTGATTGTTTACCTTTAAATACTTGTAGGTGAGCTCAGGGTAGTTTCTCAGCTTCCTCAGGTCAGCTTCCAGCTGGAAGCTGTTCGTCGGAAGCGTAGGAACAGCCACGCCCTCTGAAGGCGGCAGATCCTGCAGGTCACCCGCCTTTTTCTCCTTGGGTTTTGATGGTGCCCGAGCTCTCACGCTGTCCTCATGAAGGCCTCTGGAGTGGAGAGCGTTCAGTGGTTATTAGCCGTGTTTTAGGGAGCTCAACACTTCAGCATCGCTCTGAATTTTCAGGAATGGACACAGACGGGCTCCATAACGTTCTAAATAAGGGCAAAAAGTGCAGAATCCTAAAATGTTCAAGTGTTTTAAAAATAATAGTAAAACAAAATTTTGTCACACAAAAAAATTAAATATTTTTTGTGATACATAAAATCTTACAAGTTAACAGGCTTTGGCCGCATTGCAATAATACAGTATACAGTGATATTCTACGCATATTAGGCAAACTGTATCATGCCCCACCCCCCTCATCAAATTCTATTGTGGGCGAATTTTATCACTAAGATTTCAAAACACAGCCTTGCTTTTAAAAACATCATCAAAACACTGTATACTATGCTATGTCTGGACAGTATGACGGTACGAAAAATTACATACCACCCAAGCGTAGCTAACATTACTGATTAGCCGAATTACAACTGTCTACTGCTTTTGCTCCATTCAAGCTTGCGGATGTCTTACTTTTCTGAGGCCTGTGTGGAAGTGTGCGAGATCTCCTCTATCTTCTGGATCTTAGCGCAGGGAGAGCTGCCTGCTGAAGGGTGCCCCTCCTCGCTGGCTCCCGTGTCGGTGACAGGCCCAGCTGCCCCCCCGGCTGCTGTACTTGTTGCTACGGTTACAGGAATGATGGGGACTGGATCTCCAACTTCTTCAATGTCCATCCTTTTAAGAGGTTTCTGAAGACCCAGTGTTAAAAATTTGCTTTTTTAATAATCGGAAATTTAGAAGTACATGAATTAAGGAGTCGATAACCTGCTTGTGGACCATTTCTGGAAAAACTGTACACAGCAATGTTTTTTTTTTTTATTAGCAAGCTAATTCTGACCTGAGACCTGTATCACAAAGCTGGATTGCCTGCTTAGCCGGATAACTCTGAGGCTAAGTAGAGATAACTGGCTTTTCAGTATCACAATGCTGCTTCTCTTCTTAGTGGGATACATCACCACGGTAACTCATGTTACTCTCCAATTCTGCTCCAGAGCAGGTTGTGTTTCAGGAGAATGGATCTCAAATAGTTCCTGAACCAATTAAACAGAAGACATTAGTACATTCCTTGACGTAACAAATGGGCTTTCCCAAACTCTCAAAATGGCTTGCTCATGAGAATCTAAGAAAATCTGGCTTGATATGGATTGCTGATAGTCTGTATTGTGATATCGCTTATCTCAGATTGCATTTGTTTGGTTGAGTCAAACTGGAACCTATTTGAAACCTGACTTTGCTAAACCAGCTTTGTGATACAGGAGCCTCTTAACAAGGAGACGCTTATCAAATACCAAATTAAATAGTATATTGTGATTATCCAATGAAAAATGTGTATCTACAAAATCCCATTATCTCAGAATGTGGGAAAAAAAACCATTTCTTCAGAAACTTTATGCCCTAACTCAGCTGTTAGTGGTTTGCTTTACATGGACTTACATGGATTGTTGTTAGCGAGGTAAATATGTCAGTGTCAGCAACACACAAATTAATCTTGCTTTATATTCGACAAATAACCATGGTGTTTGTAAGCTAGCTATCTAGCTATCAAAATTAAGTTGTTAAAATTAGCAACAAAGTCATCTATACAAACCACCATCATGAATACAAATGTTAACTAGTACAAACATAAATGCCAGTTAAATAGATGACTTCATAACACATATTTTCACTGGTCAGTTGCATGTCCTACGCTATAAGTAGGCAGAGGAGAATGGGCTTATTCCATTTATAGCAAAAAGTGGCGATGATATATGTTCCACAAGTTCCTCAGAGATGCACATTGACGTTCTAAAACCTGGATTTCTAGACAAGAAATTCAGTAGAACACATGGCTGTACGCCCATGAAACTTCTGCTCTGCCTGGAAGATCTGTCATCTTAAAGCCTGCAGCTCTCTTACCGTCGACCAGAGGTGGGGGGGTTTATTGACTGGCTGTACGATTCTCCTCTGATTGGTCGAATCCACTTCCACACCACTGGCAGCCATTTCCTTGTAGGAAAAGATAAGACTTATAAACGGTGTCATTGGAAAAATTGGCATGATCTAGGTCTGGACTTTGATGCTTACAGCTGTGATTTTCGTGATCTCATTCACTGCTTGCTTGTTTCCCGGCTCCAACTTCAACACCTGTTCGAAATCTGCAAGAAAATTACAGAATCAGCGTCCTTCACTGAGCTAACAATATGCTAACATACAAATAACAAAACATGGGATTTAAGAGTTTAGGTCTGAGAATGGGCAACTAAAAAGTTTGGCTTGTGTCTAATTCCGTATAAAAGCAACTAATTTGACACATGGTATTATTCATTTTAAATATTCTTCCTTTTTCATTTAGGTACCAAGTCTAAGAGCATCACAACTAAATCCCAGTTAGTCTTGTATCAACTGCAGTTGAGTAATTAACATCACTTAAAGGTTTCTTGTTGCTCCATCAAACACCATCTTTACGTGACGCATCTTCACCTTCCTTTGCCTCCTTCAGCTTCCTCATGGCCACCCTGGCCGTCCCCCTTCTGGCAAAAGCCTTGGAGTAGGAGCCGTCCAGGGCGATGGCCTGGCTGCAGTCACGCTCTGCCTCCTGGTACCTGCCCAGCAGATCATCCATGAAGCACCACAGCCTCAGGCATCAACATCAGGACCGCAGGGGCAGCTTCACAAAGCGGGGTGAACCCGTTCACTGGCAAACTTTCTTTTACCAATATTGAACCGACTATTAAATGACCCTTATTATAAGATGACCCCATACTTTTTAAGCAACTGTTGTTAGGGAAAAAAAAACCTTTTGGGATACCCAAAATCTTATCTTAATTTTAATAAGTGCATTAATCTACAGACATGTAATTTACACTAATTAGACTGTAAAACTACACTACAAATCAATAAATGCAATAACAAACATATTGAAATAAACAGTGAAGCAGATGTTTCAAGATACTCTTGTGCTTTCGCCATATTTCTCTCCGATTCATCTAGCCAGTAAACAGCTAACCTACACCATCTACTGTTATATGTGCATAATGACATTTCAATTCTAGGCCTGGAAAGTAAGACTTTTTTTTTGGGGGGGGGGGGGGGTCACTGTGTTGGATTCGGGCCAAACCGGTATTATTCATCAGCACTGTAGAATGGGATGTTCTCAATGAACAACTGACAGTCACAAAAATAAGCTGACACAACTACTGTCTATGGGTGTCATATAATGCATTTTTTCAGTATTTTAAACTGTTCTCTGGTGTTTTCAAAGAACAGGGTTGGCTGGTCTTATCCGCAAAGGTCCGGTGTGTATGCAGGTTTTTGGGATAACCTTTAGGTCAGCTATTCAAACCCAGGTGTGAGGACTCTTCAGCCAATCAGTCCTCTGATTGGTAAACTAATTAGGGAGTTGCATCGAATACCCACAATATGTTACATTTACAAAAGGCAGTATTTAGAATAGTTACTTAAAAAGAAGAATAGTTTTAGAATGCATCAGCTGTAATAAAAAAAAAATGTTTACAATCTAAACTCAAAAGTTTTTTTAAAGACATGCCTGGAAACATTGGAAAAGCAGTGATGCGCGGATTCATTCATGAGCAACACGCACTCACCCTGTGCTTTAATTCAGCCTGGGGTAAGTTTCCCAAAAGCATAGCTGCTAACAACGGAATAGCCCCAACTACGCAAGTGGCTAACGGGAGCGTTTGGGAATCGTGTCCTTGAATAGGACTTACTTTCTTAGCCTAGTAGTAGTAAATAACCTTTTATCAATGGCTGTCAGTATATATTTTTCATTCCCCAGCACGTGGATACGGTGCATATATGCCCCTCGAGAGACAGAAAACCTGTGTAGCAGGTTGTGCAGGACCTTTGGGCTTGACGGTGAGCTGGCTTACGTTACGTTTGGGGTTGTGGTTAAGACTGTTACATAACAGTCAAAGATTTTTCAATCAGCCCATTTTACCACCTTTTACAAATGCGGGATTTATATTTGAAAGAGGGAACAACGGCGTTTCAGGTTCATGGTATGTCGGTTCCGTGTACCAAACTCTCCATTTTCAACTATGTCGAGGTAAATTCCGATTTTGATCCTATGGCACCTTTAAAATTACCCTACTACGGCATTTCAGAAAAGTACAGGACACAATGCGAACAGAGAACACAGTCCTCAAAGAAGAGTCTCCTCTGACCAATCAGGCGGCGCCACTTACCTGTCGAGCTTCAGATAAGCCATAGCCCTGTTGGCCGGTAGGAGCGCGTTGGTGTCGTCTGCCTCCATCCCCTTGGTGTAGCACTGCACGGCAGCCTCGTATTTACCCTCTTTAAAGTAAGCGTTTCCCTGATTTAAGAAAAGAGATGAAAGGGGAAAGGACACGTCAGCTAGGAGTCTCTGTCTGGGTGCTGCCATGCCCAAGCTGTTCTGGGCAAGGAGAACAAGGTCCCAGCTGGGAAAACAACGATGGGGAAACCCCCATGTGAAACATGCAGCTGGTTCTGAAGCCCAAAGGCAGGGGGCTAGCTCTACAGGGGCAGGTCCAGCCAAGTGGTAGGCGGGGCTTGTGAGCCAGGGCAGTTATGCAGTTTGTACAAACCATCAGTTTTAAATAAATTGCAAATGAAAATGCAAATGGTATGTCCAAAAAAATCTATTATTTAAAGAGCCCGAAAAAAAAAACCATTTTCTCAGCAACTACTTACAAAAGAAACCTTGAACAACATATCAAGGCACCCTTAGCACAACAGACAGAAACCTATATTTACAGTAAACAGTGAGCTAGTTTAATGTTTTAAATTGACTTATATGGATCGTTTACACCGAGGTAAACATGTAAGTGTCAACAAGATACAAACTAATCTCAGTTTAAACTGCAGCCACGCATTCCGTGTACCATCCTGGAACAGACACACACCCGGTCTTTCTGCACGACAGCCTCCTGCCGTCTTTGCACTTCCTCAGTGTGCCTCCGCTGACTCTCTGTGTCTGGCCCCTCCTCCTGGGCCAGTTGGCTTGCCTGGCTCCCGTCTGCCTGCGAGGGCAAAGCCTAAGAGGCAAAGGCAACAAACGATGTGGGTCACGCGTGACAGATTCGATGATGTAACGTATCCCAGAGAAACGTGCCAAAAAAAAGCTGTACCATTTTTATCTTCTTCACTTCATTTTGTGCTTCGTGATTGTCAGGGTCCAGTTTAAGAACCATTTCATAATCTGAGAAGTGAAGAAAAAATAAAACGAATAGCAGCGTCTTCTGCCTAGTGTAGCTGTGAGCACACCAAGTATGTTACAACCTTTGAAATCAGGTGGCCAATGATTTTTAAAAGGTTACAAAAAAAAAAAACACAGCATAAGAAATAAATCAGCAGTATAAAGTATAACCTCAACAACCTTGAATATAAGCAGTTGGAAGAGACAGTGGAATATAACATTCTATCATTCTCCAGCAAACAAAAATAAAAAAAACAACAAGGCATACCTTCTAGGGCAGACTCAAGTTTTTTAAGAGCAAAGCGAGCAGCTCCCCTTCTGGCATAAGCTTTACTGTAGTTTCTGTCCAGAGCGATGGCCAGGTTACAGTCGGACTCTGCGACGGCATACCTAAGACAGAAGAAGTGGCCGCTTTGCCTCACACACCGTTCAGGCTGCTGCATTACAGGGGCGTGCATTACAGCTGTGGTAGTTTATGCTATGAAGGATCTACAAATAACGTAATTTTGTCGGGACAATTAGGGCAGGACAGAATGTCAGCTCCAACAGTAACTGCACTACAACTGCAAATACAATACCACGGGATCGGGTTTACGAAAACATCCCAGCCGCTTTGTTCAGTCTATCACCAGCACTGACTTTTTGAGTTTCAGAAAACAAGTCGCTCTGTTTGTAGGCAAAACCGGACTGTAAGGATCAGCACTCATGCCTCTGGTGTAACAATCAATGGCATCATCGAATTTCCCTTCTTTAAACATCTGGTTGCCCTAAAAAAAAAAATACAAAAAAAGCAAAATCTAAGTCTACCCATTCAAAAAATGTAAATTCTTCAGATTACGGTTGGGAAAGGAAGATTCAACATTTAATGATGAACTTTGAGAATTTAAAAACAGAGACTAAGTAATTAAAACA
This sequence comes from Mormyrops attenuatus, assembly GCA_026777985.1. NCBI lineage: Eukaryota > Metazoa > Chordata > Actinopteri > Osteoglossiformes > Mormyridae > Mormyrops > Mormyrops attenuatus. The sequence goes on from JAODKC010000064.1 coordinate 27,556,552, forward strand.
TACTTTCTCCTTTTCAGCAAGAGCCTGTTCTCTGTCAATGTGGATCCCAGTTTCTTCTGAATCTGACTCGGACTCGACAGGGCTGACATCTTTGTCCAGCATTTCTAATGCTTTATCCTATTGGGATTCATATTTTTGTAATTGTGTTAATAAATTTTGATTCATTATGCATCGAAAGACCAAGGTGAATATTAAATGTGAATTACATAATTTTAATATTTCATTACTACTTTTCAAACATGTTTATCGAAATGAGATCTAGGGTTTATTAATTTAAGACACAATGACAAATTTACCGCGTCAAATTTTTCCCATGATTGGTAGTCGTAGGATTTTATTCTCGTTTCTTTCTTCTGATCGTTCTTTGTAATGGTGGAAGCCACGTTGTTGTTTTTCTTCTGTTTTTTATAGTCCTTGTTTCTAACAGGTGGTAGATTTTGCTGAAATAAGGATATGTGTACATACAGTTATGCTTACAAAGAGAATTAGGAAACATTTTCCTCGAGCGTTACTTCAGGAGCACTATACGGATACTGTAATGGATCAAGTTTACAGAAAGTATGATATCCATTCCGCAGGGTATTGTTTCATCTCATTGTTACTATTACCTTTTACAAAGCAAATCAATGCACCAAAGTGCAGAAAGAGGAAATGTGTCATTCGCTAAATTTGAAGTAACGAGCGCATAATATAAATAAATGCTGTAACTGTTAAATATTACAACTGGAGACCAATCTGCTTTAGAGAATAAAGGCTCACCTTCTGAATGTGGTCAGCACTCTCACTCCTCAGCTCCTCGTCTTTCTTTTTGATATCGTTTTCCCAGCTGTCAAGTTCTCTGATGAAGTCGTGCAGCTCCTCCGCATTCTGGCGCATCTGCAGCTGCAGCTCTATGGCTTTATTTCCACCGGACATACTCCTGTGCTCCAAGAATACACACGAGATTAACAACTAAAACTTATAAGTAGATGGTACCTTCTCAAAAACATGAATGTTAAACAAACGACAACGAAAGCGCCTCCGGTAACTAAGAGACACTAAACACACGTGCATACAGTTTATTGCTAACAGACTAACGACTAATCAAACGAAATGCACTCCAAATACCTTTAAACTGGCTATTTCAAGAATCCAAGTCAACAGTTCAAAAAGTAAACTACAATGAGACATAAGATAGATTAGCAACTGTCACGGGGGAGAAACCACAACGTTAAACGTGCAGCGCCATGGTAGCGCGGCCGCGTCCCCTCGCCACCGCCGGAAGTGACGAAATACGCAACGAGATGACGTCAACGGACAGTTAATTTTTCTTTATGACAAAGAGCTTATACTTTTCTTACTTTCAAAGTAAATTAATTTCACAGTATGTGATCGAAATCGTATTTGTATTAAAATTTCTACTGTCGAAGAATTGTGTAACCCTTTACCTTTGACCTTTCACTTGCAAACAGAGGTGTTCGACTTTCGTTTTCGTCTTGCAACTTTATATTATTCGCCTTTGGAAATTGTGCATTGATCTATTCTCCAAGCTCTATTTTTCAAATGGACCAAGCCAAAGAATCGGAACAGAAAGACGAGGACTACGGTTATGGCTTGTTCCCGAAGAGAAAAGAAGGGAAATACAAGAAAGGGTCACTTGGAGAAAGCCTGTTCACTTTCCACAACAAATGTCAAGTAATGCTACATTTTGCGTTGGAGACGAGTACGTTCTTAAACGTCACACATATGCATTTGTCTTAGCATGGCAAAATAATTAAATATATGTCTCTTTTATGTGATCCAAAGGACTGTGACATTAAATAAACGCAAGTTAACTACTGGCGTGATAACAAGTCACACAGATTCAGCACGTGCGTTAAATGGCTATAATTAATGTGTATTTTAATCACTAGGTCCGTATGCAAAATTCCTACTGGGTGTCATGAAACAGTCTGGATGGTATGTATTACATCGTTATAAGTTGTAAGTCATCCTATTTCAAGAAGTCAATAACGTGTATTCCCTTTAAGCGTAAAGAAAAGTATTATTAAACGACGAAGCGTAAACTTAAGTCAGGTTTTGGACCATCTATCTTCATAATTTTGTTGTACATATAATAATTGTGTAATTACGTAGACAAGAAACCCTTAAATGCTATCAGGATTCTAAATAGTATTACATTAACACCTGATTAAGTGCTTTAAACATTAGAAAAACCTATATACTCATCGTCTAAGCAGGACGACGCAATTGTTTCGACATGTTTCGACATGTGCTAGTTTGAGAGTGTACCTGTATTTATTTTTCAGTGCTGCGTATAAAGACCGTCATTTTGCCTGTGAAGACTGTGACGGGATCGTCAGTGGTGGTTTCGACGCGGCTACTTCTCAAGTAAAACGGCGAACTTCATACCTTCTAATAGATCTTGAGATGTATCAAACCACAGATTTAACTAGTATATATGAATCTTATTTGCTGAACATTTTCATACAGGCCTAATAAAGACACATATCACACAAGAACAGGTCTGATTGAAATTAACACAATATTTTTTCCCTGTCTCATTTCAGATTGTTTTGTGTCAGAATAATGTTCACCGGCAGTCCCACATGAACAGAGTGGTCACCCATGAACTTATTCATGCTTTTGACCACTGTAGAGCCCATGTTGATTGGTTCGATAATTTAAGACATTTGGCCTGCTCAGAGGTAATGCGTTTGTGTGTGTATTCCCCTGCCATACCTACTGTCCGTTATATAAGGGGTAGGCAGACCTGATCCTGGAGTGCCAGTATCCAGCAGGTTTTCCACCCTACAGCTGATCTCAGGCAGATAGAAAACCCGTGGGATACCAGCACTTAAGAATCAGGGTTGCCTACTCCTGCTTTATATGATATCTAGATGTATTAAATAAGTTTCTGCTTGTAAAGCTGCCATCAGAGTGTATTAATAGATTATTCTACCCCAATCGCCCACTCCATTCAGATTCGGGCGGCCAACCTCAGCGGAGACTGCTCTTTCGGCAACGAGCTCTCAAGGCTTAATTTTGGTATCAAAGGACATCATCAGGTAAAACAGATGTGAGATTTTTCCAATGTTAGTATGACAGGCGTAATTTTAATATAGATGTATAGGTATGCACAATCCCAATGCAAATTGTAATTGAGTTAAATTCAGGAAGCTTAACTGTAATGGTGGACATCACTTTCAGTTGCAGTGATCTCCATTTATCAGTGTGTTTATAGATATGTAAAAAGCTACATTCCCATCACTGGAACTAAACTGAAATTTTCCCCTGTGTGTTAAATATCAGAAACCATTTGTGGCAGCTTATTGTGAAAGGAAGGAAAAGTTGCACGTGACATGTTGCATTCCCTTTGACAGGATTGCGTGCGGGACCGTGCACTGCGCTCTATCCTGGCTGTGCGGAAGGTGAGTCCCGAAGAAGCAAAGAAGGTGGTGGACGAGGTCTTCGACAGCTGCTTCAACGACCACGCGCCCTTTGGCCGGATCCCACACAGCAAGGACTATGTCAAATTCTCATCCCATGATTTTCAGAATCGGGATCGATACTATTCTAACTTATAAGGAAGGGAATGAGCTGTTGTGTGTACTTCACTGGTGCTTATGCAATAGACATGACTGAATGCCTGCCTTATTCATCGGGAGCCCTCGGCAGAGATTCTGTGCATGTAGCTGGTGTAACGGGATCAATGGCACATGAAGAATCCTGAACTGGGGTCACTTGTTCCAGAGAAATTGGTTCCTGTCTGTGAATGTGTGTGTGAATAAAAAAACATTTTAATTATATACCTTTTGTAGATTTTCTATGGCTATTTTTGACATGGTGTGTTTATGTAAAGCGGAATGATGATACGAGGATATTTGTGTTTTAAAAAAGGAATCCCCAAAGATTTTTTTTAAAGGAATGACATGTAAGAGACATGTGTTTTTCAAAGACGCATGGTCAGTTTAACTATGCTAATTTAAAGCGTACCCCATCATTAGTGACCTCAAGTTAAAGTGTGTATTGTTAATGTGCATTTAGCAGTTTTTATTTTTTTCTTTTGGTATCAGCAATGAAGCATAATAATGAAGATACTGTGTACAGGTCTACATAAATAAGCATGTTTGAAAAGGCTGACTGATACTAAAACCCAGTGCTGAAGGTACTTGAATATATGAGGAAAATTTGACATATTTCTGTTTACTTTAACCACCCTCGACTTCTGCAGTTTTTCATTTGGAGTCGAAAATTACCTGCCTGTAATTTCCAGTAACATCATTTGCAGTTATGTTAATTGACTAGTAAATCTAATAAATTCATATTAAATGCTACTTTACAATATGTTAGAGTGAACTGTAGGTATGGATGGGTGCCAAATTGGCCGTTTATTTCCAGGCCGTACAGCGTCTAAGACGCAGAATGTTTCAAACAGTAGATGGCGTTGTTTTACCTTTAATTCACACACCCAGCTACCTTAGTGGAGAGATAGGAATTGCTTTGCTGTCTGTTATTCCCATAAAGAAAATGAGAACTCTGGTATCGGTTATCAAGATATATTTTCCATCAAACACGAATCCTGGTCAGGGTTGTGGGTAAGATGTTTAGCTTAAGAATTATTTCAAATTCAAACAAACTCTACAACTGGGCGGCCTACTTTACTAATATCCTCCTGAGACCCAAGGAAAAAAAGTGTCTTTCAATTTCAGGTTATTTGTGATTTTCTATGTCTTTGGAGG
>JAODKC010000064.1:27580253-27593168 GCA_026777985.1 Mormyrops attenuatus
TTTTTTCACGGGTTTTCATTTTACCAACCACTTTTCGGGTGAAAACCCACATCATACTTGGGGGGCATTACCTCTACCCCTTATTGCGTATTGGAACGCCCCAAGATTTAAAACACGACCCCCCCCCCCCGCGTCTCCCGACACTTTGGCTTCCTCAGAAACGTCTGGCTTTCTGCGGGCTGGAGCACAAAAGCCAACAGCTCACTTCAGGAGGGCACCCAAAGAAGTGAAACAATTTTTGGAAAAGACAGTATTCCATAATTCTGTTTTGTAAATATGTAAATATGTCTTGAACACTCTAATGTCCGTCCTGTTATAAATATTCCCCTGTGGGTTTAGGAAGAACTTTTTTTTTCTTTTCACTGTGTATTGTACATTTCTGAGATGACAATAAGGCTTGACTTGACTTGACTAGTCATCAATCAGAATGGTCATTTGGGTGCTGAGATACAAAGATATTTCCACTGGAAAAAAATGCTCCAAAAACCTCAAGAGGTACATTACCAGAGAATGAGTGTAGCTATCCACTGTGTTGGTCATACCCCCCCACCAGTTTCCTTCGATATAGATCAGGCACCCCACAGGAGTGTGTAGCACTGACGTCCCGAGGGGTCAGACGGGACAATTAGCGAGAGCCGGTTCCGCATGTCTCATTTCCACGTGGTTAGGGTGTAGAGGAGAAGCTGGGAGGCTGTAAATCTGCTTCCTCCTTGCTTGCTGCTCCAGCCACTCGCAGATGTGCATCGCCCCAGGCGGGTGATCTCCGTCAGCAGCGAAAGTGAACTTCCTCCCCGGTTCAGGTGTGTCCTGACTCGTGTCTGGTGGACGGCTCTTCGGGAGGGTCCGCCAGGAGCGTCGGATGATCCGGGGGGTGTTAAGCTGCTTAGGGGCCCTTTTAAAGAATGCTGTTCAATCATGTAGGTGTCGGCCCTAAGGACCCTTGAAGCTCTTACCAAGTTTATGGGCAGCTCTCGCTTTTCAGAAGTTACACACCGTCTACTTCCCATCACTTGTCACCTTTTTTATTTCAGTACTATTTGCCATGTCCTCAGTGCTAATTTCATTGCATTTTTTTCGATTGAGATGAAATAAACATGGGAGCGGCAATGTAGCGCAGTGATTAGCACTGCTTCCAAAACACCACTAGGACCAGGGTTCGAGTCTCTGGCTCCATATGTGTGGGGTTTACATGTTCTACCCATATCATTGTGGGCTTCCCCCCCCCCAACATTCCAAAAACACGCAAAGGTTACCTGGAGATTCTGAATTAAATGTAGGTCTAAATAGCTTGTGTGCCGTGGGATAGGTTGGCGCCCCATCTTGGGTTATCCACTGCCTTGTGCCCATAGCTTCTGGGATAGGTTCTGGACCCCCCCCCATCCAACCCTTGGTAGGGCAAGCAGGTATACAGAATGGAAGAATGAAACAAATGCAACGAGATACACAGCGATTTGCTCAGGCCTGTGCCTGTGGTTGGTAAGTTGCTGGTTCAAATCCCATGACTGGAAGAGTGATTTCAGTGTTGGGCCCTTGAGCAAGACCTTTAACTCCAGCTGCTCTGGGAACTATCTGATCCCACTTTCTCCAACAACAAAAGCATATGCTAAGCGAATGTTAAATAGAGAAAAAAAATCATTGTCTAGCATCTGCCATAACAGAACTCAGCCCCTTGCATTTCCTGCACATGCAGGGCATGCAGGCAGGTGAACTAACTTCTCTAAATTATCCACCAGTGTGTCCTGCAGTGGACAAGCATCCTGCTGCATGAAACGTGCCCTACCCCTCCTTTCCTCCCCTCTACTGGACAGATGGGTGTAAAAAATTAACCTCTCAAAGGGAAAGGTTACTTACGTAGTTATTCAGTGGCAACTGGACTTGTTTAGTTCCTTGAAGACGTTTCACCCTTCTATCCAGAGGGCTTTCTCAATTCTGACTGACTGATAGACTGACTGAGAAAGCCCTCTGGATAGAAGGGTGAAACGTGAACTTTTTTTGGGATAACCATGACCTGGACGACTGAAACTCTTCACAGACGTTACTTACGTATATAATACTAGAAATATGCTGTTACCTTCCATGTTAAAGCAGCATGGTTACAATATTTATAACGAGGCCTGGATTGTGCCGGAGGCACAGAGACACAAAGGAGGCTTTGCATTCAGTGAGAGGATGCAAAGTTGAAATGTCAGCCGTGGCGGCAAAGACAATGGAAGAAGGCCTTCGGGGCAGCTGAGCCAGCAAGGTCACCTTCCCTCCGCTGTGCTTAAAGGCCGAATTCACGCTTCTGGTGCAAGCTGAGTTTTTTTCTGGGGTTCATGTCAGATGCACAGGACTGCTATAGACTTCCTCACATGAAATATATTGAAATACAGTGTTTTCCATGCTGCAGTTAAAATAAGTACTACTTTATAAAGTTTATGGTGTGAGTGCTTCACTGGTGGCTCAGTGGGCAGCCCCATACCACCACCCCCCCCCCCCCCACCACCCAGACTGTGGGATCAATTCCCACCCCTTGGGGTTTACAGGTTTCACATGGTTTAAAGACATTTGGTTTAGGTGGGCTGGCGTCCCTAAATTGCCCGTTCTGTGTCCCTTGTGACACATTATTTTCCCTTATGTATCACCACAGCCCTACGAAACGGACCCCCGGTTTGCCGGGATCCTGCACCGCATAACTGATCAAGGAAAACGGATGGGTCATACACTCTCTAAGCCCATAGATTTATCTTACAGTTATGTATTTATGCATTGTGCCGGGCTTTGTCGTTTGATCTTATTCTAGTATGAATTCATATATGACTTAGTTATGGGCAATGAGAATATATTTGTTTATGAATGTATATAAATTTGGGTTTAAATAGATTATGATTGTATTTGCTGAAGTCAGAGGAACAAAAAAAAAGACATTGTTTGATGTCAGTCTTACGGAACCAACTTGAGCCAGATCGGTAGAAACAGGGTCCACCCCTGTGTTTCTACGTAAGGTAGTGTTTCCCAACCCAGTCCTTGGGAACCCCCAGACAGTCCAGGTTTTTTTGGGGAGATGGGAGGGAGCAAAAACGTGAACCGGCTGGGGGTCCTCGAGGGTCGGGTTGGGAAACACCAACTTAAGGAACAAGCGAAAATGTGGATTCAGCTGGACTGGTGCAGCTTCTTGCTGTGGCCCGTCTGGCTGGTATCGCTTCTGTATTCGTACACGCTGGTGCCCCCCTTCCGCTCCCCTTCCAGTGCACTTCAATCCCGTTACTCCTCTTTCTCATTATTTTTGCCAATTATGTTACAATCCAATATAACAAAGAAATGACCCAGTATGCAATTCTATATAGTATCAGCTGTAATTTGAAACAGTAATATATCATAAGACAAACTTATGCGCTAAACTAAATTACTAAATTTCTCCTGGAACCTTTCCCAGGTAGCATAGGGCGCACGGCATGGAACACCCCGGACAGGATGCCAGTCAAATGCAAAGGATGACCCCAGATACAGTAGGCAATTTAGAGACCCCAGTTAACTTAACTGCTAGTCTTTGAAACCCAAAGAACACTGGGAGAACATGCAGACTCCACACATGCAGCCACATTCACAGTAAATGGGATGGAGACCATATTGAAACCCTCTTTCCAATTTATCTTCCCTGGAAACATGGCTGCCTTACTGGTGAATAAGTATTACATTCCGTCCTGGAAAATGTCTTCTACTTGGAACGCGGAAAGCCTTCTGCATGTGTCGTGGCCCCACAAGGATGAGGCGTCTGGAATTGATCTGCTGTCTAATTCGGTCTGACTAAACGGGTCTGTCTCAACCGTCTTGATCCTTGGGGCTTATGTGAATGTGGCGGCAGTTTTCCCTTGCGGCGTTGGGGTGGGGGGTGGAGATGAGGAACAGAGCAGGTCCAGCATATGCACCCCATTTGACGCCACCCAGCTCCACCTGTGCTGACACCGCCGCTGCTTTACAATGGTCCTGAAAGTTACAAGCAGCGCCTCTGGAATTCCTGCGTTTTATGGCCTGGTGTTACCGCGGAGCATTTGTCACACTGCCAGCCTGCGTGGAAGCCCAGCCTCTGATTTACGGCAACATCTGCGAGTCGAAAAAAGCCCCAGACTTTTTAACCGTTTAGCCTCCTCCTCACAAAGCAGTTAAAAGAATAGCGAGTAGACCAAAAGTCCCACTGGTACAGCCTCTAATATAGTTAGCCTGAAAACATATTTATGGATGGTTTTGATGAACGTTTATAAATCCAAACTTGCAGACTAATTCTAAAGAACAGGCCCCACAGCCATTTTATTCATTATTGTTATATTTTTAAAAATTCACTAGTGCCTTATGTATTAGGCATGCAAGGTTTAAGTACAAAAGGCAGCTCCACACAATAACATCCCCGCGAAGTATCAGATTCCACATTCTTCAGGACACTAAAGACAGGGAAAGGAGGCACGGATAGTATGCAGAGACTTGGCGTTAAATAAAGACAGTTTTTAAAAAAAATAAATAAGTTTTAGAAGTTTCCGTGAGGTACATGAGAGATAAGGAGCCAGAATTCTAGGTGTTGCAGAAATGTTTCTGAAAGCAGTTTTTAAATGCAAGACTTGGAAAAAGGAATGGAAGCCATATTCCTTTCCAGTTCAGCTTTTGTGAACATTATAACAAAAGGCTGGCGATTGCGCTGAACAGAGTCTAGCCATCTAACATTACAAACATCTGACTTCGAGTCTCCACATCTGGGAACAATGAGGGCAAATTAACTCTGAAATTCCGAGCATCGGGCGATGAGATAAGGGCTAACATGCTAAATTCATTTTCTGTGCTTAGTCACTGGTGGTCTGAGGAATGATCGACTTCCTGGCCGATTCTCTGGTGCCTAAATCAAAGAGAAAAAAAAATAAATCACACTCCAATCTGACTGGAGTTTTTCTTTCCTGGCTGGAAAATGAAAGTTCCTTACAGGGCCTGGTCCTCGTAGGAGATCCCGCGCTGCAAACCTTTTGATGCTGACCAATTTTCTCCTGCCTCTCGTTTTCAAACAAATTGTTTCAAGATTGCAACCATTTGGAAAAGGGGAAAAAATATGCCTGAAGGAATAAATACACTAGCTGGACTTCACAAAATGTTTAAAAGCAAATTACATCCACATAATTGCTAAATACATAGTGCAGAGGAAAACAATGTTTCGCTAGACCAACATGTTCCATGTAAACTATGGTTCACCTTCTCGGTCACATAAAAATAGCAGAATGTTCCTCGAGACAGATAATCGAATTATACAGTCATAGACTTATATACAAGACACATGGGTGACTAAGGGAAACAAATGTTTTATTTTGGAACCATACATTCGGTATCGTTTATAGAATATTACTTTATATTACAAACATACATGGCTGGTGAACAGTACAAAAGATTTACAGAAAAGGCTCTCGTTGTCGGCTGTGGCTTTTTTTTCGTTATGGAGTCCTTCATCTGAAGATTGTTTGGAATCAAGTTCAAAGGAGGGCCCTTCTCCACCAATAGCATCGTACGGTCTCAGTCACCTGACCGTTGCTGGGCCCAGTTCTTCGAGCATTCCTCGCTGCAGCTGCAGCCCAGGTGTTTGGGTTCTGCGAGACGGTGCCGTCTTCTGCTAATTCTACATTCTGCCTGGGCCTGGCAGGACTTCCAACAAAGGTTTAAACGCTCCCTGCTGGGGTAAATCCAATGAGCTCACGGATGAATTTAAAACGTGTCCGTCCAGATGCGTCCATGTCTGATCGATTTTCGTTGAAATTGAAGAGGCGATATCCAGTAGATGGGGATTGTAGATTGGGTCCATTGGGACTCTTGTAACTCAGAACTGAGACAATTCATTACCAAGTCTGCAGGAGAGAGATATTCTATAAAAAAAATAAAATGAGTATTTGTTGAATGGGGGGCTGGGGGGGAGGAGTTTTCCATAGCACTGTTACCATGTGCACAGTACCCCTCTGAACGCGGCTAGCAAGAGCACAAGAAAATAAACGCAGGATTTGGGGGAGTGAATCATGTGGGGAAGGCCTCTGACGAGAGAATGCCGGAGCCCCCAGGGCCAGGCAGCTGTGTGGCTGGGGCGCCACCTCCAGTGACCAGGGCCCCCCCTCTTTTGGACGCAGGACAGCAAGAAGCTCAAAGCCTGGTCTCAGGCCACTGGAGCTGCGGTTCGGGGGGCACTCGCCGACCCGTGGCCTGCGCCGTGGGGGGTCGCTGGCAAGCACACGGTGTCCTGGGCGGTCTGTGGTGGCTCGCTCCCCCCGCCCACGTTGCACCGGTGCCCAGCCCGACGTTGCATGACAGCCCGTTAAACCAAAGAAACTCACTGTTCCACTTGTGCCGCCCAGGAAACAAAGTAATAGAATACAGGGAAATAAAAAAAAAAAAGAGAAAAAAAAAAAATCACAGCGTCTCAATGTCAATAGCAGCGCGTGGAAAAGTGTTTTATTGCGTTTAGTTATGTGCAAAGGGCGCGTAACATGACGTATGAAAAGCGGATTGGAAAAAGCTGAACAAACGATCGTTTTTGATAAACACTTTATCATTTAGGGGGAAAAAAGCAAAACAAATAATTCATTCTATTCACACAATTAATTTACAAAATATATTTTGTATAAAAATGTATATTTAAAATCTTCTTGCACTCTATTTCCCATTTAAAAAAAGAAACAGTCCAGGCAATGACATATGTTCACACTCATTCCTCATGACCTACATTCATGGAAGTGTCTGTGACTGAGGTAGCTTTTTAGCTTTTATTTGGTCACTTGGGAGTCGTGCGGTTATGTCGTGCCCTGGCTGAGGGGGAAGCCGCTGTCTAAAGGTCGTCCGTAGGCCCCGGCGCTCCCTTCTGATTTAAAGTCCCGCAGCAGGGTCGAGACCCCCTCGCCTTCCGGCTCCTCGTCACTATCCACCGCAGTGTACGGCTTCCCCGCTGACGTCATCAGTGGACATGCCGCGGCTGGGAACCCGTCCGCCTGCGGCCTCCACGCTGCTTTCCCAAAGGTCCCTGGGAGGAAACAAAAAATAAATATAAGAGACTTGACCGCAGGCTACGTTAGAAGCTCTGGCTTTCCTAAACACGGCGAAATTAAAGAAGCGTTCGTGTGGTCTGACCAAGAACAGGAGCCAGGTGCTGGGGGGTGCCAACAGGCTACAATCAAAAACAAATTATTGCCTGAACTGTGCAACAATAACATCTCGGAGTCACACTGAAATCCGGCGGCAGGAGCACACACACACGTGCACACACGTGCGCACAAACACACACGCGGACCAAACGCTGACGTCACAGCAATGGCCCGGCGCTCAGCTCCAGCGAGAAACCCTTCAATTACGGCCGCGAGGGCGGATATTTACATTCCTGCCTACCCATGAACGTGCTCGACAGTGGACTCTCCCACGGGTGCCCCTGGTCCTCGCTGTCCCCATCCACAGGAGAGCCCTCGCCCTGGATCAGGAAGGGGCCTGAGGGGGCCCCTGCAGCAGGTGGCTGCAGGAATGTGTTGGGGTCCGCTGGATCGGGTGGGCCTTGTAGGGAGGAGCGACGTGGGCAGCACTCCCTCTTTTTGGGGTCGGAGGGGCTGCCGTTGTAAGAGTCTGCATACGTGGGCCTCGAGTCGGGAACACAGTCTAAGGGAGGGCGGTGAAAGATGGAAAATAAATGGGAGCGGAATTTCGCACTCGAGTGCAACACTCATCCTCCCAATTTGAAAGAGACAAACAGGAAGAGGTAAACCCCAGAGCTGGCCATAAGGATCATAATTAATACCAAAACAATAATGCTCAAACTTAGTTAGCACAATGCTAGCTGGAAGCCATTTTGTTTCTAAGGTCCAGTAGAAGGTTTCTTACTTCTGAAGACGTCAGAGCTGTCTGGGCCGTAGGGGTTCCCTCTTCTGAGCAGGGAACCGAAGGGCCCTTGGTAATGGTATAGCAGGGGGTCTATAGCAGCCTCCATGTCCACCTCACTTGCAGTGTCCAGATGATACAGCCCTGTGGGTGACAGATGGAACCATCTTAGCCTACATGTATTAACCAAGATCATTTGCCTAAAAGTGAACTGACAAAACAGACAAGCTGTATGAATCCAAGTGATCATTCCAAGTACCATGTTATATAATGTTAAATAGATTTTAAAAAATATTTACCACATTTCATAATGATTTCATTAACTTTCATTAAGTCCTTGTTTGGTAATTTTGTACAATTCACAGCATTTAATATACCTTCTACTTAATCTACCTTTATCTTACAAAGGAATTATGGGAAACTGAGGATTACCCACAGAAAGAGAAGATACCCTTTCTAATAACTGTAGTAACAAAGGAAGACATGTTACAGTCATAAGGCAGGAAGACCGAAAATATTAAAAGTGAGATGAAAGATCTCTGGACCTTGTAAACTGTAGCATGAATGTCTCAGCTCTCACCAGTGTCAATGCTCTCATAAATCCTCTGTATGCTAACCGTTCACACCCGCAACACTATTATATACACAAGTGATTACAGTTCCTCCTCAAAAGTAATTTCTTTACTAAATGACTGAGAAACTTGCTGGGAGAGTGAACACTTTTGGGGCAACATTCATGCAACCCATCTGCATGATAGTGAAGCTCACCGTTCACGTCCTTCTGCTGGGAGTACAGCCCTCCGATGGAGGGCACGGTAAAATGGTGCCCGCTGTCATTCTCTGAGGTCACATATGCATCCTGTCGCTCAGCCAGAGTGCCTTGTGAGGACAGGTAGCTCGGGATGTCTGCAGGCAGGTTGGTCTCATCTGGGGGGGGGGGGCAACCAAGTTCAATAACGAAAACCGGCCCAAAAACAATCAGCCGTGGAACTGAATCTACGGTAACCTGTCGGATATGAATAACGTGGTAGATTTATATAACAGATGCACCCCTTAAAAATATGCATACTGTGTGGTACACTCAGCAGGTCACAGGGGCAGGATCCCCACAGACGTGGCCACTCACCCGTGTTGGTGACGCTGCAGTCCTCATTGCGACGCCGTGTGTGGTAGATGATGACCACCCAGACGAGGGAGGTGCCCACAACGCAGCACACCACCGCTATGATGACAATGCCCACCGTGGTCCAGCCGTCCTCTTCTGTGGCAGGGGCACCCTCGCAGTTGGCAGCAGGCAGCACGCTGAGGCGGGCACTTCCCCGCTCCGTGCCCAACGGGTTGGACATCTCGCACGTATAGCGGCCGGCGTCTCCCTCGGCGCTGTCCACGATGATGAGCAGTTGTGTGCCGGCCGCAAAGAAGTGCCGCTCCGTCAGAGCTAGCGGACTGCCGTCCTTGGTCCAGTTCAGCCGCGGGGGCGGGCTCCCCCCTGCGATGCACTGCAGGACTGCAGTCTCTCCTTTGGCCACTGTTCGGTCCATCATCGGGCGCAGGAAGAATGGGGTTTCTGAGAACAAAAAGGCACCAGTAAGGGTAAGACATCACAGAAAAATTCATTAGATGAAGACGACTAATGTGACTGTTGATTGGTGACCAGGTGGTTAACTAACCGAGCACGGTCAACGTGGCATTGGCGGATATGGCCCCCGCCGTGTTCTGGGCAGTGCAGCTGTACACCCCGATGTCCTCCGTCTTCACGTCCATGATGAAGAAGACATCGTCCTCAGGCATGACGTGCATGCGCCTCTCCCGCGCAGCGGGGAAGTCGGTGCCGCCATCTTTCTGCCAGGCAATCTGGGGGGCAGGGTGGCCAATGGCGGCACACTCCAGCCGGGCCGCGGCGCCTGCACGGATTGTCAGGTCCATGGGTGTCTTGGTGAACGATGGCAGCACTGGGGCGACAGGGAGGACAGACGTGAGATCCTTACCTGGAAACCGCCTGGTTTCCTAGAACTCTACATGGGAGCAACTCACATGCTACAAACGAAAGCAGTCAGGCGACAAGCCCAGAACTACGAATCATATAATTAGGGGGCAGCACTGTCACCTAACATCTCTATGGATCGGGGTTCAAATTCCTGCAACTTGTGTTTATGGAGTTCACATGTTTTCCTTGGGTTGTCTGCTCTGTGATGGACTTGCATCTAGTCCAGGGTGTCCTCTACCTTGTCTCCTGTGCTCTATCCTTCCCAGAACAGTCTCCCTATAATACTGCACTCTACTGACTTAACCTCCCATCCCCAAACTAAATTCCCAATCCAGCCCCAGATTCCATGAGGCCCAACTCCAGACCCAACTCCTGTTCCGATGCCTTGGGTATTTCCCTGGCACCAAACCTGAAACAGCTATCCTCGTTCCGTTTGGTTAAAACCCAAATAAAGTCCCACGGTGTGAATGGAACAGTCGACTCACTGTTGACGGTGAGCTTGGCCTTGATGGAGTACGAGGAGCCGAAGTGGTTGGAGATGACGCACTGGTATTTGCCCTCGCTGGAGAAGTCGACGTTGCGCAGCTGCAGCACCGTAGTATATTCGGTGATATCGCCTCCACCGTGGGTACGCAGATGTGCCTGGTTGTGGATCTCGGCGTCACCCAGGGCCTCGTTGTCCTTCTTCCAAGCGAAAGTCATGGGCGAGTCACTGGAGCTTGCTGCTGAGCACACGAAGGTCACGTTGGAGTCCTTGATGGCTGACTGGGTCTCTGGCTGCACTGTGATCTGGGGCTTGGGGAAGTCATCTGGTTGGATGCAGAAAAGACAACATGAGGACTGTACTGTAGGCAGGAACAGCGGCCATATTTTTCATACTTTACCCATAATCCAATGAAAAGTCATTGGTCTTCAGGTCTATCTAAAGCAGAGATAGGCAACCCTGATCCTGGACTGCTAGTATCCAGCAGGTTTTCTATCCTACCTGGTGTGTTCCTATCTGCCTGAGATCAACTGTGGTTCATCAGAGACCAGGTAGGATGGAAAACCTGCTGGATACTGGCACTCCAGGATCAGGGTTGCCTGCCGTTGATCTAACGCAAGGCTTCCTGATGAAGTACGACATCCCTAGAACCTCAATACTTGGATGTTGCTATATCTGGCCAATAAGTTTCCGTAATGCACATAATGTTCTCCCCATCTGTTACCGTAAGGTGGAAAATTGGGGGGTGGAGGGGCACGGAACACTCACTGCACACAAACTCGTCCGGCTGCACGGCCAATAGGCTCTTCCCCTTCAGCATCTGGGGATGGGCACAGCTGGCGTTGATGGGGGTCTGGAAGCGGTGGTCCGTCACCCACTGGGGGAGCCATTTCAGCTGGCAGTCACACAGTAGGCTGGACGTGTTCAGGTGGCTGGCAGGGGGGGCGTGAGACCCAGGTCCACATTAGCACGGGCTTCGGGGGGGGGGGGGGGTTCGATACCTGAGCGATGCCGAGGACTGGGGATCAGTACTCACAATTCCTCAAGCTCCTTCATCTGCGAGAAGGCGTTCGCCTGGATGGACATGATGGCGTTGTTGCTCAGGTCCCTATGAAAACAGGAGTGGTCGTTAAATAAAAGCCCTAAAATGTTGGCCGGAAGAAAGAGGAAAAAAAAAAAATCTAACTACTCCTGTACAAACAAGGTTTGCAAGTGTTTCATTATGAAAGCAGGAGTGTTACTGGGGGGCCAGGACATTTAAACAGCAAATATAGAATTGGCCCACACCAAACATCCTTAATCTGTGGGGGCTTAAGATGAACCCCTGTAAACTGAAATTAATGTGAACAACTAATTAAAATGAAATGTTTTTGGTTCTGCCCCCACCCTCAAATATGCCCACAGCACCTCACGGAACATGGAGGGGGCTAGCCTTTCCTCACTTGTCCAAGTGAGACCAGACGTGAAGCAGAGACAGGCTCATGTAAACCCCCCCCCCGGTCTTTTTAATGGAAGACATATTTCTAATGTGCGATCTCCACTTACAGGTGCTCCAGGGTGTCCAGTCCAGAGAAGGACTTCTTGGTAATAGACCGGATTTGATTTCCTTGAAGGAACCTGATTGAAAATACACACGTAACTATAAATGCAGGAAGGTTTCTCTCGTTAAAAGGTTCCCATTCTGACAGAGTATCCTCTCAGAAAACCGTGGTTTGAACCAGGATGCTACGGGAACCAGGAACCACGATAGGCCGACTCACAATTTTCGGAGGTTGTCCAACGCCGAGAAAGGTCCGTTCATGTCCTCGATGGTCCAGGAGATTTCGTTGTTTTTCAAGTCCCTGGGCGGAGCGAAAGGGCCTCATTAAATTCAACACCCAGCACCAACCCCCACGGGTCATACACGGCTGCGCGTAAAATCCGCACCGTTAAGATTCCCTTTCCCTTACGAGGGCCCCCATACTGACACTTTGGGAAGCCCCCTGCCGATTCAACCAGCCATTAACGGCTGACGTGTCCTCCTCACACCTCCTATACACAAGGCCTAGCAGCACGCTACACACACCTTAGGCAGGCAAACAGACCACCTGCCTGCAGGTCCCTTTGGAGAGAGAGGCTCAGACTTTCAATAGGCTAACAATGCCTGAAATAGCGTTCGGCTAAACGTTCATTAGAAAAGCACCGAGAAGCTATAGGCTAAATGCTAGGCTAACCACTTTCTCACACCACTCCATCTTGTAGAATTCCTCCAGTACAGACAATTTCCTCCTCACGCTTGGTTACAAATGGTGATGGAATGGTGCCCCACCCCCCATCCTCAACCTACACACCTGCCCTCTGCTGACCTTCAGATGGAGGGGGGCAGGGAGTAGGGAACAACATTTGGTTTTACTTAAACCCGGGGAAAAAGTTGAAGGTCTTGTAGAGAGAGCGTGTGGTTTACTCTGCATGAATTCCAGTAAGTCACGGCAACACCGTCGACGCCATTACATCTGCGGGGGGGGGGGGGGGGGGGGAAAACCCCCGGACATAAATCAGCGCGGCAGAAAAAACAAAAGGGGTTAAAATTTACAAAAGGCGTCTAAAA
>JAODKC010000064.1:27593268-27618432 GCA_026777985.1 Mormyrops attenuatus
CCCCCCCCCCCCCCCCCCCCCCCCCCCCCCCCCCCCCCCCCCCCCCCCCCCCCCCCCCCCCCCCCCCCCGGGGGGGAAAACCCGCAGACATTAATCCTCTCCTCACTAAAAACAAACATGCTGAAACATTTCCACTCGCGTAGAATAAACACGCGAGACACCCAGCCCATCCCCTGCAGCACGTAGGCGATACCCGAGCCAGATCTCGCAAGCACCCGGACCGAAATGAAACAAAACAGACCGTCAATGCAAGTGTGCGGGACACTCACAGCATCTGCAGGCGCGAGAGGCCCCGGAAAGCCCCGTCGGCGATGAAGCTGATGCGGTTGTTGCCGATGTCCAGTTTGTCCAGCAGGCTGAGGCCCAAGAAACTCGCCTCATCCAGACGTGTCAAGTGGTTTGCCGTTAGATCCCTGCAGACACAAAGGGTCACGGATTGCTTCAAACCGTGGAAAATATACAATACTAAAATGCATATATACGTTTTACTCTTGTCCTTTAGGTATCTGAAACAGGCACATTTAATAACTACAACAATGATGATAATAATAATCTATATTTAATTTCAATGTCACATTAAGCTATTACTGTGAGTGATACAAGGGAAATTTGACTACAGTAAAATTAATGACTTGTAATGAGACTAATGAGGGAGGAAAGACTTCAATGTTAAAAAAAGAAGTACAAACAGGATGTGTTCAAGTCAAACACTTTCTACTTTTAATTCTTCTCCCTATTATGTTTCTGTTTTTCAGAAATTGTGGAGGGTCAGGTGACTGAAGGCACTTTTATTAAAAAAAAAAAAAAGAGAGAGAGAGAGAGAAATCAGCACAACCACATAGCATCAAGTTTCACTGCGTTTGGTTCCCAAAGCGCTGTAAATTCCCCTCTGCTCCCCCCCCCGAAAACACACACTCCATAAAAATGTTCAGTCGCGTTTTTCGAAGCACGATTGCTCACTGCTGCGGACACTCGGAATTCGGCTCTCCAGCTTGCGTTCTGGATGCACGCGACGGACATTTAATAGGGAATAAACATCCATTCGACTCCATCATTGTGCTGGCCTTGTAACGGTCACCATCTCCTCTCTCCCGAAACTTTCCCCTGGCATCCAGATTCTTGGCCACATGAATCCCGCACGTCAAACCCACGGAAAAGAACCCTCCCAAAACAAGTAGATAAATAAGCCAATCGGAGGCAGCTGTTTCGTTTTAAAGCAGCCAGGGTCTACCGAGGAGGGAGAGGGGTGGCTTCTAGGCCATGCAGACGGTAACGCGCCACACAGAGTCCCGTCTGGATCCCCCCCAATGATGGATGGGGCTGCTGCCAAGCCGCCCGTCACCAAGGAGACAGTGTTATGAGAAGCCCCCAGACAGCGTGGCGAAGGAGGTCGTGTCTTGGCATGAGCGTGGTGAGCTGTGGGGCGGGGTTGGGGTTTTGACTCACAGCTCACTGAGGTTCTGGCAAGACTCCCAGGCGTTGGGCCGGACTCTGCTGATGGAGTTCTGGCCCAGGTGGAGCTCCTGCAGCATCAGCAGGCCGTACAGCCAGCCCTTGCTCACCTCCGTCAGGTTGTTGTAATCCAGGTACCTGCGGAGGTGGAGGCGGTGGAGAAAAGCACCGTGAGCCCCTGCGCGAGGGCTTACACACGAGCAGCCACACGCCTGTCAGATCGATTCATATCCGACACACTCTAAACACTGACAATTCAGGCCTCTTTCCTAGAATCCTTTGTGAGAACTAGCATATATACATGTGTTATTGAAGTAAGAGTGACTGATACATGCTTGTCAATTCGAAACGCAGGGTCGGCAAAGTGATATTACCATTGGGCCCTTGAGGAAGGCCCCTAACTACTAATTGCTCCTGGGAAATGTCTAACCGTGCCTTTGACTGACAGACAGACAGACAGAATGGTGTGGCTTTGGATAAAAGAATCTGCTAAATAAACTAAATATAAACGCTCATAAGGAACAACAAACAGTGTTGCTAAGAAACATGTCAGGTCAAGCATACGACAGGAGACTCAAAGCTAATATTGAGACTGACTTTATGTTAGTCTGTATGAGCGCACAGGCACACTGCTGTGTGTACTGCGGGCGAGAGCCAGGGCACGCACGGCTCTTTGGGGACGTACAATATCTCCATGTTGTTCAGTCCCCAAAAGGCACCGTCCATCAGCTTGCTGATGCCGTTCCTCTGCATCTTCAGGGATTTGAGGGAATGGAGTCCATGGAAGCTGAGGCTGTCCACCCGCCTCACTCGGTTCCTGCTCAGCTCCCTGTCGAGATGCTCAGGAGTGAGGATCCGTGGGCTTCCAGCACACACGCGCGCACGCGCACACACACACAACAGAAAGGCTGTTTAGACCGATAACTCACAGATGCAGGAGGTTGGGTAGCTGAAAGAACTTGGGCGGGATGGAGGACAGACGGTTCCTGTTTAACTTGAGGACCTGCAGAGTGCCAGACAGGTTGCTGAAGCAGCCAAACTCCAGGGTGGAGATGCGGTTGTTGCTAAGGAATCTGAGAAGAGTGACAGACAGCGACCAGTTAAATGCCTTTAATCCTTGATTTTACCAACAACAGGCTCAACGATTGACCGGGGAAGGAGGACACGGGTACGGGACGTGAGGGCCGCGAACTCACAGGTGTTTCAGTGGCAGCTCCGGGAAGGATGCTGCCTTCACTTCCGCTATGTTGTTGTTGCTGAGGTCCAGCATATCCAGGGACCGAAATGGCTGCAGCCTCTCGGCCAGTAATTTCGAGATCCTGTTGTTTGCTCTGAAAGCAGAGGCAGAATTGCAGTTTTAAGCTGCTGTATCTATGATCAGAAGGTTGTGGGTTTAAATCCCAGGGTTGGCAGAATGCTCCTGGAACTCTCTGACTCAACGTGTCACTTAGGCTAATAGCATCAGCTAGATAAATAAAACATAAATGCTATTATTGAGGATAAGTAAATGAAAAGCTACTAAGAAACATGTGAAGCATATGACAGGAGTCTCAAACCTAACAATGAGACCGAGTTTATGTTAATCTGTACGACCGCACAGACATGTCACTGTATATGTTTTTCAGGGTAAGAAACCAAGTCACCAGCTGTATCATTTAGTTTATCAGGTAATTGCTGGCGGGGTATTAAGACCTGCCAATTACTTGGCCGCCAAACAGCACCCCCTCAGTGAAAGCGTGCAGCAGAGGAGGCCAGCACTCTCCTGAGCCAAACGCCCCCTAAATTGCAGAGCTGCGCTCACGGGCTGTAAACATGGCCACCACAGTGCACCTTTGTGCGTACCACCGCTGTGATCACCGGAATTCCACACCGCACGCCGGAGAGGGTAGCCAGGCTCAATTTGGGATCTGCAGATGGGACAGGGAACCACCAATCTCGAAAAAAAATCCATATTAAAGCTCCTCTTATAGGGGCCCAGAAACTGAGCGTCAGGTTCATTTTAAGCTGAGACTTCTACATAAAATAAGGAAGGCTCATGCAGAAGTGTGTTCAGACGGCGTTAAGACAATTTAAGCCAATTTCAGCCAGTTGACAAAAACACGTTAGCCAGGTGTTCGGTGACGGTGATTCTGCCTCTGCTCCTTCAGGGTTTTATTATTTTTTTTAAAGCTTTTTCCAAATCATTAAAAAGAACACAAACTGCTATAGCGGGTAACTGGCCCACATTAAGAAGGAAACATTGCAGGAGAAGGTCAAACCCGCACATGGATCGTGTCTGGTTTTTCCAATCGCATCTTTTTTTGTTTTTTAAACCCCTCGGGGTTTCATTTTGTCACAATCGCATTTATCTGCTGCAAATTTGCATTTCCTCTTGACCTATATGTGCAAGTCAGGTTTGGATAACACTGGCATTTGGCTTCCACTGGATTGCCAGTCACGTTCACTGGTTCTATACAACATGAACAAACACTAATTAAGGACTATACTACATTTTGCCAGAATTTCCAATAAACTGCATTACAAAAAAAAACTGTAATCAGCCCACTAACTTTGTCTGTGTCTAAGTAAATAGATAGGCCAACGAGCATGAGAACATTTGTTTTGGGTAATCTGAGATCTAAGAGCAGAGCCTGGGCTCAGTTAATAGGGCCGGGGGGGGCCACAACACCTGGCAGGGCAGCCCACTGGTAAAGGACAACGTGGAGTCACCCCACATCAATCAACAGGAGACGCTGCCGCAGAGAAGATCCATTTGGCTTGATTCTGAGGTGTGGTGAAGATGGCTGAATCCTGTTACCGTGGTACCCATATGGCACACAGTTTGTAACTGCAAGCACAATTGTGAAGGGGCCTGATTCACACCATGACCCTGCTGGCACCAGATGAGAGACATGCGACATCCAGGTCACAGTCTTATCAAGATCAGATCCAGAACCTGCATGTCCACCAGAATCTGGATGCAAGCACACAAATTAAAAAAAAAAAAAAAAAACTCTCAGAACTGACTGGACCCAAACATTCAAAATGGAGATTTTGTTAAAAGTGGGTCAACACTTGACCAGAGTCACTCTGCCTGGCAGCAGGAGTTTGGACCATGTGACCATGGAGTTGGGCCCTCCATATACACATGAGAGACAAAGGGACACGTGAGAAGTTCTGACATCTAATTCCTACAAGCTACTTCACACAGGCAGCGGACAGAAGTTAAACAATTGCTGAGACAGAGGGCACAGGAAAAGACCACATCCAGGGCCCTGGGGCCTCGTTAATGCAGTCCCGCTAAAATGAACTGGTCTCCATGGACCACAGTGAACAGCACATTCCTCCAGCGCCCTGGGGGCCGCTCATCTAGAAACCTACAGTCTCCCATGTCATCGGTAGTGAGACCAACAGCAAACAAGCCAACAGATTCAAAGATATTTCTGAGAATGCTCTCTGCACCAAACACACCCCCACTCATTTTTCCACATTACACCTTTACTTATATATTATTTCAATTACTTAACAGCTGCTATTATCAAAAGTGATGTACAACTGAGAAAGCAGGGTCAGAGAATCCCTGGAGCACCTGGGATTAAAGGTTTTGCTCAAGGGCACAATGGTACCATCAGTCTGACAACCACGGGACGTGAACCGGTGACCTCATGACGGGGAGGGTCCTAACCTGCTGAACAACTTTTGATGAAATGAGCAAAATAAGACCATATTCTGAATTTGAAGTGGACCACCTGCATCTTCCAGCAAGACTGCTGATGCTGCAGGAGCTCCACCTGGGCCAGAACTCCATGAGTGCCTTTGAAAGGGGGATGTGTGTAGGGAATGGTTTAAAAAAGGAAAAAAAAAAAAACAGTGGGTTTCTCTTTCAATCTTCACTTCCACAGGCTGGACCCAGACAAACAAGTACCACATTGTACATTAATGCGTACACATATGTCAGATTTATACAACCAATTTTCTTGCAAATAAGGTTATTCCATTAATCCATTAAGGATTTATTTGGGAGCGTCTGTCCTGCCTCAAACCTGGATTTCAACCAACATAGGAGATGCAATGTTGTGCTTGACCGTTCATTTATTGCGAAAATGATTTTAAAAATTAATGCCGGTGCACAATCACAGAAAACAAAAAAAAAAAATGTAAAAACACTGAAAATTTCTTGTTTAAATATGGGTGAGCGCCAGGCTTCACATTTGGAAGTAGTTTATCTGAAATACTTTTCCAAAGTAAGAGCGTGGGCCATTTATAAAGAGAGACTAACTGCAAACAAGTTATTTAAAAACAGTCAATAAAACCCAGAAGTCCAAGTCAGCCGACAGCGTCACGTAACCGGGAACGTGGGGGAGGGAAAAAAAAGAAAAGAAAAAATCAATCCCTGAGAAGCGCTGTCCGCCCCCCACCCCCGGGGAGCTAGTTTCGCCCCGGCATTCTTCTCCGATGCCGTAAGAAATCCACCTCCCTGCAAGAAATGAATGAAAATGGTGAAGGAGCCCAAATCTCTTCGACAGTCTGTACCATCTGAAATCTCCCATCTTCTGCATACTTTCGCAATTTTCATTTCTTTTTTTTTTTCTCCCTTTTTCTTCTTTCTGGCTCGGGGAGGTGGGTGGGAGTGGGGCAAGGTATCAAATGCTACTTAGGCCTTGTTTAAACAGCCAGGCAGACGCTGAGGCAGCCCCCCCCCCAAATCCCTGACCCAGGCTCCAAGTAAAAACAATCGGCAGTAAGTCACCAGCTGGTTGTAATTGGCCAGTGATCATTTTAATGAATTGAACAATTTCCCAGGAATTTATGAGGTTTAATCATTCAAGGTAACATTCCGATACACCCCCCCCCCACTCCTCCCTGCAGCAACACTGCGGAAATCACTTCTGAATTTAAGAAAACAAATCATAGCCCTAAAATCCCTCACATTATTACCTCGATAGTTTACATGATGTCCTGCTTAAAAATGAACTCTACATAAACTCCCTTGTGTTGTCTGTTACAAAACAAAAAAACAGAATAATTTCACAGCAGACACAAAACATACCATGGAAGGTATCAAAATTCTACATGGAAAGCTTTAAAAGGTCCGGCTAGTCAGCCCATTCCAATAAAACGGCTCCTCCCAGCGCCTGCCCCCATCCGAACAGCCTAGAATATCTGTTTCACTGCCTTCTCTTTCTCCCCTCTCTCCAAAACAGAGACATGGTTTTCATTAAAGGCGCCACGACGGAGGAGGGAGCAAAAGCCTGTAGGAAAAATTACCACACACAGGTTTTTCTCCACGAAAAGTGCTGCCAAGCGATCAATAAAATATATAAGAGGGATGATGCGCAGCTTGGCATCTGCATAACCTACTGAGGTTTCCCTGACGTGCACTTTACGATTAAAAAAAGGAGCCAGAGGCTGATATTTTAGACGCGACTCAGTATTGGACAGTCACGAGTCCTGCGAAGACATTACGGAGATGTGGCTTGGGTGCCCAAACTAACAGAACTGACTAACTCGGTCAGCAACATTAAAACGTTTGAGTTCTCAATAAGCAGCAGTTAGACACTAACTGTGATAGGTGTATTTTGGCATGATCTTGAGGGAAGTAAAGTAAAGACATCATGCCTTAATAAACACCTAAGTTCATTAGACATAAGAGCCGCGATGATGACCGACATGAAGACACTTGGGCTCCAACAACCTGCTAAAGGAATTTCCAGTGTAAATTCCACATTCGGGAAGCACTGGGATCCATGCAGCTGGATCACGAATGATTGCTAGCGGAATGGACACTTGGACCCAGCAAGGAGTCAACGTTCACAACAGAACAAACAGCACATTGTGGCCTAAGTCAAGCGTGTCTGAATTCTGTGAGATCCTGAAGCCATTTTGTACATCCATCTATTACTTACCCTCCATTTCATAAATCTATTAAACAAAATAACAATATACCAAATACCGAGAAACATATAAAAATAAAACAAACAAACTCTGTTCAGGAGTGGACACGTCTCTGTCCCAGCTGTGCAGCCCAAGTGCAAACACAGCTGTGTTTCTGCATGTCACACTGCGTAAACACTGGACTTCTGTGTTTCTGCATGTCACACTGCGTAAACACTGGACTTTTTCTGCTTTGCAGGAGTGAGCAAAACCGGTATCAATGAACTTTACATGGCGAGTCGCTAACCAGCTCTGGCTATTGGGAAGGACAATTGCGACATCATACCCGACATAACATATTTGTGGAGTTAAAGTCCTTTGGTTTGAATGTGTGATGCATTTAAATTCGGGAAATATGGCCACACTTAAATTTTTTCAATTTTAAGGGTCTCCAAAAGTAAGAGTCTGAATATTTTTTTTCCTGTTATACAAATAACTAATTGAGGGACCATGCCATTTTATACTAATGCTGACAAGTTATTTTTTTGATGTTGAACCAGTGTTTACATACGTATTAGCAAATTAATAATCTGCAAGCCCCCCCCCCCCCCAAAAAAAAAGTTAATTTCTGCAGGAATTGTGTTCACAATATATATACCAGGAATATGGTTCACAGGGACCCTTTATATCAGCATTTATTCAAAAACTTGGGATTTTAATTAACTTAACTACTTTGATGAGAATTTGAAGTTGAACTTTCAGTACATTTCTGATTTTACCATACATCTACATAACATTTTTAAGCAGCAGAACTAAACCAGAAACAATTTACTTACAAATTAAGATGTGTGATGTTCTCAGAGTAAGGTCCCAAATCTGGCAATGAATCCAGTTCATTGTTATTCAATTTCCTGCAATATGCATAAAATGTGTCAAACAACATACGGAAATCAAACAAGACGGAAAATCTACATAATTATTATACAAGTCAAGGAGATACTTACAAGTCATTTAGATGCCGCAGTTTTGCAAACAAACTCCCGTCGATGGACTGTAATTTGTTATGACTCAAATCCCTGTAAGAAAATGAGTACGTACATCTGTTAGCATGTGTAGCATTCGCTTGCCGGACCTACATTGTATTTTATTCCCCATCACAGAAGAAACCAAAAGCTCACTCAGTGAAAATGCAGGTTACACAGCAAACTGAGAAGTTATAAAACACAGAAAAACAGCCATCTGGTCTGTGTAAGACAGGTAAATAAACCCTGGATAGGCAGAAATCAACCGCTTTGTGGCAAACAGCCAGACAGCCCAGTGAAGACAAGTTGCTGCATTTTGATGAGAGTTGAGAGCAGGCTGGAGGACCTGGCGCAACACCCCCACTAATCATCCCCCCTCCCCCACCACGACCGTGCTCCATCCACACCCCACCGCTCGGCCAGCCCCCATCTGGAGTCCATCAAGAGCAAATAGAGGGGTAACAAGTGCCAATCTCTTCACAATGTCCAAGTGAGAACTCGCACACTCTCAGCAGAATCATTGCCATTATACCCCAGATTATCATCATCCATCTTCTAACAGCTTATCATTATTACTATTATGATTATTACTGCTCCTACTAAGACGACAATTCCATGCTCCAAGCTAATTGTTTAATTCTAGTCATTACTGACGGTTTGGCTTCCCAAGCTTCCAACAGAATGTCCCCTTGCGTGGATCTCTTCTTTGACCACCACACCACTTACTAGTAACGCTAATACATTTTCCCCCTACTTCACTTTCATATACCGTCACCAAAGTTCTATCAACAAATGCTCGAAAGTTTTGACTGAAAAATTCATAAAGTCTGATTTTATTCCTCTGAACAGACTAGGATTTTTCTAACATGTAAACGATGCCATGGAAAAGAGATTCCTGAAATAAATCACTAACTCCACTACTGTCCTCTAAAAGAGCTGACCTACGTGAATCAGGAGTGGGTGGGGCCATGAACAGCTGTGGCCTACAGCCTCCCAGCCTATTAAATTTTTTAAGACTTTATCTTCAAAATGTAAGAGGCACCAATTCATTTTTCCTTTTGTCACGATGACAGACATGCACTTAGACCTACAATCTAAGGAGAAAAATAATAAAACATTCAAGATCAAACAGTCCATTAAATATCAAACAGTTGCAGATCCCTTCCCAAACGCAAGCCTGGGTATGGTCATGCACAAACTATGCTGTGACGGGAAGATGTGTCTGAGGTGAATTAAGATGCAAACACCGACACAGAGTGTAGGCAGACCATCACATTTGCATTAGTGAACGTGAAAACGGACAATGGAAAAATGCACAGCCCCGTGGAGCAACATCCCTGCTACATACCCTATTTAAAAAAAAAAATGTGTAAAAAGCCAATCCACAACAGCAAACGGCTTGGAACAACATCTTCGAGAAATGGAATTGGATTCCCTTCCAGGCCCAATTATCAGATCCATTTTTTTTCCTGGCACTAAGGAAACTTGGGAGGCTTAGGAAAAAAAAAAAGTTTCAGATGCAAATCCAGCAAGGACTGCTTAATCATTTCCATGAGGAGCTGAGCGGCTGCTTATTCAGCAGAAAGGCAGTGGGGCTAGAAAAGCACAGCGCGAGCGGCCGCAGCTTCGGGAAAACGCGTCAATTACGGCGACGGAGCGCGAGGTTTTCGGTGCGGAGCGCCCCTGCCGAGGCGCCCCAGCCGGAGCGCCCCTGCCGAAGCGCCCTAAAAACCATCTTATAAACAAAAAAATACTGATACATGATGCTAATTATGATGGTGCCAGGGACGGTTATCAAATAACTATTAAATAGGCTACAACCGTGTTAACTTGGTTCTTTCTGGGAAAACAAATAACAATAGGCCTAATAATAAAGGCAAGCGTTTAATATGTTAATTGATCAAAACACTGGTATCTGGACATTAATAATACTGGAAAAAAATAATTAACACAAATGCAGCCTTAACATTTCTTCTGTCATTCTTACAAATTACCCTAAAAACTTTCTTCTTCAAATGACTCAGTGCTTGCCGTGAATAAATGTAATATTATATAAATTAAGTAAATTACCATAATTACCACTGATTCGGATGCAACTGATTGTACGTTCACGCCTAAGTAAAGCCATTTTACATTTAGTTCATTCCATTGCACTGTTTACATTGCCAGAGATGGGGGAGGGGGGACATTAGGCCTATCAGGATCGATTACTTTCGTTATCTTAATTAAATACCATAAGGACACATCAATAACTACACACCCAATATAAAGTGAAAATCATATAAAATTACAATAAATAATATCATATGTAAAAGAAAGTTTATCACGGGGCAGGATTGGATTTTCTTTATCGACTTATTTAGGGTAAGTTATTAGAAAAAAAAATGTTTAGCTGAGAAGTCAAATATTTCCGAACACTGTGAATCGCACCGATCATATAGGCTATATTTCCAGTTATTTAAAAGCCTATAATTCTGATGCTTCGTTAAAGAAAAAGTTGTAAAGCGAGAAAACAGCGGTGTTTCTGTTCTCATCATCATCGACTCCCCGCAGTTATAAAGGGCTGCGGACCCGACAAGCTGCAGATCCAGCGAAGCGCTCAGATCCGAGCTCAGCCCAAAGAGGAATTTCAGCAGAATTAGCCGCAACTAATTGGTGCGGTGGTGCCCCCCCATCCCCCAGCTCAGAAAATAAAGAAGTGGAAAAGCAATTAAAACTGCTATGAATTGCCCAGGTAAAAAAATAAGACTCGAAATAAGCTCCCTATATACCGTTCAACGTGTTTATATCTTCTGACGCCCGTTTTTTTAATTATTTTTTAATTAACCATATCTGAAAAGTTTTCAGTCCCCGAATATGAATATGCGAAGTTATGCCAAGTGCAAACTGCCACCTAGAATAAATGCGCGTTATGTCGCGATTAAGACGCGTTAAATCACGCACGTGATTTTCTGCAGATTTGTGTAAAATAAGGCTGTGAACATATGGACCCAACGCAGCTGCAGGTATATAAACAAGAAAAGAAGAAACAAACACCAATATTCTCCAACGTATGTCCACCAGCTAAATGGATGTGACTGTAAACAAGTTAGGAAAGTGCGAAGGTAACAAAAGATTCTGCATTGACTTACAGCTGAACGACCCACGAAGGAAGATCATCCCGGATTTTTCTCAGCTTCTGCCGACTACAGTCAAGTAAACCTCCGACACATGTGCAGGGAGATGGACACGGCTTACTGTCATCACTATTTCCATAAGTAAATTCCAAGCCTGAAAACAGCACGAAAATGATGGGGTACATCTTCTCAATGAGCGAAAACTTGGTCGCGGACATTTTCGAAAACCTCGAAAATCCCAGAAGTCTCAAAAAACCCTTTACAAAATCGCGCAGGTAAAAGATTATAAAATCTTTAAGTAAAACTTCCAGCCCTAAAAGTCCTGTCTTACTTTATCTAATGCTTTATATCCTTATATCCGAAAACTAATCGCTCTTAATCCATTAATTCGGTGCAAATGAAGAAAGCGCACTCCACATTCCCCCATCTCCGAAAACTTTTTCGCACTGAGGTTAAGCAAGTCGCTGTTGCAGCGGCAGTAACATGCCAGACACCCTGCGGCGAGCTCTCCTATTGGCCCTGCCGAGGCAGCACGTGACCCGCATTGCGGGTGTCTGGGAAATGTATTCCCCACGAATCGCGATTCGATTTCGGATTAGCCAGTTTATAGGTGGTTAATATACGCTTTAAAGTTTTAAGCACAAGCACAGGATTACTTTAATTTCCATGAGAATTTTTATTTAAAATTCATACAAACATATTTCGAATGCAAATCAAAAACAGAGAGATACAAAGTTTAGTGATGAAATAGTTTATTTTAATGAAATATGTCTTATCAAACAGAATAAAACTATGTAAACTCAAAAACTATTTGCTTAAAACTATTTGCTTAACAACACCATAAGCCATGCGTATCTACTGTGATTATTATATAATATTATTTTACATTACAATATTATTAGTGTCACAGACTAAAGGAGACATTGGTGTGAAAGCGGAGAACGTGGAGTAGATTTCACCCAATTTACAAATGAAATCTGAAGAGTATTAAGGATTTTTTTTTGTTTTCCTTAATTTCTGTATAAAATATTACACACACACACACATACACACACACACACGCACAGGTTTATGATTACATCTTTGTGGGGACTCTCCATTCATTTCTATGGGGAAAACTCTAATCCCAACATGACGACCTTAACACCCACCCAGTCCTAACCTTAACCATAAGTAACCAAACAAAATACGATCTTAACTTTTTTGATTGCATTCACGGATCTTTGTGGGGACCTGAAAAATGGTCCCCACAATGTTAAAAAAACAGTTTTTTATTACATTGTGGGGGACGTTTGGTCCTCACAATGTAATATAAACCTGATCCACACACAGACACGCACACACATACACACACTCACACTACAACCCCTGTGTGAAGTCTCAGTAACAGATTTTTGACATAGCCTGTTGATCATAATGTGCAAAGTTCTTTCTTCGTGTTGTTTTTCTAATAGTTTCAATTTCTTTACTGAAAATGTTCCGTGCAGTTGAGACATTTACATCTCCTCCACATTCCACGGTGAGCAGAAGTGTATTTTCATGCTTCTGCGCAGTTGTCTTTGGCAAGCCTTTAATGACGGATTATTTCTTAGTCTTATGACCTACGCCCCAAACTATGGACCAATTAAACATATCAGATTCTGGGCCCCATTGGGGGAGAGTTTCAGTGTAACAAAACACAAAAATAAATGGACCGAATCTAGTCAGATTTTACAGATATGGGAATGAAGATTACTTGGTAAATCTACTTTTCCAAGTTAATGCTCATAATGGCTGAATGCCAATCATTATACTCAGAATAGTAACAGCAATAAAAATGTTCTCTCAGGCTCCCTAGCTGCAGGTATTTTACAGCCAGTATAAACATGGCCCCTTGGCAAGCAATGGCAAGCAAAGACTCTGAGTGTATAAAATATTCACCTAAAGTCTGTGCAAGGGGTAGAAGCATTGTAGAAGGCTGTGTACTTTCATGCATTTCAATACAGTTTGTAGAAATATGTGAATTGAGAAATGATAAAGATCTTTGTGTCGGCGTGCACTCTGACGATTCTGCAATTACTGTAAATTTTGTGCTTCTGAGAAAAGATTCTTCTTAGGTTTGGTGTACTGCAATTTTCTTAGAAATATAGACCTACGTTTCTGCAAAATGTCATAAAATAACTTTCCAGTTAGAACAAAGTACGTTGTTTTGTTATAATAAATTTTCAGCATATTTTTTTTTTAAAAAAAAAGATCACAAATATAAAAATGAATATCGGGATTTTTTCTCCTTTGAATACCAGCACGTGGAATCAGATTTAAAAATTATCCATGCTAAAAAAAACTACATCATTTATTCATTTGAAGTCAAGTGGCCCTTAAATCATTCTTAAAAAAAAACATCTTAACACTAAACTTTCAGTATTATACAGAAGAATGCAGAGTGGAGCTTTACATTAAACACATTCAAAAGGCACTCACACATGTGTTTTGAACAAAAAAAAACTGCTTGCTTTAGCAAAACCAACCCTGGCACAAATTCAAGAAGCAGAACAGAGTCTTGTTGTCAGGGCAACACACGAGTCCATGTGTGTAGTGACTGCTGATGGATGTCTGAGTGGGGGCAAAAGTGGTCTGTGTCCAGCCCTAAGCTATGTGGCCACGTGCAAATGTGGTTCCTGAACCCAAAACAAACAAACCAGCAAATTGTGCCCTCAAAACACCATCTCACACAGCAGTGCTGTTCTGTTACATCTTTATGCATTTATCATGTAATCCCATGAACAATACTTGTGTTAGTTGTAAGAACTGGTGAAAACTGGAGTCTCATAAGCTGCCAGTCTTTTAATATATCTCATAATCATTTGATTACAAAACCGGAAGATAAGTGTTTGACAGTGATTTTGAACGTTATAGCTGATGAACACAATGCTGAACTCCATGAAGTCATTTTATAGAAATTCCAGAATAGGACATACAACTGGATCTCACAATAGCATTGAAAGATGCATCTCTTATTTAACATTGAATTTGTTTCATTTTTCACCCGAAAAAAATGGATTAATGGGATAAAACAGTCGAAAGACGAGCCAAGTGTGTTGAGTGCGATTGGCCCAGGTAATTCAGCATCAGTCAATAAACTTGGGAGCCATCGGAATATTTAACTAATCAGTTTGATCATCCACCGAATCACCAACAATAACTCAAATCAAAATAATTACTGATCATGAGTAAAAAACAATTCTCTCCTGGCAGCCTTCCTTTGAACAGGCATATATTGTACGTACTCAAAGAGTTACAAATCTTGTCATCTCTCGGACTTGCATTTTTAGTTGCATCCTTGTCACTATGGCTACCAGGGCAGAACCATGAGCATTACTTTAGGCCCCGCCCCTACATCCATCCAGGTTTAATGACACACAAACATTGCCCAGAGCAACACGTTATCACCGGCCTAATTTTCACTGAGTTGTTAATTGGATTTGTGCCCCACTTTTAATTCAGTATCCAGTTATGTGGGGTAGGGGTGGGGGTGGGATAACAATATGTAAAATTTTTGGATTTTTTGAGTCCTTCTTAACGAACAGTTGTCATCAAAACCAATTAAACCATGCAGACTTATCTTTTACATTAATAGGGAATCTATGGTTTCATTACATTAAAAACTACTGTATCAGGTCTATTTTGGGATTCCTTTCCTTAAAATGAGGCAGAAATGACATCAGCCATAGAAGAAACTTCTCCAATCCCAAAAACCTGCTTATATTTCAGTTTAGGTCATACTTTCCTGCATTTTAGCAAGGTAAAGGAAATTTTTAAGCATTAATCTATCGGGGGCCCAGTTACTCATGTTGAAAAACCGCTGAGCAAAACCTGAGAGAAGTTCTGCTGAAGACATTAAAACGGCGCCTGCATAAGAGATTAGCCCAGGGAAACAGGACAAATTCAAGCGGGGGGGTCACAGATAACCCCACTCTCATTCAGATGCGCCATCCATGCCAGTATTCCTCCTTCTGAGAATGAGCAGAGTTGGTCAAGAGTTTATTCTTTATCTGAATGTCCACAAGTAGCTGTGAAACCTTTAGAAACCTGTCTGATCTGTCCCACACCTGACTTCTATTTCAGCTAAATGCCAAGACACCAAGTGACTGTACAATCAGGAATCCATTTTCATTCCACATTGTGGAATAAATTTGTAGTAATATTGTAAACTAAAAAAAACATTTGAAACCTTCACATTTATTTTATTTCTCTTTTATCTGACTACCCCATGACCCCCCCCCCCCACCCTATATGACCTAGTGGTACAAGGTGTCAACCAAGGGGGGTTTCAACAGTAAACGGGGCAGTGGCAACCATAAAAGTTGTCCTAAAATGAACACTTGAACCTTTACATTTTAAATTGATTAGAGGGACTCTCATTATTGAGATTTTACACATATAATACTGGGGTATTTAACGGGTTCCTAAAATGCATGCTAGACATTGTCACACATATGGGGTCGTTAGGGAATTCATGCTGACAGTGGCGGGCCTGATGAATGGCTTACAAAAGTGGGAAGCCACAGGAGGCCACAGGCAGGGAATGTCAGAAGACACAGAGGTGCCGATTTGTGGTGCGATGGCTTGAAACCTGGTGACTCAGTGACTGGAGATGCTTATTACATAATTTGCACGGTGATATATCAGCAGAGTGGCTGCTAATGAGCTTTTCCTGTAACCCACCAGCCTCACAGCTGACTCCTTTCACAGGTGTCGGATAAATATTTCATACTGGTAACATGTTGCACACGTTTCAGAACACAGCTTCAGAATAGTGTCTTTTTTCAACATCTATTCACTGCTTTCTTTGCTCACTGTGAGTAGCCGGGGCAGAGGGGAATCCACCTTTGGGGCCCATCACAGCAGGGGGCCCCTGAAGGGCCACCATTCACACATTTTCATAAATGTTGTTTAAAAACATCACAATGCAAACATCAATATGTCAGAAGTAACCTGCCTAATAATGGTGTAAGTAAATTTAAATTTAGAGCATTTCACAGGTTTCTGTACAGGCATCATCGCCACTCAAAAAAGTCACGATATACAGTCACTGGTGAACGAGCTATCTAGCTGTTACATAAGTGGAGAAAAAAACATAAATGAGGTGCAAAAATGGATAGAATGAGCAGCAGAAGATGCTAAACATAAAAAATAGTACCTTCCTGCATCTGATAATTCCTGCACTTCCTTGCATCTTGATATGTTTTTCAAATAAGGTAAGGAAACATGAAGTCAGGGAGGATTTAGCTGTGGTAGCATAATCATGTTGTGAAATGAATTTGCAAACCCAAGTTCGACTGGTCAGTTTATTCGATTAACGGAAGAGAACAAACTGCATCCCACAGATCCACTCTTTTACGAAAGTGCGCCATTAACGCCTGATTTGACCAGAATGCCAATTGAATTTTGCCCTTGTCAACTTGGTTATTCAGCCTAGTTACTCAGACTTTCTCCATGATAGTGAAAAACAATGTATTCAGCCATTTTGGTTCAGGAGAAATGAATGTAGGTCCTGCTCTTACACAGCTAATAGACTTCGGTTAAAATATTCTCCTACAGGTAACTCCCTCCACTGCTTCTGATCCCCGCTAACAGGGAATGTTCCCAGCACAATTTTTTGTAAAGGTCTTCTCAAAGTTGGCAGAGAACGTTCCTCCTATAACATTAATTGAACGTTATTTCTATGTTTTACATTTTAACAAAGGTTGTCAACATTAGCATGACAACTTTATTACACGAACATCATTTTAATATAATCAATGTTGAAAAATATTGTTTTATAATAAAAATATTATTTTTATTGAAAATATAGATAATAACATAATCAAGGTGCTATATGTGTATACTGCAAGCAGACCTTCCAGCCTTAAACCCGTGGAGGTGCAGGAGTGTTACCTGCTGCTCTATCATGTCCTTTATATTTTTCCTGTTTTATTTTTTTTTAGTTGTAGTAGTGGGATAATGTCCTGGAATCATCAGGAAAACTGGACGCTTTGAGCGTTTCCATTTCTTAATCATTCCGTTCTGAAAACATCCCTAAACTGAAAAATCATTTGCTCGGTTGTTGACATCTTGCAGAAGTGCGTGCACATGCTGGAAATTGCTGGGCAGACCCATGTGAAAGATTTTCTTGTTTTAAAAAACTGATAGAAAATCATCATAAGCATGACAGATTCAGAGACCCTCATACACACACACACAAATTTCTCTTGGTGATGTATTTTATTGCAACACTGTTCTCTGTTATGAAAAGGTCCTCTTGTTATTACCAATGCTCGGTGCTGAATCTGTTTAGCTGTCAGCTTAGAACCATGGACTGCAGGGGAGGACCCACTGTCAAACTCCCCCCCGCCTTGATACCCCTCCTCGATACCCCTCCTCCACCTGGTCCCTGTGAGTCATTTTGCATCACGGTGTTTGGACTTGTCTTCCTCACAAATGCAGGTGCAGTGAAGGGCATGGTACCTGCTTCATGGCATCCTGTAGTTATTGGGCAGCAATGTAATGGCACTTTTCTGGAACTTCTTCTTTTCCGCCTTTTCCTAAGCATGCGCAACGCCAGGACGCACTGCGCAAGCCGGATACGTCGCGATATCATGAGGTCAGGACCACAAGTCAGGACAGGCTGCCTACTAGCTGATGGCTTCTCCAATAAGGGACCTTGTGAAGCTTCACAGTAAAAAATACATTAAAACAACTAACGTTAAAACAACCATGATCTATGAAGCAATTATACTTTACAGCTTTTAATATTTATGGTACTTTAATAGGGAGAGTTGTGCAATAAACACAAACATAAATGCAAAAATATACAGTACTGTGCTAAAGTCTTAGGCAGGCAAAGAAAATGATGTTTATATGATCTTCATGTTGGTGTAAAACTATGATATTTTGTCTGTCAAAGTGTATCGATTTAGCCATTACAACGCATCTCCTAAAGTCATGTCAGGGTTTACACCAGCCGTCCAATACACCAGTGTATTTTTTGACTCGACTGCTAGTTTACCATGTATGGCTAATAAATACTTATTGAGTATTTCACTTAATTAATTGAGCTGGTGGTGTACATGGAGTGACCGAGGTGTCCCAGAGGAGAGGCTTAAAAACGGTTGTTCTTCAAGCCATTCGTAGCTTATTAGCAAACAGTAACAAAAATCGAACAAAATTGCAAACAAAATTGTTGTTAGTGTCTATTGTGTCACTGTTCATTTGCAGATGTTTTAATGTTGAATTGTACGTTCTTTTTTCCTGAACGAATATACACTTACTACTCAGATAAATAGCTTCAAATGTTTTCTTTGACTGCCTAAGACTTTTGCACAGTACTGTATATATAAAATTCTCTCTGTACTTATTAAACTTGAATTCACAACCAAAAACCCATTCCTCCATCTTCCAACTGCTAATCCAGTACAAGTTCATGGGGACAAACAACATCCATCCATCCATCCATCCATCTTCCAAATTTCCACATATATGTCCTTATAATGTTTGTCAGACAGCTGAAGCCTATGCCAGGTAACATAGACAAGAGACAGAGGTACACCTTGGACAGGATGCCAGTCGAATGCAGGGCTCACACTATAGAAAGTTTAGAGACATCACTTAGTCTAGCTGCATGTCTATGGACAGGGAGGAAACCAAAGTAAGTGTAGGACACCCATGTGACAAGAGGAGAACAGGTGTGGAGTGACAAACAACACATTATATTACACCCAAATTAAAATTCATTCATATTTCACAAGTGCGAGACAATTAAATGAATACTAAAAAAAATAAGTGGGCTTTGAAAAAAAGTACAGACGCTCCTCTACTCACGAACAAGATATGTTTCGAGCGGCCGTTCGCAACTTGAAATGTTCGTAAGTCATTATTCAACATCATTTTAAGAGTATAGGCAAGTACTTAGAACTAGGATGCCGGGAGTACGCACGCTATGCTGCTGCGCGGCGGGAGTAGCGGCCAGAAGTCGTACTAGGCGGAACTGGAGCGCAGAAAAAAAAAATTGATGTTGCGGACAGGAAACGGGAGCCCAGTAAACATGATTTGGACTTACAGTCCAAATCATTCGTATGTCTGAAAGTTCGTAAGTTGAACGTTCGTAAGTAGAGGAGTGTCTGTATATCATGACTCATCAAATTTTCGGACACAGAAAATGTTGAATAGAATCTTTGTGGCATGAGAAAAGCGTTATACTGAAGGTTTATTTTAAAAACAGGACAACAAAACAGCCATCTCCCAGCTAGAGGAGAGCCGGGGTCCAGAGACACAGGGATGCATTCTTCAGCTGGAGCTTCCAGCTTAAGCCTCACTGTGTCCCGCACACAGAAAGAAGCTCCCCCCTGCCGGGAGAAATCAGATAGGGGAGTCAGTCGCACCGATAAAAAGCAACAGCTGTTAAAACAGTTTGCGCAGATTAACCCTCTCTGGTGGTATCAGCTTGTGGGCGGGATCAGAAGGATGTAAAGGCAGTCCCGCCTTCTCTCCGGGATCTTCTCACTGTACGGAACTACTCGCTGTCCCTCAGCTGTTTGTCATTTTTTTTAAAAAATTCTCCTCTTATCATGTCTTCCTGCCCAATTCCCTGTGCAGACTGATCCACCCTAGCCCCTCCCCCCTCCCTGGAACAAAGTGTGAGATGCCTTACTCAGTTCAACTCCTTGATAATTTAGATTTTCACTTCATATTCTTCATAGAGAAATATCCGTAGTTTTAAAATTTTACTTTATGGGTTTTCTTCCTGGCAACCGTAAAAAAGGTAGGAATCTTTAAGTAAGGGCTTCTTCAGTTACTAGCTTTGACACATTATTCTTCCAATTCTCTAAACTGACACTGATGTGCCACACTCAGATGGCAAAAAGTGAAGTTTCTTCTCTTTGGGGAATTTCTCAGCTGACTAAGATTTCTGCAGCGTTGCGGAAGGCCAGCGACAGGCAGGCTTAAGCACAGAACACCTTGGAGAATCCGACAGCTAGGGATCTATCTGCTATCCCCAGCTGGTTGTCATTACAAGAGCAGGCCACACGAATCCATTTCATAATTTGGCACGACACTCAGCTCCCTTGCTACACTGAGGCTGCTTCACTCAAAGCTCCCCAGTTGCATGACTTTGCCTCCCTTAGCATCAGGCTTGGCTGACACAAAAGCACGAGCTAGCGTAATAAAACCCATTTATGGACATTGCACAAAAACACATGCAGGAAGTGGAGAAGCCAGCAAGTTGTGAATAGACTTTTCCAGAATTTAAGAGAACGTGGTTCCTTGGGGGGGGGGGGGGGGTGGGTCACCTGACAGGGATCCCCCCTACATCATACATCAAGAGCAAGGACCTGGAGGGTCGATTCAATAGATTTAACAGAAGTTTTAAACCTCCCCTTCTCTCCTCCCCAATCCACATGGTTCTACTTATGGTGCCATGACTGAACGCATCAAACGCACATTGTCCCTGACGTTCTTGTCTTTCCAGTGCTGAGTCGGCTCGAAGCCTGCCAAACAGATGTTTGTTTTCCCTCTTCTCTTCAAGTCTGTGTCAGGATTTCTTAAAATGTGTTACAAAGTCTCTATCCACTTTCACCAACACTCAGAGCCCAAAAGTGTCTGCAACACCCTGTTGGTTCGCTTCGCTCTTTTATCAATGTCACATTTTTCTCTTAATTCATGGTGGCAAGTCGTTTAGAAACAGTGTTGCACAACCGTGCAATTTAAAACAATATAACAAAAGTTATGTATAAACCATCAAAGCTCTTTCTGATTTTTCAATTAGCAAGTCACTTTAAGAAATTGGATATTTTAAAATTTAAAGAAACTCAGAGAATATGCGACTAAATGTCACTGTTTTAGAATTAATTTTAATTGCATTATTTCTTAATTAATATACATCAGGCAGAACCTATTTTCAGTATTGCTTTGGAAAACAGCTTGAAAAAATATTAAAATACTAATTAACTTCAAAATAAGAACCTGGAAACAATGAATAGTCCTTTTCATGACCTGTTCTCTTATCTAACAATAAATTTAGAAAAATAATTGCAGGATACCGAAGAGCTTTGTCTGAAAGTAATACGACATGTAAGGAAAACACAATTATTTAGGGTGAGAAGAGGAAAGACAGAGCAGATGTTTGAACGTTAAGGACCAAAATACCATTTAAAGACTTTTCCTCTTAACGAAACATTTCGGGTCATTCATTTTGGCCGACCGACAAGCATGCAGATTAGGTTTGCGGAGAAAAAAAAACATCAAATTTATGGGAAAGTAGTTTGAGTCATGAATATATAAATCAAGTAGGAAATCTACAAATGTTGTCATCATGTTTATCCTTGAATATGCAAGTGCTCATATGGTAAATATGCATGTAAAATAGATGGCAAAATACATAATGGATAACACCTCATATACATATATAGAAAAAATTAAGAGAGAATATTTTTAGAGGCTACACTCAGCAGCAGGTTGCTTACAATGAAAGTTTCTAAGACAGTAGTACAGAAGAATAAGGTGAAGCAGGAGACACTGGGAACGGCCAGAAACCAGTCAGGTAGAGGGCAGAAGCAACACTCTAATGCCTGAGATGACCGTTAACTTATCCGACCATTTCTCGTAAATTGTAGGATGGCATCGGGTGACCTTCAAAAAGAATGGGAAACATTAAGTGGTGTGAAGTGCACTGCTAGGACAGTTCATAACAGGCTCCTAGAAGCAAGACCGAAGTCCCATAAAGCAAGGAAGAAGCCCTTCATCAATGAGAAACAGGGAAGAGCCTTGCTGCAGTTTGCTATATATATATGTATATATATAATTCACAGATGCTCACCCATAAATTGAGTAGAACAAAAAATTATGCTGAGCTTAATTTTTTCCACGGCTGTATAATAGGTAGACGGTCAAAACAGAGATAAAGGCCGCTGTTCTGTGATTAATTAGTGCTGACCACGTTCCTTTCGAGTTATGAGAAATACAATAGTTCACAAAAAAATAACCACAAGGTATTGGTGCATGTGAATCACTAAATGTTATGCACTAAATCTTATTTAAGTGCCATGTAGTAAAAGGTTCTCAGCAAGACACGCACATAGCAGCACAGTTCGAAACCTGCAGAGATCCTGCGGTGCTCTTTCAGGGGACTGAGAAGAATAGAAGCCCATAAGATATGCAGGCACAGGACAAAAGAGTCCCGTTCTGACCTCCCCCCCCCCCCATCCCATTTTACACCCCCCACTCAGCCCTTGAGCACCTGAGGAACACTGAAAGAACTCATTCCGCAGTCAGGTTTTAAAAAACCTTCCTGTGGAGAGCTGTTGGACCCCCCCACTCGCTACTCCCTCTCAGGCAACCTTTTGTTCCTCTGCTCCCCCCACAAGCTGAGGGGGAGGGGTGTGCTGTTTACTCAGCTCTGCAGGTCACTCTGGTGATGCCTACTCCAAACAAGGCCTTTATCTGCCCTTTGTGCGAGGTGCCGAGAGCTGACGACCCAGTACGGCCCTCCAGCCAGGTGGGTAGGAAGCAAGACATTGTGTGTGTGTGTTTGTGTGTGTGTGTGTGTGTGTGTGTGTGTGTGTGTGTGCGCGCGCGCACGTGTGGCAGTCAAACATTAGCCATTCTTTGAAAAAGTACAGCTGTGGGGTGTCATTTTCTATGTCCTAAATTTATACCAAGGAGTATCCCAGATGCAACTATTCAGTAATCTCAAATCCTCTTTTTGTGTGCGGACAACCAGCATTTTAACATCAATTAACAGAAAATGTTGTTTCTCTATATGGTAGTTTAAACAGATTTTCCGAAGTCGATAAACTTCATCTATTTTAAAATAATCGGCAGTGTGCATAAAACCAGAACCCTTTGTTTTGCTAAGCTTTATAATCAGGAGTCCTCTTACTTGTTTCCAAACATTCTTGAAGTGCTGTAGTAGTTCATCGAAAGCCTTTCAGTGATGTTGTACAGTTGAATAAACAATTTGTTATTAAATTCCATGGCATGCTTTTAGGGCTCGGCCTTTTGCGTTGGACTATTTTAGAAATTTAAAGGTTCTCTGGAGACCCCTAGAGGCAGAGAGGAACAATACGTCCTGCTGAATACCTGGATGACAGGTATAAGCAGGGATTTTAACACAGATAAAAATCTAGAAATTTATATAATAAAAACATTTCTTAAAAATATTAATGGACAAATGTCTAGTAGTTTGTTCTTAAGTACTGAAATTGTTGTCTCTCTTCTTATGTAGCATGAAGTTAAAAATAATTCTTGTAAGAACAACGCACTATCTAATTAAAATTTTAACATCGATATGAATACGCATATTTATCTTTGAGACAAATTTAGTTTATAAATATCGAGACTCTTGGATTTCATGGATAATAGGCCTACAGTTTTGAAGACATTAAAAGTGTTTCTTCAATGGATATATTTTATGCAAGACACAAACAAAAGACAGGAAGACAGCTGCTTTATAATATATGTGAACCGCCTTGGGGTGTCCTGTTAGTCAGCTCACTAAAGCAAGCGGGGGGGTGGGCTTCTTGCCTTTTCTTATGTAAGTTTGTGGCGCAGGTAATGTCCGCTTGTATTGCTTTTTGTGTATTTTTCTATTGCTGCTATAACGACACATTTAAAGGAACGTTAAAGACTAACAACAAAGTATTTATTTGCATCTAATAAAATATAATCAAGTGAAACACACTTAATTGCCAGGAGTGAGAGCTCTCGCTTTCGTCGATGTTTATGGGTTTTTTCTGTTTCCGGACAAAAGGGGGCAGTAAT
Source organism: Mormyrops attenuatus (assembly GCA_026777985.1). Lineage (NCBI taxonomy): Eukaryota > Metazoa > Chordata > Actinopteri > Osteoglossiformes > Mormyridae > Mormyrops > Mormyrops attenuatus. The sequence goes on from JAODKC010000064.1 coordinate 27,617,489, forward strand.
GATACGCCGGTTGTCAGCATTTTGAACTACAGGGAGTTTAATAGATCGGACGCCAATTAAAGTCTGTATACATTTTCAAATGAACATTTTAAGAGTTTTACAACCTGGACATAAAGTTTACTTTCTAACATTTCTTAAATTCATTCTCTGCTTCATGCAACAAAAGTGATAATAATATTATAGATCAAAATAATGCGCAAAACAACCGCGATGTACTAAAGTGATGTTGTAAAAAAAATATAACCCACGGAATAGCAGAGGAATGGGGAGAAATGGTTGTGTTGAATAGTGGTATGTGGGGGTGCTTCTCCCCCCACTCCAGAGTTGGAGAACAGCTCCTGCTGCGGAGCCCAAATACTGCTGCCGTCCCACCCAGATGGAGCTCATCAAAGCCCCCCCCACCCAGAATGTGGTATCCCAGGCTATGCCAAGACCACCTCCTCTGTATTCTTTGGCATGCTAGTCAGCACCATCCTACACCTGAGTCAACAAGCTCAGACATGACTAGGAGTAAAAAAATAATTCAAAATAAAATCACCTCAGAAACATGCATTCGCCGAAGAGACAGAGGCCTAGATTCGACTTCCACAGCCTTCTGAATCATCTGAGCTGCCATGATGGACTGGCTGCCAACTCCCAGAGAACTTAAGGGAATTGACTCTTCAGATAATTAGGTCCATGTGATCAGGCGCTGCTGGACGCGAGTCCTCCGTCGGTCGAGCAGGTGTATTTGTTCTGAGTGGCAGCCTGTAGAATCTGTGATTACTAAAAGGAATCCATGAATCACAATATCAAATAGGAAGAACATTTTATCAGGCACTGCCGAGGTTATTATCATTAATGAAAACTAAAAGAAAACATTTCCATAAATTCAAATAAAAAACATCCATCAATCCATTCATTATCTGTTTGTCCTATTTAGTGTAGGAAAGGCTATTAGGGGG
>JAODKC010000064.1:27618442-27686716 GCA_026777985.1 Mormyrops attenuatus
AATAATACATACCCACACCCCCCCCCTTCCTCTCTCCTCTGTCGGCCGCCCTCCCGGCGGCGGCCGGGGCCCCCCCGGGCGGCGGCCCCCCCCCCCCCCCACCCCGGAGGCTACAGGCACAAGGCAGGGAACAACCCAGAATGGGGCACCAACCCATTGCAGGACACACACCATTCACACCTACAGACAATTTTGGTAACTTCAATTAACCTCAGCATGTTTTGGTGGGGGGGAACCAGAGCACCCAGAGGAAACCCCATGATGACACGTGGAGAACATGCAAACTCCACACACATGGAGCCATGGCGAAGACCTGAACCCTGGACCCAGACGTGTGAGGCAACAGTGCTAACCACTGCACCACCATGAAGTAAAATAAGGTACAGAAATAGAATTAATAAATATAACGAAACAAAAACTATAGATATGGCCTCCAAAACTGACTGAAATAAACGTTAAATACTTTCCTTTACTGTTTTTAAATACTTTCCTTTACTGCGTAGCTAAAGTAATGATTTGTTTGTAAAGTAATGATCTTTAATTCCCATTATTTGCACCTGGAACATGTTTTGCCCATTTTGAGGACATTAGTATATATGCACTGTGTATTCATAAAGGATTCCCTAAAGATCAAACACATAAAATAGCTCTACAACATTCAGTCTATCCCTAGAAATAATACATCTATTCTGAAAACGAAATCTAAACTGGATTTCAAATGAAAGTGAAAATAATATTAAATTAAAACTAAATTAAAACATCAAAACTATAATAACACTGGGTAGAAGTACGGGACCTTAGGAAGCTGCACTGAATCAGATGGGTGACGGATGGATGGATGAATGGGTGGGTCGATGGATGGATGGATGGGTCGATGGATGGATTGAGTACTATATGCGGTAATTGAATTTCCAAGAATAAGTATCAGAATATTTGTAAATAGCCTGTTTGTTCGAAGTGATCGGTCAGTAATTATTCATACATCTTCACCATCTTGTGACATTTTGTAGATGATTATTTACTGATAAAATAAGTTGACAAGTAGAGTTATCGATGAATACAAAATAATAATAATAATACAAAAAGCTGTAGGAGTAGGTAAGGGGGTGGAGGGTGGGAGGGTTTGGGTGGCCCTGTAGCCCCTTGACAAAGGAACAGGTCTAAGGTGGGGGAGGGAAAAGGCCTGCAGAGAGAGTGAAAATCTGCTGGTTCTCTCTAGCATTCCAAACAGACATTTCAGCTACATTTCAGCAGAATGTGTGCCATTCTCATTCGCAGCAGCAGCCAGGCCGAGGTCACTTCTGCTTAGACTGTCTGTCTTCTCGGGGGGGAAAATAACCACAATACTGTCAATTTGTATTTGTAGTATAACTTAATATTTACAATGTGACTTTTTATATAGTCGATCATTATCTGAAAGACATTCAAATGACAATAGAAACTGGATCCCCTCTGCTTTAGCGCTGACAGTCAGGAGCAGACACTCGGCGAAAAGCGACCGACGGAAGCAGTATAGGTGGAGTGATGTGGGGCTTGGGCGTCGCTCTCTGCATCCCGTGGGCTGTTACACACGGGAATCACAGATGACGGCCCCCTCCCCCGGTCCAAGCTGGCAGCTTCTGGGGAAAATCAGCCTGCCAGGGACTGTACAAACACACCCTAACATTTCAGTCCTGATGTGGAAGCCTCAAGCTGCTACAAAGTGGAAAGATGATCGAATTTTTATAATGGTATAACAGTGGTCTGTTACCTTGTAGTACAGTACAGGACTGTATGTAGTTACTTTTATGACTACTGTATAATAATTATTATTATTATGTATTGTATTATTATTTTTCTGACCTACCTACAAATTCAACTTAAAGACAGATTTTAGGGCACGGATAGTGTTCGTAACCTAGAGACTGTAATCTAACAGTCTCTTTAATTATCTTCTTCATTTTCATAACACTTGTCCTGATAATAGTTTGGGGGCTACAAGCCAAGACCAGACCATCTAGCTCGATCTGGATGAACCTCGCAGAGAAACCTCATTTCAGCCACATGCACTTTAACCCTAGTGCATGACCATAGGTTTGCACCGGGACATAGACTGACCAGGGACTGCAAGCCTCGTCTAATGACTTAATTCCAAAAACAGCACCATAGACCCCCTTAGAGCTCGCAAAACTGCAGCCACCAAACCAATCCACCTGTCAATCTCACATTTCCTCTTACCGACAATCAAGAACAGGATTCGTAGGTACTTGAACTCCTTCACTAAGGGCAGATTATCCTCCCTTGCCTGAAGGGGAGCAGTCAACTCTCTCCAGAGAAAGTACCACAGTCTTGGGTTTGAAGGTGCCAATTCTCATCCCTCTCGCATCAAACTGCTGAAGTGCTGGAGGTCAAAATCACAAAGTCATCTGTAAATAGCAGAAACGTCACCTGGGAAACCAAGGGTACTGGAGAAGATAGTCTTCTGATTGTCAAATCTCAGAATCAGGTGAAACAATGCAGATTCTAGCCTGGCTGTGGAACAGCGGACCAACTCTTCCACCTTGCATTATGGGAATAATAATATAAAAATACAGTCTAAATGAGCCTTGAGGTCTTGGAGAAGACCTAGGACTACATGTCCCCGAACATGCAGTGGGAGGTGCTGCAGGAATATGAGTAACCGGGGGCTGCCATTGCATGCTAGTTCTTTTCTATAGGAATGTTGACCTAGTAACAGTTCTGTCGGCAACCTTGGTGCAAAATGTAGGTCTAATTAAAGGATAACTTATTTAATAACTGAGTTTCTTCATATGAATATAAAATGAAAAAACACTAAGCATTAAAAATGACCAGGCTAATTTAATGCAGAAAGATAAATGCATTGACAAAAATATGAAATAGACAGTCCTCCAGGAACAGTGTGACCTCTTCAAACTGGGATTTTTATAGTACATTTTTAATGTTATAGTGTAATTATAAACACATATCCAATGTGTTTGAAATGCTTCAGGAACTTCCAGGCCCTACTGTGAGTAGTCCCAAGTAAGTCTGTACGGCAGTATATTTATTTAGTAATATAAAGCTGTAGCTGTACGAAAACAGAAAATGCTGTGCTAAAATAACAGGGACATTTAAATCGTTTTAACTTGTCAGTAATCTGGAAAGAACCATTTTGAGCTACGATCCACCTGAAACAACAATTTAAATCAGACCCGAAGGCAAAAAATGCCTCGATTTCGGCTCTATTTTCATGCGTATTCCTTCCATCAATTTTCTACACCCCCTTGCCCTATGCGCTAATTTGCGGGGGTCCAAAGCCCATCGCGGAAGCTACGGGCAGGAATGACCCAGGATGGGGCGCCAACATGCCGATGGGAGACACCCAGAGCAGGACCGGAGACTAGATATTGCTTTAGCATTTTGGCTTCACAAGTGCTGCACACCCCTTGGTTTTCCAGATTTTTTCATTTTAATTAATGTTCAAATGTACCCCTTTAATGTGCAACGGGACAATACATGAATGGGTAAATAACTTAAAAACTAAACTAGATAGGCACTTCTAGTGAAGAGTGCGTTGATCAGTGGGACCAGAGGTATGAAGCAACCTTTTCCAAACATACAAAACCTGCGCGGTTACATGGCAGCAGGAGTCAGAAGCCGATTCCTTCTCCGATAAGACGTCAGATAATTCTCAACACGTCGACTTAAGTTTACAAATCTTTTCCCTCACAAGAAAATTCATATTTCTTTCCAAATGAGATATGTAATTTATTGCCAGCCTTCTGCAGTGTCATTTCTTCTCCATTTGAACATGCGATGCGCTTCCTTTGTTCCTTGCATCAGTATTTATATGAATACTACTTGCTATCATTTTGCCTGTGATATATGTACAAAAGGCATTTTAAATGTCGCTCCCTTCCTTCTGAATTTCATGGAACCAACTTTATTTGTAAATCAATCTTGAGATTAAAAGATTGACTTCCGAACGGTCTGCATTCAGTACATTTATGTACAATGGATGAAAACTATGTGTGAATTACGCGCTCGGTTCACATTAGATAAACGGACGGGTGTCGGACTAATGCGATTTACGGATCCGTAAAATAACAACAACAATAATAATATGCAAAGAGTAGGCGGCAGACTGATTTGTCACTGGGGGTTTCGCGGGGAGATTTTCTTAAACATATGGACAGAATCAGAGGTAGGTAAGTTTTTATTTATTCCGCCCTGAATTCAAACAGCCGCCGTGAAAACTGTGAATAACTCCTGTACTTTAAAAATCTAGTTCATGCGGAGCAGGATTAATAGATATCTTTTACCTATTTTTTGTTTTGTTTTCAGCTATATATAAAATAAAATGCACGACTAGGGACTCTGCAAGTTCCCTGTATTAAATTAAAATCCAAAATTCGAAGTGACGAATATTCGTAACATCAGTTTCACTTCCTGACAACTGCCGAAGTTAACTGCATGGCTGCTCCTGGCATCCAACGCCATGCCGTGTTGACAAGTTTCTACTTGGATTTTCAGATGTGCCGTAAAATAAGAAAACATTAGGCTATTTGTAGGTCCACGCCCCTAGCTTTAAATTTTCTGTTCACAATTCCGAACTGACGAATCCACTGTTGCAAACTATAAAAAACTGAGTGAAAGAAGACAGGAGGATCCCTTCATCACCATACTGGAATTAGTGTCCAGACGCGAATTAATTTCTTTACCGTAGTCATTAGCAGGTGAGAGAATGTTATGTTTCACGGTACCCTCACTGCATCAATAACCCTAACTCCAGTCTAATTATTGGTCATAGCCTTACAAGACATGTCCAGTCGAAGATTTATAATATATACTGCTATAATATATACCCAAAACGTGTCTTTTAGTACAAAATGTTAAGTCAAAGGACCCAGCAACTTCTCCGTGTGCTCCGGTCTCTGGTTAGATTCATAAAAACAAAGGTTTTGTAGGTAAATGAATGACAGAAGAAAATTTTAGCTAATTTCAAGAAAAACTATTAATTATAGCAATGAAATCTGTGAACAGTATATAGGCATAATAAAGATATCCAACACTATTGGGAAAAAGGAGTATGCCAGTGCTTGCAGTGGGCTTATCCTGCTATAGTATTATATTATATCCCTGGATAAATGCATCCCGGTCTGGGTAAAGGCCTCGGCAATGAATGCATAAAGAGACTGGCTCCTGAAGCATTATTTTGCTACTCAGCCAAACAGTATGAATGTTTTATTTCCATTCGATTCTCCTATGACTTCCCCAAGGCCAGCGCCCGTCATTCTTCAAAGATACCCTAACGATCTATGGCGCCCCCTACAGTCAGGTTGCGTGGATGTCATGTATAATGCTGCCGGTCATGAGTACGGGAGGTACGATGGAATTAAATCCTAATCTAGGATTATATTTATTTGTTTGCTTTTTAACGCTTTCTGGTCTTACTCCTGTCAAGAGCAGACATGGTTCATGCTATTCATCTTGAATGACAGAGTGAGTATTAGTCACATATATGGAGGTATAATGTATGAAATCAACACATACAATTATTATCCATATGCTTCTTGTCATATTTACATAATTAGAGACCTTTTCACACACAGTGATCAGCTGTAGCAACAACTGCTAAATTCCTGCTAGGTAGCATATTCACCGTCCACACCCTTCTGAGTAAGGAACTTTGTCAATGATTAAATATATCATGCGTGCGTTTCATCTCAAATCAACACACAGTCATTATCAGGATTTAAATGATCAGCTGAAGAAATCTAACATAAGGAAGAAATGGGTGTCTTCATGATCATAATTAATGTGGAGCACTAGAAACATAAATCACAGAGTCACGGTGGGACTTTCGCACTCCCGGTCCCTGCGACACGCTGTGACTGCTGTCGTTCCAGCGAGCCTTAATTAATTAGGCCAGATTGAGCCATTTTCTTATATTATCGACAAGATAAAAATCGTGTTAAGACTGTTTGAGGATTTCTGTTCGTATTGTTAGTGTTAGTTAATGGTGAAAGATATCTCTTTGTTTTATTTGTATTGGTTTTTGACTTTCCCCTAAAAAGAGATTCATGATCATTTTTTGTTTTATCTTTATTGATCACTGAATCACACTGTAACATAATGAAAATGCATAATTAAATAAGGCAGTTCAAATGTATATTCGCATTAGTTTGTTATGCAAAAACAGAATTAATTAGTATTGATCTTTATTTGATTGCCCCCTTAATTGTTCAACAATGAGCACGTTAGCACGATTGGAATCTTCTGGCCAACAGCTAATTAGCTAATTGATTAATCTCAGCTGTAACAAAAAACCAGGGGTACAATGGGTTGCCAGGGCCAGGACTGAAAAATCCAGGTTCCAGGGACCAAAAAAAAGAAAGAAAAAATAATAGCAAGGTTGGATAATCGTGAAGCAGCTATCTCAACAATGCAAATTAGCTAATTAGCTAAGGGGAAGTGCATCAGACAACTCAGTGACTGACAGAGCTGGATGATCTTATCCTCCCTACCCGTAATTCATCATGCCAACCAGCTGGGTGGTCTCCACACCTACCTGCAGACCCCAGACGTCTCTCAGGGTCCACGTCAGCAGGAGTCAGCGCCCCAAAGCGCTGAAACACTCCTCAGAGTTTGCTGAGTCCCCTCTCACGTCAGGCTGGGCGCGCAGGTGTTTTCCACGGATGAGCCCACCAAGCGAGGAACGTGGCGCTGAGGAGCGCAGGACAGATGTGCTCTGTTTGCCTGAGTGAAAAGCAAACATTGCCTTACGGTCGTGATTGACTCCTGCAGGCCGCCGCCAGCTCCCCCGGCACCGGGGCGAAGGGGCGGCCCCCACCCGTGAGCTCATGCCTGTGATTTCTTTGACCTAAAGCTGTTACTTCAGCCAGCAGGTGCAGATTTCAGTCTTGGACTCCAAAGAGTTTGGAAATCCATCAGTAAATAACAAAATGTGAAACAAAATGTTTTTGCAGTCAAAGAGCAGTATGGTGGCTTTGTGTGTAACATTGTAACCTCATACCTCCAGGGCTCTGCGACTCATTTCCGCCCTGCCTGTGAGTGTATGAAGATCGTGTGTTCATCTCCACTTTCCTCCCTTGGTCCAATCGTGTGTGAAATTTGGTGTCGACATTGGCCAAAGTCTTGTGCTTCCCGGGATAGACACCAGGCTGTACTGTATTAGTGGTTATGGATGGATGGATATTTACAGTTAATGCTTTGAAAATATCTCTATAAATATCATTGACAGATGACACCTTTCACCACAAAGCAATAATACAACTAAACAGTGATAAGAGTGGAACAGAAAAAGATAATTATTCACCCCTATTAAAAGCAGTGAGTGGGACTGTGACGATCATTCATTTTCCTGCGTTTTGTGACGGGGCGGGTAGTTAACTGCAACCTGCCTAAAGGTGGCCTACCCATGTGGATCAGGTGAAATGGCGGGACCGGCAGTCATGATGCCTGCCTGCCGCAGCAGCCCGGAGGTGATCCTGTCCGGTGCTGTGGCCACCCTCCGCTCCGAGGCCCTCACCCATCGCTCACAAAGCAAGTGGAGCGTGACCACCGGCCAGACGGTCACGCACTTGTCTCAAGTCACCGTCCCAAAGTAGCATGTGGCCGCAGCGGGGCTGCGAGGTCGTCTGCCTGCAGACGCGCGTCACGTGTGACAGTCGCCTACAGATGCAGTTCAGGTTCCATTTAAAGCAGTACAGAAATACATATGATACCATGTTCAGGTTCCATTTAAAGCAGTACAGAAATACACATTATACAATGTTCAGGATTCTTTTAAGGATGACATATTGAAAACACTACAGTGTTCAGTTTGTATTTGTTTTAAAATGTACAGAATGCTACGTAATACAGTGTTAGGTTTCACTTAAAGAGGTACAGAAACACAGTGTAGTGTGTAATCCTGATGGTCACACCCCACTTTAGCACTTGCTTCTGAGATTTTTGGGCTGCTGTTCCGGATCAATAAGCAGACTAACCAGAAAGAGCAGCTTGACCTTGGCAGAAAGGACCGTGCCCTTGAAATGAGCAGGGCAGGAAGGCAGGCCCTGTATAATCAGTAGCTTTTCTAATGCATGGCCTATAACGATCATAAGTTATAACAGAGGCATTCCTGCTCTCCATCCTGGACATCATGGACATGCTGGACATCAAGGCCTCCCTGGCACTGGATATAGACTCCTAACGGATCCGGCATTTATTGATGTATTTTTTTCAGTTCAGTGGTACTCCAGTGTTGTAGGACTAACCTTTGTTGTTCTGTCCTCCTGTATCCATCACAATGAGGTACATACTGGATGAAACTGCTTCTCATTATGGTCCTTTTCTTATTGTTTTGTTTGAAAAGTACAGTATTTTACCTGTGTTAAAAAGAAATCAATTGCCTTTCATACCATTCATATGCATTGTGCAGTTAAAAATGAATATAATCCTATTATTTTATTTATGTATTATTTGCATGCCTTGTAACCTTGACTGGGATATGCAGTTTATTTTATTTTATTTTATTTGTGGGATCTTTGTGGTTCTTCCAAGTGTCAGGCGGCTTATAGGGAACGCCATCAGCAGCCAGGTTTTGGTTCAGAAGTGCAGAAAAGATTCAAAGTGCTGAAGTAACGGTATAAATGACAAATTGGGTTACTGAAAAAAATGGCTCACACCCAGAGTATGAGAGGAGTGGGCCACACTGAGAAACATGATATTCAGGGAGGGGCTGTTTCTGGCATTGCTAAACAGGAGGAGAACACGACCCATCAGGGTCTCAGGCTTAATCTGCCGCAGACAAACGGTTTGGGATGATGTTTCAATCTCATCCTGAATCTGTGCAGATTCTGCACCCAAAATCCAGTGTGATTTAAATGTATTGTGTGTCAAGTTGCTACCCTTTTTTTGAGGTCTGTAGGTTCTGTCTGTTGACTTTGATCTCTTTCAATGGTGAGAAAATTGAAGACAGGCATTAGACGAAGTTTGCAAAGGTGTCAGGAGGGGGGATGTAACTGAATCAAAAATGAACAATGAGTGAAACTTTTCTGCTTTGCTAAGTTTTGGAAAATATTTATGTATTTGGCTTAAACCATTGGTACATTGCCAAGAAAGTTTTGAATTTGTTAATGTTCACTAATAATGGATAATGTTTTGCAAATAACCTATAAGGCAGTAAAGCCTTAAATATTATATAGAACATACTATATAATATATCGTGAAATTATTCAGGTTACATTATATGTTCTGAAATTCAATTCATTGTTATTTTTAATCCTTAGTTTTTGGGTGGTCCATGCAGTAGCACTCTTACCTCACATCTCCACAGTTTCGGCTTGTCTCTCATCCCTGTGCCCCAAGAATGCTGATATTTGAACACTATTTGACCTACTGCGAAACAGCAACAAAAAGCATCTCACTTCTTTCTGATCACTATAGCAAACATATAAATATAGTATAAATATAGTGTGATATATACTAGGCTCATAGGCCTTTATTGATGTGAATTGTGTGATTGTGACTAATTATTCAAATAACTGACAAAACAAGCTCCACTATTAACCCTATTTTTCAGCTATATATAAATGCCATTTAAAAGAAATACCATCATATCAACCAAATGAAAGCCTACTATACACATAATATCTAATAAACAATACCATACCATCGCACAAATTCAACCGACGCAATTCCCTTAAGAGAACGTTCTAATGATACCACTGCCCTCTATGGGCCACATGAAGATTACATCAAAAAATCCCATTGATTCGTAAATTATAATGGACTATTGAACACATGTTGTTTTGCTTGCTTGCTAATAGGCATTCGTATTTCCATGTTGAATTTGCCATAAACCTGCTCCCATGAGACTGTCTGTTTGATATATTCCACCTGATCACTACCAATCAAAAGTCATCACGTTAATCTTCACATTGTGTTTTAGTTTTTTGGTGTTTAACTGAATTTAAAGAGGAACTTACTTAAATTGAGGAGGTAGTTAAAAATTTTGTGTGAAAATTAATGTTCTTTAATAATAATTTATATATAATGGGAAGTTACAGTCTGAGGCTTGTTATGGGGCAGGACAAAGCTGCAGGACGGCAACCATTAAATGTCCAAAATAAATAAATAATAATAATAAAAGTCATGATAATAATAATCATAACAGAGAAAGGGGACAAAGATCCTTTCAGAAAGGCAAAGTGAAAAAAATGACAAAAAGCCGGAAAAAAATAACAAAAACAAAGACACATAACAAATTATTATGACTCATCGCCGGCACCCTCCCCCCCCCGCGTCCGAGGTAAAGTGAAATCGGCCGGCAAGTCGGCACCCCCTCACAAGCTGGCGCCTTAGGCCGCTGCCTATGTTGCCTATAGCATAGATGGGCCCTGGTATTATCTCACCCCGGACTCCTCCCCATCACTCCTGCATCAGTCCTCGCTCCACCCCCCCGCTGATCGTGATCGAGCCTAATGAGGGCCAGCTGGGTTTCATTACTAGGGTTCACCTGGAAGCCTGGGGCAGGCAGTCTCTTGCTATGGCAACATATGAGCCAACCCAAATCTTGCCTTGGGCCAGAACTCTTGACTCCCACTGGTTTATGGTATGAGAAAAGAGAATTTCAAAATCCGGTTGTTATACAAATTTATGTTCGACGGCTATGCTGGTGATTTACCTCAGGGAAAAACCACCTTTAATTGTACCACTGTATCATGCTTTGTTTTTTTACTTTTGAGTTGAATCATACATAAATTACTCTCCTGTGCTACTTCTGCATTGAAATTAATAAGGATTCATTTAAATAGAAATGTCAATAATTATAACATTTAATGCATGGATTCAGCCCACATGATTGCTGGATCATCAGGAAAGCATTACGATGGATAAATGAAAGTGTTTTCTGAGAATACCTTTCTATAACTACTTTCACACCATAGGAACTCTCTTCAGGAACCAGAACCTTTTCCATAACCAGGAACTTGTGTTGTGTTCACACCGCAGGAGCTCAACCCGATTGTAGTTCCTCAGAGGCAGTTGCAGAACTCTTTTTTAGTATATACTTCAGACTTCGTTTAAACGCAAACTTAATGCATCAATAGAAAAAAGAGTTATCCGTAACAGGTTTCATTTGTGTTGAGGTCCCTGCTGTGTCAAACGTTACTGTTAACCAGTTTTTTCATAAAACTTTATTTCCTGTTAATATTTGAAAATAAAATATACATTATAATATAAAAAACAAAAGGAGCACCAAAGATGATGAAAGATGAAAAATTTCTGAATCTTGGATTGCTCAAAATAGCCATTATTTGCTTGATAAAAGCTTCACGAACATATATATCATTTCAGCAACGTCATCATTTCAACAGCAATCATTTCATGCACTCAAACCTTTGTCTGGTACCGTACATTAGTGTTCTGTACAGAACTAAACAAAACTAAACTTTGATGCATTTACATGACAACAGTATTGCCTGCATGATACAAATTGCTAATTTTAAATTCTACAGCTGGTAGCCCATGCTGTGAAGCAGAAAGCCCACATTTCTGTGCAGTTGCTTGGATATTATAACTTTTTAGTTAAATTAAATCTAACTGCAAAATATCTATATATCCATCTTGGAGGGAAGATATTGATGAATACGTCTTCCATTTGCGCATTAATATTTAAGAGGTGAGCGATATATTATTGAATAGGAATGCAACTGTGCCTTATTAAACCACATGAATTTTTAATTAGCTAGTCTCCGCTGAGCATGTAAACGATATCGCGTTATAGAATTGCAACATCGTTTAATTACAATATTCGCCACTCTTCCGCATTCGGGAAGTCTTACTTCTGCACGTCGCCCTTTAATTTCCAGTTTCTCCTCTCATTCTATCATTAGTCCTCGCCATTATCAGATAAACCGCAGTGACTTTTAAAACTGACTGCCTTCCATTAGCTCCGTTCCTGCAAATTAAATCAATCACAATGCGTGCTGTGACAGCAATGGATTGCCAAGAAAGGTGAATCGGAACGGATGCATTCATGCCTTAAGTGAAAATACATATTTACACTTCATTATAGTTATATTTCACTTCTTAATTTTAAATATATATGGGTATTTAAAATGGAATTATTCAATCTGCTTATCCTGTTCAGGGTCACAGGAAGTTTATTTCAGACAGCACAGGGTTCAAGGCTGGAGTACATCCTGGACAGGATGCCATATCCATCACAGGACATATACCTGCACACAGCACAGGCATGGCGCTAAGTAACACAACCAAGGGCACCACAAAGTGGGGGGGCGGGACTTAGAACAATTCCAAGGGCCCCTCAGTGACTGGGGCCCTAAAAAATTTGGTACATAACTTTGTTTTGGGAGCCTAATCTGATATGCTTTAACGGGGCCCAGAATCTCTAGTGGTGCCCCTGAGCACAACTGCAGTGTTCAGACTGCTGGAGTAAACTGCAAAATGTTTGCAAATAACTCACAAATTGTGTGCACGCAGTGCAGAGGTGGGATTCAAACCCCCAAACCTAGAGGTGCAAAGCAACACCACTACCCTCCGTGCCTATGAAATTATTCTCATTATTAAAATATACAGTCAGTTTTCCGTATCCGGGAGTTCCACATCCACAGATTTAACCAGCTGAAAGTTAAAACTTGAATTTCCCGGGTGCTGAGCACTATGCTGAATCCATGTGAAGTGATATATAGGCATACCCTGCCGTCGCCTGTGTCTGAACTGAACATGCACACTTTGTCTCTTGTCATTCACTAAACAATGCAGGATAACAACTATTTACATAGCATTTACATTGTATTAGGTATTATAGAGATTAACCAAATCCGATTTTTTTTAGGTTCTGCTGAACACCGAAAGCAAATCCAATTATTGTGTGTAATGTATTATGAATTATGTTCACATACGATGTTTATTGCCTGTAGGCCTAATATGAAAAAATCAACATAGCTTATAACTTGTTAATTCAAACTCCGTATTATAGTTAAGTGAGTGACAGTTGTGTAGCCTTCAAAATGGGCAAATATTAATAGAAGACATTGGTACAGAAAAAACAAAAACGTAACCTAAAACAATGTAGGCTACAAACTTAATAATCATTCTGTGAAGTTAGAATTTTCTTCTTATCTCAGGCCACATGGTAACTAACCTACAATACTGTAGGCCTACAGAAACTCAACATTTCAAATGTTTCAAATTAAAAAGACATTTTAGAACATGAAATGATAATCTCCTACAGGGAAAATTAGTCTATTTCATAAGCTACAATAGCCAAGACACGCTATACAGGTATTTCAACAGCATATTTAAAATACGTTAGTGCCAAATTTGACAATAGACTATGTCACCAGTTTAACTCATGTCTGTCATGGCGGGACATGGGACAGGGAAGGACGATCCACGGAGCAGCCCCTACAAAAAAGGTTTCCTACTAGCAGGACAATTAAATGACAGAAGTAGGCACACAGGGAAAGCACAGTTACAAGCGCCAGAGCTACTACAAATCACAAGTAACACAAAACTACACATCTTGACTACAACTGACGGATGAACAGAGTGAGGGCAGGCACTTAAATCAACACAGATAATAAGCACTATCAAGGGGCAGGTGTGGATCATAACAAAATCAAGCAATCAGTATTGGCATGGGACAACAAGGAGCAGGTGGAATAAATTACAAACACAGAAATGAGGATAACTTAACAAATGCTAAGGGTACATTAGGAAAGACTAGGAACATAACTATAAGTAGAACAAATCTAAACCAGGCATGAGTGGGTAAAACTAAAGGACACAAAGCGAAGGCAATAACAAGTACAAAGAAAAACAATAAACATTAAATAACAGGTGAGGGTGGTCTCTGGCCAGCTTTAAATGCAGGACAGAGAGGGTTTAACCTCAGAGCTACTTACTCAACCCACTGAACTACATGGTGGCCCAGGGAGCACGGGAACGCACTGGGGGCTGAAGAACCACAAGACACACAGGACAGACGCTGGGCACCTACCCTGACAATGTCACATTCTCATTAAATGAGCGTTTCATTTAAGGCAAATAAGATGTTTTGCATTTAGTGGTGTAAGAAGGTCAGAGCAAATGTTTACAGTGATTCTAAACATTCTCTCGCTTGGCACAACTGTCAGTGGTGACCATGGGTAAATCTGGGCTGTTTTAGCCGGCAATGGATAACAGTGATGGTGCGCCTTCCATCAAATGGATTCTCAGACAAAGAATGTACTTATCTTTGTTTCCTTTAGTTTGAAATACTGGCACATCTGACATTTTTTGTTGTACCTTCCAATATTAAGCGCTGACCTTTTCCCCCATGGTCTTTGACATGCATGCCTATTCAGGAGGCTGACGTCAAGGAGTGCGAGATCCGATTTGGTTAATAGTATGGTAGAATGTTTGGCAGAAACCAAATCCATTCAAAAACGAGAAGATTCGGCAGAACCCAAACCTGAGTCCCTAATCATAATTAACCTAGAGATGATTTAAGGTATACATTCAAGATTCTTTATTAGTCACATACAAAGTTATACAAGTATAACATGTAGTGAACCCTAATTCAGACCTGAGACTGTGCAATACAGTTTAGGAAATTAAATTAAAGATAAATATTAAAAGGGTAAGACTAAAGGTAATGAAATTATATAACAAAAATATGTCCCAATGACAGGGGAGGTACACTGGTGCAGTGGTTCGCACTGTCGCCTCACACCTCTGGGGCTTGGGTTCAAGTCTCTGCTATGGTTCCATGTGTGTGGGGTTTGCACATTTCCCCCCCCGTGTCCTCATAGGGTTTTCTCCAGGTACTCTGGTCCCCCCCCTCCCAACATATTGTTGTATGAGCAAAAAAGATGGTAAAAAGTTAATAAAATACTAAAACTACAGCCTACATGGAGCAATCAGGAAGGTGTCCTAACAGCCATGCTATCTTGACCTGAGGATGAGTGTAGGTTATATGCAAATACTACACGAATTTATGGAAGGGGTTTGTGCATCCATGGATTTTGGTATTCACTGGGGTCCTGGAACCAATTTTTAGTTGAGCAAACTCTAAACCAGTGGTCACCAACTGTGGGAATCCAGTGCATATCCAGATCAAAAAATAACTGAATATGGACTGTGGTATGGATTGCCCTGTCCCACCCCCCATCAAGCAAATTTTATCATCAAGTAATGTCAGGTAATATCTTCAGGTAATATGGTAGAGGGAGCTCCAAGTGACGTTGGTTTGCTCACCAAAGGAGGTGAGATGGGATATAGGTTTGGAGGAGCATTTTGATGGAGATGGGTGCCTGTCCAGTGATGTACCTGTAGGCCATCACCAAGGACTTGAATTTAATTTGAGCACCAATTACGAGACAGTGAAGAGAAACAAGGAGGAGTGAGACATGAGAACATCTAGATTGAATTGTAAGTTGCATGACTGCACTGACATGTGCCTTTTGCACAAAAAAATCAGAACCCAAAAAAATAACTTTCTTATTTACAGTATATACATAGGATTAGCTACAATCAACAATAACAAGATTTAAAACTCAAATAATTGTATTCTCTGGATGAGGACCTGTTCATTGTTGCAGACTTTCTTGATAACTCAAAAAGTATTTGACAGATCTTTGTCCAATTTTGCTGACACCTTCTATTGGTGACAAACTGCAAATGTTCAAATTCTGACACAGACTGAAGCAGTATCACATAGTCATAGCAAAGTAAAGGGCAGTTTTGATACTTCATCTCATTAGCACAATTATCTAAAAAAAATTGCAGAAATGGTTGCTGTGATAAAACAGTGTCATTTTCTTTTCTTGTCATTTTTTGGTGGGGCGCTGCTTCACCTGTTATCTTAGAGAAACCTCCGCTTGTGGATTTATTTTAAATAAAAGCCTAAGTATTCATGAAACCATTCAGGCATTTGTTTGCTAGAGTGTATGAGAAGCTTATAGTCTATAGTTCATAATGGAACAGTGCTTGCACTTCAGGATGCATCTGGTCCTGTGATATGGCTTCATATTCCTTCTTTGTTATATGACCACACATTGCAATAATCATACCTAATGACTCCCACAAGACGACTACCCACACCATTATGGACTGAACTGCCATACTGAGGAGCTGACGGCAGATTGTGGATTGGCGGCATCTTTGAACTTTCTCCAAATAAAATCTGATCTGGATGTAGGAGAAAGGGGGAAAGATGACTCATCAGGCCATATTCATTTTTTACATTTCTAAGGGGTCCAGGTTTTTGTGCTCCATCCCCCAGGTTGTGTCTTTATGCTTTGAGATGGACACCAGTGGTTTCCAACAGGTAATCAAGCCATAAGTTGTAGCTTCCAGCTCATATGATGGCACTTTTGTTGAGACTGGATCACAGAGGTACTGATTCAGGTCTGTGGTCAGATTTGAGGCTGCCCTTTTTTGGGGGTTTAACAACTAAGCCTGTCTGTACCTGACAGTGAACATCAAATTTCTGCTACTGATCCTCTTTCCAAATGTAGTTTGTCTATGTTTGACAGATGCTCTCATGATTTTTTTGCACTTGACAGATTAAATCATTTTTATGCACCTGCAATTCAGACACCGGCTCTTCAGCTTCTTTGGAAATCTGCTGCTTCGTGTCACTTTGAAAACTCACATAACGATTGTCACACCTCCTTCACAGCTAACACATACTACTAGCAGGCATTGAACCTAATATATCTCCCCTTTAAGCTCTGTCTATACCTGTGATTGCCATTATTTATGTTCTTAGATTGGTAATACTTTACTTAAGGCACCCATGTATAATGCATTATATATATCTTCATAATGCTTTATATTGCATTCATAATGTAGTATAAAAAGAGCTATAATCTTTTATAAAACACATTATAGCCATGTTTATTATGCATTATGACTACCTTATGAAGCTCTCATCTATAATGCAATATAGATACCTTTATAATGCAGTACGAAGTATCCTTAATTCTTATTCTGACCATTATAAGGAGTATGAAAGGTATCTATGGTGTATTATGAATGACAGCTTCATAGCACATTCATAATGCATAATAAACATGGCTATGTGTTATGCCTTTCTATAAATAGTTATAGCAGTGTTTATAATGCTTTATAAATGCATTGAAATGCATTATAAAGGTATCTATAATGCATTATGATGACTGCTTTAAGGAAAGTGTTACCATTATACCTATATATTATTTAAAAGATATTTAAAGTCATTAACAGTTTACCTCATCAAATGATATGCCACATTAGTGTCACTGAGTATTTCCATACTCCTGTGTCAAACTAGATATTTTTATACACAGGTGGAGCAGGAAACACAAAATTCCCATTTTTTAAAAATCTGTTCATATAAATATTAATTAATATTTAACTGGCTTATATATGTGACTACAGGCTGTTTTGGATTGTGCAGTATGGAAATGTATCAGTGCTTTTCTCAAATAGCTCCCATTTGATAAAGCAGGATGTAGCGGTTTGTAACCCAGAAAAACTTGCATTAATATGTGATACCATTTTAGTGGAATCTGCATTTGAACTGGTAATGGCTGTACCCTTCGGCAGAGTTTCAGGCTACATTTTAATCAGCCATGACCTGCAAACCATTTCATTTATCGAGTATAATTTTCGTAACTCCTATTGACAATTCATAGATAATTCATATCCTAAAAGGGTCAAAATAATGTAAGAATTTGGGTAGCACTGTGGATCAGTGAGTACATTGCCAGTGTATCTGTGTGTGCCATGTTGGTTCTATCTATATATATATATAAAATTAACCTTAATTAAAATAGCTATTCTACAAATGTACTATCCCTTTAAGGGTCTATTAATGTTTGTCCCTAGTCTACAGTGACTATAGGAATTTCTTTTCATTTCATGATACTACAATAACTACCATGAAGACATAGGCTATTTCTGGAATATGCGGTGCTGTACGCTGTTCCACTTTCAGAATTCCTCTAATGCAAATATTCCCCAAATGGATTTTGGCGCTTGCTAATTTCAGCGTAGAAATGCTTAGTAGAATACCACACTGGCAGAGTTCAACTGATATATTTGCTACACTTCAAGAGGTCAATGTGCACTTATAAGGTTCAAAATGAAAAAAGATCCAAACGATAAAGCATATCCAGTTTAATGGGAGACAGCGTGCTGTAATAGGTTCAAACCAAAGTGCAGGTTAGAATTTTACCACTGGCTCTGCGTATATGGAGGTTGTACATCCCCCTGTGTTTTTGCAGGTCTCCTTCAGGTGCTCCAGTCTGCTCCAAACATCCAAAAGCATGCATTTAGGTCAACTGGTGTATCCGAAACGCCTTTAGTGTGTGAGTGTTCACCCTAAAATGGATGTTCTCTGTTGCTTCCTGAGATCATCTCCTGGTTTAACATGACCTAATTGGTTATGATAGATGGGTACCCAGAATTTGGGAGTTGGTAGAAAAAGAACCAAATCCACCTTCCAGTGCAGTTCCAGTGGAATCAGTATCCTAAAACAAAGCAATGCCATGAATACCCAGAGAATTCCGTAAGTGTCTGGAATTGCAGGAACCTGGGTCACGGTTCCACTCTGTTCCCTGGGAGGCAGCAAGTGGCAGGCGTGTCTATTGGACCGTGGGGACTCACTCATGCATCATTGGTCATCTTCGCCGGATAGAAGGCTCTCCAGCATCCACCAGCCTCTCCACCATCACACCCACCTGCCGAATCGCTCCCAGACTCCCGGCCAGCCAAGGCTCCAACACGGAGCCAGTGACCTTTCCCTATAGTGAAGCTTGGCTTTTAAATGGTCCCATTTAACCTTCATTTAAATCAGGGAGACCCCGCACTCCAGTTTGATGGCGGAACTCTTCAGATGTACGAACGAGCCTCCGGGCAATCGGTGACATATTCCGGCACACATCTGTCTCGTCCTGTCAGGCTCCAGCTGAGATCTGGCGGGATACAGTGGGTTATTATTCTGCTGGTGTTTTCCAGCCCGCCACTATGCAGCATACTGACGCCAGTGTCAGTTCCTTTCAGGTCCTCCCTGCGCCAACTCGGAATTGCACTGTCTTTCCATGATTGTTTACCGGACGTTTGCACATTGGCTCATTGATGGTTAAAGAGACACCCTTATCTAAATAACAAACGAAATCAACGTTTTTAGATTGTTTTTTCCTCTTTCGGAGGTCACATGTCATGTTTGAACGTCAAAATCTAAATATTATTTATTCCCTGCTGATTTTTATTGGTTTTGACTGATTTCCCAGATGTTAAACTGTTTGTGTCTGATAGTTCACAGTGTCCCTTTACAAATTTCCCTTCTTCTCAGAGCACCCAGACTAATTGATTTTGATTTTACATAATTTAAGGTCATGCTGATTGAAAAACACTGTTTTTTTTTTTTACTTAATATCGATGAATTGCACTTATGTAACCAATTAGTGGCATTGCTGTCATTTTTTAACAAATATTGATATTGAGAATCAAAAAAATCATTAAAAATGACAAGGAAATTTATTTAATTCGTTTGGATGGGCTCCTTCTCGCTTCAATTACGAATATGATAAAAAAGAAAGTATTAAAATGCCTGAATTATCAGCTTTAATTCAGATTTTAAATATTACAATTTTAAATGTTAAAGTATGCTAAGTTCTATAATCCATCATGAAGCTGATGCAAGATGAAGACAGAACAACCAAATGGCTAGGAAATGACCCATAGGGGGCACTCTTCTCTTGTTAGCTTTAATACAGAAACTTTTTTTTTTACTGGTGTCTACTTTGATCCCCCATTCATTCAGTAACGATGATAGAAAGAGATTGATTTTGTTTTTTTTTTTTGGTCTCAAATCAAGATTTTCCTAATAATAAAGAAGGAAATATGAACAGAGGAGATGTTGGAGGATTTACGTTGCAATTTTAGGAGCAGACAAATGTATGCGACTGTAGGGCGCATTTTATGCATCACATGATTTGAAGCTCCTGTTTCCAGCTATAAAGACAATGCTTAATGCAGACTTTGGGCCGGATACTTTATAGTGCGCATGGGAATGTCTCTGAGCTCCGTTACACTGTTCACGCTTGCTTTATTCTCGTGTTCCCAGGGGCCACAGCACAGCACTCATGCAATATGATAACACGCTTCACAGCGTTGGCCATGTGACGGTATATTAATTAATAACCTGCTGAGGCTTTAAACAAAACTCCAGTTCTGGGGATCAATAGTACAGGGGCGTGGCCAGTGGCGCCCCTGGAAAATTTCGATTGGGGGGGGCCGTCTCATCAGAGGCCAGTTATATTTATGGGGGTGGTCTCTTCCGTGGTCCCACATAGAAAATAAAATAATCCATATTTCATTTTTATTATTTTGATGTGGAATGGTAGGAAGGGTGGCTGCACATTTACTTGGGGTCAGCCATAGGTAACCGTAGCCATTCCTAAGACCCGCCCCTGGGCGTGGCCAACGTTACCGACTTCTGAAGCTACGAAAATACTACAAAGAGTTGTATTGTCGTCTGATCTAAATTCCAACCAGGCTTTCATCTGCTTCTAACAGCCTGATAGTGTACAGCAGGTGCCCCCCCTCCAACTCACCCCCCACCTCCCCGGATCTCAGTGAGGTGCCAAGGTGTGAGTACAGCCCCCTGAGCTACACCGGTAAAATGTCCCCTCTAATCTCAGGCTAAGTAACATATGCTGCATCTGGCAGTGGGTTCCGACATCTAAGAAACAGCCACTTTCCTGATATTTTCACACACTACAGTGTCTAGAATTTACAAAGAATGGTGTGATAAACAAAAAACATTCAATCTGCCCCAGCTCTGCTAATGAAAACACCTTGTTAATGAGAGCAGTTAGAGGAGAACAGCCAAACTAGCAGACGACTAGCAGGAGGGCCAACAGTGCAAAAATAACAGCTCAGTGCAACAGTGGTGCACAGAAAGGTTTCTCTGAATGCCTCAGCTAACTGGGAACATTCCCAGTACTTTATCCAAAGTTACATGATGGTCTTCTCAAAGCTGTCAGAGAACGTTCTTACTGTAATGTTGATGAAATGTTATTTCCATGTCTCACATTTTAACAAAACAAAGGTTCTGTGAATGTCAGCGTGAACGCTATAACATGGTAAGCAGACCTCGAACCCGTGACCTTCGCAAAGATAAAGTCACGGTGCTACCCTCGTCTCTACCACACCCTTTGTTGGTTTCTGCATTATTTTCAGTTGTTGTAGGGGGATAATGTTGCGGGAACATCAGGAAAACTGGACAGTTTGAATGTTTTCAAACCTTAATTGTAACGTTTAGTAAACATTCCTAGGATGAAAAATTGTTAGCGGAGGTATAACTTGTCAACCTTTGAAACAACTCTGGAGCAAAAAGTGGGTCCTACCTCCTATACAGCATGTGTAGCATGACCATGCAGAAGGAAAACATATTAAATAGTCATTTCTGATGCATTAAATTCTTATTTTGAAGGACAGGTTTGGAACCTGTAGCTTTAATGTGGTTGTGAAAGCAGTTTCAGCGATGAAGGATCTTCACGTCACCTTCACCTTGAATGTCATTGAGAGGGACAAAGAGATTGGAAGGGTCAGAAGACCTTGGCGGTTGGGTAGGGATGAAGCTGAGAGAAGTGAGAGCTGGAGCACGATGGTGGAGGCACCTCTATGTGAAAAAATCCATTAACATTCAGTTTTCAATGGGGACCTGATGGACTAGTGCACCTAGGAGACACCACAAACATGATCTCTGCTCAAAGGACAGGAGCGGAGGGGGTGTCCTAATTTTTCAGAAAGTATGATGGAGACAGATGACCTGATAATATGGAGGAGAGTCTCTCCACACTAACGGTGTGTCTCAAACAAGAAATACACCTAAACAGCTTTAGAAGTATACAGATTAGGCTTGGGCGGTATGACGGTATTACGCTATACCCCCATATTTTGAAATCCCAAAGGTATTATTTGTAGTAATAATGTCAAAAATGCACATGTTGCTCTTCTATTAAACTGATACTGAGATGTTGTATTGAGGCGATGTACTGTAGTGCACAACACACACAATTTACTGATTAGAAAGGTGTAGCTTACGTCATTGATGTTTTTTTTGTTTTTAACTACCGTCACATACTGTATACTGGGGTGAAATGTCTAGAAGTTATGACAGTATAAAAAAATTTATACTGTCAAAGCCTAATTCAGGTCTACAGACACATATGATTGCATCGTGTCCTTCAGAGGAAAGAAAACAGCCCTCATTTGCTCAGTAACCTCAAAGCTTATAAATGCAAACAGTTACAACAGATGGGTCTCACACTTTGTAGCCATATTTCAATCGACATGACAGCATTCTGACTTTCACAAGTAGGAGCTAAAACCTATACTATCTGATCATCTACATTTCCAGAATAAAAGTGTCCTCTGACTGATCCCTGTGGGAAAACTTATCAAATGAGACTTTATTTGCCAGTTGCACAAAAACACTTCCTTTCACATGTCCCATCTTGCTTTCCTTTGAGGACATGCACATACATATATAGTTGAGAACCAAGCTTGAGGTCCAAATGCAAGGTCAGCCATTTATCCAGCACCCCAAGCATGTCAGAGGGTTAAAGGCCTTGCCCAAGAACCCAGCAGAGATGTGACTATTCTGCCAAGGTCAGGGCTCAAACCGGCAACCTACCAATGAAAAGCACAGGGAGCGTGTTGCCGCACACCACTCCTGTATTTATCATGGGTCGCAAGTTAATAATAATAATAATAAGTTTTATTTATATAGTGCCTTTCATACACTTAAGAATACTTTACAAAAACACATTTAACAAGGCAGACAAGTTACATACAAGACGAGTAATATTCATTGAATAGATGTGTCTTTAACAGGAGCTTAAAATGGATAGCAGATTCAAGAGCATTACAAAGTTTAGGAGCTGTTACACTAAATGCTCTGCCACCCATAGTTGATAACCTGTGCTTAGGTACAGTGAGTCAGTCTGCATCGGATGATTTTAATGCACGGGCAGGAGTGTACGGAAAGAGTAGATCAGACGGATAATGAGGGGCTAAACCATGAAGGGCGTTGAAGGTGATGACGATAATTTTATATTTGATTCTTGAAGAGAAGTTGGTCCCTGTGCATTGCATAACATGTACATGGGTGGATAGCTCAGCTCTCTCTCCTGTAGACTGGAAAACGTCACCAGCACCAGAAGCAGACCATAACCCAACCAGAATCATTTTATGATGTCACAGTATGCTAAACAGCTTTTAATCTAAAGAGACTGTTTAATAAAGGTGCTTTTTTAGGTTACTGGATTGCAGTGAATGGGTTAAGGGAATTTGTATAAAGGGGAACAAGCTGACCTTTTTTTAAAAAAAATAATTCATTTTTATTTATTCATAATCTGTAAAATGGCAATCAGGAAACACAGGAAAGTGCGAGATGTAAAGGTCAGGGCGGATAGCGATGCAGATGGAAATGTTGTAACATTTGTGCTGAATAAAGTTGCATTTCAAAAGTTAAATGTCTGCCTTTTCAACAGCAGAGGAACTTCATTTTTAAACTAACCATCAGATTTCATACGAAAGTGTCACATCAGGCTGGGTTACGGACAGATTCTCTCTTCACAGTCATACCGGAGTGGCAAATTACTAAAATACCACCACCTGCATCCATTACAAGAAGACTCTGAGGTCCTGTCTCATTTGCAGCCTTCGCTGGAGGTCAGGCGTTGGATCAGCATGCAGACTGTTGTCCATCACTAGATAACAGAAAAAAATTCGATTTCTTATGCTAGTCTTGTTGATCAATCTGGAATTTCATACATTTGCTGGATGATGTCATGATTGCGTTTTCCCTCTTTCCATCAACAAGACCAAAAGAAAGAAAGAAAGATAGAATGAAAGAAAGAAAGAAAGACCCTACAGTTTGTACACCTTCCCGCGACATAAATCAGCCACAGACCAGGTGATCAATACAAGCTTCAGATACTGGTCAGCAGTGAAAGAAAATGGCTTTAACATCTCCATAGCTCTGCAAGTTGATTTATAGATACCTTGAACCAAGGTTTTTTAACTCGTCATAATTTAGCGCGCCTGTGAAATGACTGACATTTGCTGTTTTCTCAAACTGCATTTTAATTAAGACTAAACTGTAAGAAAATGTAAGCACTGTTACAAATCCACTGCAAACACACATTCTTGCAAGGTAATGCAAAAGTTATGTGAAACTTTTAAAAATTATCACCAAATGCAACCTAATGCACTTTAAAAGTTTGGAATAAAACTCTTAAAGGCTACAGTTTTGTAATATTTATTCCTAGTTTAATATAGGCCTACTAGAATTGTAAATCATTGCGTATCGGACATAAAATTATTACACAGAAGCTGCAAACATATTTATCGTAGAACAAATTCCTAATGGACCGCAGAACACAGTGGGTGGGGGGGGGTGTGGGTAGGTCATGTCCACTTGGATTTTCACTTTTGAAAAACTCTTAACATATAAACATTTGTTTAAAGAAAGGGATTTAATTCAGGCTTATGTTTTATCAGTTTGCATTAAACTATTTATAGGTTTTTTTCATGATTGTTCATCACTGCCTTCTTAATGACGCCCTCAGTTGCACAATCCATAAATTTGCCTGCAAAGCTATTAACAGACAGGGATAGTGTAAGTATGGCAGGTGACTAATTGGACATCAAGGAGTTGGTTGTAGTGTTGTTTTATTTTGTGCAAAAACAACTCCACAGATGGTCAACGGCGTTGAAATACCTCTATGGTTCATTTTTACTTCATCTAAAGTGGATGAGACCGGCTCCGTTTTCCCCAAGGATGATGGGTCTGTGATAAAGAGGCCGCCTTCGCTGATGGAGACGTCGCACGCTCTGTTTTTCATGCCACCTCCTACTCCAGGGACGCCCACTCCTTCATCGGTATAATTATCACCTCCTCCTTGGGGGGGCCCGGTCTCACGCCGTTTAATCACTCCGTCGATGGATTCCCAGCTCTCCGTAACCTCCGAGGCACCTACCGGGATGGAAGATCGGAAATCAAGGGCAGTTTGACTTAGGTCCACCTTCAGCCGATTCAGAATTTGAGCTTGGGGGGAGGGCTGGGGGGGGGGGCTGTGGAGGCTGTGACAGTGTTAGTGAATTCCAAAAAACATGGAGAATTTTAATTTCATACATAAGAAATGTGTTTGAAAATATTTTTATCCTTGGAGTATCCAAAGTTGAGTTTTTTATTAGCCTAAGTATAGTTAATTTATGTATATAACACAGGCCTATTTGTTATCTAACATCGCTAAAAGACTGATCGTGATCCAATGTATTGAAAAATAGCTTAAATTGATAACTTGATAAATAATACTATATTTTGTGATCTAGATTTCAATGCAAAATGTTTTTTTTTTTTTAAGTTTTTTTAGATTTAGATTAGAACAGTAACCTATTCAACTAAATTAAGACGAGTTAAAAGGTGAAAAACATTTTGTGGTTTTCGGGCAGGAAAGAGACTGTAAATGCACAAATGAAATTAACGAATGTTCGCCTGCAGTAGGCTAATAATAATTTTTTAAAAGTCAGATCATACCATTTGTGACATTAGATAAAGTCTATATTTGCATTCACTGGAAAGCAAGACTGGCACTGATAAATAATTTTCAGAAGCACGATCGCGGTGCTGAACATTGACTTTGGCCAGGATGTCTCTCTCTTTTCCTTCCCGCGGTAACGCTGCCCTTTCTGCCTGTCCCCTGTGAAGTGCGAGAAGAGACACTTTAGTGAGCCACTGTATCCGAGCTCCAGCGCCTGCCTGCGGTTTCGGGAGTCGAGGAAAAAGGTCACTATTGGTACCGCGTCCTCTCAGATTGCATTAAATGTAGCGGAAAAGCGCACTGAGGAGTCCCCGGAGATGTCGAGCGGGCTGAGAGACATCGAGATGACTAGGACAGATATGTTTATTTGTTTGAAATGCATTAGGAGCAGTGAAATGAAGAACAGCTTGTTGTCTCATTTTCCGTATTGGAAGGCTGAAACGTGCTGTGCTCCAATCTCGTTCTTTATAATAAAATCTGCCCGTCCATTCATGATCTTACCATCGCCTAGATGATTTACAAAATGCATGATTCATTTCATGTTTAAAGCAGGTGCCATTCTGAACATGCTAGAAATAAGTCTCTTAAACTTAAGCAAAGGCAGTCCGGCCGTTTTGCTTTAGCTGATCCCTACAGGTCAGCGTTTTTAAGTTATGTGTCAAATTACAAAAGTACGGAACGATTGTTTTCACGAGAGGACATATTTCATGTCTTCAGATTATAAAAAGAAAGCAACTGGCATAGATTAAATTTGTAAAATGTGAACTAAAATCATTACAAGTGGCGGCTGTGGAATATGAAACCTGACATTAACATATTCCATAACATTAAAAATTAAACCGATCAATTTTATGTTTTATGTCAAACACCTTTCTTTCTGAGATTTCAGACTAAAATATCAATTTTAACAGGTTTTGCGCATGAAATCGAAGGATTTCTCTATTTACATTTCGCTGTTCAGTTAAATTTTAGTATAAAAAGTAATACAGAACAAATTATTATAATTTTATTATAACAAATTTATAATACTTTTTTGTTAAAAATTATTACCACTACTACTTAAAATTATTGTTCTTTTTTATTTTTTATTATTTTTTTGTTATTGTGACCAGTAGACAAAGTGACCATGTAGAATTCTGTCCAGCCATTGTTTTTTAAAAGACTTTAATAATTTACACTTAGGACTTTTGGTGTTGACAGTGTCCAAGTTATCATCTAACTATTTGTCAGTGCTTGGGGAGGTTGCTGTGGGTTTCTTTTCAACATCTAACCTTGTGTAGAAGAGCTGGGAAATGGGACAACGGGAAGATTAGAAGACAGTCATCATCTCAATCAGAGAGCCTCAAATAACAGTCATCCTATGGCGAAATGATGACATTGCTTCCATATTCTGCCTGAAACCCAGTTTATTGGTGTCATAAATCATTAAAAACTTTTTAACGCTCCAGCTTATTAGAATAGATTAATCCAAAATACATACTGAAAATGATTTATTTTACATGCATATGCCGGTTATCGATTGTTAGAATATTGGATAACACAAATTCAGCACAATATACATGACTTACAAATGTGCTCAAGCAGCGATCGCTATGTAAAACACGGATGATGGCCCAAGGTGGCTCTAATTATATATATTTATATTTTCTTATAGAAATGATCTTGATTCATGACATACTGTAATGTGTATGTAATAGAAATATGGCTTATCTTGGTGTCACGATTTGAGTCATGGGGTTTTGTGTAATGATGAATCATTCATAATAACTCCTACATAGGATTCCTTTTTCCCTCCAGAAACATTTCAAGCGTTGATGAATGGTGTGTTCGGAGTGTGTTTCTGCACCTCGCTCTTATACTGAGCTGTTATTTTTGAACATATGACCTTCTTAGGTCTAATGAGTGCAGCCATTCTCTTTTTACCCGTCTCATTGTACAGGTGTTTTTGGCTACAGAGATGTCATTGACTGGCTCACCACACGGTCCTCTGTAAGCTCCACACACAGTGGTATGTTGTTTCTGAAATGCCAGAACCACCACAGCAGAAGCCAACAATCACACCACATTCTAGAACACTTAGATTATACATATTACAGTTCACCATCTTTCGTTTCACGGCAGGGTATAGTCTTACTGTATATCTTACCTGTGACAAAGAAAAAATCCTAGAATCCTTAGCCTTTGTAAAGCTGAGCTGTATAATGACTGAAACTCTTGACCCTGTCTGCACACTGCGTGTATTCAGTTCCAATCGCATGTAGAGGTGCACCTAATTATTTGGCCATTGAGTCTATATAGGTATATACCCTTTACTCTATATTTATTTTGCTTCGTCCTTTCTATTATTTCATAATCTTGCTTTATACAACACCGTAACTCCCCACTGACTATTCAGTGTTATTTTTTTTAAACTTGTTCTTACTTTAAACATCATTTTAGTCTTTAAGATACAGTTGTCAAGAATGTAAAACAAGCAGACCATGTGTGTCCCTGACTGCCTTACTAAACTTTTTGTTATGATGCAACTTTTTGTTATCATTCAAGATTGCTTTTAATAGCTGCCATTCATTAGTCCATTCCATATGAATCCAGGTTGTGCAATTTCAACTATAACCATGCTACCCTCCCTCAGCTTACATGAGGTTAGAGTAGAATATAGGGTTTCAGAAAATCCCATAAACATAACATAAATCAGACAACAAATACTGTAGATCAACATCCTTTTCCTTTTTGAATTGTAGGGGAATACTGTCCATTAGGAAGTAAGACTCACGGATCATTCCCTTTCAGTATAAATGTGCCCCTTCAGTCTTATATCAGTCACCCTTGTGCTTATCTGACACTTATCATTAAATACAGTGGTCAAACTCTGGCTTATAGAAAGATGGAAGTGTTTGTTATTACCTGATCCCAAATGCTCATGGTTCCATTGTCTGTTGTAGAAAACTGAGAGCCTGTGAAGTTCAGATGGGACCTTGGAGTGCATGTGAAGTTCAGACAGGGCCCCAGTAAAGTAACCTGCCTAATGCACACTTTGTAAATATTAGATGAGGCTGAGACTTTAATGGATGCCAGAAGTGCAGGGCCACAAGTGAGGCGGGGGTGTCATGGATGGAGGTCTTCTGTTAGCACTGTGGCATCACGGATGGAGATCTCCTGTTAGCACCGTGGCCCTATGGATGGAGATCTCCTGTTAGCACCGTGGCGCTGTGGATGGAGATCTCCTGTTAGCATCTTAGCAGAAATACCATTGATGGAGGCCTCCTGTTAGCACCGCGGCAGAGACACCCTGGATGTAGATTTCTTGTTAGCATCTTAGCAGAGATACCGTGGATGGCAATATTAAAAATAAATTCCTGGTGCTCAGATATATTTCTGCTGATGAAGAATGAAAGGATTTTCTGTGGAGCGCTGGGAATCAGGTGCCGCTGACACAGTCCCGATAATGAAGAGTTATTTCTCAGTACATCTGAGCAGCAGTAAACAACAGTAATTTATGAGCAATTCAGATGATCTAGACATGTGGATTGATAACCGTCACACAAGGCTTAAATCCAAGAGCATCTTCACCTTTCTGATAGATGACTGGAGCATTATGTGCCTCGGTGTGCTCTAATTATTTCACCATGTTATCCCAGCTGAAAGTTTGAACTTTTTTATAACTGTTGTGTCTTTGACTAATTTTAATATTGTTCAGTTTGACCCACACCTTGCTGCAACCTGGCCTGTATGCTAACATTGACTCATGTTTAAACACGAAAGAGCACCATAACAATTCTACCAAATACAACATCTTTATCTACATTGTAGCTCATAGTGAAGATTCATATTAACCTCAATATCATCAAAGAAAGTGAAAAAACTTTAAATTTATAGTCAGTGTTAAAAGAAATGAAACCAGCAATATTCCGCTATAGTAAAAGCTCATAAAATCATAAAGAGTAAAAGACATAAAGAAATAAATATGCTTCGAGATAAAAGGTTTTTTTGATTCCGCATTTCAGCAAGGGTGGTAACTCAAAGCCTTTAGAGGCATTTTATTTGTGAAGCATAATAATGTGTGTTTAAGTTCCCACAGCTAGCAGCCGTAAACAGAGCCATTTCAGGTTTGTGCATCAATAAACACATTACTCTGTGAAACTAGACCTGCAAACCCTGTGGTTAATTCACTCAATATTCATTTTATGCATTTCTTTTTAGATAAGACCCCCCCATGCTTGCCTTGCATGTAAAGGCCTCCTTTGCAGAGCTTGACCCTACAAACCCATGGGGCACAGTTGATGATGTGTGTAGCACGCTAACAGGACTGCTGTCTGACACACAGACCTTCGCACAGACTGGATATCTAAATCCATCTGTCTGACACACAGACCTCCTCACAGACTGTGTGTCCAAACCTGTCTGCCTGACACATAGACCTCCTCACAGACTGTGTGTCTAACCCTGTCCGCCTGACACACAGATCTCCTCACAGACTGTGTCTAAACATGTATGCCTGAAACAGAAAGCATCTCACAGACGGTATCTAAGCATGTCTGCCTAAACACAGCTGTCTCACATACAGAAGTGTCCTGTGCATCCTGAGATAGCATGCCATAACCCAACACTGGGTAAGAGGTTATAGAACATGGATAAATTATATGAAAGTCCATGTGTCCATGTTTGTCAATATCCTCCAATAACCAAAGCAAGTAACATACATGAAAATGAGATATTACAGCACAATGAGAAACACTCATAATTCTTAAGAATGCTAGTGAGCAACATTTTAGTGTATTCAGTAATGAACATGATGCATAGATTCCACAGCAAGCTAAACTATATTTCAATGATCATTTGCATATACACATAATACAGAATTTACATTCATTTCACAATATTCCAAAACTTCTGAAAAAGATATTCAGAATTTATTTAAATGAATTTAAGAAAGTATTTTAAGAAACTGGAATATTTGTAAGTAATTTAAAGATTTATGACACATATTTCAAATGGAACCATCTATATTTTCCGAAGATGTATGATATCGAAATACTGTTAATACTTTGTTAGTAATTTTGAAGCAAAAAGTCATTCAAAGATATATTAAATAAAGAAATTATATGTAAATCATTACGGATATGCCACCTGTGCAATTACAGGATAACAGTATCTTAACGGGCTGTAAAATTATGAATATACTACAGTTTGATGGCATTCTGAGATGCATTTAAGCTCGTCAAGGTCATGCAATGCTTGAAAGGTGACATGTTAGGGATCATCTGTCATTTTAACAGCAAGGCTACTTCATTTAAGCCTTTGCAGCCATTGTTTCTGCTGCTGTATCCATTTTTCATATCTGCTGCCTCTGCGTTGTGCACCCGCTCCCTTGATTACTAAATTAGGTATCAATCAATGCAAGTCGAGTCGGTGTTACACAGAGAAGCTCTTTTAATTAACGGATGAAACTGAAACCTTGAGAATTGATTTTATTGAGGACGTACAAAGCAATCAGATCAAGAAGGTGACTTTTTTTGTAATCATTGTAATGAGCTCTGTTACAACAGCATAGTTTTAACTTGCCTTTCTGAAACGAAAAATACTGTTTCGTTTTATTTCATCTCTCTTTTGTGTTTAATTTCGTTGGCATTTCAAGGAACAGGAATGCCTCGGGGTGTTTTTATAGATCAACTATTACCGACACTGCAGCATCTCGGAGGTTTTAGAAGGTCCATCCCACAACATGTAGTACAGACAGTTAGAGGTAATATCTATTTTTTCATGAAGAAAATGTTTAGAAAGTTTGCATGACTGCATACAATGACTAATAGGAGGCATTTTCTTTCATTCAATTAGTTTGCAAGATAGTTTGTGGCATTACAAACAAGACATAGGAAATTTACAAAATTCACTACACTAACAGGAAGACTATTCCATACTCTAACTACACACTGTGTAAAGAAATGCCTTCTCAAATTAAAATGGTTTATACACACTATATGTACATATTTTACATCATAAATCTGAAATTTTAAATTACATACTTACAACTCTGCTGGTATTCTCAGCAGTTATTCTGTGGGGGACTGTCCTCCTCATAAATGAGAATTAGCTTTCAACCCTCATCATCAACATCGACAATCGTCATTCTCATGGTCATCACCACATGACCACTTACCATATCCATCGCTAACAATGGCAAAAATGCATTTCCACGTACATATATGTACAGAATTCATACATTTATATCCCCTCTGAGATGGAACCAGGGAAGACGGAGCCAGAAATTCGGGAAAAAAAACAGATTCTTCCACCTCCTTATTGCAGGAAACAAAGATTGGTTGTGAGAATGACTGATTCTGCCCTTGACGGATTCATGACCGAAGCGACAGATTTGTTCACAACTGCAAAGGAATCTGGAGGCGATGGGGGAGGGGGTTCACCCCCTGGAGAGAAGCTCAGATTCTTGCCATAGCTGACAGCTGGCTTGGCCTCTGGCTACTTGCATGCATTATCCAGATAGAGATTTCCAAGCATCTACATGTTAAGAAATATTAGTGCTTAATCTGCTCAGCCTGGTTTACCAATGGCTGCCTCTGTCTGTGTTTGAATAGCATTGTAGGGAAAAAAATCAACGCCAAAAACATCTCAGACGGAACAAATTCAGCCGCGCCTTAAAACCTGACACATCAAAATAAATAAATAATATGCCTGGAGCGAAAACAGGCAAAAGGGATCAAAAAGCAATCATTCAGATGCGCAGACATGTGGCTTTAATGGGCAAATGAGTATCGGATTAAGCCAGTGTGGTCTGGCTCAGCGATGGCATATTGACCCGGGTGTTAAATCATCCTGACCCGGCGCTGGGAAAGAACGCTCCGGAATTTGGCCGGAAGGATTACAGGGGTGTCAGTCACACGTGCGAGTTGGTAACAGAATGCTATGCAGCAGCGAAAAAATGCGACAGGATTCTATATCCAGCACTGATGCAAAACCTGAGCTCGGAGCAAACATACCTCAAAAGTCTTGGACCTGTCAGTGGGATCACATGCCTGTTGTTTGTCCATTTTGTACCCATATATATGGAGTCCTAATATGCCATATATTTAATATCCATATATGCAAGTCTGTATGATACCTACCGTAAAGCCCTCCATGTGAGGAAATTAAGTGGCATCTTCCTGTAATCCCCAACCCCCACTCTACCCTACACTCCCACACACACACACACACACAGGTTTGTATTCATATCTTTGTGGGGACTCTCCATTCATTTCTATGGGCATAGCCCTAATCCCAAGAATGACCTTAACCCCCACCCAGCCCAAACCTTAACCAAACCAAATACAAGTCTTTCAGCATTTGCAGTCACTATTTTTTATAAAGTTGAATTTACCCATGTGTGGACTAAAAAAATGGTCCCCACAATATCAAAATAACAGGTTTTTATCACATTGTGGAGACATTTGGTCCCCACGACGTAATGTATACCTGGACCACACACACACGCACACACACACACACACACACACACACACACACACACACAAATACACGCACACACATTGTATATTTATGTATATTTTTCATTTTGTTCCAGATTATTATGCAAGTGACATAGCAGGAGGATTTCAGTAAAATAAACATTTAGTTTTTAGTTTCTCTGTGAAAGTTTTTGCATGTTTAATATCTCACATATTTTTAGATATCTGGTATCAATCTCAGATTTGCTAATTAGTTTGCCAGGTGATCTTAATTAAAAGAAAACCGACCTAGGAGGTTATTCCACATTATTAAGCAACTCAAGAGTTCTCAAAGGATATGGGGAGGAAGAAAAGTCTTTGTTATATTGAAGGGTGTCAACCTGCTCTAGCAGGTGGAAACGATTTCATGAAGACTAAAGAGATCAACAAACTGTGAAAAGATTTGTGAGAGATTCGGAGCGCAGACAAATTCCATCTGATGAAGGCTTATTAAGGAAAGTCTCTGTCAGACAGATAAATTGTAGTAAAAGGACAGCCACAAAATGTCCAAAATGTCTCTTGAGCAGCAAACAGGTATTTGAAGTTGCTGGTATCTCATGAGCCCCCAAAACCTCTTGATGAGGGATTCTCCAAAGGCTGGCTGTGAAGACTAATTTAAAGTGCCATGTTGTGAGTTCTGGATGGCTGGTGAATGGCCACCGTGTTCCAACAAGACTGCAACATAAGTAAGGCAGTGGCGGAGTGATGATTGGGGGTAGAATATTGGCGAGTGAGATGATAGGTCCTTTTAGGGTGTCTGAGGTGTCAAAACGACCTCCACAACATATGTAGAGTTGCTAACCAACCATTTCCTGCATTGTATAAGCAGAAGAATTGTGCCTTATGAAATAAAATTATTTTCATGCGGAACAAGGCGCCATCCCATTCTGCAAAAGCATCATTGACTCCTGGGTTAATAGGGGCATTAAAGGAGAAAAAAAATGTCTGGCCACCATCATCCCCTGACATCAACCCTGTTGAGAACCTATAGAGCTTCATTAAAAGGAAGATCTATGAGAGGGGCAGCAGTGTGCCTGGAAACAGCAGCTACTGGAGGCAATCCTGGCATCCTCGCATGAAATACAGGCAAAATAAAACCATGGGTATTCCCTCTCCACCGAATACAACTATACATGGACTTTCAATGGGTGAGAGGGATGTTAAAGTGATCTCAGGGAAGGGCTCATGTATTAACATGTAACTTGACTGAAAATATGTTTTTTATTCTAAATTGTATTTATTTGAAAAATGACCTGTCCATTCAGTGAATGTAACAGGTATCAGTTTTGAGTTAATTCTGACCTGTTGAATTGAATGTTTCGGAATTGAATTCTACATAATAATTTAATAATTTATTATTAGTAATATAGTAATTTTAATAAAAATGATTAAATCCTTTACAAGAATGGCCTTTTATTAGAAATCCAGGTTCATGGATGTACTATATTTTAATAAAAAATCTAATAATAATTTGGTGCATTGTATTCAATGTTATTTTCAGAACATAAACTAAGTCATTGTCAACATTGTAATATAACTGTTGAGGATTTAAAAAAAATCCTTAATCATACTCATGGTTTAGGAAAACCAAACAAAACCAGAATGTCCCTATGCATTCAGCAGATGTTTTTATTCAAAGCTGTGTATTTCTTTGAGTAAACAGCATCAGACAGTCCCTGGAGTAATGGGGGATGATGACCTTGCTCAGGTGTCCAATTGTGAAATCACTCTGCTGACTATGGGATTTGAACCAAACAACCTACTGATCAGAGGAACAGTACGTTAACCTAACCTCAACCTACTGAGCCACACACTGCCGCCAGCCCTCAGCGCTCTAACATGGAGAGTAATCCGCCTCTCAAAGTGACGCTCTGTCACTCTCCACTTAATCAGCCCACTGTTCCACGTGTCGTTCAATAATATACCCCCCGCGCACCGCCCCACCCGCCGCCAATCCGCCAACCTGCTGTCACATACACTCCCGCGCGGAGCTTGTTGACTTTGATCGTTTGTAATAATTTGCATTGCGGCATCGCTGTTGCAGAAATAAAAGGATTAAACAGGCACTGTTATCTGCCGCAGCTCGTAAAACTGTCTGTCAGCTGCAACCAGCTTCAGAAATAACATACGGAAATATGTCATGTCACACACTGAGCAGAATCATTATTTGAAGAATTCTGTGAGATAAATGATCTTTTTTAAATTAAGTGCATGTTTTATTACTAAAAGCATCCTTTACAAGAAATTACCTTTTGTTAGAAATCCAGGTTCATGGATGTACTTAACACGGCCAGAAAACCTCTATGAAATGCTTGATCATACTGCAAAAACATAATGTCGGCACAAGAAATATATCCACTCACCTTCGGTAATGTCTGTGCAGTACAGGGGTAGGCAGCATAGGACACAAGGCAGGGAAACACCTTAAAGAGGAGGTCAGTCCGTCACACTGCACGTACAAACACACACACACACACACACACACATACACCCACCCCACATATTCATATCTATATGGGGACTCTCCATTCATTTATATAGGCAAATCCTACCCAGCCATAACCTTAACCATAAATAACCAAACAAAATACTTCTGGCATTTTTAGCTTTTTGATTACAGTCACGGATTTTTATAAAATTTAATTTCCCCTTGTGGTGACCAAAGAACACGGGCAAAACACAAAAACACACACAAACCCACAATGTTATGCTCTCATGAGCTGACCTGCCCCTTTTCAGTGACAAACTTCACACCTCATTCCTAAAGGTTTCATATGACCTCCATATTTTCTTTAATTTGCAAACCTGATGACGAACTCACAGAGAGATCAAGTCTATTTTCATACTTGTCCTCCACGAATATGAAACCATTATGTGATTATTCTTGTCAGGCCACATGGCTGAATTTAATTAGCACTTACTTCACACACATTCTTGGAGAAAGGTCGCACTTTTAGCATCGACGGACCGAGATGCACGCTGTGAATGGTACCACATAGGCCCTATGACAGCGCCCCCCATGGGAGGCAACCAGCAGCCGCATGTGACCTCCGCGTTGTTGTGACATTGTCTCCCGGGCAGGCAAATCGAGTTGGACGGGTGCTGCCTATACCCATAATCCTCCGGGGCAGTATTAAAGACGCCCTGTACCAATGTTGACAGAAATACATTTATCGGGATCGTCTCATGTTGCGGTGACACGGGGGACACTCCGTGGCGAGTCACAATGCAAGGCTCGCCAAGACTTTATACGAAAAAGAACACAGGGGACTTTAACGGCGGCGTTGGCTCGCTGAAACCGAATTTCTGGCGGTGAACTATACTGCATTTTCATCTAGATCTGTAAAAAATACAAAAATGAGCTTTTTCTGTGTCTGAGAAGCTTCACAAACAGGATGGATAATGCTCCCACTGTTGCAGCAATAATTCACTGTAATAACAACAAGTTATGAACCTTGTCATGTTGTACACGAAGAACAGGTACAGAGTACCATAACTGAAAAGAATAGCATAATTATTTAGCATCTCATCCAGAGTATATCCTGCCTGTCCTGTCCTTCTTAGAACAGACTTTAGGCTAAATGGAGCTGGTTTCCACATTAAAGACTGTATTTCATCATGCATATGACTCCCTCTGCTTCACTGCATTTACAGCAAATATCTAAGGCATCAATGAAAGGCATCTGTGCTGTCAGGGGTCTTTAAATATAGCACATCTTTAAGTGTCTTATCAATTTATGACTAATGGCTCCGTTTGCTACGTTTCACAACACCGCCTTAGTTTTTCATGCATAAACCTTAACCCTAACCCTCCCTTGACGGCCACTGCCCCGCCCTCTTTAAAAGTAACTGGAATGCTTTACAGATAATCTTACAATATCTTGTCTTTTGTTCAGTTATATAGTTGATGGCCTATTGGGTTTGTAAGCAAGACTCAGTATGTGATTCTGTGGGTTAGGACCTATGATTGGAAGGTTCAAATCCCATGGCTTATCACCACTGATGCCTTGAAAAAGACCCTCAATCCTAATTGGTCTGGGGATGCTGTCCGACCCTGCTCTCCGGTCTTCACATATGCCCGCTAAATATGTACAAGGATAATATGTGCTTGAATTTAATTAAATAAAACACACAGATGACATGATCCTGCAACATCAGACCAAAACTGGACGTGGTCTTTTATTTACACTTTTCACTCTGGCATTGTTTTCTTTCAATCACAAATAAACGTGTTGCCTATTTGAAATAAGAAAGCAAACAGCTTTCAGAAATATTCATCGCGGCAAAGCTTGGAGATTAGCAAATTCACAGTTCATCCATAATTAATAACGAGATGTGTGGCAGACTCTTATTAAAAATAGCAATGTGTTAATTATTTCAGAAAAACAGTGTAATATTTGAAAGATAATACAGTGCAGAGAAGAAGAATGTGTTGCTGTCTGACCCCCGAACAGGCACGCTCTGCGTTCTTTTCTGCTTCTCCAGAGGAATTACCTGGGGGGGGGAGCATTGAAGTAAATGGAAGATCTACTGTAGGGGGCTAAATGAGAGGTTCTAGTCTGACACCCATACAGCGGCAAAGGTATAGCTCTTCCACATGCCAGAACAAGGGGCTCATTATGGGGGGGGGGAGTATGCAGCTCCGCCTGTTTGGCCTTTATGTCGGTGATCAGAAGGTCATCAGTTTGAATCCTGGGGCCCAGAGACTGATGCCGTCATTTGGTTCCTGAGCAAGGCCCTTGTCCCGCAGCTCCAGGGTTCCCTGCATTTTGACTGACCCTGCACTGTGGCCCCCAAACTTGCTCTCAACTACATGTGTTGCCTGCGGAGCAAAATGGGGAGGGCAAAAAGAGGATTCCTCCACGGAGATGAATGAAGTATCACTATTATATATTATATTATATATTTCATCATACGGCAAATGCACACACACATTAAGGACATCGACTGGCGCAGCCCCATGCGTTTGGGCTGCAGAAAGGAAACTGATGCATTTATCACCCTTTTCAAGGTCTTTTTCTGATCTTTGACACAGCTGGGGTGACACTTTAGTCACTCACACCCAAAATCTCTTCATATCAACTCTTCCCCCAGCAATTAAAGAAATTATGAAATATGTGTGAGAAGGAAAAGCCCCCCCCCCCGTCATTGGAGCATCCTGTCAGATATAACAATGGGCAAATAATGCAGGCCAGTGAGATTTGTTGGTAATCAGTATCCGAGCCAAAGAGTGTGCGATTTAATTAAAATGGGGATCCCAGCGTGCTGTCTTTCTCAGTTATCGCGAAATGAAGAGGGGGGACCTTTGAAATCAGGCACCACCCTTTAAATGGTGTCATTTGCTATTCAAATCACTTGTGC
The DNA here is from genome assembly GCA_026777985.1 of Mormyrops attenuatus. NCBI lineage: Eukaryota > Metazoa > Chordata > Actinopteri > Osteoglossiformes > Mormyridae > Mormyrops > Mormyrops attenuatus. The sequence goes on from JAODKC010000064.1 coordinate 27,656,907, forward strand.
GGCATTTAGGGCAGGTCCTGGGTATAATTTTTCCAACTGCCCTGACAATTTGGGGGGGTTTGGGGGCCCTCGAAGGCATATATAACATTAACTGGGCAGAAGGATAAAACCACGGTAATAATTCTGGTTCGCCTTTTGACAGGGAAGTCATTACTATGACGATTATGAGTCAAACATTTTGTCTATGGTCGGGTTTTGAGAGGGACTGGAAGGTCTTTTGCATTTAAATCATCTTTGCCCATCTCCCTGGATACATTGTCTTTTTAGCGTCCTCAAAAGTCGGTGGTGGGCGTTGTCCAATTTATACGGACATGGGGTTCCCCGCCTACCTAGCCCAATATTTGATGCTGTAACTAGAACTAATGAGAATTAATATGATAAGGGTGGGAAGCCTTTAGAAATAGTTAAAAATATAACTCTTTTAATCATTAAAGTGTTACTTCTCACCATCTAATGTCTCGAACCTTCACTTATCCCACGACGCTCCCATTTTCCAAACCTTCCAAACCGTTTTCTTTCATTATCAGATTTGCTAATAAAAGCTCAATAATTTATACTGTGTGTCAGTGTGGTTGGTATATTCAGACATGTAATAATCTGACTCTGTTACATAGTAACGCTTTCACATCACTCTGAAAATGTTTTCATAAAGTCTGATCAAATTATGGATACTTCCAGATTTATTTAAGAGAATAGATTTTTCTCTCTGAAAACGAAAGGCCTCTTCCACCATATTTCTCTGAATAATTAGATATGACAGCTTAAATATGTTTTAAATGTTCTAAAGCAAAATTCTCTCTCAAATCACATTTGTTTCAATGTATATATCATTTTCTGTTGTTAAAAAATTAGACATTTTTATTACTTCTGCAGTAATGAAAGGCCCGACTGGTTTTGCTTCACTTATGTAAACAATTTTATGTCCATTTTTTTCCCTTTTCCAATAATGTTCTTGTGTATCTCTGTGCTTTTCAGGGTATTAAGCCTGGAGTGCAGTTACTGTCTCTTTCCACTTCAGTCCCCTCTTCCTCCACACAACACAGCTACCCGTTTACTGAGTGATCTAGTAATACCCATTCTTGTTTACTGAAGAAGTAGTCTTGTGTAATTATACACCAAAATCTTATTTCTCAGCCAGCTTTAATAAATCTGTAGGCATAATTGGATTTTACATCTTAAACATCACATGCTAATTTAACTGGCGGTAATAGTGATATTTTGTGACAATAACTTGATTGATAGCAACAACTGACCAACTCTCACTTTCAATCAGCATCGAAAGTATATAAAGTACAATGTATAAGTGGATGCAAAACTACTAGTCAGGTTGTTGATTTTTTTTTCCCCTTCACTCAGTTTCTCTTTTCAAGCAGAAGTTTTCCTCCTGATACTCTTCAAGCTGGTATTTCACCCCAAACAACCTTGAGCACACAGAATTGTTGCAGGAGCGGGGGATCGGGTGGGGAGGGGGGGGATTCAGAAGCACACATTTTGTGCGACATTCATTAGATTACGAGCAAAATCTGTTCGCACCTAATTAAACATTCTGGGATGTACACTGCTGCTTGATAAATGTACTTTCCCTTTGTATACAGATTAAACCTGCGGCAGGCAGATATGCGTGTGAGTTCTCCCCGCTTCCCTCCGACTCAAGGAGGGGATTTTGCACTGAAGTGTGCAGTGATAAGTGTTTGGTTGTAGTCTTCAAGGGTTCCCTTTTCTGGAGTCTCACAGTCAGTTAAGCCTCGCAGAATCAAACGAGCAGCTTACCTCTGAGAAAAATGCATCACAAACAGGCTTTGCACTCTACTTTTTTAGGTTTTTTTGCATAACACTATATTCCTGCTTGTTTGGGACAAAAACGTTTTATACCTAATGCAGCATTTTAACTTTAAATTTTGGTAGACGCTTGTCCGTCATGAATAATGATTTCCGGCTTAGGATCATGCAGTGTGAAGGATGCATCACCCTGGAGACCCACTCGACTTGCCAGAACGGCACGGCTTACTCTCGATGCACAAACGGAGCTGGGATCAGATTCAGACCTGCAACTGTGGAAGTACGACGCAACCAAACAGGCTGCAGAGGCGGCCTGGCGCCCCATCTGCTCGTTCTTTGCTTATTCTAGGCTGTATTGTACTAAAAGTCTTTATTCCGTGGCCTCAAAGTCACTACCAGGAAGACCGCTGTGGTGCAGCAGTAAGCATTTGAGTAGGAAACGTCAGTATGGTGTACAGATTCATCCAACCATCACTCTTTCTTCCGCTTATCATGGTCAGGGTCACAGATGGGCCTATCCCAGAAAAGGTAGGGGGATACCCCTGATGGGATGCCAGTCCTCACAAGGAATATACTGCTACTGTTCATTGATATTGTTATTATTTATTAATGTGTAATTGTCTTTACTGTTTAAATGTGCGCATTGTGCTACTGCAAACCGACAGTTTCCTTCAGGAATAATAAAGACCGATCTATCTATCTATCTATCTATCTATCTATCTATCTATCTATCTATCGCTACAAAAGCACACACATATTCAGATATGTGAAATTTATAGACGCCAATTAGTCTAACATTGTACTATACAAATGGCTAGATGATGAATGAATGGATGGATGGATGGATGGATGGACGAATGGGATAGGGCATACATGTGATTTTTGGAGAATACAGAAAAGAAACATACCGTTTCCACACAGCTGAGATATGATCCTCTGACCCTAATATGTGATGTACTGTTAGGAATCAGTGCAAGGTTTCCTTCTGAAAATGCCCATTTCTGTGCTGTTCACCAGAAAGCTGCTAGTGTTTTGAGTCTCTCTGATGGCCCCTGCAGGCAGAGCCTTTGCATGTCAGAAAGGACGATTCCTATCTCAATGCACAGTGTACTTCTACCCAACAGTGCCACCCACAAGGGTTTACAGCATTTGTTCATATGGGACAGTAAATACCACTTACCGCATCAACAAAAGCAGAAAATGTGTTCTGTTTGCAATGTGCATGTAGCAGTACTTTGATCTGCAATAACCAGCGATATGCAATGTGACCTCAAACTTAATGCTATTAAGTTGCTGATCAATGAGGCACACTTCAGAATAAGTACTATCACTTCTCTTGTTTTGTTTGCTATTCATAATTGATTTTATGAGCATCGCGCTCATAGCCCAGCAGCGGATCCATAATTCTATATTTTTAATTTCTGAGACATGATTAAAATTACGGCAGCAGATACTGTAAGGTACGGGGCGGGGGGGGGGCATTTTGTGTGCTGGGTTAATGAAAATAAACTCAGCTAAACTTCTCACAGTGTTTAAGGGGTAAACTGGTACACTCATCCCATTGAGTTCTTTACTGCTTTCACAGTCACTAACAGGGTATGGCGATCCAACCCATTATTAAATTTTACCAAAAGTCTTCCCAGTTCGCAGTCTTTAGTCATCTACAGCATCTTCTTAAAAGCTTTCTGTGCTATTGTTTCCTGTTTTCAAGCAAACAGAAACTGCATTGTTTAGGCACTGAATATATGACAATAAATTGCCAGAATCTTGATATTTTGACTCTTGTGTAATTTTGTGAGGTGTCTGCCTTATTACTATAAAATGAATGTTACTCTAAGTTGGGACGACCTTCAGCAAGAATACTCTACAGAACAAATCCATCCATCCATTTTCTGTAACTGCTTGTCCTATTCAGGGTCATGGGGGGGGGGGGGGGGGTCTACATCTTATCCTATAGGCTAAAGGCAGAGAAACAATAAAGGAAGGGGTGCCAACCCATTATAGGACGCACTTACACATCCTTCACCCATATGAGCAGTTTGGTAATTGCAGTTAACCTCAGCATGTTTGTCGACCTCGGGGGGGGAAACCCGAGTACCTGGAGGAAACCCCATGACGACACGGGGAGATCATGCAAACTGCACACGCATGGAGCCACAGCAGAGACTTCAGCTTTGACCCAAGAGGTATGAAACAATAGTGCTAACCACCATGCCATCTACAAATTACATCATTTATGGCAAGTGACTCATGAATGGAAGTACAAGGATAGAGCCCAGTTTGAACGTGCACATAAACAAAATATAAAAATCTGCAGATTCATTTCTGTCTGTTGATATTCGCAACAAATTATGCGTTACAGGGCCTCAGAGCACAACTGCTACACACTTTACTAAAATATACTCCATTAAAATTACAGGACTTGGTTCCACATTTTACACAGTATTATGAAGGATCATATCAACAAACAAAAATTGTGAAATGAACTGTGACTCGATGCATGATATTAAATGTGTCTCATACTGCCAGAACCTCACGGCGTACTCTCAATGCACAAACGGAGCTGGGATCAGATTCAGACCTGCAACTGTGGAAGTATGACGCAACCAAACAGGCTGCAGAGTCCGAATACTATCTTCTTATTGTGCCACTTTGCTACGATGACACCCCTCTGCCTTGTGCCATTTAAGAAACTGTTTTACACTCGACTATTTAACTGTAGGCTTTTTTTTCTTATTTTAATCTCTTAATGCCCTATAAACGCAAGGACATTATTCGTTTAACGCCGGTAATTTAAGCAGCGAATAAGTGCATCCACTGGGATTTCCCCTTCCCAGATGTTTAGTTTAACCTAGTAAAACATCGAGACTTGGAGTGGGGTATTTGTGGGAAAATAATGTTATCTTGTGAGATCAGACTCAGGCAGACAGGCATGGGGGAGGGAGTTGGGGTGAGCAGCGGGCTCCTGGTTCGCTCGCCCCGCCTGGACGGCTGCCAGGGCAGACAGCTGAGCTCCGCCAGAGTCCCCAGAGAGAGATATCCGGATCTGAGGAGCTCTCGTTGCTATGTGAACCACACGGAGTCTGCGGCACCGCGATCGGTCCCGGCGCGCTGAGTGCTACACGTGAGGCACCCGCTCTTATCTAGATTGTGAAAATTGCATCTTGTAATCTGCTCGAAGTCTGCACATCCAGAAAATTCTCTAGAGATGGCGAGTTCCCCACGTGAAAATTGCTTCACGAGTGTTTAGATCGCAAGTAAAGGGCGGTTTATTTGTGTACAATATATGTTTGGAGTTTGTGTGTAACTTTGAACAGTAATACGCATTTGTTGGTGTTGTCGCAACCCAGGGTACTTTAGTTTGCAAATCGTGAAAATAACTTTAAAAATGGTAATAGGAAACGTCCCCGGTCATGAGCTTTTCTAGAAAACAGCAAGATCAAATTTCGTTTTTTTTCCCAATACCTTAATGATGAGTGAAAAAGACAATTATTGGTTAAAGAGAGGCTGTAATCCAGCGCCATTTTTCAGCTGTAAAACAAATACATTGGCTATATGTGCGAATGGCCTTAGACTGTGGTCAGTCCTGAGAAATTGCGTGTTGCTCTTTTCATTCCCTGATTCACGCTGGAGAGTCTGGCCTCTGATGACTGATTACCTGCTTCATTTACTCCAAGGGAAATTAACCTCCGTGTTTATGACTGAGCATGACTAGTGAGCAAGCTGAGGAATATCAGTTTGTCAATCGTCTGTGCTGAATTCCCTTTCTCAGATCCATTAGCTATGTATTTATACAGACGTAATGTTCGCCGGCATAGAAACGATATTGCTCTGCAATTATTTATTCACCGTAGCAATTTTCACATCTTTTAGAGTCTGCATCTATATAGATCAGGAATTCGGTGAAGTTATTCAAGTTCAGAATATTGCTCAAGGGTAGAACAGTAATACTCCTCTTCACCAGCGAACTATGGCTACACATGCATGTCCTCTGCCTCTCAGTTACTTTCTGCATTTGAATAATCCTTGAAGAGTGGAATGGCAGGCATCTTGAATAATATATGTGGGCATCCCACCTCTCCTGGAAGGTCCGGGGACAGTAGCTCCCTGACACCCATGAATGTCCTGGAAATCTGTCCACAAAGAATCAAAGAAAAGGGTGCAGGTTTGGTTTCAACTTTGGTAGGAACCGAATCGCCCCCTCACCCCCCTCAAAAACACACAGTACACCCACGACGTTGGTGGACTGTCAATACCTAAATATATGCCATAAAAAACATGGCCATGTCATTCGACTTTCAAGAAGCTTGGGAAATTTTATCGCGTCATCTACCCCCCACCCCCTCACCCTGACAACCCCCCCCACCTGGTCAAGAAACCTCACGGCCAGCAATCTCCTTGCGTCCTGGTTCTCCCTTATCTACCTCCCTGAAATCAATATACCTAAGGTAGGGTGTTTGTGTGTGCTTAATATCAAAAATATATATTTTCTGCAGTAACTCCAGTATATTCGCTGAAATAACCAAGCACTTTATTAAACAACCCCCATGGTAGACAATAAAAAACAGTTTTACCTAAGTTTAATCTAAGTTTATTTTTAGTATAGTAACAAGGCTGCCTGTTGACACATCAAACTTCCTGCCTTGTGCACATTGTAGGGACCCGGAGAATGAAAGCAAGCAGATGTTATATAAGTGACCGGCGAGTGGGTCAAGGTTACTTTCAGAAAAAAAGAGGAGAGAAACAGCTTGCAGACTTCGCTAGCTTCAGGAAACGCTCTTTGTCGGGCACGGGGAAGCACACCTGTGACGTGGATGAAAGTGGGCCCACCTTGGTCACCCCCCGAAGCTCCGACAGAAGGTCGCCCAGGTAACCGGCATGAGAGATGGCGCTCGATCGTCCACCAGGCTCAAGTTCAGAGCGTCCTTCCGCGTAAGGTGAGACGGAGGGCGGCAGCATTAGGCATTTTTGCTCATCCACAGTCAGTTTTCCCCACACCTCCTCATGAGAAGCCGGAGCTGAAACTGAGACCCCTGGGGCTCGATCGATGGAAAGACGTTCAAGTAATCAAAGTGCATGACACCTCCATGCCGGCACATGACTCTCGTGGTCTTGTCTTTGTGGTACGCCTTTCAGGATCCATCTGCAAAAAAACTCACACTGCTTCACATTTATGATTCAAGAATAAAATTAAACGGCTGCTGTTTACTATATATCCAGATGTGATGGATATACAGAAGATGTCTTAAATTAAGTGGAAACACAACTGAAAGTCAGTATAATCTATTTCACAGCAAAGATTTAACAACATCAGCCGGCCTGGATTGCCAATGAGAACATCTGGCAAAGATGTGTTTAGATTACAGCTTGTTGGGATATGATAGCCCTGACCTTGGATGGTTAATAACCAGTGAATCTTTCTGGTTTATCATTACAGAAAACACTCAAGTAAATAATCGTATGTGTCCCATATGTGCCTGTCACTTGGCTGAGTCAATAATTTAATTGACTGCTATGCTGAAGAACATTTGAGCTAAATAGTACAAACTTGTAATTAAAAATCAAGTTAAAGTCTGGGGTATTTGAAAACTTTGTGGGGAAGACACCAAAGTGAATGAGTCATTAATGAAATGAATAAAACACAATGGGGGTTGGGTAGGGTGGGACACCAGTCTCTAGTAAGCCAGAGCCCACACTGGACACCAGTTCCCAGTAACCCAGAGTCCAGTTTGGACACCAGTCCCCAGTAACCCAGATTTCAGGTGGATACCAGTTTCCACAGAAACCCTGATTCCAGCTGAATACCAATCCCCAGTAACCCATAGCCCAAGTTGAAAGTCAGTCCCCAGTAACATTGAGCATGGGTTGGACACCAGTCCCCAGAAGGTCAGAATCCAGCGGGACACCAGTCTCCAGTAACTCAGAGTCTAGGTTGGACACCAGTCCCCAGAAATCCAGATATAAGCTGGACACCAGTCCCAAGTACCCCAGAACCCAATTTGGACACTAATCCCACGCAACCCAGATTCCAGCTTGTCACCAGTCCCCAGTAACCCAGAGTCCACACTGGACACCAGTTCCAAGTATCCCATGGCCCACACAGGACACCAGTCACCAGTAACTCAGAGTCCATCTTGGACACCAGTTCCCAATTCCCAGTAACCTAGAGCCCAGCTGGACAGCAGGCCCCAGAATCCCAGAGCTCACATTGCATACCAGTTCCCAGTAGCCCAATGCCCACATAGGACACCAGTCCTCAGTTATCCCGAGTCCAAGTCCCATGTGTTTATTTCTCTTTCATAAATCCAGCTCCTTGGTCTGGTATTTACACTTATTGTGCAATGTCCCTGAACTCTCCACATCCACTTTTAGCCCTAAAAAGCAAATACTGCCCTTAAGTCCTCTGCCAAACTACGTGGTTCTGTTTGATATTACGTCCAAAGAATTTTTCACAACCTGTCATTAAGGTAAAGTATATTTTATATTTCAAATGACTCACATTGAGTAAACAGATTCTGTTCTAATCACTAAACATCAGATTATCTTTGTGCAAATGTCACAAATGTTAATATGAGCAAAATCCCCATTTTGTTTTAACTGAAGAGAATGTATAAGGATTCCAGTCACTGCAAACTGATGTGTAGTTCACAGACCTGCAATCTGAAGTCACACATTAGCTACGAGTGAACGACTGTCTTCGACTTTTCCTCTCCTTAAGGGATAATAATAATAATAATTATTATTATTATTGTTGATATTGTTATTCTTTTGGTTTTTAAATATTTAAAATTATTATTACTTCGGTTTCTTTTGCTAGAATTTATTCAGCAGAAGGACATACCTGTGTATGTGATGTTGCTTATACCAGTTAAACAAGGAATGAAGACAACAATGTGGGTATTTCTGTATTTAAGGTTATTCAGCTTAGAAAAATACAAAGATATTTGGCTCCTCCATGACTTCCTTCTAGTGTTTCATATTCCTTAGATTTTTTTCCAGTTGATAACCAGCAAAAAACATTACACAGAAAATAATTAGTGTTCCTTACACTAATTTAGCAATAAAACACTGCTTGCGTTGCGGTGTGACATGTTGAACTGCTGTTTAAAAGCTTATGCGAAGGCATCAATTTCAGGACTTCTAACAGAAGGTTCTGGACTCTTCTAGCACATCACTATCATTGTACCACGATAATATTCAAACTCTTTAGTCAATGAACTGTAATGTAGGACAAATTAAATGTCTGGGTTCCAGATGTATGTACAAAAAGGTCAGATGCATGCTGTTGTTTTGCTGGTGAAATCTGTTTGTTAAATCCCTTTCTGCCATTTGGATTGAGCAGTTCACTGGGGCAGAACACAAAATGAGTCAATGGGGAGTTCCCAACGCGGAATTATACATTCTATAATAAACTAATAATCTTCAGTCCATGCCTCAGAATTATCCAGTGACATAATACCAGACCCCTCTGCGTTTTTGCTCAGTTTAGTGTTTTCTTCAGTAATCCAGACCAGTTTCACCCATGTGACATATCATTCCGGAAGATCCTCCTTGTTCATTCATCTGCTAATTAGCAAGTTCACCTGCAGTTCACACTGGGACCATCAGGAGGTGTCTGTTTTGTGAATAAGCCATTACTCTTCATATTTTTGGCTTGATCCTTTCTGCTCCTCCTCCTGTTCTTCTCCCTGTCTCTGCTCGAAAGCCATCTCAGTTGGTTCGATAGGCTGCAGTGGGGGGTCACCCCACGCTAACGTGCACCTGTCTGGATCCAGCTCTAATTGCCTTTGTTATTCTGTGCCAGAGACGGTCAAATGAGATGTAAATAATGCACAAAGTATTTATTTTTTTAATACGTATTTAAGTTGCAGGTTTTCATTGTCGATCATGGTTTCATCTCTCTTCTTTGTGGTTTATTATGGTTCAAACACCACACTTGAATAAGGACTGCAGAATTACACGTGAAGATTGTTTTACTGGTTCATTAGAACTCCTTCCTGGTATTTCAACTGACTTATTATTATTATGTTAACCACACATAGAGATCTCTAACCACAAGACCGTCAGCTGCTTTAGTGACAGAGTTACATCTAATTACTAACCTTCATGTCTGCGTCGCACACCCCACACGAGTCTCGAATATTAATACCCAGCAAACATGTGCCAGGTAGTTACACACAAATGGATACCATGCTGGTTTATCCTCTTAATGGGTCTCTTAAGGGTAATCTCCCAGCATAATATGATTGGAGAGTTAATGGTAGAATCCACACCATAATTACTCTTAATGTGAAGTTAATTCTGGTCTTTCAGTTTTGTACAACTTTTAATCAAAACTCGTTCTTTTAAAAGGGAGACGTACCATAACCTCAAGTCGGCTGTGGCGGTAATCTAGGCCAAGTTATATTTATGTCATTTGTACTGAAAGGATGCCGAGACCCACCGACATTCCATCCAGGGGGCCCTGCTTTGTGCCCGGGCCTACCACACCAGAATACGCAGTTTATGGATGGATGGACGGATGGATGGATGGATGGATATTTTTCTCTTTATTCTTTCCATGGTAGTTGTTACTCTCATACTATATTCACCTTAACAGGGATACAGATAACTTTGTTTTATCGAAAAAAATCACAGGACACAAGTACTACTTTAAAAGCAACAAACTTGGGGGTAGTTAATTGTCTGGTTATGAATAATAATGACCATAGCGTCATTTTGTTCTGGGGTAGGGGTTGACCAGAATAAGTGGTTAGAAGATGGATTGGTGTACTGTATTCACATTTATTGTTATGATAATTGACATATTTTCTCTGTTGTGACTGCGGCGGTTCTGATCATAAGCGATAAACTTCAGCGAAGAAAAACGCAGCCTAATCGTAACATTTAGCTTGGCTTTTTCTCCTGTCTGCAGCTTGGAAGGTAGGCGGATGGCTGCCAGGGGTATAAGGCACGACATAATGCCTATTTCCCAGCAGGTCTTTCAGCTGAGCGGTTCGCTGACATCAACATAATGAGACAACTCACGCAAGGAGCGAGACGCAGGGTGGAAAAAAGGCACGGAAGACCTTGCTAAAGTCACAGGGAGAAGCAGGGTAAACAAGGCGACGAGCGGCCCAGGAGAGTCGGCCAGCGCTGCACTTTAACCATCAAACCCAAGCCGAGCAGACAGCTTTAAATCATCTGCATCGATCCCGTGCTTTTATGACAAACGATCAAGGATCGCGCTTCCATGCAATTCCACACAGGGCAAAGCAGATCGTCAGATTTACTTTAAACAATTATTTTTCACATTTTAAAACTGTTTAACACTTTACCTAGTTTAACGATGACACTAGACCCTGTACCGGAGAGCCTATTAATGGACGATGGATGGCACCTACCGTTTAACTGACAGATAAAACGAGTCTTTTGTTAACACATGTATTAACTACCTGGTAGAAACGGGAAAGCGCGGTGCATATTGCGGCAAAGCCTGCTTAAATTATCGAGCAATGGCAAAGCAGGATTAAGACTGATTATGAAAGAATGGAGTTCACACTTGGGGAAGGAAGCAGAAATTCCCCTGGACGGTGGCTGCGTGGCTGCTATTAATCAAGCTGCAGCTGGGCTGACTGTAAACAGTGCTGCCTACATATTAACATAGTGCAGAGAATGAGGTTACTACAGAGTCCCTTAGGTGTCATGGTGGGAAAAAAATATTTCGTACTAATTCGTGCGCTCGAGTTAGTAATTCGTGCTCTCTGATTGGTAATTATTTCGATGGATGGAATTAGTAACTCCAGCGCACGAATTACTACGAATTTTCGTAGCATGACACCTAAAGAGCAAGGTAGGGAACTGGGCATTTGTACGGCCGTACAGCCGTATTTTTAAATAACCGTGAGATTGACCAAAATAATCATGATTATGATTTTTTTGTCATAGTCGACAGTTATGTATTACCGCGATACTCTGCTGAAGTTATCTTTGAAAAGCAGGGATTTCGGTACCAAATTAAAGACAGTTTTCCCCAAAGTGTCCTCATATTATAAATGCTTCTGCAAAGCTTTGGGCCATTTGAATTTTAAAATGCATATTGTGTGCTGGGTGGAGTGGTGGTGCAATGGATAGCACTGTCGCCTCACTCCTCCTGGTGTGGGGATTTTGCATGGTTTCCTACTGTAGTGCCAGGTGTACGTTAGTGAACTGGCATCTGGAAATGAACCATACTGTATTTACCCAAGCGTACAGCTAGAGGTTTTGCCCCCCCCCCGATCAATTATATTCCAATTTTTTTAGGCCCTTGGAATCATCCTGAAGTTCCCCATTTGCAGCGCCCCAGTGTGTACCTCGACTTATGGTGCTTTTCCACTGGCATACAGGAACCGACCCCTACTGTGAAGAGAAACTAGTTACAGTGTGGATTCAGCTCGCTTTGGTTTTCCACTGCAGCAGGGTTGGCTCAGTGAAGGAGTCGCTGAGTTTGGAGAGTGACAGTGACGTAAAATCAAAGAGACTGTTATTTACTGTGCACACGGTGCACACGATCATGATTTGCTATGTGCAAAGTTCCACTAGCACCTCTGTGAGAATCACTGACTTATGGTAGCATCAAACGCTAAAGGAATTAGCATTCGATCCCTTTATTTTTTTAGTTGTTCTATTGATTTTTTTAAGTACGAGGTAGGATATCTTGAAGTTCCGAGTTTGTTAGAATGTATCGTGATGCGTAATATTAAATGAATAATATACGGAATATGCACTTTTCCTTCAGATAATCCATGTGCAGAACACTGGTATCTCCATGCATTTCAACCAACCAGGTAATGGTGACACAGCCAGCTCTGTTTGGTCACACTGTGGGCCATGTCAGCTCGGTTACGGCTTGGGAACGGCTTGGTTCTTGGTGGCAGTGGAAAAGCGCCATTATAGTTCTGTGGTGCCTGGGTTACCCCCCAGTTGGAAGATGGATAATGGCAAAAATGTGTAATGTAAAATGTGTAATGTAAAATTATTTGTGTAATGCATGTAGAAGTACTATGCAAGCACTCAAACAAGTCACAGTCTGAAAAATTACTTTTCAAAGAGGCGAGAAGTGCATAATGAAGGGGAAATAGTTAAAAACAATTTACACGACCCCGCTGCCCTGAGACGAGAAAACAAAACAGTGCCAATTCTCAGTGTTCAAAATTGTGAAACAACCTTTATTATTACACAAATTACTCAATTCTGTTCTGCTATGTACATTTTGTGATTTAAATGCAGTCAGTAAGAAGTAGAAAAAAAAACCTTGATGCACCTTTCATATTTACAGTGTGAACGAAAGCTGGAATTTCCGTCTCCATCAATAACATGGATTACGCGTAGCCATACGGGTTTATTGTATTGACTGTATATAACATTATTGTATTTTGCTGTGTATAACATAGAAGAAGGAATGTGATTCTTTATAGGGTTTTTGTGTTTGGCCACAAATAATAAGCAAATAATTCAAACCAAGCTGTCTAGCCTGACTTTCTTTGCTTGGAGGAAATAAAAATAATTTCGAAATAGGGGACATTTGTAGACTTTAAACCACATTCATTTTCATTTTACATGTAAGCAAACATACAGTTATTTAAGCCTGGGCTACATTGTCATATCTCCCCTGTGATATTGAGCAGAACTACAATGTGTTGAAAATCACCACCACAGCTCTGCTTTAAGGCGCATCAGGTGTGACATGCTGCTTCACATCCAGGGAGGGCCCAGTGATCCCGCCGCTCCAAAGCAAAATGGCCACCTCCCTCTCGCACTGCTCTGCAATACTTCTTTAAATAGACTGTAAGGGGTAACTCCTGCCAGACCATAACAAGGCCAAGGGCCTCTGCAGGGGTCAGAGCTGCAACTAAGAAGGTGTTAAGCACAACACATCATTTTATAATTTTAATTCTGTTCAATTATAATATATCCACGTATTGTATATGTGGGAGCTGTGTCGTCCTTAAAGTCACTGTGATTTTATATTCCATGAAGATTTTGTGGATTTTTTATTCTTTAGTATTGTAATTCTGGTTATATGGTGGTACTTTTGAAGGCGACATTGTGGGCGTGTTCCTCAACTCGAAGACTAAACAATGCTGCCGACTTGGGTACCAGGATTTAACATCCCCGGATGTCTGCCAATTTCCAGGCTGGATCATTGAGCCTCAAAGTCCCAGTGCAAAAACAGAGAGAGCAATGCAAACACAGCAGAAAACACAGCCATGCCAAATGACCCTGGCCTCCACCCCTGTGGAGGCAATTAAAACGCGCTGGAGGACGTTCTTTGGCTCAGAGTACCTCCGAAAATTTCACCCTTCAAATCCTCTTCTTAGAGACACTGACCCTAATCATCTTTCTTCCTTTTTTTTTGCAAAATGCACATGATTCACTCACAGGAAAAATGTCAACTGCTGACATAAAGCATGTGTGTGGAGGTGGCTTATTTTCAAGTATTACTAACTGCATCTTTTTCAATAAACACTGTCAATCACACACAAAAAAAAGATTCCTCCAACAGATTGAACATAAAAATGTAAAAGTGCATCATTAGAGGACTGGCATTCTATGCACCTTCAACTTTTAAAGAAATGTCACAAAATCTGAGAATGGTGGGAGATTTGACATAAGTGCCACGCCCGTTAAATGCAGAACTTGTGTCAGATCATGGCAGGAAAAAGATCCTCGGTTTGTGGGGTCTACTGAGACGTCTTGGTAAGAATGGCAGATTTACCGCCTTTACATTTTGGCATACTCTGTTGTGAAAATAGGAAAGATTAACAACAAATTAGTGTTGAAACAGAATAAGTTACTTATTTACAGATCCTTTCTCCATTCTCCATAATCACTTATCCAGTACAGAGTCTGGAGACTTTCCCAGGAGGCATCCTGGATGGCACAGTAATACATACGAACAGATCAGGTATCCCGATTGAATCACTGAATGAGCACTAGCTGCTAACCCGCTACCTCAAGTTTGTGTTACGCCCCCGAACCCCTACTATTTTCTGACTGCAGTATATTTGCAATATTGCACATGTATATTGTACATATCTATGCCATATGTATTCTTCCAGATACACCCATATCTCCATATTTATATTTATATTTATTTTACCTAAGGCTTGTCTTATGACCTGTTACTAAGTGCTTATCCTATGTATTGTTACCTGTCAGTGTGCCTGTCTGCAGGAAGCAAGTATCTCATTGTACTCGTTACTGGTACTAGTACAAATGACAAAAACCCTTTTGAATCTTTTCCTCCTTTCATTCCTTCTGTATTTCCCTTATCTATTGGAGATTGTATTGCATACCATCATTGACAACAGTTTATTACGATGTCAGCACCTCCCAATCTACGGAAGAGCGTGACTTGCTACCGGTGTTAGACACTTTAACCTTTAACTAATCATGTCAGAGAGACTGTAAAGGTTTCAGGGCCTGAGAATAAGGAGAATCCTCCCCCCACCAACAGATAGATCGGTGCAGTGAGATTTAGATCCTCAAAGTCTATCACTTAGCTGAGACTATAAGAGATAATCTGAAAGTCCATACTATCATTGGTACAACCCCTCTGAGGGACAGTTCATCTGCTGAGTCTAGGTTTTTTTCCTAACTGAATTTCTAGCCGGATGACTGAGTGTGTTCTCTTTATCAAGGGTAGGGTTTTCATCACCAGTTCTATTATAGGTGTTAGGGCTGCATCAATTTATTTGTTTTTGATGCAACGGGAGCTTTTTTTCCTGCCAAGACTGCTTTCCATACCCTGACAAAAACAGCTTATCACGTTATAGCCCTTAACGAAATTGCAGTGCGTACACTTCCTTTCTGACAGTTCATCTTTGATTCTGTTTCTCTGCCATTTCATTCTCTGCTTTATGTGTCTGCAATTTGCTTACTTCACACAATCTGATTTTAGACATTCTGGTCTCTCTGGGTGCAAAATAAATACGGTTATCGTGATGAACTGATTCTTTGATCTTTTTGATTTTATCTGAAGGCAAACATTGTAAAGGAACTGTTAAAGGCGAAACTGAAACTGGGAAATTCTGTTTCAACCTGTTGTATTAATTTGTCCTAGAAATGAATCCTAATCGATGAGAAAAATTTGTTTGGCTTCCATTTTCTTCCACAGAAGCAGTTTATAGCTTTATTTCTCCAACCTGTTTTAGATTCTTACAGTTTATTGGCAAAAGTACTGGGACACACCTCTCACTCATTGAATTCGAGTGTTTCATTCAGATCCATTGACACAGGTGTATAAAATTAAGCACCTAGCCTTCAGTCAGGTTTACAAATATTTGCGAAAGAATGGGTCGTTCTGAAGAGTTCAGTGAATTCAAGCACGGTACTGTCATAGGATGCCACCTTTGCAATAAGTCAGTCTGTGAAATTTTCATCCTTGCTAGATATTCCATGGTCAACTGTGAGTGGGATTATTGCAAAGTGGAAGCATTTAGGGACAACAGAAACTCAGCCACGATGTGTCACACCATGTAAAGTAGCAGAGTGGGGGGGCGTCTCCGAGTCCTGAGGCGCATAGTGCGTAAGAATCACCAACACTCTGTTGATTCAATAACCACAGGATTCCCAACGTCCTCTGGCATTAACTCCAGCACAAAACTGTGCGTCGGGTGCTTCATGGAATGAGCTTCCATGGCAGTTGCATGCAAGCCTCACATCACCAAGTGCAATCCCAAGTGGATGGAGTGGTGTAAAGCACGCTGCCACTGGACTCTGGAGCAGTGGAAACGTGTTCTGTGGAGTGATGAATCATGCTTATCTGTCTGGCAGTCAGATGGACAGGTCTGAGTTTGGCGGTTGCCAGGAGAATGTTACTTGCCTGACTGCATTGTGCCAAGTGTAAAGTTTGGTGGAGGGGGGATTATGGTGTGGGGCTGTTTTTCAGGGGTTGGGCTTGGCCCCTTAGTTCCAGTGAAGGGAATCGTTAATGAACGCTTCAGCATAATGAGACATTTTGGACAATTCTATGCATCCAACTTTGTGGGAACAGCTTGGGGAAGGCCCTTTTCTGTTCCAGGATGACTGTGTCCCAGTGCACAAAGCAGGGTCCATAAAGACATGGCTGGGTGAGTTTGGTTTGGAAGAATTTGACTGGGCCACACTGAGCCCTGACCTCAACCCCATCGAACACCTTGGGGATGAACAGGTGTCAGTCTTCAGGCCTTCACGTCCAGTATCAGTGCTTGACTTCACAAATGTTCTTCTGGATGAATGGGCAAAGAGGAGATCAACTCCATATTGACGCCTATGTATTTATAATGACATACCATAAAAGTTCCTGCAGGTGTAATGGCCAGGTGTCCCAATACTTTTGTCCATTTAAAGTACTTCGGAGAAGCTTTGTTAAGATTCCTTACTGTTTTCCCTCTATAGCTAATCGTACTTTCCGACCAAAAAAGCTCAATCAGCTTATCTGTATCCGCCAGGGTTAGAGGTTATACGGCGGAATAGGCGGCTTTTATGAACAAACAAAATGGCCAACGGATGAAAATGAGATGGGAGCATGTCTCAGTCCCCAGACCCACATTTCCCAGGGAAAAGGGGACAGAACGGCACCGCCACAATACAAAAGTAAATCACAGTTGGCCAATTTCCACAGCTACCAAATACTTAATTCCTTCTCGCCATTCCTTATCGCAAGTTTCCTTTAAGGCTCTCCTTTTATATTTGAGTGAAAAGAAGCCTTTAAAGTTACAGACCAGTGGACGCTGGATTCACAGCAGATCCATAGACGACTGGGACCTTCGATGTCCCAGGAAACGCTGACGCTTTCATGTACATGTTTCTTTATTCAATGCCTGGTTTTTATCCAAGCGAAACTAGCGTCGGGTCTCTGCACTTCTGGCCCGTCCCAAGAGGTAATATTTTTAACCACGATCTAAATGCACTGTTTGACTTTAATTTGCTACAGCAGGCAAGTTGTACCATTCATTTCCCGAACTGGAGGCCCTCTATCTACCTTTTTCTGAAAAGAACTGTGACGTATAAGAGAGCATCCTGTGAATGTGAATTAGTCTCAGTAATGTATTCATACAGGTGCCCTGGCAAGCTCCTTGTTTATCATAAAACAAACAAATTCACCCAAGACATCATCTTACATCCAGCACAAAGAATATGAGCAGGTGATTTTGTTCTATAACAAAAACTGTGTCACAATTCCACCAGAAATAATGGGTATATCTTCCATCATTCATGCCGATTTCACTCCTTTTATTCACTTTCTCTGGTTCCCAGGTGAGCTTGGAATTCATCAGCAGGCTAGCAAAGGCTTGCCACCAAGTATCATTTTAGGATTTACACCTGATTTGACATAATGGATGTAGCCACCATTGTTCACTTGTAGGATTTTTGAAGACTTTTAATACTTTTTCTGAAAAAAAAGCATCATTATGCTGTAATGATGTCAACTCCCTCTTTAGCATACAACACCTCTGACATGATCGTCAGGTTCATATGACAAGACATGACTGTCAGGTTAATATACTATTTTGGGGAATATGGGGGGTTGCTCCACCCAGAAGAGGTAGAGGCAAGAAGCCCCAGTGGGGTACGGTCTAGCTCTACCCATTGAGGTAGGGGCTAAAGGTCTCTGTGAGGTAGGGGTTGGAGTCCCCAGTGAGGTAGAGGTTAGAGTTCCCGGTAGATAAGGTCTCGAGTCTCCATTGAGGTAGGGGCTAGAGTTCCCGGCATGGTCGGGGCAATAGGTCCTGTGACTCCTGTTGAGGTTGGGGCTAGAGTCTCCTGTGAGGTAGGGGCTAGAGGCCCCTATGAGGTAGGGGCTATATTTTTGATTTTAATTTCTTGCTTTTTCTTCTTTTAAAATGTATGTAAAGCACTTCGTAAACCCTGTGGTTAAAACAGTGCTATATAAGTAAAGATTGATTGGTTTATAACAATGGCGCAATTTTTCTGGGTATGAATCATGGGCGTAACTTGAACATTGGGGGGTTGAGGTCTCCACCCACTGAGAGGGAGACATTATAATTGGGGTGGTTGTATTGGCTAGTTACAACCCCCCCCCACCCCATCCCTCCCATAATTTACGCCCATGGTATGAGTAGATAGATGGCGTGGCATCTCAGCTCTGTACCTGCAGTTTGCGTGGCCCCTGTGTGATTGTACAGGTCTCCAGCAGGCGCTTTGGTTTCCTCCCACTGTCCAAAAACATGCTGTTAGCTGAACTGGCATCTCCAAACTGCCAGTAGCATGTGACTGTGGCTCCTGGCGTTCCCTGCCTCAGACCCTGTCCTTCCTGGGATGAGCTCCAAACTCACCACCACCCCAAATGTGACCATACACTTCAAATGACTTCTGGACAAAGTAAAATCAAACGCATTGGTGAGAACAATCTTTCGCAAACTTAAAACAACGCAGCCACCTTGTTCGTTCTGCGTCACGCAGGATGTTTTTGATGCAGCAGACCCACATGCAGAGGTCAAATAAATGTGTTGTGCTGACTGTGTGTCATTTTAAAATGGAAGTTGCTCTCTGTATTAACAGCCATTATTGGTTTAATACTAGCAGAGGCAGAGGGAGGCCAACAATTTGCACAATACTCACACTTACATGCTAACAAAACACATGCAATCCACGGCAAACATTATACAGTTATGACATTTACTGTTAATTTACACCATTTGAAATGGGGTGCAGTGCAGTGCATGCTGGTCACTGCATAATTAGTCCCGCTGACCAACCCTACGCTGTTGTATTATGTTAATCAATCGTATACAGTGGGCGGGATCAGCACAAACGAAAAGTTTGCCTTGGGGACCCTGCACAGGTGGTGTGCCGAGACGGTGATTATGGCTGATCATATGCAGCCACCTTAAGCAGTCACGGAAGGTAAAAGAGCGGTTGGGATAGGGCTATGATCTGTCCTGGACCTGTACATGCGTAGGTTGTTTGTTTGCCGGTCATGTACGTAAACTTGCACAGGCTAGCTGGTCGTGTATGTAAATGAGCCCAGATTCGGTCTGCTGCTGTCGTCTCACCTGCAGGTCGTCGCACCTGTAACACGCAGCTCCAGGGCGATGCATCCCCGTCTTCTCACCCTGCTGAGCACAGCATGTCCCACCCCACCCCCCCCCCCACAACAGGCCTGCGGACGTGTGGGGTGGCGCAAGCACCAGATAGAGTCATATAATGAGACTGTCTGGCTTAAGAACAAAAGGAGCAGCACGTCAGCCGGGGCGGCGAAGGGGATTAGGTGTCGATCCGCTTCTGCCCGGCCCACGTCCCTGTGGACCACAGAACCTGTAATGAAAGAGCAGCAGCTTTTCCGGGCTTATTATCTGCACTGTGCGAGTGGAACGCGGAGAGCTAAGGACCAAGAGGAACTTCTCGTGAACTTGCCCCATCTTTACTTTCTCCCCACGGTTTTATCTCAGGTCAGAACCCTGTCAAGGTTTTATCTTCTGAAAGGTGTCTGGAACAGAGACAAAGACGTACCCTAATGATGCAGTAATTAGATGAAGGGATCCGAGCCGGCAAACTCTTCTCTGACCCCCACTGAATCCCCCCATTCTGACTCTGGTTGGGTTAAGGAACATTTATTTTTAAACTTCTTTTACCCAAAGTTAGTTCTCACACAAACAGGCACAAAGCAGGTAACAGTCCCCAAACAGATGCGGTTTAAAGATGATATTACATTTCAAAAAAGAAAAAGTTCCCTTAGTGGGTGGCATTATTACCCCTTTTGTGTGTGTTTGAATCCCACCGCCTTCCGGTGTGTGTTCATTTCGAATGTTGTTGTATGGGTTTCCTGTCGGGAGTCCAGTTTTCACCCCCCATTCCAAAAACTTAGAGTGAATTCCATCCAGTATTCATCCTTCCAATGGATTATCCTGCTCAGGGTAGCAGGGGGGCTTGGAGCACATCCCAGGAAGGACAAGAACAGGGCAGGCGACACCCTGGATGGCCTGCTGGTCCATTTCAGGGCACACACATGCATAGTATGGACAACGTAGAATCTGGAGATGCCCGTTCACCTTATAGCTGGTCTGTCAACGACAGAAGGAAATCAGCAATCCTGGATGGAACCTGTAGGACATACAAACTCTATGCAAATAGAGGAGGGCTGGAACTCGAACCCCCAGTCCTGCTGTTCTGTCTCATCTGCTTCCTGCTATAGGCTCCAGGCTCCCCTTGACCCTGAACTAGATAAGCAGTTTGGATGGCCGATGGATGTTCATAATGAACGTGCTTCTGTGTTATAGAAAGGGAATCCGAACATGCAAATGACAGTTAATGAACTATTTTTTGACTGCATTCACCGATCTTTGTGGGGACCGAAAAAATGGTCCCCACAATGTCAAAATACAGTTTTTTTTTATCACATTGTGGGGATATTTGGTCCTCCCAGTGTAATATGTATCTGGATCACACACACACAGACAATCACACACTAAGAGCAAGTTAAATGCAAGATTCACCTTGGAGTGTGGAAGGAAACTGGGATACCCGGAGGACACTTACGGGAGGCCAGGAACAGGCTGCGGATTCTCCGCATAGACACACAGCACTGGTGCAGAAATCAGATGTCCAAGCCCAGCACTCACACGCGCTCCATTTCCTGTTAGGTGGCAACATTGTCACCTCGCAGCTCAGGGGCTGAGGCTCCGAATAAATTACTGCAGGTTACTAAAGTGATACTAAAGTCTAGTATCACTTGAGGAAAGGACAAAATACAAGAGATGCCAGAAAACCCGGTAACAGTTTTTGCTGTGGTATCTGAGGAATGATATTTCACAACAATGGTGAAACAGAGATTGTGCTGCACTTACTTTACCGTGCTCTATATGGCACATTTCATTGGCAGCAGGTTGCAACTACACCAATGTAATCTAAAGGGTATAAATGTCACAGTTATTTGTCAAAGCGTTATATGAAAGTAGAGATTCCGGTGACCCTACAGAAGAAGAGTCTGTTTCATTTAAGCTGTGAATATAGAAATAAATTCACACCTATTATCATTTTTACTGTTAAATTATCACCTTATTATTTACAGATTATTTGTGTAAAAGATGATATTGTCATGTCTGTGACTCTGTCTATCCCATTTGAAACTGTAAAGACTGATAAACTCTCAAAATGGAGTTTCAGGATCATCATGGATCGGATTATCGTCGTGTTGTTAAAACATAAGTTTAAGTAATATGTACAATAGTAATGAAATGAGAGTTCATGAACCTGGAAGGAGTGACCCCTTCACCATTCACTGATTAGCAAAGGATGGAGTGAAACTCCCTGTAGAATTTACAGGGCTATTGAAATGCCTTTTGCTGTCTGGAATACAGAATAGCCAGTAAATTAGGCAGTATATGGCAGTAAATTTTTAATGAAAGTATGACTTTCTAAAATCGAGCTGATGTTTAACATGAATACTGATCATTGGCACAGTGTGTACATATGTTTTATGTACGATTATATATGAGTCTCGGCCTCTTTCTCACTGGATTCTCAACGGTAACAAAGGTGCAGTTCCAAGGACAGAAGGGAAAAATCACAAAGCATTTGAAAAATGTACACACATTTGGCCAGTGTGATAGAATTATCAGTACTTACTAACGCATCGGTCTCTTACTCTGGGAATATGCAGTGTTAATCTCTATAGTTAGCAAATTTGTTTTTCTTCAATGGCTAACCTGGGGACTGTAGCTGGACGTTGTTTTTGCTGGTAAATCTGGTGGAACTTTGGTGCAGTTATTTTAATGCTCATTATTGCAGTATCTCTGTAAGTAAAGAAATAAACAAAACTGTACTGTGGTTTCCCCGAGTGCTGGGAATTCTCTTTGCCGGGATTTATAGAGATTTCTCATATTTTAACTATCCCAATTACATGTTAATGGAACTTTATTCTACAGCAACATCCAAACTCATGCGGCTAATTCTTTCATGCAGTCTTGTTTTTCAAATGTGTACCGGCTTGGTTTAAGCATGCCCTATTGTTGCAATCATATAACATATTCCTAGATCATTATAAAGGGAGACGCTCTTCTCAGACCATTTCGAATAAGATGTGCAGTTCAAGGGAGTATATCTTCCTCTCAGTTACCTTCTGTGTTATACCTGCATGCAATGCACCAAACATCTACAGGACATCATCAAACACAATACCATAAATCAGGGCTATTCAAATCACGGTCCTCAAGGTCCGAGCCCTGCTGATTTTCCAGCCTTCCTTTACCTGTGAGCCAGGTGTGAAGCCTGTGGCCAATCAGAATCAGTAATTATTAAACTAACTACCTGGGAGAATTGAAAACAAGGCCTGATTTTAAGAGCCCTATCATAGATATAAGCGGTGCTATGCTCACAACAGTCAGATGGGGAAATTTAGGCATTTGTTTTGTGAAGCCTAATAATATTAATGAACACTTATAATCAAGGCAAACTGACTGACCTAATTTGTCTGTCTGAGAATGCGATAGTTTTGTAGGGTTTAAAAATTGATTCATATTTTTATGTTCATACAAAAAATAGAATGTGATATGTCCATGTTTAATATGTACTATAATACTTTTGTGCATTTGATACTTATGTGTGGCTTTTCAGAGGCGTGGATGGAGTTGGAGAGAGGGCAAGGAGTGCTGGTTGTGAATCAAAAAGAAGTTATTTCAGATCTACTGAATTAATTCAAATCTACTGATTGTTTTCGGCCCTCTGGAGAATTGAGAGAGTACCTATATATCTACCAACGAAATAGCAGGGTTACAGTTTTTCCTACATGATTTATGCAACAGGTTAGCCATCTTGAGGGAGCCAACAGGGTGGGGGGGTGGAGGGCTGGGATATATACGAAAAGACGAGTTTTGCTAATCACAAGAAAAGGGGAGACTGTACTTAAGGCGCTGAGAGAAAAAGACAGACAACTCTTAGTCTCTCCATAAGGTTCTGTTATAAGTCTACTGCATGGAATTCTCCAGTGGAATATTATAAGAGAGAATAAAATTATTCTAGAGTCTGGTCCATGTTTTTTTTTTGTTTTTGTTTTTAATTTTTGTTCTCAAAAACAGCCCAAGTCCTTGTTATGTAGAAGTATTGAATAAATTGAGGGACAAACACAGCAATGAGATTGTCACTGGTTTACATGTCTCCTTGAATGGAACTATGGAACTAGTTAGCGCTGTTACCAAGACAACACTTCTAATTACCTAACTGGCCACATATTCAGTATATGGAAAAATGGATTTTTTATGTCTTGTAAGAATACTAATAAAAAGAATGGCATTATTTAAACATATTGTAACATTGCTGTAATGCACCAAAGAGAAGTTCCTAGTCATCCCTTGGTTGATTTTAGTAATCATTTACATAATACAACATACCGGAGATGATTTTTTTGGGGGGAGGGGGCAGTGGTCTGAGCACTTAAATATGACACTGATATTGGGTATTCCCCAATTTCAGAAACCCAGTGACATGTTTTAATTAAGCTTGTCATTCATTCAGAGTTATGCTGATGGAAATCTGAGTGTATATCAGATAATGTGTGAAAGGAAAAATTAGAGGCAATATTATAGACCATTTACAAAAGCTGTGTAACTTTCAGCATACCAGGAAAGTGAGCTGACGATAGCTTGCTAATTATCTGACGTGAAGTGAGATAGGCGAAGGTAAACAGGTGCTGTGGAAGCATGTAACTGTCAGGGAGATTTCCGCACCAGATTCTTCTGGTGTTTGCAACCTGGATACCCTCACTGAACTACAGCGCCACCTACAGGGCAGGTGCAGTTATAGGACAGAAGAATGGTGGGGCCTGCTTTTGTAAGATTGGTGATTCCACTTTGAGGTGCATGGTGCTGATGAGGTCATGAAAACATCGTGCACAGCAAAAGACGGTAATAAAGACATTCATTCGTTGACATTAGGAAATGATTACAACCATAATTTATTATTACATAATGTTATTGATCACTTCACAAGTAAAAATGCATCAGCGAGGTAAAGATAAAAGCAACCAGCTGAAAAAGCATCATTAAATAAGTATATATTAATTATTCGGCTTTCAATAATCTGGCTCCTTAAATTAAAGCCAGTTTTACTATTTATCGTTTCATCTTCATAAAACAGAAACATTTTTGGGGAGCAGCTAGGCTTTCCTTATACACATAACGCATTTCGGCGAAAGAAGCTTCATAACCAAACTGAGCACTTAGTTACTATGTATACGTGGGTTGTTAGTTGTTTGGTTCACCACCATACTTAATGACAATTTAGGATTACCATTAGAAATACCACTATGAGAAGAACTGGTCATTTGTTTATAAAAGACATAAACTTGTCCAACGCTGCAAAGACCGTAGAATGGTAGAGGACAGTCTCCTTTCCTGATCGTTGCTTCTTTCATTGTGTTTCTCCAAGTCGCTCCATGTGGTCTGTTCAGTCCATCTCAGTAGCCAAGAGGCTGCGGGGTCTTCACCTTGCCAACCACTTATATTTACAGTAAACTTGGAGCTACACAGTTGATTGATGCCGTCGCATTACTCTACCTGCAAAGAGACATGGCAGACCTGTGTTAGCCTACAGCCGGAAATGCTAAGTGTTAAAGGGCTCCTATAATGCTTTTCCGGTTTTTCCCTTTCCTTTAGTGTGTTATATAGCTTAATATGCATATAAATGGTCTGCAAAGTCTTAAGGCCCAACGTACACACTGAAGGGAGTAACTTTCACCATAAAACTCACTCTTCTCTAATCTGCCTGAAACGTTTTCTTGCAATTCCAGCCCTTACTTCCATGACATGGTGAGGTCACCTTGTAACACACTCCTTATTGGCCACCTACCTGCAAGTCTGGCACACCCTCACACAACCCACAGCCTGTGCAGCAACTTTTTCTGACAGGGAAGGAATGTGTAGGGCAAGCTGACCAATCAGAGCAGACTGGGCTTATTGGGGGTGGGGCTTAAAGCTCTAACAGAGCATTTCAGTCATTTAGAGTTACTACAGTTGACAGAGTGACTAGAGTACAGTATGAAAAGAATAATGCATTTTTGAAACACTGAAGCATGTAAATCTATTCTAGTAAACCCCAAAAATAAAATTATGAACAGTGAAAATGAGCATAACAGGGTTACTTTGAGCAAAACTTAAAGCTAGCTAAGGTGATTTAATTACTTTTAAATAAATAAAACTAGATAAAATGCATGCTTGTCTAGGCCAACAACTTAAGAGCAAGATGACAAAAGTGGCAGCAGGAAATGCCAGTAAGGACGCAATTATTTCGCAAACATTATCACTGTAATAAAAATGAATGTAAAAATAGTTATTAGTATATGGTATGAGCATAAATGTTATGATCTTTATGATCTCATATTTATCTTAATTGAGGCAAAATAGCCATGTACTGCATGCTAAAAATGTCGAATAACATAAAATTACACTGAAATGCATCTTAGGGCTTTTGAGGTTCTCATAGTCCTGCTGTTTATATCAACCTTAGTTCACTGGAAAACATGAGCGCTGAAAATTGCCTGTGATAAATGGTAGCTTAACGGTTCGAAATGAACCTATTAAAGCCCAGACAGCGGCTGTTTTGCTATTTAGGGTTAGCATCGTCACTTGCATATTTCGAGGCACTGTCTCCATGTGCCAGTTGCAATAAATCCACTTTAATGCAGAGACAGTTTAATTCCAAAATGTCATTGTGATTAATGATAAATTCCCAAACTGTTTAAAACCAAAGATTGACTTACAGTCATTGTCAGCTTGTAAAGACAAAGAGTACAATAAGCCTGGTTTGCTTTGACAGCTAACCCTATAATTTAAGGGATGCTAGAAAACAAAAATATATTATGTATGCTCAGTGGCCACTTTGTTAGGTACACCTGTCTAGTACTAAGAAGGACCCCCATTTTGCCTACACAGCTGCCTGAATTCTTCGAAGCATGGATTCATTAAGGTGCTAACATTCCTTATGGGGTAACTTTCCTTAGTTTGGAGTTTGGTCGATGGCATTTTTACACTTGTGGCCTTCCTGTTAGCTTTAACGAGTTTGGCCATTCCCCTCTGACCGCTCTCATTAACAAGGTGTTCTTCGCCCTCAGGTCTTCCTCCGGCTGGATCTTTTTTTTTATTTATCCGGCCCATCCTCCATAAAACCCTCCGCTACGTACTGCATAAAAATCCCAGCACGGCGGCTGTTTCTGAGCCTGCTAGCAACAATTATAACATTCAATACTGCTTATTTCACACATATTGCCCATTCAAAAGCTTTGTCAAGTGGTGAGAGAACCTCTTGACCTGCTCCACGTGCTTTGTGTGATGAATTGTGGCGTTTCTGTGAGTAGGATCAGGCTGTTGGCATAAGCAGGCAGAGGTTCCTAATAAAGTTCCTGTTAAAGGTTCCTGTACACATTTGTATTGGTGTCTGCAGAAGCCATCCAGAATATTCAGAAAAAAATGTGGAAAAACGTTGTTATTTTAAAAAGGAGAAATTGAATGAAGTTTGAGAACATACTTAAATAAGACAATTCGAAACTGTATACTGGAGGTTTAAGAAAAATGATTTAAACTTTAAAGTTTAAGGTTAGACCCATAATAAGCAGGTCTCATATTTGATATTTAAGTCAATATATCAATATACTATATGCTATAAATACTGGACATCCATTATGTAAATGTATCTTAAACACTAAACCTCAATTGTCAACTAATATCCTCCATTATCCAATGTGAATTTACTGATTTTTAAATAGCAAAGAATTTTTAAAATGAAAATTATATACATTTTATTTTTGCATTCAGTAGTTGCATTAATATGAGTTTGAAACACTGTGAAACATGATATGATTATAGCTTGTGACTTGCTGTCTTGTGTAATAGCAACCAGGACAAAAATAAACTTACTTTCACTGGAACTGAACTGAGTTGTGAAATCAAATGCACAGAAATAGCTAGAATAAACACTAGCAGCACAGGGCCCATTTTGCATATATGCAGAAGTTTCATAAATAGGTTTCTATAATTTGTATTTTTTTGCACTTTACACAAGGGTGAGAACTAAAGACTGGCTGGAAATTGTACGTAATGTAAACAACTGGACTATAGACAATGAAAAAGCATGGAATCCACAATTCATATTAACTGCTGTAACGATAAACCAAACTTCAGTGAGCTATTCTGACAAGAAAGTTTTTAAAGGGCAATTAATACTAACAAGAACAGAGTGAATATTGAGAGTAATAGAAGAAACTTTTTACCTGGGACTGCAAGTTTGCGATGTCAAGGTTACCAAAGCTGGTCTCTGTCCGAGGAAATCTTAACGAAAATTGTACATTAGCAGAGGAGAAAAAAAATCCATTTTAATTTCCTATGACAAACACTAGGTAAATCTTCACAATTCAGCATATTTAAGCAAATGACACCCAGACCGCCAACCAGGTACTGAATAGGTGTGGCAGATACATAGTCTTTTTTAAACCTGAATTTATTTCTGAGTAACGGCATCTCTATTTCTATGAATATTTATATCAGGGTGAGGGGAAAACCATTCTTGCGGAGCAACAATTACTGTAATGAGGACGGCAACACTTGTTCAATCAAGGAAGCCGAAGAAACGTAAATAACATATTAGCATGATGAACGACCAAATGAGTGGCCCCGTTAAAACAGCAACGTCAGTTCCCCGGTGAGCTTACGAGTGCAAGAGCGGCACCGTCAGAAAGCCTACCGACGATACTGCTTCCTCTGGTGTAAGGCCAAGAATGACGGAGGGAGAAAGAGATGGAGGAAGAGGGAAAATGGAAAAGGGTGCAAGCAAAGCCATGGCTATAGTGGAGGAGCAGAAAGAGGAGGAGGAAGCCTCTCTGAGGCTTTTTTTCAGCAATAACAGTAGTTTATCGACACAGAAATTCAGCCCCACTCTGTGAGTAAAAAGTTCGGAAATAGGGAAAACCTCAAAATAGACCAATAGAAGGTCTGGATTTTTCCATATTTTTAATCTAATACACAGAAATCTCTGGGGAAGAGTTCCCCTTTTTATTTTTTAGTATGTAACTTTTGTGTCTTCAGACTTTTTTAATGTTGCTGAACCCTGGAGAAAAGATGTATTTTTGTATGTGCCCATGCCATGTTCCCGGCTAAATATACCGAGCAGCCCTGGAGCGCGTCCCGCCCGGAGCCCCGGCACACGTCCCCTCGTCCCCTCAGGCCAGACGCTCCCCAGGCCATCTGGGGACCTACCTTGGTGGTCTTGATCTTGTTACCAGTGGCACAGCTCCAGCCTTTGAGATCAGGCAGAACTTTGCACTCCTCTCCATCCAAGCAGGGCTGCATTTGACACCACCACCTCTGCTCCACGATGGAGGCTGGGGGAGGGGAGCAGAGGGGAGGAGCGGAGAGCATGAGCAGGCATTAGACACATGGCCAACTGTGGCAAGAGGCTAACGAGCAGGATAGATCACGGCTAGATTAATACATAAGCAAACAAACCAATCAAACATTACTCTGCAAAACACCACCGTGGCCGTCACTCTCAGCCCCTGTAATGATGGGTGGTTTCCTCGTTGCTGCATTGTGGTCTTTTCACAACCATACTGAGCTGTGAAATCCACTTATTTCACTTTTGTCCCAGGAAGGTCTGATAAAAGTTGAACTTTAAACACAGTGCAGCACTTTGATTTTCTTTTGTCTTCAACTTTTTTCATACCTTTTCCTCACACTATAATTTGTGTAATCTCCACCGATCAGCTATAACATTATAACCATTGACAGGTGACGTGAATAACATTGATTATCTCGTTACAATGGCATCTGTCAAGAATGACATTATATATTAGGCAGCCAGTGAGCTGTCACTTCTTGAAGTTGATGTGTTGGAAGCAGGAAAAATGGGCAAGCTTAAGGATCCGAGTGACTTTGACAAGGGCCAAAGTGTGGTGGCTAGATGACTGGGTCAGAGCATCTCCAAAATGGCAGGTCTTCTGGGGTGATAAGAACATAAGAACATAAGAAACTTACAAACGAGAGGAGGCCATTCGGCCCATCAAGCTCGTTTGGGGAGAACTT
>JAODKC010000064.1:27687943-27699609 GCA_026777985.1 Mormyrops attenuatus
CTCCAACTACACGCTGTGTGAAGAAGTGCTTCCTCAAGTTCATTTTAAAATGTTCTCCCACTAATTTCCACTTATGATCCCGGAAGGCAGATGCATTTGTGCACTACTGGCCGAAATTTTGGAAACTCTTCCAATTTTTATACACTCCAGAACTTTATTCAACTGTTGCTACGGTTACTTATTTAATCATCCAATGCATGATATTTTTAACATTCTTTGATTGTTTATAAATTTTAACCCCAATATTCGTGTAGTAATTTTTATAGCATAATGCCAAAAATTCTAGGTGTTTCCACAATTTTGGCCACCAGTGTATATTACCTATGGCTTTTTATAAGATTTACATCATTACATTGTACGGCATTGCAATATACAGGTGTTTTCATTAATGTATTGACCCAGACATGTAAAAAATATGGAAAACTGTTGTTAATTTAAAACCAGAGGATGTCAATGCTGGCTGTCACAAACAGCAAGCTGTGCTATGAATGAAAATAACACTGCCAGATCTTACAGA
Organism: Mormyrops attenuatus; assembly: GCA_026777985.1. Lineage (NCBI taxonomy): Eukaryota > Metazoa > Chordata > Actinopteri > Osteoglossiformes > Mormyridae > Mormyrops > Mormyrops attenuatus. The sequence continues at coordinate 27,688,461 of JAODKC010000064.1, forward strand.
TTCCACAAACACAATTACGCCGTACAATATAATTGAACTAGAAAAGCTATAAAGGATGTCAGTTGGATGGCAATCAGTCCTTCAAAGGGAAGTACCATCGACGCAGGAGGGCGCGGCTCGGGTGGTCCCGGCAACCTGCCCGGGAAAGCAGGAGCACTTGACGGTCTGCGAACGCTCCTCGATCTTGTTCTTGTTGCAGCACCGATGAATGGCCACCACCTCGCAGGTCCCGGTCCGGACGTGGTGCGCTACGGACACGGAGGGGAGAGACACAGCGTGCAACGATGTAGGAAGTCGCTTTCATCTTCGGTCCTCGCGCAATTACCCCCCTCCCCCCTGATTTCCAACTCAGGCTGCCGCGTCTGAATTATTTAACGCGTGATGCGCCCCGTTATTTTTTAATTGAAAGTGACATTTTCAAGCAGCATCTGTCTAGGGAAGGGAGCTCACCCTTGTGTGGTAAATGACTAATTAGGAAGTTGTAATACTTGTCTCAGAAGCGTCCATAATGCGACGGCAGACAGGAACGTCTCATTAAAATGCTTAAAACGTTGTTTACCAATGCAGGTTTGTTAAACCCAAAGTAAACACATAATAAATAAATATGTCTATTTATTAACTGATGACTTAAGTATTCAATTTGGCATTATTTTAATTTGGGGATTTGAAAGCTCTGTTTCTAAGAGGAACCATAGTTTTACAGGCTTTGAGGGAGCCCAGAAACACATTCATAAACATCAAACAGAATTATTAAGGCACCTTTCATGTAAAAATTTCATACAGATGTCACAAAGCTCACAAATCTGCCACACGGCAAATGACTTTGGTGTAAGGTGAACTTGGTTCCACGTTTGAGGGAGGTATGTCAACCTAAGACAAGGACACGCGGCTCTGGACAAAGAAGCCCTTAGCTGTTGCACCCCCCCAACCTAACGCCACCTTCCAGTCACTTCCAGATTCAGCCTCCTGTGTGTAGATTAGACCTCTGTCACCTAATTATAAAGTGACGCTGTAGAGTCTGCACTGCGCCACTCACCACCCTCAAAGGAGCCTGTTCATCAGGCTATGAGAAATCGTCCAGGCAGCGGCTCAGGCAGAAGACGCAGCGTTTCAGTCCTGTCTTGTCACGTTACGCTAATTACGAGATGTAGGCTGTCAGTGACATCCATTTTCTAAAAATGTTAAAATATCTGGCCTGACATCTATTTCTTTAGGCCTTCTAAGATTTCCAAATAAGTCTGAATTGTCTCGGGTCACTCTAATGAAATGCCATCCTGCTAGCATGTTTTGGAAGCACTTGTGGCATTCTGGCAATTATTGTTACTGTGAGATTCCTAAACACCTTATCTCTCAGGCTCTTATTTCCTGCTTGTGATTGATAAAATTGACAGTGGAGGACAGAATGGGTGTCTGCACACTCGGTTAAAGCGTTACACAGTTACAGCGTGACAGACGGAATCACTCAGCTGTCATGTCAAATCAAAACAACAGAAAGAAAACTGCGGGGAAGCACCAGGGCCATGAGCCATGAGGGCAAACTGATGAAAACGGAGACATAGAGACCCAGGGTGTTCATGAAGGACATCGACACCCCCACCCCATTAGTATGTCTACAGGTTTTGTTTTGTCCCACCTCCTAATGTACGTAATCACAGCTGACTGTACAATGACAGCCAATAAAACTGGACATCAGTATCTGGTCCCAGAAAAACAACAGAGAGGGTGAATCTCAATACCAAGAATGCAAAGACCGTACTTGTGGTCTTGGCAAGACCGGTTTGCTAACTTGCCTTCCAAGAATGAACTTGGGGCGCAATGAATCATGGGATTGGCCTCATTCAGCAAGGATGCAACCAGTGTATCCTTGATATTTAAGGGTAGTAACATCAGCATTCAGGGATTTTTATTGTCCTCTGTACTTCTGTTCTTGAGTATTGGAACTGGGCTCCGGCAATGGAAGATGACGTAAAACGGGTACACAAGAGCATGATCAGGTACACAAGTATGGTCAAGTACAATCATTCACTGAAATTCACTCAATGACTGCTCACAGTCTTGGAACTTGAAAGCAACCCCCACCCTGTCCACTATGGGAGCTTTGAGTTGGTTTTCCCTGTAACTACACCATAGAAGTAGTGGTGCACGCACCAAGGAGACATGTGGAGTTAGCCAGAATCTTATCACCTGCACTCTGCAAACACGCCTTGGTCTATTTGATCAGTAACATTATATGAGTTTAGTAGAGAAACCAGCCTGCAGCAGGACACTGGGAAGAGGTATCCATTTTGTCTACTCGTACATTTACTGAAGCAGGTAAATGGATTTTTAGATGGTCATAACTAATGTAGGAGAGGAAATCTAAATGCTTTTCCCCAGCCTTTTCCAGATATATCATGTTGTAATACTGTACAAAAGCTATCAAAAAATTGTATAAATAATGTGCTGTACAGTATATACCCTTGAGCTAAGTTGTTACCATAATATTCAAAAGTCATTCAATCACTCATTAAATTATTAACGCAACGTAGCTAACTAGACTCGTTTACAGTGTGAAAGTCAAGGTTTTAGAAAACCAGAATATATTCAGAAATATATCTAAGATGCTCCTCACTTTACGAGGGTTTGACTTGCAGTGGACGATGCTGTTATAGCGGTGCACATTCGGCAGTCATAGATTTTGATCTATTCCCCGGCTAGTGATATGCCGTACGATACTTTCTGCTGATGCCGGGCGAAGGTGGCATCCATCCAGCCATGCGCCCAGTCTCTGTGGCGATCGCGGGCATGCACATCTTATACGGGGCGTTGGGGTGGGCAGTGCCCACCCAACAGAGACAAATCAAATGTATCCAATCATTACTGATCTAACATAATCACCCAGTTATCACATTTTTAGGTCAACAATTTTTACCATTGCCACCCTCCCCCATTAAAATGCCACCCATCTAAAAATACCCAACTGCCAGCCTATGATGCCATGCTGTAATACCACTTATCTGATACAGTGTTAGGCAATATATTGTATGCTGTTTTTTCTGTGTTTGACAAAAAATGACTTATTCAGAGTATTTGTTTATTTATTTATCTATCAATCATATCATACGATATTTTCAACTTACGATATTTTCAACTTACGATGGATTCATCTGAACGTAACGCCACTGTAAGTGTAACAACTCTTCAGCAGTACAGACATAAATAATGTCATTAGGTCTGATACCGACCAAATGGCAGGGCGCCACAGAGCGTCACACCAACAGGAAGAATGACATAGGTAAGTTATGCGCGCGGCGGGGGTGCGAAAGAGGCGCATTTCCTATCCAACCTGTATCTTTTCCCCCAGACTGTCGCTCAGCATCACCTACACATGTGAATTGCCAGCAGTCCTTCAGGTGAAGTCTTAGTTAATTAAAAAAAAAAAAACAGGCGGTAACAAGACTGAAAGCAGGTGTCTTTCAGTGCATTGCACATAGACAGTGTTGGGAAAGTTATTCACAAAAGTAATCCATTATAGATAGAGGTGGAAGGTTCAGGCCCAGAAAATTCAAATCCAGACCAAGGTTTTGTTTCAACCAACTAGTTGAGTATAAAGAGTCACAGTCACAGAGTACTCAACTGGTTGAGTAACCGCCCCAACACTGCAGATAGATAACTCAATTTCCTGAAGCACCTGAATTATTAAAGGGAAGAAACACCGAAATGGAGGAATGCTGAAGCATGGTCATTACTTATGTTTGTATTTATGTGGATGTGGTCTAGTATATACCTATATTAGACGAAATTGTATCTAATTCAGCTTATTGCACTTTCGTACTGATCTATTTTTGCACATAGAAGCATGTCTGTTTGCTTCTAAGGGAAAAAATGCCGTTTGTTGTTTATATTGCTGACACAGTTTGACACAAAAGAAAGAGAGAATTTTTCTTAGACCCTTCAGAAAATTAAGACTGCCACATCTGCCGGAGTGGCATCGAAGGAAGGATATGTTTGATGTTGTTGATTTAGCTGCCTTTTCTCCGGCAGATAATTTGATTTGAGAAAAACTCTCGTGAATTGGTTGGGACTGGCTACTGCACGCTGCTCATTTGATTCAATGGGTAAATATTTTGTGGAATTATTCCAGATACTTCTTTATTTGCAGAAAATACATATCTCAAAATCTGATCGATTACAAAAAGAAAAATATAAGGGAAATTAAACGTAGCGAAAGTTACCTGAGAAATTCAAGATTCAATTATTCATTGTCATTGTGCACAACAGCAGAATGAGATTGAGTTAACAACTCCCTGAGAAGTGCATAGAAAAGCACAAGGCGAGTCAGGTAATATGTAAACTATATCTACAAAATAGCCAATATGTGCAAAAGTACAAATGTGATAAATAGTATATGTGGTTGTGTGGTGTGTGGCGGTCATGTGTGAGAGTCCTTTACTGTCCAGTTCAGCCTGGCTACTGTGTTGAGGTAAATAATGCTCTTAAGTCTGTAGTGTGGACACTGAAGGCCCTGTACCTTCTGCCTGGTTTCTGCCAGCAGTTCAGACACAATGAGCTTGCATTCATTGGCCACATCTGGCTATATTGCACTTATACTGAATGGCAGAACATTTTAGACAAACAAATTCGACGCCCTTGTTTCACGTCACTGTGAGACCCATTGAGGTCATGAGCTTTACAGCGGGAAGGCGTGTAAGCCTCTCAAAGATGCTGTAATCCTGTAATCTCCTGCCCGGGCTGTGTGCTCGGTATGGATGTGGGTTCGTAACCCAAAGCTGTTCTTGATTCCCAGAGTGGGTTACCTGGCTCAGCGTCAGCGAGGGGGGGGGGGGTTTGTCGCTTACCTTTCTGACTGCCTGTGGCCGCCACCGCCTTCTCCCACAGGGTAATGATGCAGATCATTAGAACTAATGCCCTTCTGCCTTTGTACTGCGTCACTCTCTTACTCATCCTGGAGAGAAAGGAGACCCAGAGAATCCCATCAGTGGGAGGCTGATACGTTACATGCGGCAGCTCTTTGATTGGATTTATTTATAGCCTAAGACACAACATTTGTGGAGGGGAAGAAAAATATAAATATTAATGCTGATATGTGTGAGCATAATTACTCCTGGGTTAATGTTGCAAAAACAAAGTGTGGGAAATAACTACCCACCCCGCGATGCACTTTTCTGGATTTGAACCGGAACTTGTTATCTGGCGACCCTGGGAGTCCTGGCACCCTATGCAAGATTTTTAACTCACTATTTTGTGCCCCCTAATCAAATGGTGCCCTAGATGATCGGCAATGTCACCTATAGGGTGGGCCGGCCCTGACTTTGGGGGTCCGCCTGGTAACATAGCTGAGTGCATGATTGCATCATCAGTGCTGACCCTTAATGACCTCGAGGCTGGCGCACCTTCCCAGCTCTATATTCTGCCTTGATTAATCTAACATGAATCTGGAGTCTCCTGACCCCAAGGGGTGACGCTCAGCCTGAACCTGGACTGGCAGGAGAGCTAAAATACAGTGGGCCGGTGTCAGCTTGAGGAAAATGGAAAGCCTTTTTGCTGTTCCCATGCTAAACCATTAGAAAGAGGAAACAAAAATGGATTGCAGATAGACTGGTTTTAACGTGTCTCTTAGGAAATTCTTATTTACAGGAAAGTGCACAAAATTCAACAGAAGACGAAATAAGTTTGCTTCACCCTCCATAATACACTGCCCCTGTTTGCACGTCGTAATTGTATTGTATGTTGATACTGCAATATTGCAATCAACATCTACACATGAGAAGTAATTGGAGTCAGAATTTTAATGGCAAAATTCACCACAAACACCATCCACAAATTACCCATAAGCACATGTGTAATGGAGGGTTAGCCTGGACCTTAAAAGCAGGTCATACCGACAGCTAATTTGGAGACCCTGATTCATCGAAACAGGATGATGTTGGACATTACGGTGTGTGGGGGGGGCATTACCCGTGGTACCACCTGGCCAAGAGTCTCCACAAACCGGACTCTGACGGAGGTGTTGCCAGGGAGGTGTTAAAGGGTGTGAGAGTGTTCACACCACACGTTAATCAGGACCGTCACCGGCCCCATCATGCGTCATCCACACGCCAACGCCCCGGCCACAATGACACACTGAAACAGTCTGCGCTGTGCTATACACAACCTGCAAAAATGCCTATCACACACACTGCAATCACTTTCAAAAATGTACCTTTTCACGTCCCTGTAATTAATAAAGTGGACAATGCATACACACCACAGGATCCTGTCTGAATTGCAGCAGAGCCGTAACTCTTCTAAAAAACACCTACCCTCAAATAGCAGGGAAATAAACTGTATTTGGCTGTTTTCCAGAATGAGAACTGCTGACCTCTTTATCTGTATACCAGGGAGTCTCTGCTTCTCAGAAGTGTATCTTCACGTTTTATTCATCTCATTTTATTCAGGTGGTTTGCAACAAAGGGGGATGTAATCTTAGCACGGTCCGTCTTCTTAATGATCATAACGCTGTTAAAGGGTCACAGCAAACTTTCGAAAAAATAAATAAATAAAACTCCCCAACTGCTTCTCCAGTAACAAGGTCAGACCAAACATTTAGCCTATTTGAGGAAGCACATCAGCTGGTCACGGGGCACCCACTCACACAGTATGGACAACTTTCAGACGGCAATCAACAAAAGTTGGACTGCAGGAGGATACTGCAGTACCCAGAGAAAACCCACATAAACATGCAGAGAACATGCGAACTCCAGGCAAAGGCGGCATTCAAATCCAATACACTGTGTCGTCATACATTCAGGAGTCATTGGTTTCTGTTTTTATTTTTAACATTTTATTTTTCTGTTTGTGTCAGTGAGCTATGCTGTTTCAGAAAAACTGGTTGCCTTTGATTTACACACAGTTATATGTGTGCAGCATGAACCCACACAATTACAGCATTAAAACTGCTTTTGAATCCTTTGTCCCGGAAATGTCAAGCTTCAGGCAAGTTTGAATTGTGTGTCGTATTAGACTCCGAGGAAAAAGTTTAATGTATGCTTATTTGCTGAAAAATGTCCTCGGAAAATGCATGTCTGATCCATAGCTGACATGTGAAAAAGAAACGAGATGATACAAGCATTTAATAATTGCAAAACATTATTAGGATTTTTTATATATATCACAAGACAGACACCATTATTCTAACTATTGAATTCCCCCATGTGAGAGAAACATTAGTGTCACAAACTGTGCCTTTTCTGGGGAGAAAGGTCTCCAGTCTGCAAGTCAGTAGGTATAACAGCTGGAAAGGAGAGTGAGATTGTGCACTTTTATATCTAGAAAGTCCAAGGGTTCAAGCAAATCAAGACAACCAAAAAGCAGGAGGTTTTCACGATTCCTTCTTGATTATTTCTTTCTTTCAAGAAAGAAACAAGCTTAAAACAGTGATTCCCACATATTCCACTTGACCAGCAAATTGGGTGGTAATTCACTTAGATTTATGGTCATTTAATTATCCAATTACACCATTCGATTTTGCTCTTGAACTCTTCATGCACTTGAACCCTTCAATAAAAATATTAAATCTTCTTCCTTCTTCATGGTTAACTGTGTATAATGAGCAACATTTTATAGCCGAAGGCAATCCTTTACATGATGATTGGAAGCAAATTGCCAATTAACATCATTTAATCTCTGTCGGGCGTAAAATAACGGAAATATTCACATCAGGAGATCACCTCCTCCAGACGTACTGTAGATATCAATCGCATGTTATGTGCAATTAGAAACCAGGCCAAGAGATGTACAGCAAGACCGAGAACAAGGCTGTCCGCATTCGGAGGCTCAAAGAGTCCGACCTCGCTTCTCTATTTACATGCCTCAGAAAGAAAATGCGCATTTGATTCTTTGCTCTGTTTTTGTGGAGGCCTTGCTTCCCCAGACATGAATGCGTGCTGAAGAGGTTTGAGCAAATGTGAGCATGATGACAGAAAGGGAAAAAAAACACCAGATTGGAAATCAAGGGGGAAAAAACTTCAAACTCAGGCCCCTTCTTAGACACAGAAACACCATCCAGTCCTGGGATTTCATGTTGCTCCGGTCCGTGCGGTGAAATTCTCCCGTATTCGCCCCCAGAATCGCGGCTGCGATCGCACTGCGCATCACCCTTGCTGAGGGGGCTCATCACGGCCTCTCACACAGCCAACAGCACCAGACGTACCTTAAACCTCACACAACCACTCAAATCCCCCCCCCACATCGTGCTTTAGTCTTAATTCCAGACACCAACCTTTTCACCTCATTTAAAAATGATGTGTTTCAAACAGTAAATACCACCACCGCTCCCCCCAGACGACAAACAGATTTTTTTTTCCAGACTGGCTTTTCTTCTTCTTCAGAATGATGACTCACCTTTTAATCTCTCTAGACGAGAGACAGATGGTTGGTGGGACTCGCGGCGGCTAAGAAAACGTACACTCAGAAAGGCATCACCGCCTTGCCGGAGCCTGCATATTGAGCGGGCTCCTTCAAGGATACGCACTGTAAAGGACGCCGCTGTAGAAGCCCCTGAAAAAGGCCTCGGATACATTACGGATTCAGGCTGCATTCCCCTTTAAATGCAGGTATAGGGGAAAAGTCAAGGTAAATGTTTTGCCTGAGAGGAAATACAAAAGTTTGTTCATAAGTGAATGCCAGCCAATATGCAGAAATAAAATTAGCAGTGTTTTTATAGGTTATGCTGTATTATTATATGGAAGCCGAGAACGGCTGAGCTTAATTGCACTTATTTTTTTTATACCATTATCTTGAGATAACCCACATTTCAATTAGTGGCATAACCCTTAAAGATTCAGATAATGTGTGTAGATTTGAAAGTGGGTGTGAAGGTTTGTTTATGTCACATTTCAGGATTTTTCTTTTCAGTATTTTTCTTATAGCTATTATCTAGACATGTTGTGTTCAGTGACAGGACATGACATGCCACATGGGCACAAGACTCAGTTTCAACATTAAATAAGCCTACACAGATGCAATCATTAAGTAACACAGTTACAGTACAAATGCGAGCGGCACTGCCTATGGAATGACAGCCTTGTGACGTCATAATAGTGTACACCATATCCCGGCATGCTCGTGAGCCACTGTAGTAAATGGCCGAGTGGGTAATTGTTTCTAGTGTTAATGCTTGCGTTATATTTCCGAAGTGTCGCGTGTACCTTTACCAGTGCTGTATGTGTGATCCTGTCATGTCCCTAGTCATTGTGTAATTATCCTACCGTGTGTGAGTCTGTCTTGTCATTTCGCTGCATTGTTGCTTGAATGCGACGATTTATTAAACGATTTATTAAAAGAGCAGCTTAATTCGTGCAATTCCGCGCCTTGTCGTCGTTATTCACCGCTCCCGGGATACCTCGGTCTGCGCGGCGCCGCAACATGTTTATTGACTGAAGTATTAAGAGAAAGATATCTCGGTTTTTCGAAAAAACGAGCTGCGTTATCTCGAGATAGCGAGACAATTGTCTGGTTATCTCGAGATAATGGCATTAATAAAATAATTACAAGCACGGCAGTTCTTGGTTTCCCTGCTATTACGTGAAAAAGTTTTATAATTCAGTATGACAGTTGAAACCAACTAGGACAGATTCATCATCCAGCTTATACAAAATAACTGTCACCCCGTATTACCGATATACTTTATTAGCGCTGGTACCATCCAGTGGGCTTAACGGCCTTGGATCGGGATACAGAGAGGAATAGGCGACTGATATGCAAACGTTACATAGTCATATGACCCAGTGTTTATCAACACAGATCCTATGAATTAATGACCCCCTAGTATTAATGTGATATCTATTATGGTATAATGATACTTTGGAGGGGGGAGGGGGTTAAAAGTTGTTCTTTTCCATTTTTCATAACATATGCTGTATTTTATTTTCAATGCAGGGCAAACCTTTCCAAGCCAGTTTTGTAATTAAATCCGATTAATACCGATCATCGATTAAGAGATGTGATGCAAATAAATCGCAGTCTTTTACCCATTTAACATCAGAGTGTCAAGCCGTCCAGCTGTGGTCTGAAAAGCACACGGATCTATTTCTGACCTGGCAGTAAATATTCACTTATGAAGGATGGATGAATTATGAATGACCCCGGCAAGGCATCGTATATCTCGCGGTACTTTTAAAGGTGAGAGCAGAGGAAAGGGGAAGGGACACCATGACAATTGCGCTGCATTACAGCGTCCGTAAGGGCAGGGAGGTCTCTGGAAAAGAAATCAATGCTTAGGGGCACTGTGTCTCTGACCTGCTTTTATACTTACTGAGTGTTGCATTTGATACTGTTACGCATTATTTGCAAGGATATGTTTCATTCTAAAAAGGGGGTAGATAAAGGGTGTACCTACAGCTCTGAAAAAATTAAGAGACCACTCTATATTTTAAAAAAAAATATGCATTTTTAAATCCTGGTTAAATCTGGTTCTGCTGGCATAAGGCTATGCTGAGCAGCAGGCTGCTTCCAGGTTCAACATTTCTAAGACAGCAGGACACAGAACAAGGTGAAGCAGGAGACACTTGCAATGACCAAAAACGAGCCATCAACGTATCCGGCAGTGCCTCATAAATCGGAGGATGACCTCAAGTGACCTTCAAAAAGAATGGGAAACATTAAGTGGTGTGAAGTGCACTGCTAGGACGATTCAAAACAGGCTCCTAGAAGCAGGACTGAAAACCCATAAAGCAAGGAAGAAGCCCTTCATCAATGAGAAGTAGGGAAGAGCCAAGCTGGAGTTTGCAAAAAAAAAAAAATTTTACACAAGCATACCCATAAATGAATAAATGAGTGAAACTGAATATTTTGCTGTGGTTTCTTAATTTTTTCCTGAGCTGTATTAGCGATAAAAGCTATGTGCAAATGTGCAAAAGAAACAAGTATACACAGCATATTGAATAAAGAAACGTACATGTGTGAATATATTATTTTCCATGCTACTTATCCAGTATAAGGTGACAGTGAGGCTGAAGCCTGCATCAAGTAACACAGATCAGAAGGAAGGAGAACATCTGAACAGGCCCCGGATGTCACGCCCAGCCCCGATAACCCTCCTGTGGACCACACCTCCTCATTAACCCCGTGTGGAATCCTCCCGTTTACCAGCTGTTGTTCGTTTCCTGCT
>JAODKC010000064.1:27699709-27743288 GCA_026777985.1 Mormyrops attenuatus
CTGTCTACCCGTAATAAACCCCGTTTTCCCCGTATCCTGGGCTCACTCGCCTCCTTCACCCGCTCGCCAACTACGAATCGTGACACCGGAATACATAGGTAGCATATTTAAGCTGAATATCTCCAGTAAGCCAGAATAAATCACTTGGTATAAAATGATCAACAAGAAATATATTTATAAAAGGTCAAGCATGCAACAAATGATGTAGAGTGTTGCTGATGTTATGCTGAAATCAGCAGCAGAGGAACTCAGAGATAAAGTAAAAGCTTACGTAATATATGTTGTTACTTATCCATGCATCTATCTATAACTGCTTATGCAGTGCAGGATCACAGTGAGCCTGGAGGTCATTCCAGAAAGTGCAAGGGATAGCGCTGTGGTTGGATAGTGCGGGGCGCAGGGTGCCACATGTGAGCCACGACACTAAAGTAAAGCTTCTTGCCTTCAGAGACAAGGAAGATGGCCCCTTTGTCACTAGTCAAAGGCGTCCTCCGCTGAGATCTGCCTCCATCACCCTCAGCAAGTGACCCCGCCTGGTTTAAATTTTCTCCAAACTGGTTTCAAAGATGAGGGTCCCAGCTACAGCCGTTTGCTAGCCAGTAAGAATAGCATTTGCACGCAGGGAAATGCCAGAATGGGGGGGGCGGGGGGAACTAAACAAAAAAAACAATCTTGACATTTCTTTGAAATTACCTTGGATGATGCAACCCTGCGCGGTGCGCTGGCTTCCTGTAGCCAGAATTCAAATGGCGCCATTTCTTGTGAATGATAAGATTTTGTGGCTGTTATATTGTCGGCAGATTGGTTATTTCAGAAGGCTTGAGCTGTGGGATGAGAGAGCTGTCACAAGTTTACGCTCCCCCTCCTCCCCCCTTTTTTATCTGCAAGTCTCCACAGAGCACAGTGGCGGCGACATGAGGAATATGGCCGATTTTAATACAGAGAGCAATCTCTAACCTACTTCTAAAATATAGCAATATCAAACAATAGTCTTTAAAATATTACATTGAAAATCACTCAAAAAGGGGTATTATACAAATTGTGGATATCTGCACTTGATTCTAGTGCATACAGAGCAGAACACAAGGGGATCTCAGGCATATCCCAGTGTTCAATCAAAGACTCCCTTGCATGTATCCAGTGGTAAATCAGACTCCCTTACATGCATGCAGTGTTAAATCAAAGATCCCATTTTATCTTAAATTTTAAATGAAAGTCTCCATGCATATCTCAGGTGTTAAATCAAAGACCCCCTTGCATGTAGCCAGGGTTGAATCAAAGACCCCCTTGCATGTACCCAGGGTTAAATCAAAGACCCCCTTGCATGTACCCAGGGTTAAATCAAAGACCCCCTTGCATGTACCCAATGTTAAATCAAAGACCCCCTTGCATGTGCCCAATGTTAAATCAAAGACCCCCTTGCATGTGTTAAATCAAAGACTTCATGCGCATTTCTGGTGTTAATTCAAAGACTCCCATGCATCCCCCCAGTACTAATCAGCTGGATGTGTTGAACCTGAAAGCTGTGCTGCGGTGTTGTTTCAGGCATCATAACCCAGGGCGGAGCCACATCGCTCTTGTTGGGTTTTTAACCAGGTTAATGCTACTGCACGTGCAGTATGATCCTCACAGAATGGCTACCATGCCCTCAACCTGATCATTTGTTCCTCAGTATGAGGGTCCTGCAGTAAGTTGTAAGAAATGCCGAGAATCTTCTGTTTTCATGCTAATTATATGGTTCGACGCTTTATAGGCAACAGACAAACATTTCCTTTGACGTTTCTGTTTTAAGCACCAATCCAGCCCCCGAATGAGAAGATTTCTGGGATCCAAGACAAAGAAACGGTGGGACAGGAGGGTGGGGGTGCAGGTTCGCTGCTGGTATTTTAGGCTGTTTGGCAAAAGGTGTGGAAAAGCGAACAGAGTGAGACAAAGCTATTTTTAGGGGCTTTTCATGAAATTCATACCTCATATCAAGGGCAGCCGGGAAATGACAGGTGATTATGCGGTGGTTTTAATTAGACACTGGCAGGAGTACACATACTGTAGGAAGTGCTCAGGGTGGAGGATAGAGGCCGCTCCCAACGTGCTGCATATTTTAAATAGTTACTTTCTTGATTCAAACACCTAAAATAAATATAATATTCAAGCAGAAACCTTTTGTTTAAGGCATCCTCTGCAGGTGCACAACTACCTATGTTGTTTTTGTTTTTTGTTCACTTAATTTTACATCTACGCACAAATTGTACCCAGTTCATAAAATCACTAATGAGCAATCTGTTGAATTTTGTAAATATTCCAGAATAGTTGGGACTAACTAGCAGAAATTAGTCATTAAGTACAGCTTTTTTTTGCTAAGTGAAAATGCGCATGAAAACAGGATGATTTTGTGTGTAAGATTTATCAAAAAATTAGTTTACTGGTTTATGAGACACTTAACAAGAAAATGCTATAAAATTTAGGTTTCTGGAACACATCTAAAGGTTCTGAATGATAATCCAGCCACCATGCTGACCAATGCATCACCAGATGTGACAGTAAATGTTGCAGCCAGATGCCGTGCTCATTTTCTGAAATAGCACTTACATGTACGATGTTGCCTTAACATCTAAAGGGACTGTACAACAACATTTGATGCACCAAGCTATTAATAAATTCCACAGAACAGTCCAGTAGCTTTATAATATTTAGACTATTTAAACTCAGTCTAGTAATGTTCCACACCTAGGAATAACTCTAGTAAATGAGAAATCAGCTTGTGGGAATTGTAATCACACAAAAAATGTTGTGAGGGTAGAAGAATAAATGATTGGTTCAGAGAGATAACCAATCAAATAGTCATATTTTGTATTTTTAATTACCGTAAGAACCTTGCAGGCATCTGTCCACCAAATGTTCCTTCAGGGGTTAAAATGCACGTGTTTATTCAAATGGCATGAGCAGAGAACCTAAAAAATGAATCTAATTATGGTGAGTCCACTGGAAATTCAACAGAGGTGTGTGCACGGAAGCATAGAAATGAAATAGCAATTTCCAAATAATAACAATATAGTAAACAGGCATTCTAATTGTATTCTGTCCTCTCATGAGCTCTGCTGCAAACCAAATAAGGAATAAATTCACTTTATTATTTATGTTCATGCACAGTCTTAATGTTATTTTTAACAAGGTTTCACTCGAACATTGATATCGCCACGGATTTCTCTATTAAAGAGCACTAAGAAGGCACAGGAAGTTCAACAGAGGTCCCATCCTCTCTATGGACGGTGGAGATGCGTTTTACAAGGTCAGATACAGGCTTGGGCGTTTCACGGCGGTGAGAGTCAGCCTCATGCATCCCTCAAAAGACGACACTAACCCTGATTACAGGATCCAGCCCTGAGGGGAAAAGCGTTTTTCTGAATTTGTACCAGATGCCATTACAAATAAGTTATTTCAGCAAACTGTTCATGGTGTCTAAAGCCAGGACAAGTAATTAAAGGAAATTCCAAATAGAGGGATTAGTTAGAATTAACTCCAGAGCTGCTCTGATATTCAGGCTGAAACGGAGAAATGGAACACTATGGAAATGTACTGGCGCAGAGCGGAACTAATGGGAGGAACATTTTGCAAAATTAAAAGTTGCTACTTGGATACCAGACCAGACACTGAAAGCAGGGAGTGATTGTGTGTGGATTGGCGTTATTAGTAATACGGCGCCTGTTTCTCCTTCCCATTCATGCAAAAACATCAGCGTTTTTAGGCCGTATTAAGCCAGAACAGGGTGCAAGGCACTCTGCCAAGTCATCTTTGGCTCCACCAGGTTACATGGGGGTGACAGATCACTGGTTATGGAGCAGCTCCGGTTTGCTACATGGCTGTCACCCACAGGGCTGCTCTCATTGCAATGGTGGGCCTCAGTAAGTCAGGCCTCTTGTTGTTTTTGTGACAATCAGGTCATCAATATGTCCATCTGCAATGCAGATGTCCGGGATACAGTATTCCATTGCATTGCACGACTCTGTAATCCAAAGACAGTCAAATTAAGTACCTTCAGCAAAGGCAGAACATACTGGGATTTAAATCCATTACCATCAAGGCCAATTCACACTTCACTTCTCTCGGCGCACTTACAGTCTGGGCACAGGGTACGTTACGTAAATTTTGTCATGGGAGGCATCTGGAGAACTGTGCTCATGCAGCCCAGATCCGGCAGACATTATGTTTGTCAGTACGTGTTGACTGCATGTGTAAGGAGTTTGACTAGGTGTATCCAGCAGGTGGCAGCACTGACTTTTACAGAGCAGAGATCAATGAAGAAAGAGTGGAAGAAGAATAGATGTTGCGTAGTTGTAGTTATGGTGAGCAGCTATATGAAGAGGTGTGGAGGTACTGGCATATCTAATTTTTCATACTGTCCAGACATTATACTGTGGTATACAGTATTTTCAAAACCAATACTATTCAGGCATTTTGTGGGGGGAGCCACAAGGATTTCAAAATACGTTATGCCATATTACCTTAATAGTGCCCAAGGTTAGTTAACTACTTTAAAGCTGCTCATAAAAGTTTATCCATTTCACTACACTGCTTTTAGATGTGTTTGATGCAATACATCTGTGTTCTCTTGATCTGGTGCAGTAGTATGCCAATACGCGTGTGCATGTCTATGTCCATGAACAAATGTAGTATGTACACAACCATCTACATGAACAACCATGCGAAGACTGTAAGTGCACAAAGTAAAGTGAAGCATGAACTAGGCTACAGTCTGCAAGGCTCTGTCCAAACCCACCGTTTTAACTCCGTGACATTGTACTGTATCCCTAACAATAGAAACAGCAACTAAAATGTCATGTGACCTGCCAGAGGAGGGGGCCTGGCCCTTTAAGGATGGCTGGTGAGATGAGGTTGTTGCCACATGTGGAAGCGTCTAGGGGAACATGTGTCATTTCCTGAACAGTGATCACCTGGGAAGGATTTTACATGGACTGATTATTTTCTATAAAGAGAGCAGAGGGCGGCACAGCAGCTCGACTGGCTACGCTGTTACCTGACACCTTCATGGTCACGGGTTCGACTTTGAGTCCAGTCTCACCCCTTGGGGGTCTTTTTCTAGGTATTATTTTGAGTACTATCCCCATGCTCCAAAGTCAGTCTGTGTTCAAAGACATGTTCAGGTGATCTCTGAGATATAAATGGTCTTTTCTGTGTGGATACACAGTACTGTGCAAAATCTTCGGCAGTCAAAGAAAATTATGTTTAAACATTCTTCATGTTGGTGTAAAACTATGACTTATGGCTTAATTATTTAACTAATTAAGTTAATTAATTGAGTTGGTGGTGAAATTTAACAAATACATAGAATGACTAGGGTGCCACTTAGGAGAGGTTTGGGAACTGAAGTACTGTTCTTATACACATCCGATTAGATATCAGTAACTAGCAAACAATTTTTTTATGTAAATATACAATTACTACTTAGATAAATAGCCTTTAACCCTTTTTGTCATGGCCTAAGACTTTAGCATACATTTATATAAAGAGTGATTTTTTTCATCTTTATGTGTAGTTATCGGTCAGTGTTTCAAGTGCAAATTGAAGCTTTCTCCCAGTAACTTTTAAAGTTTTCAGTGCCGTTAATTTTGCATTACTAATAATGAGTCAAGAGCGTCGTGCCCCCAGCACGCACAGTATAGTAACTTTGTACAGGAACATAATTTAGATGGTTTGTATAGCATACAGAACATACAGGTCAGATAGAAAATGACAAAGCAATTTGACATCCAAGGTGTACAGTACAGTACGGTAATGTTTATTTAGAAATTAGTTATAAATTTAGCTTTTACAGTATGTCATCTTTCAGGCTAGCAGACTGTTATGGGTTGAGGATGGGGGGGGCAAGTATTATTCACTAAGTTTCACATTGCCAGGGGTCTCTTGCCCATAACCTCCGTGAATGTGAAGGGTGTACGAGGTATATTTAAATATTTTGCAATTGTTTTGGCCGCATATTGACGCAAATATGGAAAATGTACCTTAAAGCAGAATATCAATGCAGTCGATTTTCTTTTAATATATTACCAAGGGACACATCCGAAGTTAGATTAAAAAAAAACTACCTTCGGTGTGTATTTGGCATTCAGACATCTCTAGTACGTGGATCTAATGCTGTACAGGACATCTCTGCCTTACAAATCAGTTCCTGATGAATGTGCTCTTTATGTTGAGTCTAGGGATGCTAAATATGACAGCAAAATAGAAGGACAGGAGCAAAGGTGCTATTTTCCCCACCCTCTGGGATGGAGGGACGGTACCCAAAAACCGGTCCCTGCAGAATATGCCTGTTCACCTCATTCTCGCAAACCTACCTCCAAATAGCTATAGGCCTATTAAAACTGACAAGTAGTAACCTGTGTTCACTATTCACTTATCACCTGTTATCACCCGCTGTTTCCATGTTTCACTGCAGACCATAATCAATCGGCATTTATATCCAACACATCTGCTGCTTTCTGCCTTGAAGATACGGCACCCGGTAGCGATAATTCAGGGTCTTTAAATGCGAAGCTGCAGCAATCTTAAGCTTCACTGGAAAAAGGAATGTGCTCAGATATGGTGAGCGTAATTTTCAGCTCTCAACAGAGTCAGCCTGCGCCTCAGCCTTAATATTACTTGGCTTTTTGGGTAAAGCTAGGTGTTTTTTTTATAAATCGGAGTTATGTTTCGTTATCCTTCGATATTCCGTGTAGCGTAATCAATCAATTCAGGGCAGCTTACAGCCACTTAAAGTATCTACATCTCTTATGCATCGATTTATTCCATTTTCTGATTTCAACGAACTTTGGACAGCCAAATAGCATACCAATCCCATGCCAGGGAAAATAAATGATGGTACATCACAAAGGGTGGAATGAAATTCCGGGGTTGTCCTGCGTTCGAAGTAGTTAATTAGGCTATGTTTTGGGGCCGAGGTTAATTAGGTTATGTTATTGGGCTGAATTCAAGTTATAACCAAAACTATCAATTTGTGCTAATAAAATTATGTGGTATGTCATTCATTTGTCCAATATCTGTACTCTTTCCTAACTAGAGTAAGCGGTCCAGAATCCCCATAATCATTTTGGTTTTTAAATAATTTGTGCGGGACTAATATTTACATTTTTTGGTTTGGTGATTTGTATAGTAAATCATTCATTACACTACAATTTGCAAAAGCAAATCCTTTCTTATTCTTGCCCTGGCTGAACCTAGGATCTCAGATGTGTCTACTGTATCTGCACTTCATTGATTTGTTGAAGTTAAGGTCTATACGATCCAATATACATACACATACAATATACATATATATAGGTATATTTTATTGAATTAAAATCTATTATCCGCATTGTTGCAGTTTCAACCTACTGCATACTTTGTTTAAACACATCACATCACTATTGATATGCATTTATATTTTTAAATCAACCTCTTAAATTCATAATTCATAACAAAAATAATGACTAACCCCTTCCTCCCCAAGGACTGTATAAAACGTAAACAAAAGCAGTCTGCAAATTGTCACCAATAGCTGACGAGCAACTACACAGATTTATCAAAGTACAATCACCACATTAAATCCACCGGAAGCTTTGTCTTTGAAATTAAAAAAGATTTTGTACAATTCCACATAGTCGTAGATTATAAGTTAGAGACCATTACGATAGATAGATAGATAAATAGATAGATAGAGTCACAAAACAATGTTCTGATTATGACAGCAGTGAAAATATTAATAGTTTCATTCCACATAATCCTGAAAAAAATATATTTAACTTATATAGTTGCATAATTTAAAAGTGATACTAAAGTGTAAGTATTATTTTGTTAATAAAACACACACAATAAGCACCAATATAAGGTCATTCACATGCAATTTCTTCAAAGGAAAAACCTTGGGGATGTTTGTTGAAATGCTTTGCTCACGGTGCCGCTGTTTTCTGTTTCCTACAGCTATCAACTGTTATCTGCTTCCTTACTATTGTTGAGTATAATCAGCAAGACATGTGACTTACTCCAGCAAGGGTGGGGGGGGGGGTTGGCATGCAATTAAACAACCGCAAAATCAAATTTCCTCACAGACCATGGGAGGAAATATCAATAAAGAGCCAGTGATCCTCTTCAGACACAGGATTAAAAATTACGGACTCACTATAATTACTGAGTTATATCTGCTCTGGTGGCAATATTGCCAGATCATTCGAAGACCTTGACTGGAGTTGGGGTAGCACAAAGCATATTAGGCTCCCAGTTCATGATACACACACACATGATTTAAAACACCTCTTTATACATACCACATATACATACAAAAAAACGTAAGCAAATCTAGAAAAAATTGACTGAGCATTCCACATGTGTCTCAAACTTGTTCAACAAAATTTCAGTCTTGTAAAATGAAGGCTGCAATAAAAAAGGTAATTATGACCAAATCATTTTCCAGTACAAATGTAATTGGTCGGTAGGAACAGAACTCACATCCATTCAGATTACTGGGTTAAAAAAAGGAAAAGCCAAAAAGAAGGAAAGTGGCTCACAAATGAAAACTCGACGCACAGAAAAGTATCATGTAGATTGTGTGTGTTTGTGGGGGGGGGGGGGTGTTTCCGTTGCAGTGCCAAGGAACAAACAAGCTTTTGCTACTTTAAGACATAGCCAGGCTTTAGAACTGATCACTTTTCAGTGTGAGTGATACTGTAGTCATTCCGGATGCTGTCAGGAGCTTCAGTCTAACAGAGCGGTAAGTTAGCTCTCTTTGGTGTGGCAGTCTGGGGTTTAAACCACACAGATTTAGTGCTTCATGTATTAATGTAAAACACTGACAAATCAAATTCTGATGTTGAAAGATTTTGGTTAGAGCCTAGATGGACAACATTGGACTTTATGGTTTTATATGTCTTACACAATGGATTCATCCTGAGATCCAGGGGGAAAAAAAGTTACTATTGATTAAAATTTTGATTTGACAGGAAGAGGAAGCTGGCAAGGTCACACCCCCACACTTGTGATGTCATCTGAAGGGCCTAGCATTCCTCTTTAAGGACCAATAGGACTTAATAAAGTGGCATGTGTAGTTTTTGTACAGAGGACAAAAAATTATTGCGGAAAGGAAGATAGGACGACAGGAGGGTATGTTACCCAAAGAGCAACTAATAGTGTGTTTAAGGTCGGACCAAACTTCTCAGTGTACAATCATCTCTGTATCAACTGAATTGTATGTCACCATTGTCTTGTCTTTACTATGCGTGTATCTACTGTATGTACGTGAGCCACTGACAACCAGAGACAAATTCCCTTCTGTTTGACCATACTCAGGCAATAGACTTGATTCTGGTTCATTCATACACAACCAGTACAGTACCTTCACAGCTGCATTCTGCTTTCAGCAAACTACATAGGCATGTTTATTTTTTATTATACAGATATTCCCTCAGATGGATTTCAGGTTAAACAGCCAAGTCCGCTGGATTCCCTTGTGCCCTACTGGAAGCACTCGACAAGCTCAGTGGATTCTCTGGAAACAGTTTTGAACTCAAGGTTTGAGATTAGCACTCTTATCAGCCGCGGAAATCCCACCATGTTCCAGATGGTTACTTATGATAATTAGCCGCTGGTCGGCTGCAGCGTAGGAACGAGCCCTCGAGCAATGTGGGCCACACAGGATCCATCTTCGGCGAGAAGCCACAGAGGAGCCTCCTTCATGCCGTCCTACTGTCACCAGAGTCCCGAGGAACATAGCTTATCGACAGCATTGCTATCGGGGGTTTCATCCCCCCCCCCCTCCTCCTTACAGGATATTAGATTTTTTTTTCATGTGCATGCCTTATCATGTTTCATGTTTTTTTCTGTATCTCCTCATTGTATGACGCAGGCAATTAAAATGGCACATTCCTGGGATCTTGTAGTTTTAGCAGCTGGTCATTTTTATTTTTTTCCACGCTTGGTGGTCTATGGAATGCACCTTTGGGTAAATCTCAAGGTCAGATGGCCCCAGGCAGAGAAGCCGCTCGCGACATGCCAGCGCAGCATGGGCATCTGGCCTCACACTGAAGGGCAGAACATGCTAAAGAAGAACTGTGTTCGGAAACACACACACACACGGCTACACAAACAAGATGGAAAAGGACGCCGTCAGGTAATGACGAGCAGATGTGCATGCACCAGTCTGACAGGTTGTCAAGATAAAAAAAAACAATTGGAGAACCTTCTCAAAGTAGGCCTCAGGTTCCGTAGTGAACATCTGGCTGACGTGTGAGCCTGACACAATGAAACAGCATGTGGCTCTTTTAACCCTAGTCAAACATGGATCGATGTTTGTTTCTTATCCTTTGTATTTGGAGGAGAGCTTTCGTCCGAGGTGAGGCAAGATTACCAGGTTCTCCAGCGTAGAGCAGACCTCTGCCTGCTATTAATGCATATGAAACAAACTGGAGGGCCCCGCTGTAGCTCGCCTCATGCATATGGAAGTGAAATTAATGCTGATTTTCCTCGCAGCTGTTTCCTAAATCTCGTGCTGGTCATCACTTCATGAGCATAATAGGAAGAAGAATCCGCTTCCGCTCAGATCATCTGAGTTACAATGAAGGAACAATAAGCCAGAAATAAGGAAAACTGCAAAGGACACCTTGACAAGCAGAAATGAACGGCTTCTGTTGCTGTTCGTCGCAGCAAGCAACACAAGACCCCCCCACGCCCCCGACTCCCCCCAGAGCGTGGCCCCTCTAAGTCAAAGGAAACAGCCTCCATCACCTCACATTACCATACCTGCCACACAACAGATAACCAGAAGAAAGAAGGAGACCAGCTATAACCTTTGGGGGGCACTCAAAACAAACGGATGTGAAAAATGAATGTAGAAAGAAATATGCTAATAAATACGTGAATAAATAATCGAAATGCCGCTTCATTCAGTGTCTAAACCTGTTTCCAGATTTACATTCATGGCAAGTGATGGTTGGCTTGGAAAATCATGTATATAAGGAAAGATAACTGTGTTTTCACCAAACCTGAAGATAGGGCTGGCTGCAGTTATTACCAAAGAAAGATCTACACCTCCAAGGCAGAGAAATGGCATGGAATGTAGCAGCCAAAGAGTCTTTCCCGAGCAATAAAGTTTAAGAGCATGACCTTTCAATACCACTGATATCTATAAAAGTGGTATTTGAAATTGCACACTATCAATTAAAGCAAACAGTAGTCTGGGCATGATACATGGATCTATGTCCCATAAGCGATTATCCCAAAAAGGGGCATGTGAAGTCTGGCAATACTGTAAATACAGGGAATTGGGCCGAGGAACGCATGGATGGCATTGAAAGGCACACAACCAAGAAGACACACACTGCAAGCAATTTAGGAAATCACATAACCCTGGAGGTGTGAGTCTATAATGCTGCTCACTGAGCCAGTGTGCCACACCATTCATCCATCCACCCATCCATTCATCCATCCATGCATTCATCCATGCATGCATGCATCCATCCATCCATGCATGCATTCATCCATCCATCCATGCATGCATTCATCCATCCATCCATCCATCCATCCATCCATCCATCATTTTCTACCATATATGCTGTATCGGGTCATTATCGTGTATTTGATGCTCCTAAGAATTTGCCAGAGCTAGATGAAAATAATCTGTGATTACAAGTATTAAGTTCAGAGATAAACATTTATTCCCTCTGTGACTGACATAAGTGGTGGTTTATAAAAAGGCAGCCTCCCGCATCAGATCCAAAATGAGTGTAGACATCACCAGCTCATGGGCAGGTCCTGCACATGCTCTGCATTATGAAATCCAATTAGCAGCTGCCAAGACAGGGAAGGGGTATCCGATTGGTGACAGCCGCTTCCATGGGGCACCGGTGCAGAGCCGAGTGTCGGGCAAGGATGACGGATGCTGGGAAGGCGGACAGGCAGTGGAAGTACTGGCAGCACCAGAGGGGAGGGGGACAGATTGGTAAGCAGTAAAGCCTAAGGGTGTATCTGTCCCCTGGTGTCTCTGTGTACAGATCCTCTAGTCACAAGGATAGTAACGCTGACAAACAGGCCCTGCAGGGATATCGGTCCAACAAAACTCTCTGATGACTCTCAACTTTCTTACGTATTAAGGATGATAAGGAGCTGAGGTGTCCAAGTTTATCTATCCCATCTTAACCTTAAGGCAGTGTTTCCCAACCCAATCCTCGGGGACCACATTTTTGCTCCCTCCCAGCATTCTATCACATTTTTGCTCCCTCCCAGCTCCCTAACAGACAGTCCACATTTTTGCTCCCTCCCAGCATTCGATCACATTTTTGCTCCCTCCCAGCTCCCTAACAGACAGTCCACATTTTAGCTCAAGAGCTGGGAGGGAGCGAGGGAGCTGGGAGGGAGAGTGTCTGTGGGTCCCCGAAGACTGGCTTGGGAAACACTGCCATAATAGAGGGCACTTAGTTCCACACTATTATTGCATTCAGTTATCAAAATAATTATCATGCATCACATCAGCCCTAACAACATGAAGAAAAAAATTCATGGTGACATCACAATGTAAACACAACATAACTTCAGTCAGCCTGCTCACTGTGGTCCTCTTACTTGTGAACTGTCCACGCCATTCTCCAACATGATCACCATATCGAAAAACCATTCATTTCAGCATGGAGGGCTTATTTTAGTTCAGCATGCCTTATATAGAATGGTGTACGCCCAAATTATGCAGTATAACTACACTTCAGCTTCGCCTGGCTAGGCCGACAGGTGTACCAATAACCCCAAATGGCTGATCGATACGTTACCATTACCTGCGGTCGGATCGTATTCCACTGACCTAATGGTGCGGAGAGTGGTTCGCTTACACGGTCGCTGGCTGAACCGGGGGACAGACGTCGCAGTGACGCTCAGGGCAGGCTTAATGCCAACAGACACACTGCTACCCACAGTGCGCTAAAGGCCTTTCAAACACATGCACAAAGAATCTTAAACAGCAAGTAAACGGGTAAATGACTTTAAATGCAGCTTGCATGAAGGGTCAAACGTAGCAAGGTCTGGATAGTTATGGGAATGGTGCACAAATTCCCTCTCTCTTTACATTTACAAAGGGGAACAAAGCAAAAGAAAGCAAAAAAATAATAATAAATTGTTGCTTCCATTCACAAGATGTTACTAAATAAGCCTGAATAAATAGCCTGATCTCCATCAACAAAATATTAACAAAGGATGAAATTACAGAAACTAGAGTTGAAATAGGTTGGCCCAACCTCACGCCCTTGATGATTTGAGTTTGTGGTCTATACCAAGTTAATTATTATGGTTATATCCTGATCATCATAATACAAAAATAAAATATCCAAATACTGTATGACCCTTTGAAGTAACTTAGCCTAAATGTAAGTGTAAAATCATATATATTAATTAAAAGAACCCAGCATAAAAACACACTCAGTACCAATGAAGGTAACCAAAAGATACATATTGCTGTTGGTATTCTTTCATTACAGGTCTGCAAAAGGAACATACAGTGGAACAGGTCACTCCATGACTGGTTTTCCCAAGAATTCCCCATAACATCACCAACCAAGCTTCACCTGAGCATCAGGTTTATATGAAACCTGTGCCTACTGCTCTTATCAGGAATGATGTGGGATTTGGCACCATCCCTGGACCTAGGAGAACATCAGAGCAGTGGGCCTGCCTCACCGCACGCTCGCTTCATGTCCCATGGGGCAGCTAGCTCCGGCAGGCCATGATCGGCGATGCCGACGTATCGTGGGCCAAAGGCTGACCTCATCAATCCACAGATCGGGTCTAAAGAGGCTTTGGTTACAGAGCTGGGACATCGGTGGGCCTGTAGGTGCTGTTGACGACGACAGGCCGTTACTAGCTGGCCCCAGTCTGCAGAATCTCTCCAGAGCCGATGTGAACCGACCCGGGTAGATGAACACATCTGCACACCTAAATACACATTACAGGGAAAGGCTTCTAGTGTTAAGGCATACTATGGGAGTGTCTCAAGACATCTGTGTATTTCTGGATATCACTCGGATGACTAACAATATAATGTGCTATATACTCAAACTGTCCACAGGAAACTTGTATTGAAAGGAAAATGTTCTTATAAATCACTCCCCCTGAGAAGTTAATTTCATACACAGAAAGCTGCGTGCCACAATGAATTCGAAATGTTGAATTTTGAATGCGATTAACCTAAAAATACCTTTAAAATGAGATTTTATTCAAACCCAACAATAAAAACAGGGGGAAAAAAAACAAACTAATGACTCCCCACATTTTCATAATAATTTCTATGACAACCCTAGACAACTGATTTTTTTTAAAATGGCCTTCTCACTATCACGTGTAACAGATATGTTCTTTTCTATTTCTTCTGTGTCAGTGCCAAAAGTGCAGTCATATTGGTCTATATTACATTGTCCGTCTTTCCATTGTACCAAATTTTGACATGCGACAAGTGAACACAAAATGTCAACTAATGACTTGCCTTATGACCATGTCATTAGCGCTGCTAAGCTCATAATTTTTCTGTAATTTTACTGTTAAACTTGGGGGAGACACACATTTGGTCTGGATACACTATTTAGAACATTAGCTGGAGTATGTCAGTAAAACAGCCATGGGGCCGATTTCTAAACATGCACATGCATTTTCATGAATTGCCATGAACCACCTGGTATGTGTGATCGGGGTTGCTGTCCTAGTGTGTCTTACTGTGCATTAATTTTGGGGAAAGAAACAGCTGCACAGCACCACGTAAGACGCATTCCGCTTCGGCGTTTTTGGGTTTCAGTCCGGCTAAGAACACACTGCGTTTCTGGTGAGCGCCAAAGAAGCTACGTGTGTTACAGAATAAAACCAGACGGCAATACACCCAAAAACGTGCTTCCAGCGATTCTGGACACGTTTCACCATTTATTTATTTGGCCTGTTTAAAAAACCTCATATTGCTGTTTTGTAAATAACATTTGGAAATCGTAATCAATGTAAAACCAAGCGTGAAAATCACGTGCATTTAAAGTTTATTGCCTGTCTTTCGTTCTCGGGTGTTTTACGAAATTGTGATTCTTAGGAGTTTAATGTGATGTCAAGGGTCAAATATATAATGTAAGTATTAATTTGTCAGTAACAGACCTCTCAGTTTATTATTTATGATTTAAAAGGTATTACGTCTTAAAAAGACTGAAAACTTCATTGTATTCTGTTGTTTTATGTAGCCGGCATGTAATAATATAATAAAATTACAAAAGTATATCAGTAGGCGTGTCGTTCCATGTAACTTCAGCAAACGCAACTATGGCATTAAAAAGATAGCAACACTGAGCTCAAGATGAACAGTTCGCTGTAAATAACTTCTGAAAGTTTCTTAACTGCACAATTTCTAAAATCGGCTTTTCAGCCATAGAGTTAACGAGCGTTTCTAAAATAACTACTGACACACACCTTCAATCGGATTTCTTATTATGACACGGTGTGCGACGTAAAGCAAAGGCAAGTCGTTAGAATGTAGGAAAAAACAACAAACTCATAATCTGGCAGTAGAAGTGAACACAACATTATATACAGGGTATTCTAGCCGAGGTCGGTAAAAAAAAAAAAAAAAAGGAACAAGATAAAATTGTTAAAACATTTTCCTGAAAATTACGGTATTTATTTCAGTTTACAGCGTACTAATGAGATTAATAATGCAAATATCATTGTGTGCGTTTTAATTTGAATAAATTGTACTTATACCAACTTGATAATTGACGGTACACCCCATTTACACCCTATTTAACGCAGTGAGTTTATTTAGTTCCGAGAGTATCGAGAGATCTGGGTTTATCCTTTGATTAGGATATATTTCGTTAGCGACTTCACCATAGGTAGATCGGATTGATCTGTATGGATGTCATTCATTAAAAACAGTACCCAGATCAGAGAGACGTAGTAAAATCCCAGCTCCCGTCGCGGGCGATAGGCTACATACCTGGTGCCCCGCTGCCACCTCTCGACCTTGACTTCAGAAAATAGCCACGCTTAATCCATCTGCTCTCCCGAAAACCACTCTGTCTATCTTCCCTTCATCAGGCTGAGACTTCGAAAAGCCCCAGACAAATGTTAAAAAGCCAGGACCCAGTGGAAAGCATCCGCTCCTTTTACAGACACAATCCGATTTTTTAAAGTAATTAAAAATCACGAACGAGCGGCCGCTCGGCGCAATCCGGCTGTTCACGTACACATCTGCAGCGACGGAGCCCAGTCCTCCCCTCTTCTCTTATTGTATATGGTATTTGTGTGTTATTTTTTCTTATCTGGAGAGGGCTTTTCAATGCTTTTCTACTTAACTCGAAGCAGCAGAACCGATCAGGCAACCCTCCGTGTGCCAACACACGTGAACCACAAAAAAGTGAAAATAGTGAAATTACTGGTTATGTCAAAGGCACTTTGCCAAGTGAAATGGTAACAGCGACAAGTGAAATACATCAATCCGTCCCGATTGCTTCGCTGACAGCGAAAGCGCTCCTCTCTCTACGGCGCCGCACCGGAGACTGAGCCGACACGTCTCCGGCGCACCAACTTATCAACAGCATCCAGAGGTTGGCCAGCACCGCCTCCAATTAATAAAAAATATACCAGTGAAGACGGATCACTCATGCCGCTAATTAAAAGCATTCACTCAGGCACATTTGATTACAATGGATAATTAACACACGACTATTTCTGATCTTACTTACGCACTTGACTGGTTAATTTAAACTGTGCGATACCCCAGAATAACTTCCAATTCAGTTAAATTAGGTCTATATTAACGCTGGCAAAGCATAAGATGCACGCAGCGTAACATTAATCAGTAGAATCGCACGACGATGTTTTGCCGAATTACTGGAAATTCTTTTCCACACACGTGTATTTTCTGAAAATGTAGAGTTTACTCCCTTTATGGCAGGAAAGGCAGGAGTATTCGTTGCATACTGAACTCCAGCATCTTCCAGTAAGATTTGCCAAAAAGCATTTATGAAATTAATAGTAAAGTAATAGAATAACTTGATGTAATTGAATACACAGGCTAATAAAATAACTACAACGTCTTTTCAATAATAATAATATGAATGCTTAATATTATAGTGAGCTGCCTAATGCGGGATTGTTAACATGTCAGGAAAGACCTATGAGAAAAGGAATTATGTATAATTAAGAGCAGTACAATAGCGCCATCGTGTGTAAATACTCAGGACGCACAGTGTTACCCGATAATGCAAGATTACAGTTAATTTATTAATATCGCACTACATTTTTGGCAGTTGTTGCTAGTCGCTTCTTTCTCTTTTGTTTTCAGCTTTTCCAAGTTTTATCTTCTCCAATACACCGGGTATTCTAAGAATACGCTCAGAATAAGACAGCTTCAATCTTCTTAAAGATATACTTAATAGCCACTTTATCAGGTACCCCAGCACAGTCTCAGTTAGGAACTAATTGTCTCGAGAACCATCTCTAGGGTTCTGCCTATTGAGATGCCTTCCTGCACACCACAGTTGTTCTGAGCTCTTATTTTTGCACTTTTAACCTTCCTGTCAGTTTTAATTAGTCTGACCATTCTTCTCTGACTTCTCTCATTAGCAGAGCGTTTTTGGCCACAGAGATGCCACTGACCAGACTCCATAAATTATACACATTGTAGTGTGTGAAAATCCCACACTGGCAGGAAAAAAGGTACCAGTTTGTACCTTTGCTGTCACTGGGTCTATGCCCTTAAGGGGAAATGTACATTGTAAGATGCAGAAACTGACTATGCATAACATTTTTGTACCATTGGCGGTACATTCATGTTATTTGTACCTTGGGGATGTTCCTCAGAGTCCCTTTTTGTACCTTAAAAGGTACATTTACCTACAGCCAGGCAGACCCTTGAGGGTACAGCCCCAGAGACTAGCAAAGGTACAAATTGATACTCTCTTTTTCTGACAGTGCAGGAGGCCGGTTTCTGGGATTCTCGGTCCATTGGATCCACTTCCAGCAATCCTGCCATTTTCAGAATCAGGTGTATAATCACGCCATAGTCATTATAATGCTTTATAATGCTGAACTTTTTGACCAGTCTGCATGCTGTATGAATTGACTTACAGCTGCGTGATTTGCTGTTTAGAGCAGAAGTCTGTAACTTGTGTTAACCAGCAGGTGCCCCTAATAAAGCGAATACTCAGTATACATCATTTTTCTAGACCCCTCTCCGCAGATCTGTCAAGGGTCAGTGGCACATTTCTTGACCCCCGGATCCTCAGTTGAATGAGGTGATGTGTTGCTCGGGGGGAAGGATCCCATGTCTGTGATCGAAAGGTCAACAGTTCAAAACCCCATAGTCAGCAGAGTGATTTCACCATTGGACCCTTGAGCGGTGCCTATAGTTTAACCACAAGTGCTCCAGGGATTTGCTGACCCTACTTTCTCAGAAGAACTTCACTTTGGATAAAAATGTCTGATAAATAAATGTTATTGGTGATGAAAGTTATTGGTGTAAATTGTAATATATACTGGAAGAAAAACACTAAAAGAGAAATTGAAATGTGATTTTGAAATGGACATGGAATGGAAACGACCTTGTTTTGACTTACGGTTTTGTTTATACAGGACATTACAGGTAACTAAAAACTCTGTAGGTACATATTAGTCATCACTCTACATTGAGCCGCGCCTCATTGAACCTGGTGCTTAAATAGCAATGTCAGCAGGAGCTCATACTTATAAAGCCTTGTTAAATTTCTGACAACCCTACACACACCGCTAGCAATTATTTATTTTCAAGTCTTTTACCTCTATATATCACCAGAGACTAGGGTTCGATATTTTTAAAAGTGGAAGCTACTCCAAGGATTCCAAAAGTCAACCTCCTTTCCAAGAAACTTTCTCAGAATATTCACAATATTAATCCTTCGGGGTTTGGACTGCTGGTCTGAAACATGTTTCTGGGCAGATTGTGAGAGACACCCACATGGGCCAGTCGATTAACCATAAACATGGAAAAAGTTTGTTTTACAGTATATATTACCACATGCAAAATTTCAAATGAAATAACTATGATTTGCTAAAAATGTACACTACATTAGCTCTTTACTGTATTTGCACATCTTTAAATATATATTTTTTTTTAAAGTTTTATTAGGTTTGAAGCCCCTTCTGTTGGTAGCAAGTTGGCTATGCATTACTAATACAATGAATAATCATTCTCCAACTCACCTTGTTACAGTAATCACCCCTTTTGCAGTTTTGAGATATTCTACATAGTACGTGGAATTCTCCACAGAAAAAAAATTCTAATCAATTATATTTAATTATAATTCATCATCAGAACAAAGCATATGAATATCTATGATAGATGCCTGTAACTAGATACACAGGTTTTTGTAGTTTAATGGAGGACTCTCCTACATCAAACAAAAGGTTGATTTTCTCTGACAGGTTCCCTGGCCTTCCTAAGGGGAGCTATCACACAGTGTTTGTGGTTGCATTGTATTATACTCCTGAACCATGTGTGAGATTGTGGCAAGTGACACGGTGACACCTCAAGAAACCATTCTGTTTATACACTACATCAGATATCCAGTACAACACCAGCTCTTGCTATGCAGAGAAGTTCTCTGACGACTTCTCCATTGTAAGACACATCAGCAGCGGAGACAAGCCAGAGTACAGAGGACTAGTTTAGGACTCTAGTTTAGGAATAACCTGCAGTTCGACGTCAGCAAGCAAAAAGTGCCGGTGGTCGAATCCTGATATATGAGGGAGTCCCTGAGACCAGTCACGATCCAGTGGGAGCATGTGGAGGCGGTGCAGGGCTACACGTACCAGGGGGTCCACCTGAACAGTACATTGGACTGGGAAAACAACATAGCAACATTGTATAAGAAAAGCTAGAGCAGACTCTACTTTCTGAGGAAGTTCAGGTTTTTGATGTGTGTAGCAAGCAGCTGGCTTTACCAGCACGCAGTGGCCAGCACTTTGCTATGCTGTGCTCTGCCGGGGAAGCAGCATCAGTTCAGGTGACACTAAATACCTGATTAAACCCATCAGGAAGGCCAGCTCCACAGGACTGACCCTGGCCCCACGGAAGCATTTGCAAAGAGGATAATGGCAAAATTTAGCAACATCTTGAACAATTCTGCCCTTCCACTCTAGGGGGCGCTACCCTGGAGCACATTTAGCCACTGGCTGATTTCACCAGATTGCTAAGAAGCGCCACTGGGGATCCTTCCTACCTTCTGTCATCAGGCACTGTAACTTTGCAACGGTAAAAATCCGATACTACCTGTATTTTCATTGCACCAATACCATTCCAGAGCACGAAACAGAAAAAGGACGATAAAAAAACCAGAATGCATCACCTACTGGGAGGAAACGAGGTCAGTACTTCCTCTTACTGTGGAGATTGTAAAGCAGCTCTCCTGCTCAGAGAACATTCTGGGAACGGTAGTAGGCTTTATGAGACGGGCACACCTTGGCAATGACCTGTTCAGACAAGCCATTGCAAACCAAGAAAACCCAAGGATAAAATAATGAATGGGGAACGCAAAACGCAGAGCCCGTTTTGGGAAAGCCAGGCCATCGGCTTTGGCACGCAGTGCTTGTGCCAGCAGTAGCAGGATGTAAGGCAAAGTCTGGCTAAAAAAAGCACATTTTATTTAGGCTGTGGGCTTAATTACTGACTGATTGACTGACTGACAGAAAAGACAGACAGATAGATTAGACAAGACAGACCAGACAAACAGACAAGATGTTCAGGTTTGGGTTAGAGACCGTATGTCTGGGGCCCCATGTGACGCGTTGTGCTGACCCACAGCTTAGGAATGAGAAAAGCAGGAAGCATGTGAAGTGCTGAGGAGAATTCTGTGATTTTTCACCAGCCGGCTTCCCACTTGCAGCAGTCGGATTGGGGCAAAGGAGCAGAATATAAACGGCTGTCAGGTGTGATGACATGGAGCAGGGCGCAGTGCCGCAGAAAATCACACTGGACTGCTGGGTCGTTAAGGATTTCCGGCCGCAGGGCCTGCTTTGATGGAGGGGGACAGAGAGAGACAGAGAGAGACAGCGACAGAGACCAAGAGAGAGAAACAGAGAGATACAGCGAGAGAGACCATGTGAGACAAATGGAGAGAGAGAGAGAGAGAGGGAGAGAGAGACAGTGAGAGAGAGATAGAGCGAGACCAAGAGAGAGACCATGTGAGAGAAACAAAGAGAGAGAGACAGCAAGAGAGATAGCGAAAGAGAGAGAGAGAGAAACACAGTGTGAGAGAGAGAACAGACCAAGATAGAGAAATGGAGAGAGAGACAGAGAGAAACAGAGAGAGAGAGAGAGAGACCAAGAGAGAGACAGAGACAGAGAGGCTGCTGGGAGATCTAGAGGAGGAAATGGTGGAACTGAGGACAACATAGAGGATGGTTTTTGGGTACTGCAGCTCCGAGAGGAACATCTAAAAACATATCCGTTGCGCACGACGCTCCTCCATGTCCCTCCCCCCCTCCCGGGGCAGAAACAGATACTTCCTGTGACTCACCTGCCACTCCAGACCGGCTTTTCTTCATCACAGACTCTTCCTTTTTCTGTATCGTGTGAATCACTTCCCCAGAAATGACAGATACCTGACGACATTTAGAGAGAGTCCTGGAGAATATCAAATTCTTCAAACTAGCTCCAAAACCTCATTGAAAACAGATTAACCAGAACATTCTGCACAATAAAAGCACTTAAGTCATTGCCTGGATATCAGCAGCGTATGGGAGATATCTGTCTGAGGATTCATATTCTTTGGAACTCTTCACTGACAGCGAGCAAAGGCCAAATAAAGGACTGAACTTCATTCGAGTACTGAAGACCCCAGGAGAATTAGAGAGCAGGAAAGCAGCCTAGTCGAGAGACGGAAATCCACAGCATCATCCAGTATATGTGGCTTTGCAGGGACCACGGGCGGAACATGCCACTTGGAGTCTGCCTGAGGTTTTTGAATCTTACATTGTCATGGCTAAACCTGTATTTTATTCAAAAATCATTTTTTAACGTAACATTTGTAACTCAAGATGACAAGTCCTCCTGGACTTGAGAGGGGGGTTACGTTCCAGTGAACCCACTGTAAGTGGAAAATGCTGTAAGTCGGATTTGAATACGATATGATATGATATGTAAATAAATAACTACTGTCATTGAATAAGTCAATAAATAATTACTGCAGCTAACTAAATACCAGTAATTGAAAAGTTTATTTGGTCAAACTTAAAAAAAAACAACATTGTACAATACATTGTGAATCAGTGTTGAGATGTTTACACTCGTGATTGCTACAGAGACTAGAAACGCGGCTGAACGGATGCTGTCATCACCCAGCATCAGTAGAAAGTATCGCTAGCCCGGGAACAGATCAAAATTCAAAGTCGACTGCTGAAAGTGTGTCGCTATCGCATCATAAAGCTGAAATATCACATGTCGAATCATGGAATCTTATCTAAAGTTGACTTTGGTTTATTATACAGATGGGTATATAACTGTGGCAATTCAGGCTAAATCCCTTTAGGTATACACCCCTGATTAGCTTGCTGTCGGCTGCTCTGTCCTGCACGGATCTGTAGGGTAGCCCTATGCTAAGAAGCGACACATGGAGTTTATGTTGGAATCTCTTAGGAAAACTGTAGGTTCAGTTGATGGGTTTTGTACTGGTTTCTTTCCAGACCGGATCTCATGTTTGCCATATCACTTCTGTTTCCAGTGCCACTAATGCCCCCCACACCCCCAAGAAGAGGTGCAATGAAATACAAAAGTCAAAGGTCTTTTTTTTTTTTTTTTTAATTTCCTCACAGTCATGACGTGATTGTATCACTCCATGAAGACAGGCAGTGAGTAGGAGCAGTGCGCACACTCCTCACAGAACTCCATAAACGCTACGAAATTTCATCTTAATTCAAACAAATAGCAATAAAAAAGGATCAGCCGTTGTCACAGCCAAATTTGAACAGTTTTATTTCTGTATATATACTGGAAAATCTGTAACTCTGCCCCCAGTAATATTTGCACAGAATAGCAACACCACAATGAATAAGGAGTATTCGGAAAACCCAACACCAAAAAAAAAACAACAACCCAAAATGACAGTTCTGGAAGTTTCTATGGCACAAATGGAATGTTTTTACACATATAGTGGATTGTCTTTTGGATGTTAAGTTAACATTTAAAAAAAAAAAAAAAAAAAAAACTTATAAACATTAACAAAATCTTAGGTCTGAGGCCAAGTAACAAGCTCCTTTGCCATACCCAAGAAACCACGAAATTCTTGTGCTTGTCTCTGTTCCTGGCTTCCCAGCGATTACCTGCTCCATGCTCCACCAGGCTGCCTGGTCCATTTCTAAGGCAGTCCTTGGGAATTTTCAGCATTCCTCCTTGACGTACATTTGTTCATCCAGGTCAGATTCCAGGTGCTCCAATCTGTCGGTCTGGCCACTCATTATTTCATCCGGGGTTTTCATAAATCTGAAACAAACCAAGATACAGACTCTTAGCTACACGTCAACAACTTTGTACAAACCATAATCGACTATAAAAAGCAAATGGGTTTTGGCAGAACAGGGATGAGTTAATTAACTGGACTTGTGAATAAACTGGTCTGGTTACCTGTTAGGGTCTTTTACATAAATGAGAAACTACAGAATTCAGGATTATTTTTTTTAATCCACAACTTGATTTTCCAAAGATCTTAAACAATTAGCAAGAATAATAATGACTGAATTCAAAAATAAACAAATAAAACACAGATAAAGTTATAAGAGTATCGGGCGGGGTCAGAAGACTGAGGAAATGCTCGGTCCAGGTCAAGTGGCCTGGGTTTGTAAGATGTACTAGCTACTCTGGGTTTATAATTCATTTAAGTCAACATTTTATCGTGGCCTTGAAGATTGGCGATGACCGAGATACAGCAGCCCATTTGTATCATGTGCGAGCCCGAGGTGAACGTCAAAGCCCCGTCATTTCTGGAGGCTGGTGTCAGGCCAGGGTCAGGCCAGGGTCAGGCCTCTCACCTGAAGAGCAATCGCTGGCCCGGCTCCTTTCTGATGATGTTCAGCTTGTAGTAATGTCTCAGCGCCCGTGACATCTTCTCATACGTCATGTTGGTTCTGTTCTGAATTTTACACAACAACAAAGCTGACTTGGCCTCAGAATGTGACCCAACAGAGTACAAAACTTAACTGAATCTAGAGCACATTGCCCTTTGAGTGGAGCTGGCCCGGAAACTTTGGAATGGAGAGTTTAAAGGGGAATTCCATCAGTCTATTATTTCATGGCAGAGTAAGATTAAAGAGAATGGAAATGATCACAATTAACCCTAGCAAAAACATTACTAGTCTTAAAGTGAGTTATGCACAATACTTTCACTGCCTTGCAAAACCACAACAGGATTAGTTACCTTGTGGTTACCCCACAACCGAGCGAGGCCATTGGGGTCCACAATCCGAAACACTTTTGTGACCTTGTCCTCCCAGCGAATGTAGTTCTCGTACCGGCTGTCGGACAGAAGCTGATACACATAGTCCCATAGCAACCTGCAGTCTGGAAGCAGGAACAGTGTAAACAAACCCCCTTTCTCTTCATGTGTACAAAGATCCTTATGATGTCATTGCCCCGCTCTGTAATGATATAATGACCACTGACTGTTCTATTTACCTATGAAGAACTGCCAGACATACACCACATTTTGAAGATGTATTTACTTATTACTGTCTTAAAGTACTTGACTATGTGACAGTCCCTTTATATAAATGTGAAACCCAGAAGGTTAAGGTTAATACATATTATACATCTGCCAATTCATTAGACACATGTTAACATACTACATATATGTACACGGTTATCTGCGATTAATCACGATTAATTGTGCCTAACATCAAACCTTACAATCCTAAATATGTACACATTGAAGCCCTAAATTAATGCAGAATTAACACAAAGGGGAATTTACGGGTCATTTTCACAAACTCATTACTGTAAATCAATTTTCTCTGATTTTTAAAATTAGTTTGAAGACTAAGAAAAGCTTTACAAAACTAAGAATTAGTTTGAGCCAAATTATACAGCTCTTGCCTCCAGGGTAGTTAATTAGTTTTGTTATATATTTTGTAATAAACAAAAGTATTTAATCAAATCCACAGCAAGATTTAAGAAGATGAGAAAAAAAATAAAACTATCCAAGAATTGAGGGGGGGGGGGGATTTAGATATATATTATGTTTGTGTGTGTGTGTGTGTGTGCGTTTATATAAATAGATTTTTATTGTGCAATTAAGTTGAAAAATTGAAAAACATTTTATCTAGGTTTTGTGTACTTTGAATTTTGATTACCTATTGGTTTAAAAAAACAATGTCAATTGATTATATATTGTATTTCCTTTGAACTCTTTTTTTCAGAAAATTCTCAAAATTGTGTATGACCCATATTTTAATATTTGTTTTATCTTAAACTTTATTCATTTTCACAAAAAAACACTACTTGCAAGCGAGCAGAAGCGGAATTCCAATACTTTCAAAAAGATTACTGATCGCAATAAGATCAGAGAGGGCTGTCAGAAAAAAAGAGCACCGATTTGTACCTCTGCTTGTCACTGGGGCTGTACCCTCAAGGGTCTGCCAATGGTACCCTTAGCTGCTCTAAAAACAGAAGCCTGACAACCACTGAACGTGCACTTAATAACCTGAAAGATCTTACGACTTTAAGACATATGCCTTCAATAAATGTGTTACATCTAGCTGCTGAAATTGTTTAAATGCAATAGGACCAACACAGCAGGAAAAAAAACACCTATTTAAAAAATAGAAGTGTCATGAGATGTGATATTTTATTATGACAGCTGGTATTCTAGATCAAGGCACAACAGCGGCGACCTCTGGAATCCAAAGCCTCACCTGCTATCCGGCCAATGGGCACAGCCTGCTCTTTCGGGGGCGACATGGGCAATATGATGTGGTTACGGTAGAAGACGTCCTCCCGGGCTTGGGCTGCGGGCAAGCCCTTTCCCTCGCGCCCATCTTCAGGGTGGGCACGTCCAAGCTTGAAGTCTGCGGCCCCCGGGCGGACGTTGAGGATGAGAGGGTTCATAATGGCACTGGGAACCAGCTGGATGACCCGCGGGCTCTCCTGGCCGGGGGTCTCTGGCCGAGCCACCTCGTGGGGGGTGGTGCAGCGCCCATTGCTCCGATCGGCCGGTGACACCGACAGTTGATAGTGATCTTCGGGGTGGTGGTTGCTGTCGGGCAGCTGGGAAGACGCCTGCAGGGGGTCCTCATGGTGTGTCAGCTCAGCGGGGGAGCAACAGGGGATGGGAGAGGGACGGCCCAGGTGGAGAGGTGAGCGGGGCCGGTGGCACAGCTCGATGGTGGGCGTGTGCTGGGGGAGGGGTTCTGTATTCCGTGAGGTTCGCCGTACCGTTTCTGTGAGTTAGGATGCAAAACGATGCGATTGTTCAAACAGCCATTTTAAAAATAACAGTTACATTTAGCCATAAAACAAAGACGACATCACATGAACGAAACCATTTCTTTCTGGTTTTTTAAATGATTACTAAATAACATTTCACATTGCACTGCACACCAAAACAGCCAGACACATGAACAGTTACGTTCCACAGGGCATCACTCTGTTGAACACTAAAAGCAGTCACACAGTTTGTGTACCTACAAACTGGAATCAGAGTATGCTGTATACATGTTGTACATACTGTATATCATGCATATGTATATACTGGCAGGTTCACTGACCTCATGTATATACAGTAGTCAGCCTCTCTGCACTTTGCACCATTGCACTATGGTCCTTTGGCTCAAGTCCTCACTGTACATATTTTACTTTATTGTTGTATATCTGTATCTATACATATTTTTACTGTATGTCTGTTCTGTGTAAATACATTGAGAGCAATGACAAAACCAGAGACAAATTCCTTGTATGTGGAAACATACTTGACCAAGTCCATTCTGATTCTGACCTAGTCTCTTTCATAAGCAAAACAGTTTAAACAGATCTCTACCTGACACTACCAATCTCTACCAGGAGATGGCGCAATCCGGCCCAAACGAGAAACCCACCCTCGAGGTGGAATGATCCTACATTCCGCATTAGCCAGCTAGTAGACTACAGCTGCACTGTAGCTTAAAATTTCATGGCTTCTATGGGCAGTCCCAGCCATGGGTTAATGGTGTGCTTTGCTGAGAGCAATTTCATCTTGCATTTTTGAAATA
This sequence comes from Mormyrops attenuatus, assembly GCA_026777985.1. NCBI lineage: Eukaryota > Metazoa > Chordata > Actinopteri > Osteoglossiformes > Mormyridae > Mormyrops > Mormyrops attenuatus. Next base: position 27,726,971 of record JAODKC010000064.1, read on the forward strand.
GCTCTGCGAGGGAGTTATGCAAGAAATGCAGTGCATGCAAAGAAAATAAATACAAACTCCAGTAACAACCGCACGCCTACAAGTCTTAATTTCCTCATTTCCTCGTAAGTGGCAAAGAATCGGATTGTTTAAGATGTTTAAGATTTATCAATGACCTGCAACCAATAAATAAAAGGTGCTCTGTAGAAAAAAAAAAAGTCATCAGGTTGTTCGACAATTGTTACTACTTATAATTCACAAGGCATTTCAAATGGTTAAAAACGCACCCGCCTTCTTAATAATGCAGTTGATGTATGTTCTTTCAAGGGAAATCAAAAGTTCTGACACCCTCACAAGAGACGTAATCGTCCTAAACATGGTGCGTCTATCAACATTACTTTGATCATCAGGCATATTAAATATCAGTTTAAACAGCAACCTGGAACAGAACTGGGAAGTTCTGAGCTCATCAATAAGATAAAAGAAAATCACCTCGAAAAATGGGAAAGATAAGGAAGTCGCTAGCCTCAGTGCGTTTATAAATACACGCGTTTCCTTGTCCGACCGGTTTCGCGGTCAACATTCCAGTTTCCGAGTAGCCGAGAGTCCAAAGTCTACCTCTGAGCATGGAAAACACCCATCCCAACAGGACTGTTCCACAGGAAGCATTCTCAACGGAATTCCCTTAAGGCCAGACACGTTTAAATCCATTCGGTCACTCCCGAAGCGATTTAAGGCGTGTCAAGATGTTTTATTTGACAATGTCGGAACGACTAGTCGACCTGATGTGTGTCATGACAGTCAGCATAGGGTGGATGAGAAATTAGCAGCTTATAAACAGTGTATAAAAACAGCGCTGCACCTACAACTAAAGGATAACAGATACAGCTTTTTAGGAAGCCATGGAATGCCTCTCTTAATGAATTTATTAAAGTCATCATTTGGATGAGAAGTCACTATCATACCTAAAGGCTCCTGCTACTGACCAAAAGACTGAGGCTTGTTGGCCTGTGTGAAATAGCAGTTTATCAGGCCGGGGACGTGAGCTTAGCTTCACCTTTAAACCTCATCTCACCTTCAAGTTTATGGTGCTGGAACACCTCTTCTGCCGACGAGTGGAAGGAATTCCCCGAGAAGAAAGCAGAAGGATAGAAGACGTGGGGTTTTCTCTGCTTCAGGATATGCTGCAGCAGCTCGTAGAGAACGTCACCTGTAAGGGAACGTGAAAGGGGAGCACAGGTGATTCAGGGCTGCCCCGGCGACTGCCTGCCAGCAAATTCACCTCCGCCCTGGCTGCTGCCCGTCTGCCTCGCCCATCAGAGCTCTACCCTTTTTGCAATAAGAATTCAGCACAGTAAATCAAGAAAGTCACTACAGACTAAGCCAAAGATACCCAAGTTCCCCACAAACTTAAAACGACACTATGGAGACCTACGGCCACTTGGTAAGGCCTCTGCTCCAGTAATGAAAACATGGAAAACAGAAAGTCTTTCCAGACAATGTGTAAAGATCAGGCTGCACATCACTGTGCCTGGATATTAAATTTTGCTATTTTATATCCATTCAGATCGGTCATCTGATATATTCCCCTCCGATACAGTCGTAATTGTCTTCCGAGCTGGAGATACACAGATTGGCAAGATGCAGGTACACATTAGGCCTGTAAGAGGCGCTGCTGCAGCCTTTAGTTGATATAGCCTGGCATTGTTATGAGTAATGTTCTACTCTATGCTGGGTTTCTGCTGCAGCAGGCGTTATTCATGTATTTAATTTATTTTCCCCATTAGAGTTGAAAGTCTGACTCACAGAATCTGTTCCTAAATCTTGGTACGACCACAAATCAATGCAAAGGTTAAGGGTTAACGCATGATAGATAGCTACTACATAAAAGGTCTTGTGTGTGTGTGTGTATGTGTGTGTGTGTGTGTGTGTGTGTGTGTGTGGCGGGGGGGGGGGGCTTATGTATATATTAAAATGTGGGGAAAATTGTGATAAAAAACAGTTATTTGGATTCTATGGTATGTGTGTGTGTGAGTGTTTGTGAGAGAGACAGATGGGACCCAGGTACTGGACCCCACATACAATTTGAATATAGAACGCCGTGCTGATGTGGCATGTCTGAATCCTGCATTGTAACACGTTTTAAATGGCACGGACTGGTTTTTCAAAGCTTTCTGGCAGTACCCAGAAATTATTTCACTCTGGGGAAATGGTGATATGCTCCATCCTCTCCGTGCACTTCCCACTTTCGCACCGAGGGCCCACGGCGGCCTGTTGGAAGTAGCCGTCTGAAGGGAAATTCCTCACGACGTGAGGCACACAATGTGGTCACTCTGCGCCGTTTACACAATAGGACTTCCTGAATGACTGTCTACCAAGCTGTGTGACTTCCTCTAGAGAGCATCAGTAAGTCATTATCCCACAAGAGCAGCGGTTTCAATCAACGGCATTGTTTCGGGGCCCAGAGGGCAGAACATCGGATTAAGCTACTTCTCAAAGCGAAGCGTTAAACTAAATCACAGATTAAATACTAAATTATGTGAACAAACTAGAATTTTAAGCAAGAAGGGATTATTCCATCCATCCATCCTCCAACTGCTTATCCTGAGCAAGCTCATGAAGAATTAGGATTATTTTTCACAATTAATTTTATTAACAGTATATAACTAATTCAAGACATATAACAATTCTATAGATAATTTATTCCATTACAGACTATTACAGACAACCATACACTACTAATCTTGTATGAAAATACAGTCACGGCATATGCAAGTAAACATTTTAGCCCGTCGGGAGTGTCGCCGTGGCAGCTCCATAAATGCCTCGGATGGGGCTTACCGGACTGCGGCGACCGGTAGCGGAAGTCTTCCTTGGTAAGCAGGAGCAGGGCCTTGCCATTCATCTCGAACGTGCTGCTGGCGATAGGGTGCAGCGAGAACTCCCTCTCTGCCCACTTTAGCCACTGAGAGACATCCTCTCTGCTCCAGAACATCGGCTGCAGTCCTGGGGAGGGAACGGGAGGGCGGTGAGGACATGGCATCAGCACTGGCATCAGCCCGGAAGTCACGGAGGCGCACGCAGGCCGTAGAGACCGGCCACACTGGAAGTGAGAAACTGCTACCCTTGATTTTTCACTCTGGCAACAATTCCTCAGTCCCCCCCCAACCGATCCAAATTCACCAGGTCAGGTCTCAGACCCACTGCGATAGCGAAGCACAAAGGGGCACTCGCGTCGGCCAAAAGCCTTCCCCGCTCTCTTCTTAGATAGCAGAATGAACAAATACGTAAATACATTTTAAAAACGGATAGACAAATGGAATTGAGCAGAGAAAAAGACTAGAATCCCCCCCCCCCCCGGGCAAGGAAAAAAAAAAATCACATCCGAGGTTTCTACACGTTCTATTAGGAAATGGAACATGTGCATTTAACTGTCACAGAAAACGAACAAACACCTTGGAATGAAAGTGAGGGACGTTGCAGCTGTTTTGCAGAGATCATCGCTGATCACGGCCGATTGGGGGGTTCTGGAAACACAGCTAGAGGAGTGGGTGTCGTCAACGGGACGCGCTAACGGCAGAGTCGTTCTCACGGCTGCCTAAGAAAGCACACATTCACCCTGAGACTGCCTCATGCTTTATTATTCTGTAAAAAGTGTCAGCAGGGAGAGGATTAGGTTAATTGCACCATCAAGTCGGTTCATGTCTACTATGGCCATGAGTTTCTCTTAGAACCAGGTAAATAATCAGAAGTGTAACAAAATAGAGAACAACTCAATCAAAACGCACAACCCCCAAAGACTGAAATACCAAGGAGAACATCAGGGTCATCTTGTATACATTCATCAGACACTTTTACCGAACATGATATGTGGTTTTGAGAAAGCAGGTACGCTGGAACAATTTGGGATTAAGGGTCTCACTCAAGAAACCTAAGGTGAGATCACTCCACCAATGCAGGGATTTGAACCAACAACCTTCTGATCACAGGCATCATCCCCTAACACAATAATGAAAGTTGGAAACACCAAATGAGTTAAGGGAAATCCTGGAGAGTGTGAGTGATCCATAATGCTCTTTACTAAGTGCAAACATCGCAAACAGTTGTGTTTGTAGTTCAGGCTGGATATGACAACATGGTTAGTTTTATTATCATCATTATCTTCATCAGTTTAATGGTGCTTTGTGGCTTAGTGGGTTAGGACCCTGTACCTGTAATCAGAAGGTCGCTGGATCAAATCCCAACAGTGGCAGTGTCATTTCATTGTTGGACTCCTGAATATGGCCTTTAACCTCCGAATTCTCCAGGAACCCCCTGACTCTTCATTCTCAAAAAAGTATACATATTTTGGATAAAAATGTCTGCTTCATGTAAATGGGCAGTAGATATAACATCTTGCTGTTCCTCTACAGGAATTTCATTTTTGCAAACAATTTCAATGTCTCTATGCACTAGGCTCAAATTACTGCACCGTGTATTTCCCCCCATTAGAAGGAGGACGATGATGTAAAGATCTTTCCCGTCCTTCCATTTCGCCTTCTGTTGCATACTGAAGTGAGCAGGTCAAGTTTTCATGCCAAGTGAATTGCAAGGCGGACATTCTGCCCATACAGCACTTGGCAGGATCGAGAGGAGCCGTCCATAAAATGAACTCTTGTCACCGGGTCGTGACAACGCCTGCCCCCCCCGTGCAGCTGAAAGTCAGATCAGAGTCCTCTGCAGGGGCCTGGCCTCGACCATCTGCGAGGTCCACAGCTGCTGAGCGGGGAGGAAGGGAGCGCAGAGGCTTCCGACCAAAGCCACCCCGTCTGGCAGGAAGCACCACCCCCTCATCCACCCTCAGCGTCCCCCTGACAGCACAGGAAATGCCGGGTTGTGGGTTTTTTTTCCCCTTCAACGGCCACTATCACTAAGACCGAAAGAAGCCTCGAGACAGAAGCCATTCCAAACGAGCAGACTCAGACGCACCTACGTACAAGCTTGTGAAATAAACAGATAAAAGTGGAAGGGTAAAAGGAAAGCTTTATCTCCCGTAAATGTAGAACGGCTCATTAGATTTATAGATCTCGTGTGGGGAAACATCAGAGGTGGTCCTCAGCGTAACCGAGGCAACCTGTTGGAACTTTCAATGAATGGCAAAGATGGATGAGATCACAAGTATCTTATTTCACCCATGGGCCCCTCCCCCTCCTCCTCCTCCTCCCTAGCATCTCATGAAACACGGGCTGTTTTAGGAAGCCATCCAGTTGCAAATCTTCACCGCTTTAAAACACAGGACCTTCTTATGAGCGACCAATGTGATATTTTGAGAGATCATTCACAGTATTTTTTTTTTTTTTTTTTTTATTAACAGTGGAGGGACTCCGCACAGTGACATGGGGCTTGCCAAGGGCCTGGTTAAGTAGGCATTTCCCACAATCCTTCAGCCCCTTAGTTCCTGGCCACGCGTCTCACTTCCTCATTCATTGATCCGTTCGGAAGCCCGTATGAACCAACGACAGGGACAAACAGCCTGTTGTTTTATACGTACACGCATGTGCCTTTTGCTGCCTCCACCTGACACAAGAAAGGGCGCTGAGATTTCCACACAAGGTGACGCACAATCTTCCAGCTCTGACGCACCAAACTGCCGCCTCTGTGCGTTTCTGCGCGTCTCTACGTTTCTCTGCAAGTCTCTGCGAGTCTGCCTACGTATCTATGCCATTTCACATGACCCCTCACCTGGAAGTCTGGGGCCACACACTGAAGGTTAAAGACCAGGCCCTATGCTGAGATTCAGTCCCCTCTCCCCGAAACATGGCGCCCCCTACAGGCCTGGCTGAAGTTAAACAGAACAGGGTGGTGTTACCCACTTGTGATGAAGGGCCTTGCCGTTCACCCAGGAAATGTCAGGCATGGGTGTTGCTCTTCTTAAGCACGCGGGCTGTGTAAGACGCCCCCATAGGCTAAAAGAGAAAGCCACGACCCTACCGCCGCCCAACTGTTTTAGGGTTAAGACTTCTGCTCTTAGAGATACAGAGCACCCATAACTCAAATAATATTTATCACACACACCCCTGCACTAGATTCAGCAGAGGCTCAGGCAGGACATTAAGCTAATCTATCCTCACAACTGGCCTGTAAGCCGATGACACATAAAATGCGGCTACCAGCCACGCCTCTACAACAGACATACCCATTTCACTGTCTGCTGTGACGCAGAGGCCGATGGCTTGCCGTATATCTGATGAACCCCCCCCCCACGCGCACCCACGGTACAACACAGGCCCGGTTCATGGTGCCTGTTCCTGCAGGTTGCTTTGCTTCTGGCAAGGGCAAATGGTTTCCCTTTCAGAAAACATTTATTCAAGAAGGACTGTATGCCCACTCAGGAAATTCCTGAAGAAAAGAGCAGCTTCTGGAGGCAGGAAATTTCCCTTCTGACACACACACACACACACACACACACACACACACACTCCATCAAATGAACGTACTAAACCCGACAGCCACATCTATAATGCCTCCCTGCTACTACACCTTGTTCTGCCACGCCCATTATCATCATAAATCATCATCCATCATCATTTTTCAGAGATAGAAATTTCAGGTCCTGAAAGTACAAATCCAGGCCAAGATTTTGTTTCAAACAAGCAGCTAAGTACTCTATGGCTCTCACTTTTTATACTCAACTGGTTGAAACTAAATCAGGGTCTGGATTTTTACTTTCTGGACCTGAAATTTCCACTGTGGGAGCCATTTCTAACTTTGGGGGTATTGTACAGGGTGGTTTGAACACATGAGGATAGGTGGGTAATGGATATGTGGTCACGTGAGGACAGGTGGGTATGAATGGGTGTTTTCTGCTTGGACTGTGTGGATGGTGGAGGGAACGCAGTTCTTACCGTAGCACCTATAGACAGCATGTTACAAACAGCATGCCGCCAGCACATTATTCAGCACAAGTGTTGTATGCTAAAGATAAAAGTCCCTTTTTATGTGAACCGAAGATTTGTAATAAATGGGAACATCACCCAACTGCAGAGACCGCTAAGACATTGGTCATTAAAGGCCATGCGTTGAGAACCCTTGGCTATCCACTCTGAGGCTTACAGGAAAGCCTCTACATCCACCGCTGTCATTTTTACACAATTACCTAATGCATTTTTCCCATGCAACTTTATTTTAGCCTTATAGATTTTTAGCTGTATATTTAGCTGAACCACGTCACCCTGTACTGAATCAGTAGCACGGAAGCAAATCTTCCATGGTACACCAGGATCACAATGTGAGAGCGGAGTGCATCGCCGGTAGCTTTGAGTAGCAGCGGCAATCTTAGGTTCATTCCTCTCAGGAAAGGGGGGGTAAATCAGCCGGGATTTACCCCTCTGTCTCACCGAGCCGCGCCGGAGTGGGAGAAGCATCCGTGCCTCACTCTTCCTGGGAAACCTGAGGTCACTGTGTGCAACTCAAGGGCAGAGATGGAAAAATAAATCAAAAGACCTAAAAGTAGTTCTCAATGCAGTGTAAACCACAAAGACATGCGGCAAAAGTCTGGTACGTGAGAAAAGGTACCCTGTGAATGATTAGGAAATACTGAGGAACTGAACCTACTGCCTTCTGGGGAAACACTGTTCCCCACATGATTTGGAAAACCCCCAGAGACAGCAGGAGGAAGCACTGAATTTAACACATGTAAAATATCAGGCCCAAATCAGGAGGGAAACCTCAGTTTTATTCTTGAACCAGCCATTTAAATCCCAAGAACTACAGTAATTTTCAGCTATGTAACTAGTGTATACTATGTAAGCCATCACAGGGTGTCACCGCACGGAATTAACACAGAATATGCTGTTCCATCAAGTGCCAGGGAGGCTATTTTTAAGTCCCGATCCTACTTCTTCCGGAGCTCGTCGTATAACCGCATATTTCCCTAACAAGCAAAACTCGAGACAGCACATCTTCCGAGAAGTCACTGCGCTGTCAGTACGGATTCGGACCCAAAAACATCCCAGAGTTAAGGACGAGTAAAAGGACACCGCAAGAAATGCACTTTACCAAACAGAATCACGTGTCATTTTCCACCCACTCATTCGAAATGCCAAAGGCAAAAAAAACAGTGTTAACAGGTACTGAGAGGCCGTTAATTTAATTGTTGATAGTTTATATTTGGGAAACTCAAAATATGGCTCCTTCCAATCTCTGTTTGTTTCTCTCCACCGACACCAGCCCGGTTGCCCAGTCTTCCTCCTTTGTTCTCAAAATAGCAAACCTGTTCTCGGTAGCAGACCTGCAGTTTCACTGCGTTTCCTCCTCACGGGGAAACAACAGATGGGGAATCCACAGCAAAGAGCCCAACGATCATGGTTTGGCACTCCCGGGTCAGGTAAGGATGACGCCCAATGCCTTCAGATCGTCGAGTCGCCCAGCCGACGGCCGGATTAATTATCATTATTGTGTCTTGTGGAGTGCAGTTTGAGGCACGTTTGGCTTAAGACAACCCCGCGTTCATGACGTTTCCGCAGCGTTAAAAACAGCGGAAATAGCGGGCCTGTTTAGCGGACGCTCGGCCCGAAGCGAACATCACGCACTGAGCTCTTCGTTTATGGGACGTGGGACGCCTGATGGCTCCTGGGGCCAGAGGCGACTCTGAAACCACATGACGAAGCGCCTCCTTACAGGAGCTGCACTTCCCCCTCAGGAAATGGAGAAAACGGAACGTGGACTTCTGCCCAGATTTTTTCTTTCACCCTGACGAAGCAGTTTGACACCCGACCTAATTACGGCACATTTCCTGCCCCTCTATTCATCCTTGCATTCGAGTGTCAGGCTACGTACAAATAGCACTTAAACAACATCACACAAACGGTGGAGATAAATGAAACTGATAAACATTTTATAACTTGTATCAGTCGTTTCCACACTGGAAAAACAACCGATAAACATTTTATATTGATTCAATATTAGTGACATTTACTGATTTACGGGGTCATCACTAATAGTCCAGGCCATTTCCTTTCTTTCGGTTTCCTATACCTTGTGTCAAAATCCAAATGCTGCACTTGCTAAAAAGCCTGCCGATCTGAGATACACATTCAACGCACCGCCGCGCCCCAGTCGCGCTCATCAGCACTAATGCATGAACTGCCAACCTCCCAGTTCCTCCTCAAATCTCCTGATGATAATTTAAGGCTTTTCGCTGCCAAGTGGCAGGAAGTGTACAAGGGGAAAAGGAAGAGAGAGCCAAAAATCACTTCAGCAAGCCGCTCGAAAGAGCGATGCAGACGGCGCGGGCTCACCACCGCCTTTCAGGCCGACGGGCACGGTGGTCCCACGGGCCAGGAGTTCATATGATCGCTCACAGGGTGAAGATGACCTCCATGACAGGTATGAAGAACCCCAAAAGGGTCAAAGAAAGTCATCTGGGGAACAGGCACCTGAGCGCTTGGTTCCCCAGTGTTAGACTGAAGTATCCTTTAGGCCAATTGGAACCGCGGCTCATTTTTCTAGAACAGGACGGCATGAACTGGCATGCCCCCCATGTCAGCTTGTTCCAGGAAGTCCTTAATGAGGCAGTCTAACCTAAGGACTGGTTAATGAATGAATGAATAACAAGCCTCCCCCCAAGCTGGGACTGGAGTGAGATGGGGGGGCATGACAGACAGGTTGATCAAGGAGTGAGCTGTTCAATCAGAACACCATGGGTAGCAAGTCATTTCTTAACACTCGACTCTCAGATTAAATGATCCAGATAGAGAGCACCCACTCCATTCAACCACATGCTTTAAAAAGCAGAAAAACCTCAGCTGCAGTGACGGTTGCTCCGTTGTCTGGCACGGCGATCCCGGCGTGTGGGTGAGCTCGTGTCTTCCGCGCATCACTACAGAGCATGCGGACAGGACGTTTTCTGTAAATGACGGTGGGAGAGGTTTCTGGTGGAGGCGGAAGGGCTCATGGAGCCTGGGGATTTAAAATACGCAACGATGACACTCGAGGCGGCGATGATCAGGACCCCATGATGCTAGCAACCAAGAAGGGGTCTTATATCAATCAGACATACGTTTGACCAAAAAAGAGAAATGTCAAGAAATTTCTTCTCTCGCTCTTTATAGGAGAGCCTGTTCTTTCCAGTACTGATAAGCTCAGGATGGCAGGAGGGATATCTTTACTTAGGCTGGTCTCCAGGGATGCTGCGAGAGATTTTGGGCCCCATGAAATCATATTCTGGGCCCTCAACCAAGACCATTCCATTTACGATGCAATTTTTTTAGGGCTCCCTGTCACTCAGGGGCCGCTGAAGGCGTCCTAACTATCCTAAGAATCCACCAACATAGGCATTCCTGAGTGTGTCTGAATATGTGTCTGGACGTAAAAACAAAAACACAACTGACGGAAAGTGCATGTCTGTCTCCGTGCGCATAATTTAGTCAGGCACATGTTTAACAGCCCCAAAACCGAAGAGGACCTTCACTCACGCTGAGGGCTCCTCTGCCGCTGTGCCCTGAAGCTCTGGGCGTAGGTTTCAGAGCGTCTCAGAGAGCCCAGCTCCCCTGTTACAGAATGCGCAGGTGCAGTAGCTCTCTGTGTGTGTGTCTGTGTGTCAGTGCCCTGACTCCCATTACCCTGAAAACCATTAGCACACAGGTAAGAGGCAGACACACATACGACAAAGGAGGGCACGCGTAGGTACATGTCTGTACACGGACACCTCTCAAACTTACACCAAAGGTTACAGAGGTGTTAGTGCTTCAGTGCATCCGGTATCCATGATGCATGTGCGATTCCACATACTCGTGCAGTTGTACGGCCAGGCCCGCGATGGCTGTGCGTGCGCGCGCACGCACGCGTGTGTGTGCGTGTGTGTGTGTGTGTGTTTGCGCGCACTCACGCAGGTGTGTAGGCAGGCGCGCTGGCTCTTCCTCCATCCTGCTGGCCCGTCGAGATGCTGGAACATGAAGAGGAGAGGAAGTGGAGTTTGGCAGGGGGCTCTCCGAAGGGCTGAATAGGACCCTTTCCTGCTATGAATAGAAACAGAACACAAAGCACATCTTTAAACCCACGGACTGATCACACCCAACAAATGGCATCACTAAAAAAAAAAAAACAGCAACCATATTACTGTCAAGGCAAAAATATATTTATTTACTTATTTTTAAAGACATACATATCTTCCCTTCAGCTACACTGGTTTCCTCCCACAACCCAAAGTCATGCTGTTCAGCTCGACTGGCGAGTCTGAATGACTAAATTGCCTGTTGTGTGTGTGTGTGTGTGTACCATACGACTGACTGGGATCTTACCCAGAATACACCCTTCGTTTTGAGAGATGTGAAAAGTTAAGCAGTTCCAGGTAAATGAATTACTCTACACAAACAGAACAATAAAACATAGAAATGATTTTAGCGTAATAGATCAAACCTGTATTTAAGGATTCAATATTTACAACATTGTATGTCAAGACTCCAACAGGTCCTAGTCAAACGGGAAACTGTCCAGTTGAGTGGACTTTCCCCCTAGTCAAAAGTATCCAGGGAGCATGTTGATTTTTCTGTTACTCATATAAAAAGTGGAAGTTGTGCCTCTTTTGAACAGTGTAGCCACTGTAAGAATATAATGGACTCACAAGCGTAATGAGAGCGCAAACGTAATGTGGATTAATGGACCCATCTGGAAGATTTTTTAAAACTCAATACCGTCCACACTAGGCCCTTTTCACCCAGCTATCAAACTCAAAGGCCTTGAAGATCTCCCCATAACCTCAGACTATTTGTTTTGCTCTAAGAACATCACTGCAGTGCAGCATTATCATGTTCGAGGTGTTCAGAAGATTAGCACATTCATTCGAGATTTTTTTATCAATATGAAAAGGTTGCTGATGACGAAACTTGCACTTTCTCAACCGGCACTGGTTAGACGGACGAGGTGAAGTGTGGAGTGTGGTTAGTGCGGTGAAGTCACCTTCAGCCGAAGACCAATATAAACAAAGTAAGGTCTCCAAGGAGTTCTTCATTTGCATACTATGATCGTTTAAAGGATGCAGGTTCACAGTGAGTTCATCGGGGGGGGGGGGGGTCCCTCGCCATTCTGATCCAAACCCCTCCAAATGTATCAGTATTATGGCCTCCGTGTGCATCTGCACTACACCCCACAGGGGACCGACAGAGGGAGCAGGCAGTGCACCATAAGATAAGCGACCTTTTCATTAATGTTCATCTGGTCCACTATGGAGGGTTCGAAGAAAGAAAAAAAAAACACAATCACAAAAAATGTTCTCAGCAAGCTCAAAATCATAACCACAGGGGGAGAAGTCAGTGAGATGAGGAGGTGTTTTCAGCAGAAAGACGCACTTTCCGAATCTTAAACGGGGTCCTAGCCATCTCAAATGGAAGCATTATTCACAGCTACATAGAGAACCAATTACCTTTCCTAATTCTCTAAGCACATGTTTGAACGTCATGTGCTGACTAGCACATTAATGCTGATCACTGTACAGCTACTTTTCTTGTTATTAAGAGGTAGAGAGACTGTGACTGGTTTATTAGTCTGAGTGTCCTGCACAGAACGGCGATTCGGATTTTGTGGCGTATGCTGTGCTGGCCATACCACGACCCAAGGCCTTAACAGCTCCCAAACAGCTGGATGTTAGCAAAACGGTCAGACAGCACAGCCTCCCCATCACAATAAAAACCTCCAACCGCAAGACTCTATGAGAAAATCAGCAGCAACATTTACAACTGCACATCGAAGACGGCCATGTCCACCTGAAGGAAAACTACACGGAAAAACAGGTTACGTTCACTGGCCAATAGAAGAAAAAGCCAGCAAGTTGGCTGAGCTTTTTAAATGTCCCAATTGTTTTTCTTCTTGCAAATAATTTTTTTTTTGTTTTTTAATTTTTTATGAGGAAAAGAGAGGGTTATCAAATACCCAGGGCAAAGATGTCTTGGGATGACCCAAAAAACCATTTAAATACTTAAAAGCAAAGGTTGAACTGAATATAGTAAAAAAAAAAAAAAAAGATTAAACCGGAAATGTCTAAATTCATTAATAGACTAATAATTACTCAGATAGTTCTTCTAGCGGCTTTTGATTTTGATTCTGCGCGTTTCACATCTTTTCTTTGATCAGCCAGCAGCAATACGGACACGTGCGACTTTGTATCTAATACATCTCAAAATAATACAATAAGGTTTAACTTACTGTTATTACATGTGGGTTTATCTTGTAAGTTATCGGACATGCGTGGAAACAGCCCAGTTTACCTTTCATAGTTAGTAAATGTGAAGTGCAATGCACGTGTTTCAATTAACGTAATTTTGCTCAGGCTACATATTAAAATTTCATAATAACAGCATCCTCTTGCTAATTATTGGTAACTGCACCATAAAATTATATTTCATTATAGATTAAATTTAAATGCTTTTATAGATATATATCAAATGAACATGCTTCCAGTCTGTGTAACACTAAAAGAGATCACGCAATAAATGTACTATTGCACCAAAATATACAAACACAAAATGTAACTCCACCTACGGAGCCAGCTGAAGTTTTCCGAGTCTGAAGTTCAAAACTTAAAATCCAGAAGTTTAAGAATAACACGGTCGTTGATTTACCTACCACGTTAGTCTTGTAAGCAGCCTCTGAACTTGAATAACAATAACCGTAAGCATTTTCAAAATATCGATTTATCTTAAAACCATTGTGTACATTTCCAAAATATTAAATATGACTATGTTGTATGTAAGTACATCTAACTCAAGAGTATGTGCCTCTAATAGGACCGCAGTAACTTTGTTGTTGCAATTACATTTTACTCTTTACATGTTACAATATCCAGATTATACTTTCAATGACACGTAAATGCAAAGGCGGGGTTATCGCTTGGTTTATCCATCGACACACGTGTGCCAGGCTGGGTAAGGGGGTCATCGGCCCCCGAAGTATGCATAGTGGGGTCGGTCAACACAGCACGGCACTTACCGAGCGCTGTGCACAACAAGCTCCCTCCGCAACAGATGATAACACCCGCAAAAGCGCTGCCTTTCCTAGCGACACGATGCCATAAAGCGCATCCAGACCAGAGTCCTCGGCTCACAACTTAATCGGCCGTAAGTAATCCGTAAATACCTTTATTGTTAACCGCAACGGGGATTCGGACATGTTTTACTCAATTCAGGAAGTTCTCCTTTCCCCCCACTTTCCTTTCCCCTTTTTTCCTTAAAATACACCAAAAAAAAAAAAAAACTGTTCACACGCCACTTAAACACTTCGCTCGGGTTTTGATCGGAGTGCAATGCACATGTATCATTCACACTTGCAGTTTCGTACGCGCCTTCCTGCCCGCGGTGTCCAACTTCTTTGTTTTCCTCCTATGTTGTGATGTACATTTTTTGCAGTGTTGTAGGTTAGTTTCTTCCTGGAAGCCTGAAACTGAGAGGCGGACAATGCATTGCTCATTGATTTGGGTATTGAAGTGCCGAAATGACGCGGATTCCCAGCACCGGAGCGCTGCCCTCTTAAAGGGGAACTCAACCCAGGAAATTGCCGATCATGTTTCAGGCGTACATTGAGGAAATGAGGAACTGGACGAGGAACCCGGATAAAATGTGTACAAGGAAGATGACCGCCACATCAAACAAATTCTGTATTTTATTCAGCTAGAATATGCAGTCAAATTTGTATTTATATACGCAATCAAAAATCTAAATTAATGTAATATCTAGGTGGGGTTGCTGTTCAGTAATGCATTTCTTTACAGCAAATGTTTTCCGCAGTGCACGACTGACGTAACTAAACTTAAAGTGAACTAATAGCGTTTTCGTTTTCTAATTGGTTTGATGTTATTTTTGTGTCTTCCTTTGCCGAACTGTAGTAGCAATGTATATATGAGAACGCAAAGGTGTGACATAATTTTTTTTAAAGCGCTCATGACGCAACTTTGCCTTTAACTCGGGCAATGTCTGGTAATCATGTTCGTTTTCAGGCATAAATAAAAACATATATAAAAAAACAGGATGCGCATATATAAGTACATACTTATATAATATATGTGTCGATTGCAATTTTAGATGAAGTTTAGATTTTTAGAAAAAACAAAAATATATGGGAAAAGAAATTTAGAAACCGAACAGGCTGAATGTTTTTCAGCAGTTATACCTTGAGGCGACGTCTCAAATTACTATTTCACATAATTGCTTTGATCATGATGTTACAGTGCAGGATAATGTACATGCAATAACAGGTAGTATTAGAATTTAAATGATATATTTAGCTTTTATGTCCATTAATCCGTTTTTCAGTCACTTTTCCAGTTTATGGGTTTAGTCTGGAGCGAATCCCGGGAAGCACGGGGCACACGGGAAGCCAATCCCGGGAAGCACGGGGCACACGGGGAGCCAATCCCGGGAAGCATAGGGCACATGGGGAGCCAATCCCGGGAAGCATGGTGGACAGGGGGGAGCCAATCCCGGGAAGCACGGGGCAGAGGGGGAGCCAATCCCGGGAAGCACAGGGCACACGGGGAGCCAATCCCGGGAAGCATGGTGCACAGGGGGAGCCAATCCCTGGAAGCACGGGGCACACGGGGAGCCAATCCCGGGAAGCATGGTGCACAGGGGGAGCCAATCCCGGGAAGCACAGGACACAAGGCATCAAAATACCTGAGATCCATCGGAAGGGACACACAAGCACATTCACAATCACTTGTGCAATTTGGGCAATTTCGAAGCACCAGTTAAACTGCATGCTCTTGGACTGCGTGCGGAAACCTGCACAACAATGGGAGCGTGAGCATTCATATGCACAAAGAGCAGGGACAGGATTCGAACCCCCAGCCCTGACAACAAAACGACTCATTATGCCACCCATTTCATGCTATGATCCCTTAAACAGAATATTCTTAATGCTGTTAAGTGCCGTTGTAAACAACGCACTCTTAACTGCACTCATTTATAAAGATGATGGTGATGATCCCATGGTCAGCAGAGTGATGTCACCGTCGGCCCATTGACTGTCTGACCCCCATTTCTAAACTGTACCTCACTTTAGATAAGAGCATCTGCTTCCTATAGATAAATGTAAATCTAAGTAAATATGTGTTGCTGGTTTCATGAGAAAGGCTTTAAACTTGGATTCAATTCAGCAACAGCATTCTGTTCATCATATAACCAATTAGTGATAAGTGAGCTGCTTATTGTTAGGAACCATGGGTTTGTTTTCTTGCTACAGTGCGCTGCTACTGTAGAATCATTCTGGTACTGGAGAACAATGCACTTTAAGTACTACGATTATATAATTCCTTGGTAAGACCCCACCTAGAATATTGTGTGCAGGTTTGGTCACCATACCTTAAGAAGGA
>JAODKC010000064.1:27745225-27766406 GCA_026777985.1 Mormyrops attenuatus
GGAAAATGGGGCCCCCCATGGATCGTGGGGCCCTACGCACAGCGCGTGTTCTGCGTGTAGGGAGGGGCGGCACTGAACTTCAGTTGGATCAAATATAAATAATATCATATAGAAACAATAATCAATAATTAATTACTGAATATCAGTCATTTCAGTAAAATCTATTTCTATGAGAAGTATGCATGCATGCAGGCACGGATCACTTTTGCCATTACTGAAATGCAGCTGAGGTTAAAACTGTCCGCAAAATCAAAAGGCTAAAGGACAAATTATAGACAGGCAGACATACAGAGAGGAGACATTTTGAGGCGATATTCAGCGTGCGATCCGTTTGTCGCCCACGGACGCTGACGTCTCGCAACACCACGCCATAAATAAACGTTTCGGTTTCGTTTCGTCAGAAGCAGATGAAACGATCCTGTTGCTCTTACGCGCAGTTAAAATAGAGGCAGTTGTGGTCGCGCCGTGTTACGAAGGAGCGAGAATGAACGCTCGGATCACCGGCATGATCTGCGCCCACGGCGGGGCTATAGACTACGATGTGCTCGGTCGGGTCGGATTTGCCACTTGCGTCGAAAATGACTCTTCTGACAGTTTCCACATTGTTGTTCTCAACGGGAGGAAGACGGTAATCGCCAGAACAAACGTCAGACTCTGTAAAGCCAGAACGTGTGATAACTGTAGTAACTTGCATCTGTGCAAATTCTATCTGTTGGGAGACTGCAAGAACAGTAAACAAAGGTAGGCCTACGTGTATTATAAAACCGGATCCAGTGACCGCAGGCAAGCAATAATTATTAAGAATTTCAAAGCACGTACTAATGCTTCTTTGAAGCAGCATCTTTCGAGTTTATAGAAGTATATGCTTTTGATAAAACTATGTACTCTACATGAGAGACCGTAATGTTTCGTGTTGCGTGTAATTGATACTCTGGTATAAATCGGCCAGGTTTTTTATAAATAGCAATGACACGTCCTCACGCAAAATTCACAAGGGACCCAATCAAAAAATAATTTCAGCATTACACAGACACTGTCGGAAACAGATACTGGAGAGCGTCCTTGCTGATAACGACTTATAGTTAAGCTTTATCTTGTTGTTGTTGTTGTTGTTATGTGGTAAAGACACGGGTACTGTGTCTCATGTTATGTCAGAATGCAAATTTGCAAACCGCACTTTACCTCTACTGTAAAGCCACTTTTTATTTCTTTAAGCGCCATGTTAGATAATCAGAGACATTCGTCACATTTCTTAGCCAAGCCGGATGCCTTATCTTCCCTTGAGGGTTTTCTGAGGAATGCCTTATGGGTGTGAGTTACTCTGCCTTTTGCAAGCTGGTAAATCTTCCTGGGGGCCGTGCTCATTTTGTGTCTTCTATTTGTCTGGCTGCATTGGTTTCATGGCTGCAGGGGGAGATGCCGTTTCTGCCATATCTTGAGCACGGAGCACAACAGCAGAGTGCTTCAAGAGCACAGTCTGCAGGGACTGGACCGGACCCAGCTGTGCACCTTGCTGCTTCAGAATGACAGCACGCTTCTGCCACCTGTAAGACAACATTCAACCGCAGTTATACCGTATATACAGCTCTTTATTAAAATAACGTTCAAATAAAAAGAGCGAGTTAGAAATTATAGTTAGAATTCAGGGGTTGAATTCAGGGCCTCTACTGAACAAGGATGGATGGAGTGGTGTGTAGTTCAAGGGGCCCCCATGTTTGGAAGGTTGTGGGTTCAAATCCTATGGCCCACAGAGTAATCCTATCTCTATGGCTGGGAAGGAGGTCTGAATGAGCTCTCCCTCACAATTCGACTTGATTTCGATTCACAAGTGCCTGGTTCGATAATTTTTTCTTCATTTTAATTTCAATTTGGTTTTTATTGCATTCAATTTCAAATTCATTTAATTTTGCCGAAATGTCTTTTTAAAACAATTCTTTGAGAAATAATTCATCGTGTACATTATTGTCAAACATTAACAAAAGGGGGTGGTAATGATTTTTTTTAATTTAACCAACAAATAAAATGGTGTGCTTAGTGTACTTACAAAATGTTTCAGCTTAACAGCACCAAACAAATGCAATCTGAGATAAACAACATCACAACGCTAACTATTAGCAGTCAGTGTCGAACCAGGTTTATTTACTGGAATTGATTACTTCCGGAGCATGTGCACATATAACTGTATTGTGTGCAACAATCAGCCAGTCACGTAAGTATGGCTCACAATGGGGCTAAGTGTTTCACTGCAGTGGAACACAGAAAATGTGAAAAGTTCAAAAGTACAATAACGGCCAAGAGTAACACCGCGGCTCTAGCAAAGCTAGAAAGGCATGTTGCGGCAGATCGCTGGCAGCGAACATGCATACGTACAGTTTGTTGTTAAAACAATGGCAATAATTGTCTTAATTTCTGAGCATGTGGTTTCACTCCTTTTTATTATTAATATTAAATGACCCTTCGAAACCCACCCAATTTTTCTTTATCCATCACACACAACAGCATAGATTTTGTATCCAGGAAAGATGACAAAGTTGTTGACATACAGTACTGTGCAAAAGTCTTAGGCAGTAAAAGGAAATTATTTTAAAATGATCTCGTTATGGTGTAAAACCGTTACAACTAAAACTAATTAATAGTTTAATAATTAATACTTAAATAATTATTTAAGCAAGCTGGTTGAGAAATGCAAGACAAACATGGAATGGCTGTTGTGGTTGAGGTTTTGGAACTGAAGCGGTGTTCATCTTCTAGACATCCAACAAGGTATCAAAGTTTTTGGAGAATAGCAGAGATTAGTTAGTTTTTATTGTGTTACTGTTAATTTGCATGTTCTAATGTGAAATTGTGTTTTTTATTCCAAGAATATATGTACTTACTACCCAGATAAATAGCTTTAAACATTTCCTTTGGCTGCCTATGACTTTTGCACAGTACTGTATTTTAGGACAGTGACATCCATGGTTCATTAATAATTAAGGTAGAATAAATGGACTAATAATCATTAAACTAAATGAGATGGATGTTCAGCAAAGTGGTTTAGCCAGTGGACTATGGGGGACAATGCACATCACTCGATTTTTAGATTATGTATTTCTGTACATTTTTATTAATATTTCCATTCACCATCAGTGACTGTAAATGAGCAACAGCTATTGAACATGAAGTGCATGTGGAAATATTCGAATATTAATTAAAATTTGTCTGTAATCTGGAAAACCGAGTGGTGTGCAACAGATGGCATCAACTAAAAATGCTGAACCGATATCTTGTTACAGCAGAGATCGCCTCGTCATAGATATTGAGCAAGTGGCCAGATGGCCTCCTCTTGTTTGTAAATTTCTTACGTTCTTATTAATAAGATTTAGCACACATAGCAGAAGGGCTTGAAACACAAAAATAATCTGTGTGCATCTCTGTCTGTGGACATCAGAGGTCTGTGGTTAAAAATCGCCTGGCTTGCTATCGTTGATAGATCTTACAGCCAGAAATCTGAATATTGAATATAAGGCCAAGTTTACTGGGGTCACAGAATTCTCTTGGAAAAGCCATTTGTTGCGTCCGGTAATATAGCAACTTCTTAGCTCTGATTGGTCCAAGTGCTGTTAGTGATCCATGAGCCCGAACATAACCTGACCCTTGTTGGTAAGTATAAAAATGTTTTCAAAGTTACAGGGAAAAGGCATAAATGAACAAGATCGATCTCAGGATTTTGTGAATCGATATTGAATCGTCAAAACCAGTACCGTGATTAATCATAAAATCGTTTTTTTCCCCGCCCCTTCCTGTCACCCTCCAGTGATGTTGGCTAACTCCGCCCTCTAATCCTTACTTGTATGTCATGTTGGACTAAGGAATCTGCTAAGTAAAATAAAATAAAACGGAAGGACTGGGTTCTGTTGTATTTTATGTCATTCTGCCCTTTCTTGGGGTGACTAATTTTATGATGAGAAACGATTTTTTATGTTTAATCCATGCAAGGAAAAGCCACCTCTTTCCAATTAGTTTGATAGCATTGCGCCAAGCACATCTCTTTCTTTGTCACCAGGTGTGCTATTCGTACAACCAAGGCAGCGGGGAATATGGAAACTGCAAGCAACAGGATGGGTGTACTATGCTCCACATCTGTCAGAAGTACGTCAAGGGCACCTGCAGCTTTGGGGTGGAATGCTCCAGGTCACATGACTTCTTTGAGCCCCACCCACTGAAGACCCTTCAGGGGAGGGGAATACCCTCTGACCTCATTGCTTCCATGCTGTCTGTCTACCAGAACATACAGGCCTTGAAAATTGCTAATAATCCAAAAAAGTGTCATGACTCCAGTCCAGGTACTGCCAGTGTTTTATTCAAATTTTAACATGTTTATCTTAATAATATAAAGCATTTTATAATTAGTGTTATTAGTGTTAGGGTGGCTCAGTGGCTCAGTAGGTAGCACAGTTGCCTCATACCTTCAGGACTGGGGGTTTATACAACAACATTATCCTCTATGTTTGGAGTTCACACATTCTCCCTGTGTTGAGTAGATTCCCTCCCAGAAAAACAATCAGTCAGACTAATGGGTGTCTCTGTGTTGCCTGTAGTTTGTGTTTGTGTATATGCTTTGTGATGGGCCGGCATCTGATCCTGGGTGTATCTGCCTTGTGCCCTGTGCTGCCTGGAAGAGAATTTAGGCCCCCAGCAACCCTGATCTAGATAATTGTTCGGAAGAGGCATGGATATTATCAATATTGATATCATTCATCTTTAAACCACTTCTCTAGTACAGGATCATAGGGAATATTGATATCAGTAAAACTGTATTGAGATTTGGCAGAGCTACTGTCGGCATAGTTTGTCCAAAACAGGTGACCTACAGAAGTCCTGTCAGTACTTAAAATTGTATCTTTTTCCTTAGACAAAACTGACATTTGCGTCTACTCTGTCAAAGGCAGCTGCAAATATGGAGGTAAGACTTATTTATGTGAAAATGTAGTGGGGGAAGAGCTATAAAAAAAAGCCTTTACACCACAGTAATACTTATATTCACTGTAGTATTTTAATAGTATTTTTGTATCTCAGCTACTGAATAAGATCAGGTAAATAATGTGAATAAATAAGGAAATTAAGCAACAGGAAAGGGGGCGGCACTGTGACGCAGTGGTTAGCACTGTTGCCTCACACCTTCGAGTCTCCACTGTGGCTCCATGTGTGTGGAGTTTGCATGATCTTCCTGTGTCATCGTGGGGTTTCCTCCAGGTACTCCAGTGTCCCCCCACAGTCCAAAAACATGCTGAGGTTAATTGGAGTTACCAAATTGCCCATAGGTGTACATGTGTGTGTGAATGGTGCGTGAGTGTGTCCTGCAGTGGGTTGTTCGTAGCCTCCGGGATAGGCTCTGGACTCCCTGCAACCCTGAATAGGACAAGCAGTTACAGAATGAATGAATGAAGGGACGGATGGATGGAAGGAAGGGACAAACAAACGAATGAACAGAAAAGCACTTAAGCTTTTCTAATTCCACTAATTCCAGTGATAGCAGCAGTTGAACAAACACTTTCAGAGAGTTCAGGATATTCTGGAAAAAATTCATGGAAATCCCATAAAATGAACTTTCTAAGAACCACCTGTTAAAGTGGATAAAGGTATCGGGGGGGGGGGGGTGATGTACTGCCCAGGGCGGTGAGTTTGAGTCCTTATGTGGCAGAGGGTTTCTGCCTATTTGGGGCTGAACCAAGCCAAAAACAAGCGGGGGTGTCAAATGATTTTAGACCTGATACTGATAAACATCCCTATTCTGCTTGTTTTCCTGTTGTATTGTTTGTTTGTTCAAATAAAATTACCAACACTTGTAGATAATACTTTCATACATTATCTAAGAAGGTGCATTGAGTATATAAGGTTCCCACATAAACACAGCAACGTGTCATTTAAGGATACTCTCTACTCTGACCCATTAAGCCTTAAAAATTAACAGCTTCTAAGGTAACAATGGCTTACCTTTGTTTTTTTTTGCAACAAAGACAAGTGCAGAAGAGTTCATTTCAACATGCCGTACAAATGGGAAGTAAAGACTCCTCAAGGCTGGTCTACTCTGTTGGACAATGAGGAGATTGAGAAAGATTTCTGTAACCCATGCAAAACATACAGGTTTGTGACGAATGACATTTTCATTAGTTGTTATTTTCATATACTTTAAAATCTACAAATAATAAAAATCAGTACAATACAGACGCTCCTCTACCGACGAACGAGATACAGCCAACGAACGGCCGTTCGCAACTTGAAATATTCGTAAGTCGTTATTCACCATCATTTTAAGAGCATACGCAAGTACAAAGAACTAGGATGCTGGGATCTAGTACACACGCTACGCTGCCGTGCGGCGGGAGTAGCAGCCAGAAGTCGTACTAGGCTGAACTGGAGCAAAGAAAAAAAATTTGATGTTGTGGACAGGAAACGGGAGCCCAGTGAACACAATTTGGACTTGCTGTACTGTACAAGATCCTCTTTGTTCATAAGCCTGAAAGTTCGTAAGTAGAGGAGCGTCTGTACATATAAATCAACAATTCAATACCAATTTTTGGTCAATTTTTAATCCTTTACTATATCATAAACTTTACTATGTGGTCAGTTGACTGTGCAGGTGGTTTTTTTGCATGTATGACTTTGTGTAGGTGTTTGTGTCTGTGTGAGTATTTGTGTGATTCTCCAGGTCTAGGTGTTTGTGTCTGTGAGTATTTGTGTGATTCTCCAGGTGTAGGTGTTTGTGTCTGCGTGAGTATTTGTGTGATTCTCCAGGTGTAGGTGTTTGTGTCTGCGTGAGTATTTGTGTGATTCTCCAGGTGTAGGTGTTTGTGCATGTATGAGTGTTAGTGCAGATGTTTGCATATTTGTGGATGTATGAGTGTTGTACAGGTATTTGTGCATGTATGACTTGGAATTTTGTGTATATGTGATTGCACAGGTGTGTGGATTTTTCTGCTTTTACAGGTGTTTCTACAGATGTTTGAGGTTGTATGAATGTGCAGGCGTTTCTGTATGTAAAGTACTGGGCAAAAGTCTTAGGCAGCTACAGAAAATTATGTTAAATGATCTTTATGTTGGTGTAAAACTGTAAAAAAAAAAAATGTTATTATGCCTACTAAAGTATGTTAGCTTAGCCATTTCAAAACCTCTGCTAAGATCAATGCAGTATGTGCATCAGCCATACAATACACCCATGTATTTTTTGACTTGACCACTCCCACACCTCATATAGCTAATCAGTGTCTCATTGACTTTTTTGTTAACTAATTAAGTTAATTAATTAAGTGAGCTGGTGGTAAAATTTAACAAATACTTGGAATGGCTGAGGTGCCCCCAAGGAGAGGTTTGGGATGTGGTGTTCATCTAGCCATCCAACCAGATACCAGTATATTTGGAGAACAGAAGATTTTTTTGCTAGTATTTGCGTTGCATTTAATTTGCATTTTTTCTAATGTTCGATTGTGTTTTTGTTCTGAGCACATGTGCACTAACTACCCATATAAATAGCTTTAAACATTTCTTTTGACTGCCTAAGACTTTTGCACAGTACTGTACTAGTGTTTTTGCAGGTGTTAGTGCATGTATCACTCTTTCTGCATGTCACACAGGGTTTTCACATAGTCCTTTTCCCTACGGTTAAGTGTGTCAGTACAGCTCATATATATTCACTTGTTTTCTACTGACTTGTTAGTGACTTGATTAGTTAAGGTATAATCTGTTAGACTGATAACAAATGCATCTGTTCACAATGTTTCCACTTCTGTTTTAGTCGGGGGATTGAGCCTGTGTGTTTTGACACAATGACGCGAGGACTGTCCAAAGTAAGGCGTCTGTCTACTGTGTCCTCTGTGCTGCAACCTACTCTCATTCTTACTACCGAATGGGCCTGGTACTGGGAGGACGAGTGTGGGAACTGGATCCAGTATGCATCGTCGGTGAGCCCCTTGTCGATATGTTGCACTTTTACTGATCTAATGATGGAGGCAAGGTTGAACTGTCTCTGGGGGTCCTTGGCTGACATGGGTGGGGGGGGCCCTTAGTGAGCTATCTGAGCTATTTTTTGGAGCAGAAACAGAAATGAGAGGGAATTAAAAATGATGGAATATTAATAACATGCTAATTGAAGCGCAGGCTCCCAGTGCTAAAACTGGCCGATCACCAATCGGTGGAAGTAGAGTATTGTGCCAGTGGATCAGTCGGCCAAATCTAAGAAGTTTAACCGTTCCCTCTTTAGCTGTGGCCCTAGGCTGCAGCCTACTATAGCCTATAGCTTATTATGCTCCTGAGGCTAAGATTACTCTTGAATTTTTGCGTATGTTCGTTAACTGTTTATCACAATTAATCTACCACTTTAGCGGGATAGTATCAAAGATATGGCAAATGTAATGTTAGTCTTGTATGTTTTGAGCCATCTTCTATTCTATTGGGTTACTTTGTGCCAGTTCACTTGGCAGTGAAATGACCAGTAACCTACCACCACAGTCCAGTGTGAAAAGAATGCTGGGCAGCGTGAAGTCTCAAAGTAGGAATAGTCCATTACAGCCGGGACGGGGGGCAACTTTGTGTGTCTGGAAAGTAGTAAAAACACAAACAACAGACGTCTTGCTGTAATTTAAATGATAATATTATCTTATAGAAATATACATAACTAGTATCTAGTATTCGGGGGCCCAGGTGGCTGCCTGCCCTTACCTTATGGTAAATCTGCACCTGGATTGAGGTGGGGGGAGCCTTTGAAAGGCAGCTCCTTACCGTGCATTTCCCCTCTGTTTCAGAATGGGGGGTGCAAACCGGCATCGATCACTAGTGAAGTTCTAGAACAGGAGTATCTGAAGGACAGGACTACTGTTGTGGAGTTTACTGCAGGCTCACAGTCATATCAACTTAATTTCCAAGGTATGTTGTTGGTTCAGATGGTCCACACAAGCTGCATGAGATGTTGTCCTCTCAGTTAGTCACATTTTCTTGTAGGCTGGGGTTTCTTTAGTTTCGGGGCTTTTTTTTGCTTAGTTTGTTTGGGTTTGTCTTAAGGAGCCTGGACCCCATTTTCTGTTTTTTTTTTACTCAAATGTTCATGTCTCTAATTTCCATCAGTAAAAGCAGACTGTGGCTTTCGAATGTAGAATTCTTGACCTGATTTACACTACAGTGAGATGTCTGATAATAATAGCAACAAGAATGCAAATGTCAGAATTTGTTTAATCACTTTCGGTTTTCAGACATGATCCAGACAAACAAACAATACGGCACCAAAAAGCTGGTCCAAAGGCGACCTGTTTTTATGTCTTCTACGGACGTACAGAAAATCAAAACAAGGTAATGCAGAGCAAAGGAGTTACATGTTACTTTGTCTGGTTTGTAGGTAGAAATGTTGGAATGCTGGAAATTCATTTCATGTTCCTAAAGCCAAATTTAGTAGCTGACGATCGGTGCATCTAGGGTAGACCCTTGTAATCCCTTTGGGCCGTACCTGGCCAGGCCCTGGGGGTTGAGACCTGGTCACCATGCAGTCGCCTCGGTGCTTTCTGCCGGCCTACCTCCAGGGCGGCGCCCCAGCCTCCCCGATCTGGGTGGGGTCACATTATCCTTGCTGAAACTTTCCATGGGAGTCCTTATGAATTGCACTTAGTCTAACCGCTCACCTAGGACCAATATGCCTTGGGAGACCCTACCAGGGACAGCATAGATTCTAGGATCACAGAGGCACACAAACACCCCCACCATGATAAGGTGGAGATTCATGGAGGGATGTTAGCTGAAATGTAACCGATTAACGGGCGCTCCATGACTGTGGCCTTCCACTCCTTTTTCTTAAGCTTCCGTTTCTCTGTTTTTACAGCAACAAAACAGTGTACAGGCAACCGAAATTCAAAGCCTTACCAGCACAGTGGGATAAGTCCCAAGTCACAGACACAGGATGCAAGGTACAGTTTTAATTTGTTATGTATCAGCTGATGTTACCAAAGTAGTATGAAAGGAAAGGTTGGTCATGAAAACGTACTTTAACATTTCGAATTGCCTGTAACTATTTTGACACTTTGGTTTCTTATGCTCTTTAAAGAAAGTCACTCTGCTCCCTCCCTCGAGTGAGTACAAGGAAATCCTGGCTCTGTTCAGGCAAACCATGTTGGGCTTCAGTATACGCCATATTGAAAGGATTCAGAACAAGGCCTTATGGGAAGTTTTCCAGTGGTGAGTTTTTCCGATGTCCCGTTAATAGCAAAGCCAGCGTGGAAGTCATTGAAACCGTCATTTCTTACTGTGCCTTCAGCTACCCTCTGGTTTATCTCGCTGTGCAACATCTAATGAGGAATGGAATCTGTGTCTGGTGCACAGATATGTATTAATAAGTCTGTTAATGGCAGGATTTTGTTTTAGCTCTGTCTGAAACCTGCTGTGTCTCATTGGGTAGTACTGCTGCCGCACATCTCAGAAGGTTTTGAAGCCCACTTCTCTGCGTCTGGAGTTCGTCGTCTCCCTGTGTCACACAGGTTTCCTCTCTATGTACTGTAGAAAGATATGCAGTTAGGCTAATTTATGCCTTTAAGGTGCCTGTAGTGCGCGTGTATATGTGTCCTGCAAAATGAACTCCAGCGTTGAGCCTTATGCTGCCTGAGAAAGGCTCCAGATCCCTCTGTGACCCTGTGTAAACATCTGAGGCTGTTCTTGATCTGCAAAGTACTTTAGGGAACACTTTAGCTGCCAAGAAACATTGTCATTTTGTGATTATTTAAGATGATTCGCGTTGGTCACACAGCCACACTGGATAAAGGCACTCCTTGTTCTCTGAGGTCTAAGCCGTTATTGATCTATGCATTGTTTTGGGTGCCATTTATTGGGAAATGTCTAAAACAACAGAAGCCCATGAACAGAATTATGTATTGTGACTATCATGATGATAATGGTCTCACATTACAGACAGGATTGTGTCCAGTGGAAGCCAATGGTGATTGGCATATGTTTCCAAGATTCTAATATCATCTAATATTTACTTCATTAATATTTATTTCATTTTTAGGCAGAAAGAACAGATGAGAAAAAAAAATGGTGGAAGAGATTGTGAGAAACGCCTTTTCCACGGAACTGACTCCAAACACGTGGATGCCATCTGCCAGCAGAACTTCGACTGGAGGATCTGTGGAACACACGGGACGGCCTACGGCAAAGGTGAAACACACCTACAGTGTTGTGGATTTGAGATCCAGTCTTGTAGCTCAGTGGGTTATGCCTGCGATTGGAAGATCACCAGTCCCATCCTCGGCAGAATAGTCACATCTTTGTCGGGCCTTTAACCCCCAAAATGCATCAGGGGCACCAGAAAATTTACTCGACCCTGCGCTCAGACCCCAAGCTGGCAATGAGCCAAAGCATTATGGTCGCCCACATGTGAAGCGGATAATGTTGACTATCTAGTAAAATCGGTGCGTGTCAATGTCTGGGATATATTATATGGTAAGCGGATGCTCACAGGCAATGCAGTGCTTGGAGTCCTGCTACATATGGGGCCACGTGGCCATGAATCGGAATCGTTGGTCCATTGCATCCCAGATGCTAGACAGGCACCCCACCCTCTACGTGATGCAACTGGAAACGGGATTCATCGGAGTAGATGACCTTTGTCAGTTGCTCCAATGTTCTGTTCTGACGCTTGTGTGACCATAGTAGGTGTTTTCAACAATGGACAGGAGCTAGTTTGGGCAATGTGACTGACCTGCAGCTCCGCAGCTCCATACACATCAGGTCTCAAGTCTGTCATTTGCGCCACAGTAGCTCTTCTGTTGGTTTGTACCAGACAGGGTAACCTATACTCACATCCCACATCAACGAGTCCTGACTGCTCTGTTACCTGTTGACGGTTCATGGTTTTTCCATCCTTGGTCCACTCTCAATAGGTTCTGACCACAGCGGACGGCGAACACCCTACAGTCCTTACCGTTTTGGAGATCCTCTGACCCAGTCATCTGATCATAATGACTTGGCCCTTGTCACAGTCACTCACATCTTCACCCCTGTCCATTTCTTCTGCATACAACATGTCGATTACAAGTACTGAATGTTAGCTTACCATCGAATATATCCCAGAACTTGAAATACGCTGTTTTTACATTATTCAGTTCACACGAGAGTAGTTAAATGTAACAGCTCATCGGTGTATATGCTGTATGTCTGTATGTCTTAAAGGAGAGAAAGATATTGGGTATTTGAAAAGAAAGGATCATTTCATCTCCCTGTGCTTGTGCCACTGTGATGAATAAGCACTTATGGAAAATTGATTTATGGTTGCTAGTCATAGCAACACGTGTCAAATTGCAAAAGATATATGACTTTATTTGATTGCTTTGTTTACTGTTCACAGGTAGCTACTTTGCCCGTGATGCAAAATATTCACATAGCTACACCAAGTCCTCAGAAATCAGGACAATGTTTGTGTGCCGCGTGCTGGTCGGGGAGTATACCAAGGGCGACTCCAGCTACCTCCGGCCACCCTCAAAAGACGGCGGTGACGTCCATTTCTACGACAGCTGTGTGGATGACATCAACGATCCCTCCATCTACGTGGTGTTTGAGAAATATCAAGTGTACCCCGAATACCTCATCCAGTACTATGAGGACGTGTGTCCTCCACATCGTGCCTATAACAGCTACTCAAATGTACCACCGAGACCGAGAGCAGCTCCCCAGCCAGCCCCCAGTGTACCCCCTACTCCTTCTTACTCAAACACAAGCTCCAGTGCTAGTGCAGGTACCTCCGACTCAAACAGCTCCTGTGTCATCAGTTGATTCTTCTTCTCTTTATGCAGACTTATTAAAATCAAATGGCAATGAGGGTTTAACCTGTATGTGTAACAGAATAGCTGGATCTAACCAGTTGACTACTGTAAATCCTGTGTATGTCTAATTATTTACATTTTCTTGACTTGTACTTTAAGTAATCGGCTTTGGTAGTATTTTAAACATTTCATATGTTGTGATTTGCAAACATTTTATTGCAAACATGTGCCTTACAGATATGCACAAACCAAAAAGTGAAAAACAGCAAAAATAGACACTAATCCATCTTAACTTCTGTTTTAAGTGCTGGGATTTATTATTCTTAAAGTATGTTTCTTTATAAAAAATAATTTTGGCTTGCAGGTAAAATAACACGTCACAATGGAACTATGTCCATTTTCACCAGAACTGCGCCTTTAGAATGTTACAAATCTTCCTTTTTAGAATAGGATTTGTTTTCTGGTATTTTTTCCATGTTATGAAGGTTTAGGAAATGCAATGTCATGTTTATGAAATGGGAGGAGACATTAATCATCACAGTACTGATAAATGGCTTGACTGTGTCTGTGATAATTAACCAAAATGTATGTCTGGCTATGGTGCACATAAATGTATATGTGAGGATCATGCATTGCAGGTTCTACCAGTTTACCGAAGAATGGGTTTACAGTAATAATTGCTGTTTTAACATGAAATAGTGTATGTCTGTAAATGGAGGGGCACCGGTTCAAATCCTGTGGCCGAGAGAGTATCACTGTTGTATCACATTGTATCACTGTTGGGACCTGGAACAAGGCCCTGACACCCTAGAGCTCCAAGGACAAGCTGACCCTGGTTTCTCAATAGAACGTCACTTTGAATAAAAACGACTGATAAATAAATTCATGTAAATGTAAAAGAAATTGACCTTCATCGAGATATTTGGGTGAAGCTAAGTTTACAGTTGTTATCTAGAGATGATGTAAAACATCTTTTGTTTTTTCCCTGAAGATATTTATGAGTTGGATTTATTATGGAATATCTGGAGGAAGTTAAGGTAAAATATACATTCATACTAATCGATTTACATGAACATTAATGTCATTCAGGGCAGTGAGATGAGGCTGTACCATCTGTATTGTGCACATTTTGATTAATTATTTCCTCAGCACTTTTAGATTTCTTTGATGGAAAATTTGACTGTGGTGAATAAGAATTGAATATATATTTTCCTTTGCTGGGAACTCCTAAAATAATCAACCTATACAACTGGAGGATACTGCACTCCAGAGTATATCTTAAGCTAGGATGAATCGAAATGCAGATGTGCTGTAATACAAGTCCAGCATGTTCACCTTCAGCAGCATTTTTAAGAAGGAGTGAGACACTACCAGTGTCCTACCAGATACAAGCCATCAAATCCTGCATGGTTCAGTCATTAAGGCTAAAAGTGAGTTGTTCATTTTCTGGAAGGAAATTTGTTCTGATCAAATCATCAGTCTTGGTAGTTGGTTGTTTAAAAATATGGTTAAATATTTTTCCTAAAGGATATTATATTTTCCTTATTAGCATTGATTGTGTTTACTGTAGGATAAATAAAGTATATAACCCGAAGTAATGTCGTTGTCACGTGAATTCAAGATTTTTGCATCCATTCCATACATTTTAAGTCTTACCAATTTCTTATTACTCAAGGGATTCCAGCATATATCTAAGGCATGGCAAACATTTAGAAATGGAAACCAGTGCCAGAACTATAGGACGTGTTGTAATGAATTTCTCAGAGCAGTTGTAAGATTCTTTAACAGGCCATGTGGAAGGCAGGACAGAGCATCTGTCTGAGGAGCATCTACTGATGCCTTCACAAGTACCTGAAATATGCTGCCCAGTTCTGACAGGATGAAGAAGGTTGGTGATGAAAAAATAAGCAATTTCTTCCGTTTAGGAAGTGTCACATTTGGAGTGTCTGCATGCTTGTTCCCAGTTTTGCAGGGAGTTGCTCATGAATAGGGAGTAGAATTTTGAAATGCAAACTTTCTTGTCTTATTCTGGTTTGCTTCATGACTTCTGTGCTCCATCTGGCAAGCTGCTTCTCCATTCCAAGGACTCTGAGTTTGTCTAGTTTGTCCTTCCCCAGAAAAACCTTCCCTCACATTCACTACCTGTTCACTGAACAGTATCAGTTCCTCTTAAGGTTACTGCTACAGTATAGTATGAGCCAATTTGCACTAACAGGAAGCCATGGAAATCACATAAAATAGAGAGTGTTCCTGTAATTGCTGCGTAGATGTTAAGCTTTCACATCGGGATACGTATTCACTCGTGGGTGATTGTTTGGGTGAGTGTCTATGGTCACTGTGTTCATGTTCAGCTCTGTATCGGTCTAAAGGTCACATTTAACTCTGGGTGCTTCTAAAACACAGATAAGCATGGTCATATGAGTGTGAGTATTTGAGATGGCTTAACATCAAGTCTCTTACATACACACAGCTCTTCGTACCTCTAGGCTCAAGGTAACCATCAGTGTTCTGCAATGGGTTGGCCTCCAGTCCAGGATTAAGCTACATTCACATATTTCCCAGGAGTTGGATCACTGCAACGCAAAGGGTGACTAGAAATACACAGTCTGTTAATAAATAAAAACTAGTATTCTGCCATTCTGTTCCATGGCATGCTAGAAAGGCTCTCGTCAGACTTAGAAAGACGATGCTCAAATTGCAATCTATAACTGAATTTGGTATTTGGGCTGAGTGATCTACTGCCATTCTTTCATGACACCCATCCATATTCCATCCTTGTATATCTAACACAACATCATGAGCAGGACGAACACAAGGCAGGACACACTTGTCACAGGATGACGATCCATAATCCTGCTATTGGAAGAGTATATAAATTCATATGCAAACTGAGTACACAGCTTTTTTTTCTCTGACTCTACACTGTAAAATATATTTGAATTTCTTATATGCATAAACATTTTTGTTTACCAGTACAGTACACTGTGTAGCTGTCATCAGACAGGTAATTTTAAGATTATTTGGCAGTTATTCGCTGATTATTTTAATGCACAAGGTTCTAAGTATTTATTTACATTTATTTTATTTAGTTGAGGCCGTTCTCCAAATTTACATACTAGTTGGGAAAGAGAGTATAGTAGCGCGGGCGGGGTCCATTTACCAGCATGCTCTGCGTGCAATTGTAAATAGCCCTTCTTGTACTGTCATGTTGTTAATGATTGCATCTCGTTATTGTCGCATGTTGTTTGCCCGTGTCTTGTGTGGACGCTGTCTGATCCTTGCATGTATTTAGCTTGCGTAAATCTCCCACCGTATGTGCACCTTACAGTTCAGCGTCTGATATTGTTACAGTTCAACTGATATCAGTCGATAACAACGCGTCACGCTGTATTTTGCCCATACAAACACCTAGCAACATGTCCACAGCAACCTGTCCTACAAAATGTCCACTCGTGGGGGTGGTGAGCATCTGAGCCTTGGTCTCTGCAAAACAGCCAAATGTCCGTGGGCCCTTGAGCACCGCACATTGGCTCACTCTTCTCTGTGACCCCCAAACTATTGAGAGCTATATGGGATAGGTGAAGAGAAGCATTCCAATGTACCTGTACTTACACTAAATGATTGATCATTTATCACACATAGCAGCTGGACATTACTGCGCGTATGACCGAGTTAACGAAACACAAATAAGACATAACTGCTAGTAAACAGTACATAACTACAGCTTTCACTTCTGTTGATAAAGCGCGCAGCCATCTTGGGTTCTGAAGTCCGGGTCACAGATGTTCCTCCAACTTCCCGGGTCGGAATTCCAACTTCAGGGGGCGATCCATTTGAAATTCCAGAGTAGGAATTGGAATTTCCAACTTCCGAGTTCATATGGAATGCATATGGGTGCTGGAGAAAGCGAGACTGTAACATCAATGTCAGAATGCCTCTGTTATGTATAATATTTTTACAACTCATATTTTCAAACTCTTTGACAATAAAGGTTTGTTTTTTTTTTCTGTTGGACTTTGGTTTCCAGCTCAGCGAAATGGCATGTAGCGCTCACCCAAACATAAGGAACAGGAAGGTTCAAACTGCACCTGATGAGACAAACAGGTACTGAAATACATGGACTGACGAGAGGTAACAAACACCAGGCGAGGCTCATCAGGGCCACGTTATGGAGGAGACAGTAGGGTCAGGTGTGCGGGACGTGACACATATAGTAAACCCAGGGCGGTATCCTAGTAACGCCACTGTGTAGCATTAGGAGAAACTGATAAAGTAAAACAAAGAAAAAAACCTTTGGTGCTTCCTAATATGGTCTGTGTCAAAGCAAAGACTGCTCATTGTGCGCCGTGAAGTTTCTTGGCGTGTAGAAATACATTTTTAAAGGAATACCGGTATATTTGCGAAGCTCAGCCTATAGCAATCTGTATCGTTTTATTGTTTACCCCAAATATTGGAAGTCGACTCATCATTCTATTTTTGCAGGCATTATATAATGGCATAAACCAGGAACAGCACGAGTGGATATCCTGGAGTGCCCGAGGTCTTGGCGTATGAAAGATCTTTGGAGCTGAGTTTAAGTTTCGGTTTCCAGCGAAGTCGAGCGCTGTGCTTCCTGTGTTTATCAGCCGCATTTATACTCATACTCGCATAAGGCACAGCGGCCATTCAGCATAATTCTCGCCGTTATAAATCCGAATACAGCCCAATGGAGGCGTTTATAATGAAAATTATTTGCGGCAATAATGGGGCGATGGACTGCGATGAATTGGTTGATATAGGATCAGGCCTGATGGATTTAAAAGGAGTTTTTGACATTGTCTTCGGAAATCCCAGGGACTTTTCTGTTGTTGTTTTTAACGGGAAAAAGAGAGTCATCGCTAAAACAAACGTTAGGTTGTGCAAAGTAGGGGGATGCGAGAACTGCACAAATTTACACCTGTGCAAGTTTTACCTTTACGGAGACTGCAAAGCCAGCAGGAGGTGGTAAGGGACTGAATTTCCAAAATAACAATAACAACAGCTGTTTTTCTAGCTTTCACTTTTATTTGCGTAAATAAAAATCAAATAAAATCTAGTCTTTCAGTTATATTGAAACCCACGCTCATTCGTAAGTCATATGCCGTGTACCATAACTTGGAGACAAAATCTGTACCCTTATAATCGGTGTCTTAAGTTTGCTTCTTTATTGTATACCTGTTATTACATTATTAATAACTTGTTTAGGCACTGCTTACTGTTTACTGATATTCTCCACGTGATCTGGATAATATGGGGCAACAATGTTGGTTTTATTTTTAATAGCGAATTGCACAGGCCCAAATAAGCCCATTGGAATTAATGTGGCAATATTAACCAACAATAGCAAATAGGTAAAGCCCATACCTTAAAATAAAAATGAAAAATACGTTGTGTACAGAATGTAACTGAACATACAAATCTGCATGGTTTGGGAAACCTTTCTTGGGTCCCAGTTACATTATTAGGGAATGGCTTCATGTATAACATAAATTATTTGACCTGTGAATTTTAGCCTTACTGCACTATGTTGACCTTTACTATCATTTAGCACGAAATAAATTTACATGGTGTAAATCCCTCAAAAAAGTTGACAATACAATAACAAAGTGATTTTCTTGTGTCGCTGATGTGTAACGATGGCACATTCATAACATTATGAAGTTTGATAATGTAGATCTGGCAGGGATGTGGATTGGGCCTCAGGAAAAATGGTGGCAATGAAGCTTGTGTCCTCTCTTGCTGACGTGAGCTATCGCCGTGTTTCGGGTACAGGAACGGATGCCGTTTTTGCCATGATATGAATTCGCCGCACAACAGCAAGGTTCTCGCGGAGAATAACCTGCAGCTGTTGGACACCAAGGAACTGCGGACGCTGCTGCTCCAGAACGACAACACCCTCCTGCCACCGGTAGCTTATTTTTTTCTTGTAGCGAGTTTTAAACATGAGGCGTGCATTGAGACATGTACTTTTGGAAAGTGGACAGTTTAAATCACAGTAAAGCTTAGTTATGAAAAGACCTTCAGGAAATAATTCCACAATTCCATAGACCATGTGGCCTTCAAGAAGCCAGGTATATCACGTAACATAGAAATGTGTATATCGCATTATTAGGGTCACAAAATAAAGTTACATAGACCAGATTTTTGCAAATGGAGAAGAAAGGAAACTGTCCTGATATAGCACCAGGCTTGAAGTCCAGATGATGTAAGATATGAACTGCTCAGTGAGATCACGTGTCTAGATTCTTTGCGTAACAGCTTCCTGACAAATGGGTCACATTTCTTATCAGGTCTGTGTCTCATTCAACGAAGGCAGCAAGGAATACGGAAACTGCCCTGAAGAAAAGAGCTGTAGGAGGCTCCATGTCTGTGACAAGTACATCCGGGGAATCTGTGATTCGGGGGCAGACTGCTGCAGATCACATGACTTCTTTGAGCCCCACCCAATGACCACCTTGCAGGAGAGAGGAATACCCACTGACCTCATCACATCCATGCTGGTTGTCTACCAGAACATAAGGGCCTTGAAATTTAAAAACAATGTGACGAGGGGCGGCCGAGACCAGCCGAAACCCGTCTCAGGTCATCATTCATTAAATACATTTAGTTGGCTTATCAAAAAATGTTGAAATGTTTAAATGACCTTTCGAGTAAGAGATTTTCAGATTTAGATTGCAGGGATGTACAGAAACAACCTTTCTGTGAGACAGCTGGACATTAATGCCTCAAGTGAATTAAAATAAAAAAGAGAACAAAAGCTTCTTGATTGATTCTCAGTGACCATGGAGCTCATCTCTCTCTCTCTGCTATAATATTCATTTTCTTTTCCTTTCAGAAAAGACTGAGATTTGTCTTTATTTTGTGAAGGGGAGTTGCAAACAAGGAGGTGAGAGTATGAATATGTGACTAGCATTTATATTTTGTGCTGTATGAAGACTGGGATTGATGGATGGATGAATGACTGCAGTTTCTGTGTTTGCATGTGTACTGTGTCCTGTGGCCTTTACTACGAAGCGGGGTTACTGGCTTATCGGGGTAACTTGTCAGATTTAAGGTAGTCTGGCCAAAATGTAAGTGAACGAATATAAAGTCCATTTAAACTGTGGTACCTTAAATCCGACAAGTTACCCCGATAAACCAGTAACCCCGCTTCGTAGTACAGGCCACAGGTTTGCACCCCCGCCTTGTGCCCTGTGCTACCTGGGTTAGGCTCCAGGCCCGACCTCCCACAACTGGTTTGAAAATGGATGGGTCATCAAAATGTTTTATTTATGTTTGAAAGGGTCTGACTAAACTTAAATACAAAATTTGAAGAATATGTTTTCTGTATGTGTTTGATTTCTGTTAAAGGCAGATGTTGCCGTGTCCACTTCAACATGCCCTACAGATGGGAGGTGCAGGACAAGAAGGGCTGGTCACCACTTCCAAACAATGAAGGAATTGAGAAAGACTATTGTAACCCGGCCATGATAAAGAGGTATATTATGTCTAATCTGAAACATGATAAAGAAAAGCTCTTGTGAATACTACAAACTCCTGGGACATTAATAATCTATAGCAAGTAATGCTGATTATCAACAGGGAAATTCACAGAAAGCTTGTCTTGTTTATTCACTAAGTGTTGTTTTCTGGTTCCTCAGTGAAGGGCATGAGCCTGTGTGTTTTGACACAATGACACAAGGACTGGCCAAAGTGAGGCGTCTGTCTACTGTCTCCTCTGTGCAAAGACCTGACTTTATTCTCACCACTGAATGGGCCTGGTACTGGGAGGATGAGTATGGGGCTTGGATCAAGTATGGATCAATAGTAAGTTAAAGAAAGAGGTGAAGATCAGAGTCACCTATTAATTCTTATCCAGTACCAGGCAAAAGTCTGGACACACCTACTGAAAATCATTTGTATAATGACCCTAAGCAGACCACAAGGTTCTGTAAGTACTGTATTGTCTTATGAACAAAGAAAGATGGAGCACTGTGGCAGATGGTCAAGTCCCCGCCATCCCCCGACCTAACCCTACAGAGCTGGTTTGGCATGAGTCGGATCACATAGTATGAACAAGGTAGCCAACCTGTACCCAGAGTTTGTGGAAACTCC
The DNA here is from genome assembly GCA_026777985.1 of Mormyrops attenuatus. Lineage (NCBI taxonomy): Eukaryota > Metazoa > Chordata > Actinopteri > Osteoglossiformes > Mormyridae > Mormyrops > Mormyrops attenuatus. The sequence goes on from JAODKC010000064.1 coordinate 27,766,114, forward strand.
TTCAGGACTGCTGGAGAAGCATTCCAGGTGGCTGGAAGCTGGTTGAAAGTCTGCAGTGCTGTCATTGAAGCAAATGGGGGCTATTTTGAAGAGTGTAAAATCTGAGAAAATTTTGAAATGTTGAATACTTCTCTTGGTTGTTGCAATATTTTAATACAGTACAGTTCTGTTATAATGGACTTTAAGGGATCTGGCAAAACAGTCCATTATTTCCAGAGTCCGTTATATCCAGAGTTGCTGTATGCCCAGAACACAACTACAGGACACCATTTACTCATGCCACACCCCAGCAG
>JAODKC010000064.1:27783175-27803048 GCA_026777985.1 Mormyrops attenuatus
TGTAGCGCAAGCTAAAACCCTGGGTTCCTTTAAATCTGAGCTAGATAAGATTTTACCAACTCTGAGCTATTAGTTAAATTCTCCCCAAACGAGCTTGATGGGCCGAATGGCCGCCTCACGTTTGTAAATTTCTTATGTTCTTATGTTCGTAATGTGGGTCAGCAAGCCGGATGAGTGTTTGAACTCTGCTGTCGTGTGGAGTGTTTTGGCTTACGTTTCCAAGTGTATAAGCCTTGTTTTCCATTAATATGATGAGTATTCTTTTTCATTTTGACATTTCCACAATGCCAAGGAGTTAAGAGCAGGAGAAAGGAATGTGGGTGTGGCCTCATAAACCAATTCTACCCAGTATTTGTATGTGCTGCACTATCCTTTTTCTAGATGCATCCATGCCTTGGTCATGTTTGCATTGGACTTTGGATGTTTTTGAATTATGAAGTCACATGATGCAGGCTGGCTTTGTTGGAATGTCAATGATACTGTTCATTCTGCATTATTAAGATGTAAATAAATGTTTCACACAAATCGAGATTTGTAAATGTAGTGGCCATTTTGGTTTTATATTGTGTTTTATACTCTGTGTACAAAAGAAATGGCAATATACCGGTGGTTTGAGCAGAGTTTAGTCGATCTTGCTTTAGAAAATGATTGTTCTTTAGGCTTGATGGCTACATGAGACAGGGATTTCCCAAATTTCTTTAGCACGAAACAGTTGGATCTGTAGCCATGGATAATTTGTAGAGCTCATTAAAGCTTGCTGCAGTCCTGCTCCCTTGAAGATTATACATTATCTTGAAGTGTGGTCATTTGGGTGTAAGAAAATCCCAATGATGTCTTTCCTGATTACAGAGTAATGAAGTCCACACAGTTGGTATATTAATTGTAGTCAAGTCTTAAGAAGAACAAAGTGAAATACTAAGAATGATGGTGGCTGTGCCAGACTGGTGTTCCAGTACACATACGAAGGGTAAGCCCTTGTCTGGGTGAAAACACACCTCGGTAGGAGATTACTGTGTACGTGGGCTCGAGCATGTGTGCCACAGTTTGAAGATGGTGGACTATTCACTGACATCTTTGGCTGAGAGGTTGCTTAGGGAGTAGGAGTAGCACTGTTGACTCAGACCAGTGCGGCTGGGGGATTAAATCCTGCCCTGTGTTTGTGTGTGTGTGTGGGTTGGGGGGTTATGTATATATAACACTGTGGGGACCAAATGTCCCCACAATGTGATAAAAATCTGTTCCTTCGTCATGGGGAGCACTTTTTCAGTTCCCGCAAGAGGATCCTCAATTTTCTAAAAATCTGTGACTGCGATCAAAAAACAAAAAATGCCAGACGTTTTGTATTTTGTTTGGTTACTTATGGTTAAGGTTAGGGCTGGGTGGGGGGTAAGGTCGTCATTGCTGGGATTAGGATTTTTCCCATAGAAATGAATGCATGGTCTCTACAAAGTGGTTTGCATTGTCTTCCCATATCATACATGTTTCCCACCCACAGTTCAAAGACATGCAGACTGGCTGATTGGTCTAGTGTATAGGTATATGATTGTCTTTATGCCTGGTACTGTACTTACATTGCTCTAGTACCCTCTATGCTCCACCCCCCATCCCCCAACCAAGATGTGCATTTAGAAGATGGGTAGCTGGGTGGATCTTCTTTTAGAGTCTTTTTTTTGCCTCAAGTTGTAGATGAAAGGCCTGCTTGATGCTCGATGCCATGGGCATTACATAATTGAATAATTTGAAGCCGTGTTTCCCAACCCAGTCCTCAGGGACCCGCAGACAGTCCACGTTTTTGCTCCCTCCCTGCTGCCTGTCAGACAGTCCAAAACTTCACTTCCTTCCGGGGAAGGAGCAAAAATGTGGACTGTCTGCAACTCCCCGAGGACTGGATTGGGAAATGCTGGTTTAAAGTAAGGTTTTGTCTTGAAGTTTTATGCCAAAATCCTACTTCAGCACCTCTGTGATGGACAGCTCCCTTTGTCAGTCAATCACAGTAAGAAAGCTATGAATTCTGTCCAGTCAAGGTAATAAATAAAAGAACAATGAAGCAATATACCAGTTCAAAAGAAGTTCTGCTTGTGTGCTTGTTTATTATACGTAATTGTTAGTTAATCACATTTAATTACTTAAGAGAGAACAAGGATGTGACAGATATTTTAGTTGATTCAAGCAATTTCAAATAAAAGGTCTTTATCCGAAAATATAGAAAAAATGGTGGTTCAGTACAGCATGCTGCCAGCTCTTATTTATTGATCTAGAACGATTGCTTTTCTGTCTGATTAAGAGCTTAAGAGAGAGGGATCCTGTGGCTGGATTTCAGTGGATAAACCCCTATTTGCATCTTGAAGGTGCTTTGTGGGTAAAGTTGTGCATGGCAGTGGTCTCCCAAGGAGCTGGAAATGAATGATTTGGTGTAATGAGTCATCTTTCACACTGTTCCCAGCAAGCAGAACGAGTTCACGCGCGACACGATCCAAACAGGGCCCGTCCACAGTGCAGCTTTCTGCCGCATCTTTTACGGCACTGTGTTCATTTTCCGGGACTAAATATAATTAGCAGGTGGGGTCGACGTCCTTGCTCGGGGTGAAGTCAGGTGCTGAGAGAGGAAGCTACAAAGCAGTAATGATCATCCTGTTGGATGTTTTCTATTCGTTGTGCAATCTCCTGGGATGACAAAATCCCCATCATCGGGGCAAACCATGAATCACAGGCACCAGATCTCAGCTCAGTTCAGTAGCAGTACCTGAAACCTGAGCATTTTTCCATCACCATAAACAAAACGCCGAGTGATGGAGTTCCCGTGGAAGAATAGCATCACATTCCATCATTGTATCTCAGTGCCCTAGTAACACTGTGTGCTGCTCCTTTATCGTGCTAAGTTAATCCTGGTGCTTTCCATCCCATTATGTCATATTTTAAACAAAATTTATACCTGGAGCTGTATTTTGGCGCACATTTTCCATCTTAACGGTTAAATGCTAGACCTGTATGCGTTTCCTTGGAGTGTTTCGCAATTTTAAAAATCCGGAGAGATGTTGAACGTGTTAGATAATGCATGTGACACGCGGATGCTTGTTCTGTGGGCTCATACCAGTGCACACTGATTCGCTGTGTTGTTAGAGAGAGAGTGTGTGTTATGTAACTGCAACCTTGTAATGTGACAGTTGGAAAGGAAATGACAGCTGATTAATGTCACCAGGACTTTACCTTAAGCAAGAGCCAGGCTATTGAATGGTTCAGAGTGGAATGGGACAGACAAGATTCCCATCCGCATTTTCAGTCCCCAGTTTCTGATCTGACATGCTGAAACTGTGCATCTTTACTTAATGTCATGTTTTTAATAGTAGCTGTTATGGGTCATTTCTTTATTCTATTGTGGCTGTTCCCTCCTCCACACTCCTCATGTCAAACATGCCAGGGTTGCCTTTGAATCAGTATGTTGTAAGTCAGTGCGGTGTAACAAGGGCGCCCCTGCTGGACATCAGGTGAACCAGCAGGGGTCGCTGTTTACTTTGCTGTTCTGGGGTGCGCTCAGCCATTCTGAAAGAGGGCTCTGCAGTTCCTGTGTGGGGTGTGGTGAAGTCTTACTTACTCTTACTTACTTGAGCACTATTTGGCAATTTGAAATTACCTTTCAGTTACAGTAACCTGCAGCTCTTCTTCCTAACAAATCAGATCAGATGGGAAAATCTTATACTGCAGTAATGATATTGCAAGACTAATTTATTGCATTAAGATAATGCTGCTGGAACAGATGGACATCAAAGTGCCTGAAAGCTTCTTGTAGCCATGCTGCTCATATCCTGAAGGCTTTGCTTGTTTGTGCATGTAAATCATGTGATTAACATTCTGTAATTTTTAAGGGTTTTGTTTAAGCAGCTTGACATTAACGAACTGCAGCCTTTGTTACCAAAACGCTTGAAGGTGATCGGATACCTCTCACTGACCAATCCTGACGCTCCTTACGTTTCAGCCCTGACCCCCCCCCACGGATCGCCATGAACTACCTACGCCGACGCCTGTCCGACAGCAGCTTCGTGGCCAACCTGCCCAATGGCTCCGTGACGGAGCGGCGGCGGCCGGCCGCTCCATCCAGCCCGTCCAGCTCGCCGGCGTCTCCTGCCACGGAGAGACGCGCTCAGCAGCGCTCCGCTCCGGCCTCCTCCTCCGCCTCAGCCTCCTCCTCTTCCAACTTCCTCAGCTCTTTCTCCAATGTGGTCCGGAGTGGTCCGGGTGCCACTGTGGGCCAGGCAGAGCCGGCGCGGTCAGTGCACAGCCCGACCCCAGCCTCTGCTCCATCTCTAGCCTCCAGCACTGGTCCGACTCCATCCCTACCTGTGATCCCCAAGCCAAAGGTCTTGCTGGTTATCGGTGACTTCCACACAGACTGGTAAGACAGCCCAACTTGATGCTACTGATGGACCTGTCTCACATCCACCTCTTTAGTGATTTTCTTGTCATCATTTTACAGTGCATCCATCCATCCATCTATCCATCCATCCATCCATCTATCCATCCATCTATCCATCCATCCATCCATCCATCCATCCAGCTACTTAGCAAGTACAGGGTTGGTGAGATCTGGAAGATTATGCCAGGCTGCTTAGAGCACCAGCAGGTGGTAGGCCCTGGTTAGGATGCCAGCTACACCCAAAATGGGGAGGGTAGCAGACATTACTTACATGAGGGAGTGAGTATTGAACCCCTATTCATGGAGTTTTGACAGTGCCACCTCTGAACAGGCCATTGTACAATTTAGTATAAATTTAATCTAATTAATGGGATGGATTCTATAACTGCTGCCCGTTCCTGTCCATCCAGCTAGAATCCCAGGTTCCAATATCTGTTCTGATTCTTTGTCACTGCATTAGCAGATTCATTTAGCGAGCTGTATGGGACCGTTTCCCACATGCTCAACTCATATTTTTTTTATATCACATGATTTTTTTCTTTCTATTTGTAAATAATTCTACGTCTACTGTAGGCAACCTCCTCCCAATCTCCCCTATCTTCATTTCTACACTATATGGAATATTGTGGGAGGTGTCAGATGCCAGGTGGAGAATACACACATGACAGTTGTGGTTTATTAGAATTGTAATGAACTAGAAGGGTTTTTCAGATATGAAACGATTGAATGACAAGGTAAGACTTTAAATAGGATGAGAGTTTTTTTTTTCCCAGAATGTGTTTCATACAGTGTGTGATAGCCAGGCAGTCCTGTATTATGCGAGGCCCGAATGAAATCCCACGACCCCCAAATTGGACTATAAAACAAGTCTTTGTGTCTTTATCATGCCGTAACAGCATGTTGAGTCTGACTCATGTTGTTCTCCTACTTAATGAAAATATTCACTGGATGGTAATATCCTGAATAGTAACAGGAAAAATGAGTGTTGTCAAAAGCAACAATTACTGTACAGTACTGTGCAAAAGTCTTGGGCAGTTAAAGGAAATGTTTAAAACTAAGTGTCTGAGTAATAAGTGCTTATTTACTAAGAATAAAAAAACGTTGTACCTCATGCAAATGAAGAGGCCCTGATATCTTGCTGGACAGCTAGATGAACACCGCTTCAGTTCCCAAACCTCTCCTCAGGGGCGCCTCAGCCATTACGTATGTTCCCTAAATTTTATCTTTTTTTTTTACGTTCAGAGAGGGTATCGATTCACTGTATGAGGTGTGCTAGTGGTGAAATAAAAAAATATATGTGTGTATCGGATGGTTGGTGCAAATACTGAGGTAATTATAGGAGAGGTTTGCTGACGCACTTTGACACGCATATCATAGTTTTACGCCAACATGAAGATCATTAAACATTATTTTCTATGTCTGCCTAAGATCTTTGCACATTACTGTATGTTTTGTCGTTCAGGATTTCTTAAAATGGCAAATGTTATGTATAATATCTAATTGTGGATTTAATTAATTGTTTGTTAGATACATTCGGCTTTACCCGGGCAGTGTTTGGGCCGGCACGGTGGTGCAGTGGTTGGCAGTGTTGCCTCACACCTCTGGGACCAGGATTTGAGTCTTGTGTCGTTGTGGGTTTCCTCTGGATAGTCTGGTTTCCCCCCATAGTCCAAAAACATCTGAGGTTGATTGGGGTTGCCAACTTTCCGATAAGTGTATGTGTATGTGTGTGTGAATGGTGTGTGAGTGTGCCCTGTGGTGGGTTGGTGCCCTGCTTTGGACAATGTACTTTTCTAATATCAGCAGAACTAATATTTCCATGTGGTATTTAGTATACAGCTCTAGAAAAAACTGAGAGTCCACAGTTTCACTCATTTCTCAATGTATAGATATGTACCTGTGTAAAATATATATTTTACTGATTCTCCCCTGCTTCCCATTGATGAAGGGCTTCTTCCTTGCTTTATGGGTCTTCAGTCCTGCTTCTAGCAGCCTGTTATGAATTGTCCTAGCAGTGCACTTCACACCACATAATGTTTCACATTCTTTTTGAGGGTCACTTGAGGTCATCCTCTGATTTATGAGGCACTGCTGGATAAGTTGATGGTCATCTCTGCCATTAGAAAGTTGCTTCTGCCCTCTAGCTGGCTGGTTTTGGGTCATTGCCAGTGTTTCCTGATTCACCTTGTTCTTGTGTACTGCAGCCTTAGAACCAAGATTAAACCAGGATTTAAAAATGCTGATTTTTCAAACATACAGAGTGGTCTCTTAATTTAGAGCTGTATATATTACACCTGTCCATCTATTTTTCCAGCTGTAATTGACATCTATAAATTGAACTATACTATTTCACTGGATGTGCGTGTGTGCCCATCAAATTAGCATCACATCCAGGGTGTACCTTTGCCTTGTGTTCTGTATATTGGCTTTTGGCTTTTTAAATGTAAATAATTAGAAATAATCTAAAAAGTAGAATTCTGTTAAATCTGGACCTTGCTTAATAAAATGGAAGTTTAGAAATATGGTGACAGGGCAGATGCACTGTACGTGCCCAGCTACTATGGAATTTTCTCCACAGAAAAGAACTCTCTGGTCATGAGAGTGATGGACACCAGGGGGCAGCGTTTCACAACATAATAGTGACACAGCCGACTGCGTGTCAGCTTCATCTAATATCTGACCGTGTTCTCAGGGAAAATAGATTGTTTGAAAATGGTGTCAAACACGAGTGACTCTAAGGATCTTGTGTCTAGCTATAAATGAAGACCTGAATGTGAAACAAATGGTAACAAAAAACGTCTGCGTGGTCAGATTATACAGAGTGAATGAAATTAGGGTACATTTTTAAAAGCAAGCTTTAATTCACCGCCTTCACACAACAGATCATCCATCCATCCATCCATCCATCCATCCATCAATCTTTGCTCATCAAGCATAGGATCATGTTGGTCCTGAAGCCCGTCCTAGGATCATGGGCATGAAGCATGGCACACCCTGCATGGGATGCCCAGGTCACCTCAGGCCCCGTGTTCACACTCACACCATGGCGTACTTGCCTCACCGACGGTTTCACGAAATTTGGTCATGAAGAATGGAAGAATGCATACAAGTGAAATATATCGTTGTACACTGACATAAAATGTCATTTGCTGAAGAGAGCATGAATTGGGACACAATTCCCAGCTACGTTACCTCCTTTAGGAAAGTCTGACACATGCTAAGCGGAGCTGGCTTCGCCGCCGCGGTCTGCCGCTTTGAATACGGTTCAGGCTGTTGTGGTTTCGGCGCTCGTTCAGTGCGAAGCTCATCGCTTCCGTTTTCTGCGGCTCCGAGACTGTGCTGACATTTTTGTGAGCAAGGAAACGAGTTCAGTGACTCGGTGTCATGTGTGAAAGTTCTGAATTTTCCTTGTTTCTTTTTAATGTTCTGTTTTATGTCACTGTGAACGATAACTCCTAAGGCACGATTTAAAAAAAAAATTAAGAAAAGAAAACGCACATGGCTACCTGGTTTTCTCGTGAGCTGCCAGGCGGCATCGTGGGAAGTATGGATAGAAACAAGAAATGAAGAAAATAAGAACATAAGAAACAAACGAGAGGAGGCCATTCGGCCCATCAAGCTCATTTGGGGATTAACCTGGTCTATATTTTACTGTGATGAAAATCACGTATCATGCAGTAGCAATAGTAATAAAAAAAGGTTCTGTTTAAGAAAGACCATGGTAAAAACGATACCAAAAATTTTCTGGTGACATTTTTATATTAATGTGTATAGATAGATCTTCAGTGAAACTGAAGTATGGATATTAGTTTAGGTGGATGTTTGCCTTTAAGAGGGCGACTTAAGGGTAGTTCAGGGATTGACAGTTTGAATCCTTGTGGAAGATGTTTATCCCAGGTCATGAAGAGGCAAGAGCAAAGTAGGGATGGCTGTTTTGTGCTTTGAAGCCCCCCAGAGCATTCCAGAAGCAGCTCTGAGTGTATCTGAGGAAACCTTGCCTTTTCGCACAGCTAAGGCCTAATGTCGATCTATTCTACTGGGGACACAATGGAGGCCCACAGCTTGCTTTCTGTGGGGACGTTTCTCCCTGGCGCTCCGACGGTGGGACTGCAAGCAGGTCGGAGTGTCTTTATGTGAGACCTGCACCGCTGTGTTAGGTGGACATGAAGTGTCATTGCGGAACCCTCCCCCACCCCACTAAGCTTCAGTGATGGATTTATTTACTTATTTACTTTTTTTAAGCATGTCAATTTCTTTGCACAGAGCTCAATATTTACTCAATACTTTTCCTATCAGAGAATAGCTGTTCCTGTTGACGCTTCTGTCTTCCAGTTGAGAACTTGTTTATGCTACATTCCCACAGTCCACACAGGTGAAAATAAAAGGCCCAGGACCTATGTTTCCCTTTAGATGTTTTTTTCTGAAATCTTGTTGTTTGTTTATTGCCTATTCTCAAGACTAATTCGCCATACTTGTAATTGTCGGTGGAACAAATCATAGAAGTTCTGTAAGAGATTGTGCTCTCATCATTTGACAATAGCAACACTTTGTGTTTATACTGAATTGTACTATGTTCTATAATCGTTTTTTCTGTCAGTGAAGTATTAAAAGTGTTCTTTGTGCTACCTGAAGTGTCCTTTCACGGTCAAACTGAGAGGACTAGGCAGTTTGAAAGCAACTACCTTGGTCGAACAGCTGGAAGCTTTAGCGGACAAGGTGCTGTAGGTGACCTGAGCGGCGGTGAGCCCGCCACACAGTGAGCTGAGATGTCGCAACATCTGGAATGCAGTGTCCACTTTTGAAGACATTCAAAAGACATCTAGGCTATGGGTGTTTTCATTTATACAAAAGACTTTTCATTTAGCCTGCAGGTATTTTCACTGGTGTTTACTGTGGTCTGTAATGCTCAAACAATAGGAGTAGCTTTTGGGAGGTGATGTCACCCAGACAAGAGGGTTAGCCTTTCTGTGGTTATTTATAAACGCAGACTGGATGTACTCCACCTTTCCCTCGTGGTATGAGTGTGTCAGCAGTTCCTCGTGTGTCGCCAGTACATTACATTAAATAATCACTACTTAAAGCAGAGGAATTTTAATTTGCTTAGCTTGACTTCTACCTGACTGTTCTTTCTTGTGTGTGTGTGTGTTTGTGTTCTTTGCAGGGCGAAGTATTTCCGTGGAAAAACGATGAACGGGACGTGTGAGATCCGGGTGGAACAGGTGGGTATAAGCGGGGAAAGGAAAAGGCTCACTTGGAGATGCGCGGAGTTTTCACCGACGCTGCAACGACATTTAACTGTGCACAACAGTGCCTCTCATTGATACAGATGGATTTTTAAGGTTCACACGAGTCCATTGTTCGGGATTCCATGGAAACGGCCCCCCAAGGGTTGCGTCACATGACCTTGTCACGAGTCCAGCGCATCGCTGGTCTGTTACGACATAGGCCTTTAGATATCTGCTGCGATGAATTTAAAAGGACTTAATGTAACATTGAGAGCAGGTCCTTGTAATAATGATATTAATGCTTCTTTATGACAAAGCAAATACTTTATTGCAGTATGTTTATTAAGATTACAGAACTCTTGCCCATAATTCTTGTTAACGCCTTTTTAAAACTTTAGCAAACAACCAACCTCTAACTGTACTTTTTTCTAATTAGGTCTTGTCATTGAGAGAGAAAAGACTTTAAACTAATGTCTTTCTCCTCATACTCGTTGGAGCCACGTTTCTGCTTCAGTGTGCTTCAGTGTGTCACATGACTACAATGACATCATAATTAATGGACGGTTGCACTCCATTCGGGTTCAAACGTGGGTATGGGCAGCGATCCTTCTGTTGCACTCTGCAGCCTTCAGTCTGATGTTCATATGGGAGAGAGACCCTTTCTCTTTCAAAGCACTGTTTGTGATCCCAGGTGGAGACACACCTTTTTAGAATGGATCCTGCAAACTGTGAACAGTGAGAAATGTCCTACAGTTTAGCAGCTTGGGATTATGCATGTAATCCTATTATCGCTCTAAACACGCTTTGTATACATCATTGAGTGATGTCTATGAGTAGAGTGGGTCGTTTGTATAGATAAAATGTCAGGTGGGAGCTGGTCTCATGACTTAACCTGAGATTTTCCATTGGCTCGATCTGAAAGATCATTAAGGGTTTGTTAGATTTTAAAAATATCTATTTCAAGGTTTTTATAATGTGATGCTTTTGGTTATGTTTGCATCCTAAATGGCGACATTGAGGAAGAAAATTGGGCAGCGTTACGGTTTTGTAGAAAACAATGAGCAAATGACTTAAGCGAATGAAAAAACCGTAGAGGCAGAGCTGCCTGAAATTGCCCGTCTTGGAGAGCTTTCCTGTTCGTTTAGCAAAGCCTTTTTTATTTTTATCGCCGTAATGACCAGCTAATTGCCCTCAGAGCCCTTCAGCCCAGCAAGCCTTCCCCTGCTGGGCGTTCCCATAGGGGACCGGAGGCTTTTCCGTCCAAATATTGCACCAGTAACGTGATCGGTTTGCACCCCGCCCCAGAACGGGGGTGGCTCACTGGCATGGCACTGCCTCCTGGGCCCGTTCTGCTGCAGTTCTGCTCCGCGCTCTGGATTTTTCCAGCTGGGTTGTAGCTAAACTCTGGCCCGCATGCCCGCCTTCACCCATGGCTCCTGCTGCCTAATAAGGTACCAGATGGTGGCTGCAGCTTTGTCACGTCAAATCGAGCAGACCCCCACCCTACTCAGAGGGCCCCCATGTGTATAGGCGAGGGCTCCGAATACAGGGAGGGGCCCTGTGGGAGGCCAGTTTGTGCTGGGAAAGCTGACTCCTCCGTCCCATTAGAGCGATAGTCTGTGGATATCTTTTGAACGCTACTCTGGAAGAGCTCTTACTTTGAGAGTGGGGGGAAAATAAGATGGGCACCCTAATAAAATATTTGCTGAATTGAATAGTTTGTTTGTTTGTTTCCTCTTTCAAAATGACTGACCTTTACCATGATATCTGTCTAGGTCTCATTTTATGAGGAATAATTTATGTGCATTCAATTCACAACAGCTTATGTGCTGTTGCTACATTAGGAGACCAAAAAACGCCATGCACCAACACCATATCCTCACAGATATCTGCTGTGTATTTGCGTATGTAATTCAATACTTCTAAATGGTCGCTGTCGGCCTGATAGCTTGTGGTCAGCAATGATGTGTACGACCGCTTTTAAACTGTCAGACACTTTATTGGCTTATAAATAGATCCATGCAGATTCATTGCTCTCATCTTATCGTTACATAATGAAAGGGTTTGAAATGATTAAAAATATAGCAGTTGCATACGATTTCAGATTATAGTCTGAACTGTGTAGAGTTTTAGCTGCTTTGGCCTGTACAAAGGTCCTGGTTATGATCAGTAGTGGGAGCAGCTAATCCCGGGCCTGCGGCCACAGCAGTGTGACGGAGGCTCTAGTAGGGGACTTTGGCACATGGTCATCCAGAACCACATCTGCTCCAACTGCCTGTGATCCCCATGAGCGGGGGATCAGCACGTCTTGAGTACCCCTGTGTTTTTCACAGGGGCTGAAGCCAGCTGCAGTGCCTGAGTTTATAACCTTTGCAGGTCTCCACATTTCTTCAAGGTTGAGGATGCCTGCTGTGGCATGGGGGGGGGCAAGGATTAGGAGGGGCGGTGTACGGCATTTGGGCACGTTGCTGGTCCGCGTTCCACTCTAGGCCGCTCCTGTTGGTTCGCCCCCCCATTCCGGGTCATTTATCACAAGTTTGCTTGGCACGCAAGGCAAGAAGCTTCCACAGGAAGTGGATTCGGGGTCATGGCAGGACATCCTGGGGGTTTGAAAGAGGTTATTTTCTCTGTACTGATTCCCAAACACATTGCCCTGTTAAACCAACAGTGACACGAAGCTGGAGTGATATACAAGTATGAAGAGGGCCTGCAAAACCCAGAGTATGAGTGTGAATATCCTCTCTCATCTTTATATGTGGCCTGGAAAAGTTCTGTTATATACGTACTAGTGATTGTCTTCTGTATGAACAATTTAAGTCAATAAATTGTATGCCAAATTCAGATTTATCCGACTGTCCAAACCATCTTCCAATTGTTTACCCTAATGGGATTTCAGGGGCTCTCAAGTCTATCTCAAGCAACATAAGGCACAAGGCAGGATTACACCAATGCCATCTCCAACAAAGATATTCAGTTTTAACTATTTATTATTGTTTATATATTTTAGCTCCTTTTAGAGATGAGCTAATTTTACGAGTCATTTTAAGTGACAGGTGAGATCCTGATTTGTTTTGTGAGTTTGACTTTGCGGCCCCAACCGCTCAAGCCTACGGTTGTGAAGTCTTGTCGCACTTGGCGCAGGTTTGCAAAGCAGATTGTTTATAAAGTTATCAGAGCGGAGCGGTAGATGGAGCATGTGAGCGGAACACGCTAATGCCAGCATGTATCTTAGGGGGACAGTCCTGAGCGAACTTTCCAAGCGAGAAGGGTCAATTATTTGGACAAAAACCTCCTCCCACACCAAACACGTCTGCTTTCACTGGGCCTTTGAGGATTGCCATTTAAGCTACTCCCTTTGTACGGCTTCTCGGAAGAAAGCAACAACTTGTTTTGGCAGCAGGCGAGCGATAGTCATCATTTTGAGGGACGGGAGGACGGAGAGTGTTAAAACCAGCTAGGCCAAGATTAAAGGGATACTGAGTCAGCGCAGAATCCTCCTCAGTGCCTTTTGTTTTGGGTCCATAATGTCCCAGCGTTTGTACTTCTAAAAACCAGCCGGCCTGCATTATGACGCGAGGAGCCCTGTCATTAAGCGGGACAAACGCCCACCTGCCCCTATTTGTACGAAATCCAGAAACGTTACACTCACCTTCTCATTTGGCCGACCCCCGCTGCCCTGTTTGCACGTCTGAAATAACACTGCGGTTTTACGAGCTTAATTTAGATGTGGAGTCCACAGGTCCTGTAACCAGGCCGCTCGTAGGCTGGGGAGGGCAGAGCCGTCGCCACTAATCTGCATCATGTGAGCTCGTTATAGTTTAATGAGTGGAAGAGGTTATGGGTCCAAGTTAGAGGTTTTAATGCAGGTTCAGCCGTATGTGAGGTCATGAGTTGGGCCGCCTTGCCGGGGACCTCACACGATCGTGGTGCTGGATCTGCTCTAAACCTCCACCACATCCAGTCAGACTCTAAAAATAATCAGAGGTTCCAGATGGACTTTGTGTTGGGGAATGGGCTGGCTTAGCTGGCCGGGCACCATATTTGGATGTATCCTTTGTGTTTGGCAGTGCCAGTGCTACCTCTGCAGGGTCCCCTACAGTGTCCTACAGGGACAGATGTGTGCTGTCCTCCACCAGGTCACATCCCAGAACCACAAAGAGGTCAGCAATGATGTGAGACAAAACAAAGAAAACGCCTACAGAGACAGCCCCTCTGCATCTCAAGCTGTATGATTTTATTTCCACACTTTGCAGAGCAGTAAATCTGATGGGCTCTTGCTGGATTTCTTTTTCACTCTCCCTTCCTCTGGGCCTTGAACTGAAGAGCATTTACGTTTTGGTCAAGTCGTGCCCTAGTCCTCTACTGCCCCTACAGTCAAGAGCTGCTAATTGCAGATCGTGTCCTGTGCCGCCCTGGACAGGCTCCCTGCCCCACCCTGATCCTGACCATGATTGTGAATGATTCATAAATGGGGGGGGGGGCTCAGCAAAATTTACCATGTCCCAAAATTGGCAATAATTTAAAGAGAACCCCATTCGGTTGAGAAATTTTACTGAGGGGACCCCCCACACCCCTTCAGCCTCCACTGCTGTGAGACCCCTCCTCCACCGATGGATGGATGGATGGATGGTGTTTTAGTAGAGACATTATAGTTGTTTATCAATGTACAGTGTTAATTTCAGCACTGAGGGACACTGAGTGTAATAGTAATTTGAAAACAATTACGCAGTACTGCTTTTAACAAATAGGTTCACATTTATGAGAAATATTGTCCCTTCACTTGTTTTGCATGTGCCTTTGAAAGACAGGTCATGTTCATACATTGTATTGTGCCATTCAGAACAGCAGAAATTTTCTGGGCTACAGATGCAGTAAATTTAAAGTAAGTTTTGGGAGCAGTCCTGTTCTCAAACTTAAGTGTAAGTGGCCAAAAATAAGATTAGAATTGAGGAAGATTTGAAAAAGTATCTGTTGGGATAACAGATGTATTTTAACACCAGTCCTGCAAAATTTAGAAATCTGTGGTTTTTAGGCCTCAGTAAGACTGGCGGCCATTTTTTTAAAAATACAGGACCGATGTCAGGCATTTGTATGCGTCCTGTTTTCTTTCTCAAAGCGGGAACTGATCCAAGTGACCGAATCGAAATGGTAACCATGGCAGTCGGCATCAGGCTGCCGAGTCCCGGCTGGCCGTCCGCTGGCTGTCTGGGGCCTGTGCACCGAGCAGCGGGCCAGCGGTCTTGACGAAAACAGGCCAGGGGCTGCCTGGAGTGCCGGCCTGGCAGAGAAGGGAAGGGGAGAACTTCAGCTCCTTGGAGGAGTTTCTCTCGGGGCCCTGTATCTCCGGAGGCCATGAAGAACCCTGTCAGTGGCGTACAGATGGGGGGGGAGGGGCTTCTCTGCCCTGAATCGCCCTGTAAAAGAAATTAAGGGGCTTGGTTGCCCCCTTTGCTCTCATTTGTGAGTTTTTTTTAGCCCATACTGTAGGTTAACTTCAAAGCCACGTGTCTGTATGCACATTACATCAGAGGGCTCTATACCGCTTTAAAATAAATATTTCATCACTGCATCACTTTCCAGGCTTTGTGAAAGTCCCGTTCCCTTTTTCGGAAACTGTAGCTGAGTTCCGGTTTTTGCAATGAGCAAAACAGCCGTATCAGATTTAATTCCTCCACAGCCACATTTTCATTAAAGGCGTTTGCCTCCGTCTCGCTTCAGGAGACGGGTTGGGGGGCGGCGGGTTGTGTGCATCCCTCCAAATCGTATAAATCAGGGGAATTCACGATAAGTTAAAAACCAGTGATTGTGGAACCACAAGCCAACAGGAAACAATTTCCACACATGTTTTGATTTATGGTACATATTTTAAACACCCCTGTCACCTTTTCACCAGGCATTTTTTTTATTCTCCCTACACCCAGTCCCAAGGTCCTCACAGTAAGCCTAATGCAGTTGTGTGTCCCCCAAAGACAAAGTGGAACTGTACATAATTAAGGAAATGTTTTTTTTTTGTTGTTTGTTTTTGCTTATTTTCTTCTTTTTTTCCCTTCTCTTGGACCACAAAGACCTTACCGCCATTACAGGAATGTTGAGATTTGTTGTTGACACAATGTGTATACACACAGAATTAAGTATCTCAGTGTTAGAAAAAAAAGGTCTTTGTCATGTATACCTGTATGCACCACTGGGATTAATGAATTGGACTGATGATGAAGGAATTCCCGGACCCTGGGATCTTCCTGCTGCTGAAGGAGTTAACCTGAACCCAAACATACAGCTTGATGTGTGAGCAAACTTTGTACAGGGGGTCTGGTCAACAAGATGATGAAGCTTCGTGTCTTGCAGGCAGAGTTCTCCGAGATCAACCTGGTGTCCAACGTGAGCAAAGGATGCATGGTAGATATAAAGGCCTCCAGACGGGCCGGCCGAGTCAGCAGGTAAGCCAATGTGCCGTCGGAACATTTAGACTTTCAGCCAAAGTAATGTGCAAGTGAGAGATCAGTGTAAGATAGTGTCCCTGGTGCAAATGGGTTTAAAGCCCCATCGGTGAAATCACACTGCCAACCCCAGGATCAATCAGCCACTATAAAGCTGCATATAAACTGCTCATAATATTGCCGCAATACCGCATAAACTTTTTCCTGTACGAATGGTTCGTAGCACAGTTCTCATTATAGCTGTCCTTCTCCATGCCTGCAAGAATTTGTTCTGGGCTCCCTAAATTGAATTTGCTAATTTGTGACATGCTGCTAGGCTGAGATTCTCACAAGGTTTATTCTGAGGCTGTGAGCCTGCAGTCTTGCTGTGGGTCCTTGCTGAGGGACTGCCATTTATGTCACCGGGCCTATCTGACACATTCAATCCGTCTTTGTTACCCAGTGACGCTAATAGCTAGGCAAAACGTTCCTCTGCTATTCACAGTGAAGCCAGAACATCGCACAGCGTGTGATTATAGTTGAACGGCAAGGAATAGTCTATTTTCGGCTATGATTTGTACTCCTTTTTGTTTTATTTCCCTTTATGCTGCTGAGTTTTTTTACATATGGCTCAGTATAGCTGATTTACATACAAATTGTTACACCCTAGCATTTTCTATAGGTTATAACAGAAATGATTTGTGACAGTTTAGATTATCTCACTTGCTCAGTTGGGCTTGAACCAGGACCCTCCGATCCAAAGTATAACTGGATACTTGCTTAAACAAACATCCCCGTCCCTAAATAAACGCAGTGAGTTCACTCTAAGCATTGCAGTGTGTACTGTGCTGTGTTCCGATCAAGCCTGGCTTCTCACACTGTGGGCTGCCTTTAGAGTCCAAAAAATACCCACTTCTTGTTTCTACCTCTGTACGGAGGGGGTCTGATGGATGACACAGGTCACGTTTTGCCCCTTACATGAGAGTGAATTTGTTGCTAAACCCCAATTTGGGCTGGCACTCGGGATCCATGTGAGGCGGCACCTCTCTCAAAATGTGGGGGTTAGGGGTGTGTGGGGTGCAGGGGTTTCGTAGGTGACGCATGCAGTCTGAGTTAACAGGGGAGCCTTCCACCCGGGAAGGCGGACTGCTCTGGGTGTGACTCAGGCATGGGTCAGTGCTCTGGATCTCACTGTCTACAGGCCTCTGAGTTTCTACTCAAACACGTCCGCCCCTCATCTGTCTCTCATCCCACGCCTCCGTCAGCATCTTGACAAAAACCTGGTGTTTTTTGCAAAGTATAAGACAGACTTCAGGCGTCTCTGCCTGACAGGAGGCCTCGCTCGGCATTTGTTGTCTGACTCCAATGAGACCGAGTGTCTCACTCAGCGTTTGTTGTCTGACTCCAGAGAGACCGAGCGTCTCGCTCGGCATTTGTTGTCTGACTCCAGTGAGACCGAGCGTCTCGCTCGGCGTTTGTTGTCTGACTCCAGTGAGAGCGAGCGTCTCGCTCGGCGTTTGTTGTCTGACTCCAGTGAGAGCGAGCGTCTCGCTCGGTGTTTGTTGTCTGTCTCGAGAGAGCGAGCGCCTCGCTCGGCGTTTGTTGTCTGACTCGAGTGAGACCGAGCGTCTCGTTCAGCGTTTCTTGTCTGACTCCAGTGAGACCGAGCGTCTTGCTCGGCATTTGTTGTCTGACTCCATTGAGACCCAGCGCCTCGCTCGATGTTTGTTGTCTGACTCGAGTGAGACCAAGCGACTCGCTCGGCGTTTGTTGTCTGACTTGAGAGAGCGAGCGCCTCGCTCGGCATTTGTTGTCCGACTCGAGAGAGCCAGCGCCTCGCTCGGCGTTTGTTGTCTGACTCGAGTGAGAGCGAGCGTCTCGCTCGGCATTTGTTGTCTGACTCCAGTGAGAGCGAGCGTCTCGCTCGGCGTTTGTTGTCTGACTCCAGTGAGAGCCAGCGCCTCGCTCGGCGTTTGTTGTCTGACTCGAGTGAGAGCGAGCGTCTCGCTCGGTGTTTGTTGTCTGACTTAAGTGAGTGTGAGCACCTCGCTCGGCGTTTGTCGTCTGACTCGAGTGAGAGCGAGCGCCTCGCTCGGCGTTTGTCGTCTGACTCGAGTGAGAGCGAGCGCCTCGCTCTGCGTTTGTCGTCTGACTCGAGTGAGAGCGAGCGCCTCGCTCGGCGTTTGTCGTCTGACTCGAGTGAGAGCCAGCGCCTCGCTCTGCATTTGTCGTCTGACTCGAGTGAGAGCGAGCGTCTTTTACATTCCTTTTTTTTCATCACTTCATTGTTCACACAGACAGTTTTGACCAGTTTGGCCATCACCATTTCTGGGGATGAATTAGAGCTGTCGCGATTACTCGATTAAAGTCGATTACATGATTATTGAAAAGCATCAATTAATTTCCTTCTTAAATGCTCAACAATGTGAGGTAGGGAAGACTGCGTAGAACAAGAGGGTTCAAATATTGAGCGAAGGCATCACTTTTGTGGAAGCACTTCACATTGTTGTCTATCAATATTGCAAAGCAGAACTTAAATATCACTGCAGCACGACTGCAATGTAAATACATGTTAAAAGAAGACATTCAGGTTTGACATACTCACCCAATAATGCGAGGTTAGCCATAGATATGTGCCAGTTAGCCTCTCGGAGTAGCCTAGCCTGTCTTTGTCATCACTTTCAATTACATTTTGCTTATTATGATTCCTGTATCTCAAAATAATTGTTGCTAAAATGAAGGTTAGCCCTTGGCTACACCACCTTACACAATATGGTACATAATAACCAATTAATATGAATCATATTTTTTTTTATGTATTGTGCCTTTTGATTATGGCTGAATGATACTAGGAAAAGTTCACATTGGGAAATTTAGAACTTATTAAGAGAACTTATTGTCTACCAACAGAGTCTGTTAAATAAGTTGGTGGTGCCGTGAGCTGTGCCAGCAGACAAAGCAGTGCTGACAAATCACTTGCTTTTGCCAATACTGTCCATATGGAACACATTCCATTCAATACAAATCTTTTTTGTGACCAGTTTTTGCTTGTTTTTCTCCTCTTTGCTCAATTTTTTTCTGTTTAATTTGTCACAAACGTGTCACATGGTCTATGAAAGAGTCTAAGAGCAAGGACGAAAATGATTATGGAGATCGCATACAATGCTCATGCAAAAGCAAGGCCGTAAACTTCAGACTGGTTTTTCAAATCTGTACTAGATAATACTGAAAAGGCACCATCACTGTAATTGCAAAGCTTGCTAAGTTTGGTTTCCTACGACTGAGTAAAAATGTTTTGATGGTTTGAACCCAGAAGACTATCGCGGTCCTTGCAATGTGACGATTGCATGTGCTTGAAATGCCATGTCGATATTAACATTGCACATCGTACAAGCCTGTCAGGGCACAGTGTTGCAGTGGGTAGTGCTGTTGCTGCTCACGGCCGCTATGTGGGCGTGGCTTTTCGGCAGATCCTCTGATTTCCTTTTACTGTCCAAAAACATTCAGCTTATGTGAATTGGAGTGCCTAAATTGGCAAGGGTGACTGAGTATGCACCCCGCAATGTGTGGTTGGTTGCTGCCTGTGAAAGTATGTCATGATCATTAGACCCCTTATGACGAGTTAAAACATAGATCCACGTTTTTCCTCGCCCGGATGTGGGTCACCGGGCCCCCCCCGGAGCCAGGCCTGGGGGTGGGGCTCGATGGCGAGCGCCTGGTGGCCAGGCCTGTACCCATGGGGCGTGGTCGGGCACAGCCCGAAGAAGGCACGTGGGTCCCCCCTCCAATGGGCTCACCACCTGTAGGAGGGGCCAAAGGGG
>JAODKC010000064.1:27803148-27821378 GCA_026777985.1 Mormyrops attenuatus
GCTAGCTCTAGGGACATGGAATGTCACCTCTCTGGTGGGGAAGGAGCCTGAGCTGGTGCGCAAGGTTGTGAGGTTCCAACTAGACATAGTCGGGCTCACCTCGACGTACGGCTTGGCTCTCCTTAAGGGGGGTTGGACCCTCTTGACATGTCATTTTACTCGATGAATCGTCAGATTATTCGATAGATTGCTCGATTATTGATACAATTGATAGCGACAGCCCTAGAATGAATATGCATATTACAGGGTGTCATTGTGGGTTAGTGGGTAGGACTGTCTCACGCCTCCAGGGTTGGGGGTTCGAATCCTGCCCCCCAGCCTTGTGTATGTGCGTTTTGCATGTGGATGTCCTCTGGGTACTCCAGTTTCCTCCTGTTCATGCAGTTCAAGCTTACTGGTGTCTGTAAATTGTCCATAGTGTGTGACGGTATGTGCCCTGTGATGAATTAGTATGCTGTCCAGGGTGCAGCGAAGCATCACCAGGGTCAGTGGTAAGAAGATGGATGGAAAGATAACTATGTAATCAATTGTAAGTGTTATGTTTGTGTGTGTGTCTTTCAAGACACCTGTTTACTTAACAGCAAGGATCCTGTTACTAATATTTTCCTGCAGCAGCAAGTAGTATTTCCATGTAATTGTTTTTTTTCTCTGTTGGTTGTTTTTATTTTCAAACACAGACCATAAATATCCAAGAGAGTATGCAAATGCGAACCAAACCAGACATCCATCTTCTATAACCACTAATCCAGTGCAGGATCACGGCAATCCTGGAGCCAGTCCCAGCAATCACAGGGTACGGGGCAGGGGACACCGTGGTCTGGATACCAGTCCATCAAATGGCACACAGACACTCTCACAGCAATTTAGGGACACCAGCTTTCCTAGCTACGTATTTGTGCTTCAGTGGAAGCCAGAGTGCCCAGAGGAATCCCTCACAAACTCACAGAAAACATGCAAACTCCCCCACACACACAGACAAGGGTGTGATTCAAACCCACAACCCTGGTGGGGATACGACACAGACTCTGTGCAGCTTTGCACATTAGGAGTGCAGGTGGGTGAATCATCACTCCCTGGGTCTTGGGCACTGAGACTCAGTGCCATTTTACTCTTGAAATGTCAAGGTTTCCATTGTCCATTGATAAGTATAGTTTTCAGTGCTGATTCTATTCATTTCACTATCAGTTCCAGCTTATATAGCACCCTTCCTAACATGCCCTAAAACGCTTAACAGAGATACTGCAGCATCGGCAGATAAAACTGTAGCATATTAAAAGTGGAGAAGGTTTATAAGACAGCAGAGAGTAGGAAACTCCTGTGGAAGTTATAGGAGAAGAAGAAAGACTGGGGTTCCAAAACTACCTGGCTGTTTAACACCACCAGACATGCTAGCAACACTCATGGCAGATACCGGCGCCTGCATGCTGCAGATGGGTGTCATGGGGGGGGGTTGCGTAAGCCCCTCCGTTATGGCTGGCAGTGGTGGTCAGCTGGTCAGGGTATGACTCGAGGAGGAAGGAGGTCTTTCCCATTTTTCTAGCCTTTGTTCCAAGCTGATCTGACCTTCATATGCCCTTAGGTCTTTCAAGCCGGACTTTGTCCTGATTCGTCAGCACGCCTACAGCATGACCCCAGGCGATGACTTCAGGAGCTTGGTGATTGGCCTGCAGTTTGGGGGCGTGGCCAGCGTGAACTCCCTTTTTTCCATCTACAACTTCTGCAGCAAACCCTGGGTGGTACGTGAGCGCGGTGTCCTAAGCACAATGTCCTGCCCTAAAAGTGTTCCAGATTCATTTATTTAAACAATTAAAGGATGCTCTACACATCTATCTTCCAAGTCTTGGGGGAGTTTCCAGCAGAAACAATTTGTTTCCCCCCCCTGCTGGTTTGCGGTATGAAGTTTCAGGGTGATTATGAATCTGGTCAGGTTTAATTTCAGCCAAATTATTCACAGTACAGGCCACTAATGACATGCAGTGACTAGAATAGTGAGCATTTACTTAATGGTTTGGCCTCATCACTTTCATTTCATGTCACCCTCAGTTTTCTCAGATGATTCAACTGTTCCACTCCTTGGGTCCAGAGAAATTCCCCCTGAATGAGCAAACCTTCTATCCGAACTATAACCAGATGGTGAGTACCTCTGAATGCAGAATGGTGCTACTCTTAATGTGACTGTCTTTCGGCTCTTCGTCCTAAGACACAAAAATCGCGAAAATCGCCAACAAAAATCGGATCTACCGCGTCTTCTAAAAGCAAACTCTCTCTAAATGGATGACTTAGATGGGATTGTTATTTCTTTGCATGCATTTTTCTTGGGTTTCTTGAGCTCTTGATTAGAAAATGCCTAACATTTCAAGAAGTTTATGTAGACGCTAATATAAGCTAAATATTTGTACTGTCCGTATCTCGCTATGTCATACGGTTGGTCCTGCCAAAATTATGTCATCGAGTAAAAATTGTTAAAGTGGCTTGTTAACATAGTCAGGCTAAATTCACTGCATCTGGGAGAGTTCTTTTGTGTGTGTGTGTGTGTGTGTAGGTCATGTATATGGTCCCCACAAGGCAATAAAAACCTGTTATTTTTATGTTGTGGGGACCACTTGTTTGGAAATTCAATTTTATAAGACTGCATCAAAAACTAAAAAAGCCAAAAATCTTGTATTTTATTTGGTTATTTTTAGTTTAGGTTTATATATTCATGGTTAAGGTTAGGGTTGGGTAGAGGTTAAGGTTGTTAGTGTTGGGATTAGGGTTTTTCCCATAGGAATGAAGAGTCCCCGCAGATGTATGTGTATGTTTGTGTGTATGCATGCACGCGCGCATGTGCGTACGCAAGAGGTCTGGCAGTAGTTAGCATAAATCCTGCCATTGGGAAGAATAAAGCAGCTCTATTGTGAGGATGACATTCCCTATTACTGCCCAATTTTACGTTTCCAGGAAACCAGAGGTCCTTGTCTGTGACAGTCATTTCTGTACAAGGCAGATACCCTGACCTGAAGTGGTTTGGGCACCATACTGGTCCAAAATGGTCATGGGTTCATTTTCCTCCTTTACCAGGTGGTGTGACAGGATACCCTAGGGGCCCCAGATGCACTTGTGTATTTCCTTTATTCTTCATGCATTAGCGTGGGTGTGCTGATAGCATGTAGCTGCACTAGCTAACATGAGTGTGTAACCATCACTGTCACGATAGACATTCTTAATGCTTCCAGGTCAGGTGCTTCTTTAGCTGAAATGTCCGTTTCCCATCACAGAATCACCCTGGGAGGACTTTTTCCTTAATTCTTTTTCATTAAATCTTTATTATAAAAATATAAAACACAGATTAAACGTAAAACATACATGGTCCAGCTGAAATTGTATCTCCTGGTAAGAAAGTGATACCAGCCTTTCGGTAAGTAGCTTGACAGCCTTTTTCTTTACCTCTGTGTTAATCATTCGGTCTATTTACACGCGCGGAGAGAAACGTGAAACTAAGCCGGCACGGTGTCTCGAGAGAGATACCAGCAGTGAAACGTGACGTGGATGCAGAAATGCAGAGGAAAGCCCAGCAAGGAGAGTGACTGACAAGCTCGGCACCTGGGGCCCACAGTTTTAGTTTAGTACCGTTAATTAGACCTCTCACTGAGTGAATAATGAAATATTTGGGCCAAAGTGAAGATAAGTTCTGCGGCTGTCCCAGACACCGTGCTAACTTTGTTTCTAGGAATGATTCTACCTTCACAGGTTTTATATAAAGAAATGGTTTAGGAAATTTGTAACTCTTCCAAGCACCTCATTTACCAGATGTTTCTTTATAAAGACTTCTGTAATATTCTTTCAATTGATACAAAACAACTTTTAAAAGTACGTATGTTGTTTCATTTCTGAAGTGGCGGAGAACGACAAAGAAAATGACAGCGATTGTCTGAGATGGATTTCCCATCATGCCTTGAGCCCTGGTTTCCACCCCAACTTGACCTGGGAGCCTCTGACTGGGTCCACACTTGACTTCCTTCATAGCTTATATAACACAGCACAAATAAGACAAAAACAAAACTATGAGTATCCGTTCCGTGCTGTCGTACCCTATGTACCCCTCAGTCTGTGTTGTGGAGCTCTCTTGTACCATACGAAATAAGTAAAAACCATTTCAAACCGTTATTTACCAGGCAGAAGAGACCAAATACATTCTCATCAACTCAAGTCAACATCGACAGCATTAAAGAGAACCCTACAACACATACAGTAGTGGACACAGGGATAGAGTCGTCAATAAATATGTTACAGCGCACGCTGCGTGTGTGTATATACAGATGACGTTTATCATATAAAGGACATTTCTGATATTCAAGATATATACTTTTTTAACGCCAGTACACTCGGACCGTGAGTCGGCCGTTATACAAAGTACACTGTATTAGTGTCGCCCTCGTTCTGGAGACAACATGTCTAATAATTGTGTTAAATGTGAGGATAAATATATTAAAAACAAAGTTAGCCCTCTATACAGATTATTTCCAGAGCTTGTTTTTTTTTTTTTGTAATGTTATAGCCCAGTCCCCTTACGGCGGCCATGTTTGAATACTGACTTATTGCTGAAAGCTGTAGTACTGAAAGGGAGTCTTTACAAAACAGCAGCATCGGGCCCAGCATCTTGCCAAATTATTCCGGGTCCGGGATCTGTGACGCCTCGGATGAGGCCCCGTTAAATGGGGAGCCCGAATTGGCGGCACATGTTAAAATGCGACTGCAGATATCTACATCTGAAAAGATAGGGCGTGGTCCCCGCCCTTGGCGAAGCCAGTCCTACAATGCCCGAAATAGGGGGTGCATGGAGGAGGGGGGGCAGATTTAGGGGTCGGTGGCGTTGATGGTGGTTTTGTCGCGGATTGGCACTCCCCTGTACCAGCTGCAGTAGCCTTCCTTCTGCTGGATGCAAGCATAGTGACGGGATTGGTACCCAGGATATCCAAAGTGAGACAGCATGTCCGTCCACAGGCACTCGTCCTTGGCGGTGACGAAGCAGGGCAGGTAGTGGCAGGCTTTGATCTACAAACATATAGGAAACAGTATGGGATAAGCCTCAGGCTACAGTTGGATTGATACCAAAATTTCAACTTTGATACCAGCTTTGATACCTTGATATCGATAGCAAACTGATACTGCAAAACATTCCCATTTAAATATCATATTGCTATAAAATGAACAGGCCTATTTATGGTAAACCAACAGCAATAGGCTATAATATAGTTTTAAATATGCATAGATTAATTCACTGCATAGATTCTAATATTGATTTGGCCTCAACAGTCACAAAACCTCATCAATAATACATTAAAATTAGGTTTGTATTTGTGTTTGTTCTGTCCGTTACTTTGCCTAGCCTACTTTTCGTCTCTGCGGAAAGGGACACGAATATGCAGGGTAAACATGACTTTAAACAAAAACACGAAACGTAATAACCACTAAATTACATCATTATCATGTGTATTATGTATGTTTTTGTGCACACCTGCTCTTATATAAATCAGGGTGAGTGAGGGAGTGACAGTTCACCGGGGCATCTGCAGGTTCACCGTTTTTGTTTGGTTTAAAAACCAAAATGACGCCATATTTCACTTCTGGCACTTCGCTTATCAGCCAGAGGTGGGCAGTGGGCAACAGCGTTTTCCACCTATGTGGCTTCTCCACACAAGAGACGTGCGAAATGAGCCTGACTGTCTCTCTCCACGAAGTGCCGATTTGCTACGTTTACTGTTTGATGTAACTTCTTTAAATATTGAGAATTTGGAGAATGAGAGAATCACATGGTTTTAAATTTCTGGTATCACGATATGATATTGAAAGCAATATCACCAAACCACCAAATAACGTCACCCCCAGGCAGCGTGAGAACAGAGTGAAGAGCAAGCAAGGCAGGGCAGTTCAGGATTTAAGCCGACCCAGAAGCCAGCTGGGGGCTGGCTTGCAGATGTGTCCAAAAATGCTGTTTTTCTGAAGCCATATTTCTTGGGTTCATAAATTTATTTTGAAAAGCTGATACTTCTAACATTTTGAAGTGCGGTTTTCTTTTCCGGAAACTTGCCAGCCTTACACTGCAAGCTGCTTTAATAAAAGAGAAATGCAACAGCTTACAGAATTTATTAAACCTCAAGGAGCCAGATAGCATGAGATCAAATAAATGCTTAAATGTATCTGATCTTAAAGACCCTTTTTCTTTCTTTGTCTGATGTAGTACAAAATGTGTTAACGCTACACTGTGTATAGACTTTGTGAAGTGTAACCTGGATGTAGTTAAGCAGATTATTCTGAGACTCTGAGAGCTCTTTATGTATACAATGGTATCCTCTCGGTACTCCAGTTTCCTCCCACAGTCCAAAGACATGCACTGATGAAACTAAATTGCTCCTGTGGATCTCCTAAATTGATGTAACTAAATTGCTCCTGTGTTTGTGTGTATGTGTCTGCCCTGTGATACATCGGAATCCTGTCCGCAGTGTCCCCGACCTTGTGCCCTGTGCCCTGTGCATGCTGGGATAGGGACCGGGCCCAGTGGCAGCCTCTTCCAGATATGTGTTTGTTGAAGATGGATATTATGACATCCGGACATATAAAACGTACTCCAGGGCAGCAAAAATTGGCAGTCCTGCTATACAAAAAATACGGAGCAAAGAATCCCAAAGATTTCCATTTATGTACTGAAATATGTACACAGGAAACGAGTAAATCAGGTGTGAGGGCTGATTCTGGGGAATGATACAGTACCAAGGTTACTATGGCATGGAAAAGAGATGGGCACAGCACTTTTGAGAGCTGTCCGAGTGGCCAAAACACTAAGCAGGCTGTCGGGTTCCTGTTTACTCTGAGATCTCTGGGAACTGCAGGCCACTTTAACGCCTCTGACAGGTAGCCTGATGCCGCAGATGAGCACAGGCAGCAGTCCTCCACAGAAGCTGTGACATTCACCTGTGTTTATTTTATACCCTGGTCTAAAAATCCCTGCAGAAAAAGAAGTGGTCTTGAGGGGTGGAAAACGGAACAATGTGCTTTAAGCGTGCCAGGAGCTCGAGCACTTGTTTTAAGTATAAAAACGTTTAAGTTTAATCGTGATGGCAGTAAAAACCTCAGGGTCTCGTCTTTAAAATAGAACCGCATGTTTTTACCCCAGCGAGCGTCTCTTCCTCGGAAACTGCCGGAGGCCTTGAGATACAGTTCCAAGGTGCCGCTGGAAGGATCTGGAAATATGCTTATTTTGAGAGCATGGCGGACCCTTGGAGCGGGCTGTTTGCAGCCGGAGCTGCTGGAACACTTAGAGGCCCTGAGTGTCCTCGGGAGTGAGTAGCCTCCGTCTGACAGCTGGCACTGTGAGTAACAGCATCAAAGTGCTTTGTCTGAACGGCAGCAAACCGGCAGCTTTCTGACACCCCTGCTGCCTGTCCCTTGCATGGGGGGGGGCAGCACGAAGGCTTAGTCCGATGGGAACTGAAAGGCATCTCTACCGGATTCTCCTGACGTCTCCTGAGGTACATCAGAGTGAATCCGTCGTTGTTTTTCTGCCTTTCTTTTGTCAGTAAATATCTAAAATTTGACCCCCATTACCAAGACTCTCCAGGCTGTGCCACAAATTTATGAACTGCAGATCTGTAGTTTAGGGGGTGAACTGAAGGGCGTCACGGTAACGGGAATGGGCAGCTCGTCACAGCATGGCGTGTCCCCCCCCTAAAGTGACAGGCACTCACCCTGCACTTGCAGCCCAGCTGGTAGCGGTGGTTGATGCCCTTCTTCTGCGACAGCGTGAGTCGTTCCCACCTCTCGTTGAAGTTACAGAGGCCGGTGTAGAGTCTGCCCTCAAACACACGGCCTGCATGCGGAGAGAGCACAGGGTGAGCTGCTCAGCGAGCTGCAGTACTGCTCCTGGGGAGCGACTCGTGTGGAGAAGGTTTCAGCAGTACTATTACTGAAATGAGACCCATGTTCACTATATGCTATATAGTGTGAACTGTATATCTAATTTATATCACAGACAACCGCATAGGAGAGACTTTGATATCGGAGGGGGCAGCTTAAATGTGGGGGGGGGTGGATGAGTGAACCCAAATTAATATTGGGGAGTGTAACCCCCAAGATTTGAAGGTCAGTTATGTCATAGTTGCAATGTTTTTTATTAAAATACTAGAATTTTATATATTTGATATATTTTCGAAATAGCTTAGTAATATTCTCCTGGAATGACCATAGTTTCACATCTGTTTCATACTGAAAGGCTGTTTCATTTTCTGTGCTGTATAATGGAATGTTATGGTCACAGCTTAGTAGAGTCATAAATCTGAAACGCTTTCCTGATTGAATGCGACGTATTATCTCAATATAGAAATATACGGCTGAATATCACAGCTCAGAAACTCTTTCGGTTATGGTGAGTTTGTCATGCAGGCACACTCAGACACACTCCGCAGGCAACGCGAACAAAAAAGCACAGAGCACTGATGTTAGTAAATAAATAACGCAATTAATACAAAGAACCTCTGAGATTTAAGACGACACTAAAAAGGAAGCAGTGAACCCAAATGATTGAATTCAACCAGACAACACACAGGTGTATTTGTGACTTGGTAGGTGGGTATACTGTTATACCGTATAATCGCATATACGCACTTCTCCATCTGGTAAGCGTTTCTGACATTTTTAGGTGGACATATGGTAACTCCATCTTTTTAGAGTGCATACGGTAAATCCATCATTTCAGAGGTGGATATACGCTACACCTGTGTATACACACTACCGTACCTCTGAGACATGTAGTAATGACAAGGTAGAACTCACACCACAAACAAGTAAACATTTGGGTGTTAGCATTTTGTAGGACAGCCACTGAATTATAGCAATTTGACAAATTTATTCTAATCACCAATATCCTCATAACACATTATAATGCATTCATAAAGCATTATAAACATGGCTGTAAATATTTATAAAAAGGAATAACACATACCGCCATGTTTATGCATTATGAATGCTCTGTGAAGCTCTCATCTGTAATGCACTATAAATACCTTCATAATGCATTATACTGACTATTATGATGCATTATAGTGCATTATTGCTGCGAGCATTTATAAGGTATAGTAATCATGGTTATAATGCGTTTTGCCTTGTTATAAATATTTATACATTGCAATGCATTATGAAGGTATCTATAATGCAATTATGACTGTTTTAAGCAAAGTTACCAACGTATTTTAGCACACAGATTTTATTGCCTGTATAATTGTGATCTTCACAGAAAATCCTTACCCGTGATCAGGTACTGGTATTTGTGTATGTCAAACTTGACTCCGCATAAACTTTCAGAAGCGTCGGTGTAGACGTGCTGAACGTGCTGTATCTTATCAAAACCTTTGTACATCTGCAGAATGACAGCGTGATGAATTAACATTCATTCAAAGTAAACAGATTCAGTAGTACACGATGTGAGCAGTGATGAAGCATCGACATGACAAGAGGAAACAGTTGTAAAAGGTATTTCTATAACCCATGTCAAACAATTCCATCATATGACAGTAAAAGGATTAAAATGCGCTGAGAGAATATTTTGATCTGATGTTGGAGATCCTTTCAACTTTATACCATCTGTTGAGCACTAGAACACAAAACTTGCACATTTTGTGCCTTGTTGATTTTTAGGAGCCCTCATTTACGCCACCCTCTTGGCTGTGGAATTACATGCAGTCAGGAAGCAGAGGGTGACCTGGGATCGTGCTTCACGTGTGTCATGTGACCAGAGGGCTCGCACGGAGACGCAGACTGCCAATGATGTAACGTCCTCCAAAAACGTGACATGCACGGAGCAATTAAGGCCAGCTCCTACTTGTGCAAAGACCAACACGATCCCTGATTAAAAACAGCCCCCCTGACGGGGCGTGCCTCTTTATTTTTCCCCAGGCCTGTTCTGTGGCCGTTCGTTCCCGGGAAGCAGTCATGCGGTGCGGAGAACATTCCTCGTTTGGAGTGAGAGGGCCACCTACTTTCATCTGCTTCACTGTGTAGCGCATGGTCCCGAAAGGTCCGTCCTTTAGAAGCTTCTTTCCCACCACCTTGGCCCGGATCACTGCGGATAACCAACAAGCATCAATGTGACATGTGTGCATTTGTCTGTCATCATGCCAGTAAACAAAGCATTTGTGCCTTGGTGGCTCCATGGGGCCAACCCAAGATCGCAAGGGCTTACTCAGCCTTAGTCCTCAAGGACAGGAGCACCTAAATCATTTCTTCTACAAGTTCCAACTCTGTCTGAACTTAATAGTTACCAGCATTTCCCTGAAACCTTTTTTCTCCTGGCAGTAGCAGACTTTGTCTTCTTAATGCATGACAGAAAGTCGTTGACAGGAGAAGAATACACACTGCCTGTTAAATAAATTTTGAGCTTTGGGGGGCTGCCAGGTCTATAACGCAAACATAAAACATTGGAAAATAACATTTGAGAGGGTTTCAACAAAGTTAGGAAATTGCCTGTAGACCGTCACTGAAAAAAACCTGTACAAAAGCCCCATTAAGTCCGATCCCGTCGCGTCACATGACGTGTGGCAGCCAACCGATGGGCAATTCATGCTGGCAGCTGTCGGAGACTATCAGTTGTAGGAACCAGGATTTTATCTTTTCTGAGTGAAAACGTACGGTAACAAGCAGTCAGTGATGTGAGGGCTGGGTCTTATATGATGTTTGCTTATAAACTGAAGCCAAATATGTTCAATGTGAGCACTGGCAAGGATCTAGAAGCAAACAAACAGCAAAGGGAAAGCCAAGCAGAAACCTCGGAGTGGCCCGGTGAACAAACAAACAGCAGCTCGAACCAGCAGCATGTGACACGGCCACATGGTATGCAGCTGTGTCCCGCCTCCCCTGGGAAAAGCTGCTGCTTTTCTGCTCTTAGTCAGCCAATCGCGCGCAAGCTGGTTAGGAGGGCTGGCCTATCAGGAGACTTTCTGGGCAATGGAATGCTAGAACACTCTGCCATTTTCTCCAGATCTGCCATCACTGTGCCACACAGATAACCATGGCTTATCTATGCATCTAGCTGTGGCCTCACAATAGCAGGGGATCATTCTAGAATTCCAAAGGTCTCTGGTTACACACATTTTTATTTTTCACTGACCCAAAAAATTGTATTGAACTCTGACGCACAATCACACAAGAACGCAAAGCAGTTTTATTAACCCTATCCAAGCACAAACTGCATTGTCAGACAAATTAGTGTCAATCAATTGATAATTACCTTGGTACTGAGAAAAATTATAAAAGGCAGCATGCTAAAGAGTATATTCCATATGAAGTCTGGCAAGTGAGTAGGTTTCCTTTGGGTGAAAACAGAGGCATGTGATTTATATTGCCATAATTAGGGCCACAAGGATGTTTATTTGTCAAGAATACAGATCAAGGTTCATGAGCACAAATGTCTTTGGCAATCATAAAACAATCATAAATACATTAACGGAAGTCTCCTGGTGTTTTAGGTCTGTGAGGCCTAAAACAGAATGGCAAATCCACTACAGAATTTGTCCTTGAGAATACCGGTTGTCAGTACAGTTCTTCAACATTATATTTTGGCGTCCAGCTGCCCGCCATCAAAACGCTCTAAAGTGTCCCGTTTGCAGATAAGCAGAATGTTTCCTGGGGATAAAGGACTATTAAACACTGAGGGAAGGAAAGAGAAGCATCTTCATAAGTCCATGGAAAAAGCATTACCTCAAGATCATGAGGCTGGAAATTAATCACAGAAGGAAACCATAGAAAAAAAAGCCAAAATATTTAAAGAATGTAAGAAAAGCAGTTCATATCTTCATATTATACTTGCTGTCTTCACAACAGGCCAAATTCTCGTTGTCACCTTGATTATCCAGTCTAGTTACCATAAGAAAAACTACTTCTTTATTATTGAAATGCTAATATAGCATTGTCAATGGGCAGTAATAAGCAAGAATGATGTGTATTCCATATCACACCCCTCACCAGCAGCACACAATCAATCATAGCTGAACATTTCTGCTCTTCCTCCTCTGAGTGGCACTCTGGGCTGTGATGTAAATTCCGGACCAGGACGCACATTACAAAGCCTGCGTTTGTTCAAAGCTGTCTCTTAGCGACGGGGTTATTCTGCACGCATATTCTCAATCCGAAGACTCCGTCTCCATAATTCAGGAACGTAATGAGTCCTGTGCGTCTGAGGTGCATTGGAGATGAAGTTATTGCAGTATCAGCATGTCTCAAACACCTTGTACCCAGGACCCATTAATCTAATCTAATTGGAACATAATTTAGCAATGTCTTATTGGGAGGTCCCCTATAGGGTCTCTTCAGAAGAACAGAGATGTGGTTTTGGCGTTTGCTACTTTTAAAACTGACACTGGAGTCTGATGATGTGTTTGTTTTATATTTCTTGATCATTGCTAAGTCTCCAAAGCTGATCTTATATTTAGAAAAAAAATCTAAGTTTAAAAAGACAGAATACAAACTGGCTTGGACTCGTCCTTCTTCTGTGTGGTTGCTAGCTTCCGTTTGGTAGCTGCCCGGATACGCCGGCACAGCGAGTGCCTTGCAGCACAAAGCCCTTCCTCGTCATTCCGCTCACACGCCGGTGCCCTCGTCCATCGGTCATCCCCGGCTGCCCTAACCCATGGGGAAGGAGCCGAGAGTGGGGCCGTTCCTGCCCGCTCCTGTCCCTCCGGACAAATCCACTTGGCCTCAAAGGGGAAATTCATCCCCAGACCCCGCTTTCTGTGACTCTGATCTCAGCCCTCACATTACGCAGCAAAGCCAATGGGTCTGCTAAAAGAGGACAGCCAACATTACAGGATGGCTACCCTAATCCCCTACTTTAAGTTTTACCCTCTGGCCTATTTGTGGGAGTTTAAACCCCAAGTGAAGTAAACACTAATCCCATGAATTAAAACAGCTGGGAAAAAAACAGCCCTTTCCTTTACTTCAATGGCTCGTTCTGTAAGGTTCCGTTTGATTCAAAATTGCAGCTAATGGGTCGCCTCAAAAAGACTAAGGTTTTTCTAAATTTCTTTGGAACGCAGCAGAGTAATTAGGTGAAAATCAATGTGCCTCTCGTTGTCCATAAATGCAAAGGAATTAGCTAAGTAATATATATATGATTAAACAGGCTGAACCACACAAAAGTTGATGCCTTTCCTCTTTTGATGTTGATCCAGTTTGTGCTTCACAGACCAGGAGAGCTTCCTCTTCCTGATGTAGAGGAACGTGGCCTTCATTGCATCTGCTGCATGCCAGAGGATTGTAGGTTAAAAATAAAATGCCTGAAGCACGTTTCACCGTACTAGAGGGATGTGAAAGGGATTGTCAGAGCTGTCTTTCGTTATCGACGTTGAACCGTCAGCTTGATCTCTTTTGGTCGGTGACAGCCAGCTGCTAATTTGAAATGTGCCTGAACTTTGCCCAGCAATTTATGGGAAGTGTGTTGTCAGAGGGGCATTTTTTCCCAGCCTTCCCCTCAGTTTTCAACATTAAAATTGTTTTTCGGCAGAGCCAGGAGGACCCATCCCACAGCTTTGACACTTCATGAAACACATGAATATTTGGATCTTTGGAAATACAAAAAATAAAATAAATTGCTTAATGCCTGGGGAAAATGTGACAACAAATATTACATTTCACAGCATGGGAATTAATTAGTGTTCAAAATATGGTGCTTTTTCTTTTCCGGCATTAATGTCTGTATAAACATGTCCTGGCATATTCAGGTGCAAAAGGGGAAAAACTGCCCTGAAAGGAAGTTTTAGTGCCACTTGGAACTCCGTTGGTTAGATTTCATACATCCAGGTCAAAAACTGTGTCTTGAGCCCAGTGCTGCTCCTTAGCAATAGAATAAACTAGATTGAGGAATCTGGAGCCCTGACTGAATATATCAGATACATCTAAACCAGAAAGAAAATATGACCATTACTTGCAATGAAACATGGTTCATATTCTCATATTATACTTGCAAAGTTTTGGCAGGTCAACTGGTCACACACAATGCACCTGCCCTAAGAAAACAATCTTTGTTTATTGTTGAAAGCTTATTACAGCTGTGTAAACAAATTTCTGCTGTCTTTAATGCTCTAAAATAGCATAATTTAAATAAATTAAGGATTATAAACCACTCACCCCACTTTACCATGGGTCAGCGCTTTACATTAGCGTGTTTGCGTCTTCGAGTGTTATGTGCTACTTGTATTGAATCATTCCCAAGACACCCCCCCCCCCACTAACGAAATGTTAGTTAGCACACTTCCTAGCCTTTTGCTGACAGTCCCCCTGCCCTCCCCTCCAAATATCTGCAAAGTTTTCTACTGTTCTTATTTCCCTGAAGGAGCCCCAACGCTATTTTGTCACACCGAATTATGCTCTGATCCTTCACCCATTAAACAGCTCATAGCTTCTAGCTGTTACACATATTCCAGCTATTAAAATGCCACTCTAATGACCTAACGTCATTTAAATGTTTATACTCGGGGTGGTTTAAAGGCATATCTTGATAAGTAGTTCGGTAAGATAAAGGTGGTTTTTGGGGAGTACAAAGAAACAGATCGGCACGCACTTACAAAGAGTGGTCACATGGTCACGGAGTTAAGAACGGCCAACCAGGGAAGACAATCTGTTTGTTATTCATTACGAAACTCCCCCGAAATCCTAGGCAGGTCATGCCAGGCCCATCTGAGAAGCAGGCCGTGTGTGAAATATGTGATGGCATCAATTTAGAAAATAATACATTTATAGTGATTTGACAAACTAAAGCTTATCAACTAAACTGTGCAAAAGAATTATTTTTCACTCTGTGAAATCTTCCTTAAATCTAATTTAAAGAGATGATTTGGCTTATTAAAACAAACGGAGGAATGCAAACACTCTTAAGACAACAGTAGAGTTTGCACCTGTGTTTCTCTGACATACTCTGTGGTGACGGTCTAATTTATTAGCCCCGAAGGTTGTTGAGTAACCTCTATACATGGAGGTTACGTGCCCTCACTTTAAAAGGACAGTAAAAAAAACAGGGCGGCTACTGTCTGCCAGTTCTGTTTTATTGTTCAGCAGACAGTAACTGCCATGAAAAACAACCCTGGCAGAGACTGGTTTCCATGGATACCGCTAACTCTTCCTGTCAGTCAAAGGGGGGGGGGGGGGATGCCTTCTGTCCTATCTCTGGAAAACTGACATTCACAATATACAATAATATACTTAAAAGTATTATTTACATTACATCAAATATTTCAGATGCTATAGCTGGACTGTAACTTTTTTCACCTTGAAAACTTGATTTGAGTATCTGCGTAATACGTTTATTTGACGGACTTTACGTTGATTGATGCGCACTTTTCCCAAAACAAAAGTTATGCAATAGTTATATACCATATATGTATGTACTTCTTGTGCAAAGCGTTCCTGCATATATTAAAAATATATATAGTGGTGCATTATAGTATATTAACACCACACATAAAGCAACATGTTAATTATATAGAAAACAGAAGCTAAATAACTTGTGTAAAAGCGACTATATATTTTAGTGAAAGTGATTAACGTATTAAGCCCCAAAGTAGTTTTGAGCATGCAGCTAATGAAGCGAATAGATATATAATGTTTGTCACCTTGGGACACTGGTTTTGCTATGCGTTCGTCCAGCAGTCCAGCGCACTGTGTGATCGGCGGGCGACGCCTGTTTCTTACCTATATCGGAGTTGCAGTACGCATCCTGCGGGTGGGATAGGAGGCAGGAGCAGGCGTCCGCAAAGCGACTCACATGCAGGCTGCCGAGCAGCAGCACGCAGAAGAGCGCCTGGTATAGCTGCTGCATCCTCCTGGCCATATTATGTATGTGCAAAAGCCTTTGGATTTATTTGAGAGGAGGATTTACACTCCACAGTTACGATCTCTCCTACTTGCCCTGACTCGGTTTGCGCAGGCTGTTACCTTCGCACGGACTGGGATCGCTCTTCGATGTGCGATCACGGCCACTGGGAAATTAGTTATAGTGCGCGAAAGGCGAACACCTCCCACAGCCAATTTATGGCCAGCGGCGGCTGAACCAATAGGGACGCCCGACGGGGACGTTTAAATAACAGCTGCATGACATATTGGCACTGACTTTACCAGCCCGCAGCTTTTTAATTCTATTTTTATCCTTTTTCCCTTTCTTTCCCGCATTTTTTCATCCGAGTTAAGCAATCATGTAAACACCCTACGAGGCAACGTGATGTAACGGCAGCCATTACAATGAGTACCTTGAATGAAGTTGATTTATTATTATTGAATGTATTAAATTACGTGTCAGTGATGTAATGAGGTTTTTTAAGTGCTTTAAGAACTATGAGCCCTTGTGTAAGTCGGCGTAGCTTTAAGAAGCGTTTAAAATTGCGTGCATTGTGCTAAAAACATTACATAAGGCATTAACACAATGCTCTTAGATGTTTGAAAATTTCCCCTGAACCCTACGGATTAAATAGTTCACAAACTGGGTTGTATAACTTGTAATCAATGTATGTGAGAAGTAGGTTTGCCTTGTCTGCTCATTGGGCAAGTTCATGGTGGAAGCAAGAATTTTTACTACATTTTTACAAGAGAAACAAAATGGTTTTGCATCTCTTAGACGCACAGGGCAAGAAGCTTTTTCACAAAGAGGATAAAATTTATAATCGTCAGGTTGCTAGTGCCCATGTTTAGTGGACTTGTGTGGTAGATATACAGCACAGGCATGCAGATTTACATTCAGTGATCATATAAGAAGCAGGTAGCGTCATTTGGGAAAAAGTATGGATGGAGTAGCAGTGAAGTTATATCCAGGGCATTCCTCTACCAAGAAGAAGGTGCAGATATCAGATACCCAGCCTGAGCACCTGTACAAAACAATAACAATAGCAAATTTGTAGTATTGTGTATGTAGTATTTACTTAAAAGATAAACCTGCTGCATGTGATCAGTCTTTTGTGTTACTGATTAAGGTTTACATTGTTCCTTTGGTTACTGTATTATAAGATTATAGGCTAAGAAAAATGTTCATTTGATGATTGCCAAAACCCGGTTACATACAGAACTGTGCAAAAGAGAAAATGCTTAAGCCTATTTATCCAAGTAACAAGTATTTGCTCAGAAAAAAAAAAGTTTTACTTTAACATTAGAACATATGCACATTAGCTGTAACAATAAAAAAAAATCAACAAGAATTTCTTCTGTTCTCCACAGTCACAGACGCTGGTATCGTGTTGGATGACTGGATGAACACCGCTTCAGTTCCCAAACCTCTCCTCAGGGGCGCCCCAGCCATTCTGTGTATTTGTTAAATTTCACCACCAACTCGATTAATTAATCAACGTAACTAGATAAATTACTCAATGAGATATGGATTAGCCATACCAGGTCGGATCGCTGTCAAGTCAAAAAAATACATGGGTGTCTTGGATGGTCGCTGCAAATACTGGAGAGGTTTTGAAATGGCCAAGCTGATGCACTTTCACATAATATCATAGTTTTACGCTAACATTTAAAAATCATTTTTTTGTAACTGCCTCAGATTTTTGCACAGCATTGTATTTGCACAGCCATATTCGCTTTTGACTTTTCCTTCTTCCCCCTTTTTATTTGGCTTTCCCATCTCTCCCTTTCATATTCTTCGCCTGCCCTTGGTTTCTTCCCAGCCCCCCCAACCCCCTTGATCCAGTCATTTTCTTACTGACGGAGTCCAGGTACAATGGGGAACCCTTTGGTGAGTGAGCTCACTTTGTTAACGTGAGACTCACGTGGAATCGTATGGGGATCATGTGGCTCCTCTCCACTCTGCGTATAGTTATGGTACGCGACCGTAATGTCCGAGCCGCCCAGCCAGCCCCTGGAAAGCCTGGGAGAGGCCATTGCCAGGCAGGAGGTGTCTGATGCTCGCCTGGCAACGGCCAAGCGAGTGACAGGGATGAGTCAGAGGAAATATCTTTCAGCTGACTAGCAAAGTGCCATGAAGATAATGGCCAACGGAATGAAAGCAGCCGCTCTGCCAACAGTGGGCACAGCTAGCTGTACAGGCTGGTCTGATTCACAGTGTGTTTATTGGCAAAGCTCCCCATGGGGGGGGGGGGGGGGGCTGAAAAAAAAAACAGGTTTTTTTTTTTTTAAAATAAAATTTTGGAACACATGGCATTTATATTATGTAAATTTAATTTTCAACAGTGGTGTTTTATTTACTTTTTCATTTGTGGCAT
>JAODKC010000064.1:27821478-27831943 GCA_026777985.1 Mormyrops attenuatus
CACGCCGCGCCCCCGCCCCCCCGCGCCCCCCCCCCTCCTCCCGCCTTTTGCTCTCCCTTTTCTTTTTTCGGCCCCCCCCCGGGTGGGGGGGGGGGGGGGGGGGCTGAAAAATAACTCCTGTTGTGTTTTTATTAATAGATCATTTAGGAACACATGGCATTTCTAGTATGTAATAGTAATATTCATCAGTAGAGTTTTATTTACTTGTGCATTAGTGGCATGGAGGCTCATTGGATAACCCTGTGGCCTCGTGTGTGTGTGCATGTTTGTGTTTGTATGCGTGTGTGTGTGCCCGTGCATGTGTTTGTGTGTGCACATGTTTGTGTTTGTGTGTTTTTGTGTGTGTTTGTATGTGTGAGTGTGCATGTTTGTGTGTGTGTGTGTGTGTGTGCATGTTTTTGTGTGTGTTTGTATGCGTGTGTGTGTGTGTGTGCATGTATTTGTGCGAGTGTGCGTGCCCGTGTTTGTGTGTGTGTGTTTGTATGCATGTTTGTGTGTGTGTGTCATTTGTGGGTCAGCCCAGGTTTCCTATCGCTGTTCAGCAGCTCGCGGTGTCTCGCTGTCTCGGCACCCCCCCCAGGTTTGAAGGAGCGCCTGCCCTGCAAACCCGTCTGGTGTCCTGAGCTTCCCAGGATGGGCTCCAGGTTTAGAGCACGATGCCGCCAATATTACACATAGCGATATCATTTTTAATTTACTTATGATTTTTTTAAGGGTGTCCCTTATATAAGCAAATTGCGCTCACAAACTTCCATGTAATTTGCCATGATTCCGTGATTCAACCGTTCTTTGCTAAATGTCTAAATCAGGATGTCTGAGTGTCGAATGAGGAGGGTGGGTAAAAACATCACTTTACTTTTACTTCTAAAACATCCATCCATGTGTCCAACAAACACAACAATGAATGTCAGCTTTTCGCCCTCCTTAGTTACCCTAAATAAAGAAGCCACTCTCTAACTTCACTCAGAGGAACTACATTAGGGTTTGTAATTACTGCTATTGTACAGGGTTAACGTCTTTCATTAGAAAAGTGTAAAGTTAGGCTCGTCGTGCTTTTTAGTAACTGTTCCTCGTGACGTATCTATACAAACTGGACCGCTTTGTAGAAACAAAGAGCTGCACCAAATGTGAGAACCTTGTATCTTGTACAGCTTCCTATTTAGTAGAATAGGGTTAATTTCCTAGGGACCTGGGTCTGCCCATGAGTACAGCAGGAGCTGTGAAGGTGATGTGGACGATACATCTATCTTTGAGAAGCTCCCGGGACATAATAACATATCAGTGTTTCATCCCTGCTGTGGCCTCATGTGGAAACAAAAAAAAGAATGTGGAAAATAGCAATGAGGGTCTGCTGAGATTGCAAAGTGGGTTTCCTCACAGCAGTGTGAAAGGTCTCTGGACCAAAAGATTTGTACATCATTGAGGACAAGACATGTTTAAGGTTTTATTTAGGCATCACGAGAAGCCCGATTGGCAGAAGCAGAGCTCCCCACATGATTGACTCAACCTGGTTAGTGAAGCTGCCCCCCTCTTTTCGGTATGGATCTGGAGAAGAATGTAAATCATCAAGTGAAGGCTTACCGATGAGAATCAAACTCCCAAACAATACTGTCAAACACTGATAGAGCTGATGCTGGCTTATGGAAATGCAGGTCTCATATAAACCATGTTTATGTAAGGACTTTGTCTGCATTAATAATGCTAGTCTGTAGGTCCAATTTCGGCCCAGCTTCATAGAGGCACGGTTAGCACGTCCTGAGTCCCTCTCCTCGATCCAAAGCCGTGTGGTCTAGGTGAAGTGGTGTCTTACCTGTCCTGGGTCTTTATATGTTCGCGTATCCTACTCTGACTTTACTTCCAGAATGAGCCTTACCTTACGAGTTACGTATCAAGGTAGTCATGCACTTACTGCTGAACTGGCTTTAATAAATTCCTGTAATAATTAATATTGTCCAGTTGGCCTGAAATTGTATAATCGGTCATGAATTTGCAGTCAGAAGCGGGGATGCTGACTCCTGAAGGTGTGTCTTTCTCGCTTGTAGATAAAATACAGTAAGTAGAAAACTGTTGCAGAATTCCAGCTATAGAATGAAAGTTGTAATAAAATTGTTGTGCATTCTTGATTTGCATTGATAACTACTACATTTTATATTACATTTACCACCAGCTCATTTGAAATTATGCAGGCAGAAGTGGAACAAATTTAATAAAATTTAAGAGTTAATTTGATGGCAATAATTGAGGCAAGTTGCGAACGAAATAACAGATTATACAGACCAATACAGCTCTTATTATATGCTTGATTGGCTTTGTGTGGTTGCTGATGGTGGAATGAGCTACCAAGGCATGTCTGATCATCAGACCCCCTCTCCACACTGCAAATGGCCTTTCAAATTTAAGATAAACCGTTTCTGTTTTGAGACAAGACGGCCTAAAACGAGCTAAATTGTCTGCCATTGCGGTAAGAAAATTGTACTTGGTAAGATTTCCTAAAATAAGACAAATGCAAGCAAATTAATCTTATTCATAAGATGTGCCGTCAGTCAGTTTATTACTGAAATTAGAATTTTATCTAAATATAAGAAACTTATACTTAGATTTTAAGTTTTTGTGCACCTTCAAGAAATACCTCAAGACCCATCTGTTCCATGAATTCCTTAACTTTCACTTTACAGTCTTAGTGAACCCAGGCTGTGTTCTATCAGCGTCACAAACATCTGTAGGCGGTTCTGATCCGGTTAAGTTTTATGGCCACAAAATCTACATGCTGCATGGAGGCTTTTACTGGAAGAGACTGGAAACAATCGTCATCTTTTACGGTTTGTGTGTTTACTATGCCCTGGAATAGTTGGGTGGTGACTTACTAACTTTCAGACCAGTGCCGGTCAAATACATTTTAAGCTCACTTCAGTTTTACAGGCCCTAGAAAAACGAGGCCGCTGTTGTATAAACATCTTAGGATTAAATTCTGACATTAAAGCGTCAGACTAAACACTTTTGTTTATGCAGTGCGGTGATTTAAGAAGTCCTTGGGTTGGTTTATTTCTACAGTCGAGCTGCGACTTCGTAACTCTAACCGAAGAGTAGAAACGTAACAGCGGCATGGCGGAAAGGTCCCCCAGTCACCCTGGCCTTCAATTCGTTTTCGGTTCAGCTGGCATAAGAAGATGCCGTCAGATAAATCTACAAGATCCATCTACTGCAAGTCTTCGTCAAAATGAATTCCGGCCAGCCATCCTTCGCCTTTTTCCTGGAAGTCAATCAGCCATGAGACACATGTGCTCAGCCCTGTAGAGTTATATTAACAAGACATGATCCCCTGACCCTTGGGAAAGGGATGACTGAAGAGAGTCATTTTGAAGGGTTTTGGGAGAGGAGAATGGGCAAGGGGAAGCCAGAACCAAGCAGGGAAACAAGATGGGCTTTGGATCAGGTGCGATACATGGGGTCACAAGATCTGGGCGTGGAGTCTGTTGGCCGAGAAACGAACAGAAGATTGTTTAATTATATGTGTAATTGTAAACATACTGGATGGAGGAGGTAGGTGGAGCTTGTCAAATGACTCCAACCTACTCCATACCCTGCCCCGCTTTACATGTACATGGAGTTTGCAGGTTAAGAAGCAGCCTGGTTGAGGAGGAACCGACTGAGAATAGCAGCACATCCACAACAATACATCCACATCCACTAACCACAGCAGCTCCGTGTCGACTCTCCCACCGGAGAGCATAATTAGCTGGGGTGAGGCACAGTCAGCATGTCTCCCTTTAACACTGCATTTACATTTATTTATTTGGCAGACTTACAGGCGAGGCAGATAATATATCGCAAGCACAGAGCTGTCAGAGCGCCAACTAGGCTAAGCGCGGCTAGGCTAAGCTTCACATGAGTGACCAGTAGCAAATGTAAGTAGCATAGAAGCAAGAGCTTTGTGGTATGTACAAACTTAGCAATAAAATGGCTACACAAATGAGAAGTGGAACACTAACAGCATTTAGGGTGTACAAAAGACCGGCTAAGGGATCAGGGAGCAGGGCAGCAGCGTACGAGTAGCAGAAGCGATCCCAGAATGGATGTGTCTTGAGGTCTTTCTTGAAAGTTGAGAGTGAATCAGATGCGGTTTGGTACATCAGCTA
Source organism: Mormyrops attenuatus (assembly GCA_026777985.1). Lineage (NCBI taxonomy): Eukaryota > Metazoa > Chordata > Actinopteri > Osteoglossiformes > Mormyridae > Mormyrops > Mormyrops attenuatus. Next base: position 27,825,615 of record JAODKC010000064.1, read on the forward strand.
AATTCCGTTAGGTTGTTGTGATGAGTGATACTTCTTGTTCCGTTTTGTTTTGTCTCGATTTGATCTGTTATGCTTGCTGAGATTGTTGTAAGCTATGTATATTTCGGGATAATACCTCGAACAACAGAATCTGATATGAAAAGCCGTGCCAGATCTCACTGTCCTGAGGGTAATTAAGCTGAAAAGCGTGTCCTATTTAGAGTCAGAGCAAAAGGCATGGGCGCAATTCTGATTATGGGATGATAATGAAAGCCGCAGCCACTGACTCATTATTTTTCATTTATAAACAGTGACAGACAGCTGTGCAGCAGTCTGGATTCCACACGTCTATAGGCAGTGGCAAGATATTACTGTAAATGTGCTAAACCACATTTTCCCAGTCTCCAGCTCCTGTTTCACCCCCAGTTCTCCCATAAAGAAGATTTAGCATGATTGAGATAACAGTGCATACAAAGGAATAAAGTCTCCAAAGAGAGAGAACATATAAAACTGGGACTTTGGAAATTATTATTGAAAAAAAAGCCTATTTCAGGAAACTATGTACAATATAGCTTCTTTTTATTGTCTACGCTTAGAGGGATAAATGCAAAAGATGGTTTGCATAACCATATAAAAATGATTTAAAAATCAAAAAATTTTATGAACATGGACTGTCTTCTCACGGCGTCAATAACCGGTCACCTGTGGCAGCTTGAACTTGTATTAGACAGAGATTTATGTTTCTGGCGGTTGTCCGTTAATTGGAAATAATATTAGCCTGTTGGTCTGAAATGCACATTGAAGGTGTTTTCTCGGGGTCAGACACATTAATGAGTCCTGCCGCCACAGGCTGTGGGGAAGTGGAAGTGGCCCTGGAACCGGAATGTTCCCAAATGTCGTAACAACATTTCATAACCGCATCTCTCTTCCAAACTGAGGTGTGATCAGTTATACCGCTCCAGAATTATAAACCGCCGTGCTGAAAAGGGACTCGCTACATTTTTTTGTCTTTGCCTTCATTTCTCTTTATTTCTACAATTAGCAAAGTTTCTTTCTTAATCCATGGTAGCTTACGTGCCTTACGAGTTGGATGAAGAGCATATAACTGAATGGCTTAAAGGTGCAACAGCCATTTTACTGGGGAGTCTTGAATATGTCAGCTTCTGTAAACGATCACCATTAATGGTGCCGGCCAACCAGCAGCCGACCCAAGTATATCAATCTTTCCGAACCAGGAGTGAGATCTTGAAACCGGACACCTTGTATATTGTCAGGTTAAGTGAAAGAAGTGATTTGTAGATCCCAGTTTCAGGCAATTAGATCAAGATCATTCGTCAAAAATATGTGAGTATATATAATGGTAAATATTTTTTATTCATGCTCAGTAACTATGAATTTTCTAGAAGATTACTAGAAAATTCTATGTTTGCCTAGTACAGATATTAAGATTGCTTCTATGAAATAGAAGATCAGAAGCCTGGGGCAGAGGGTGGATGTAGATGCATGAAGATCTGCACTGGCATAAGAATATTCATAATATAATCATACATGCTCAGTTATAATCTCTTTTTGAAGTATCATTGCTGTTAATTTGTCACAAGACTTTTTAAAGAGTGAATTTCAAAGCCTCTGGTCATGATCTGGGCCAGGAAATTATGTAATTGTTATTATTAATTTGCTCTTGGATTTGTCAGGTTTGTACACGGTGAAATGGTGTGAGATGATTTCACTTTGTAAAGATTTAGGTTAGCTTGCCAGCGGCACTTCCCTCAGGAAGGATGTTGAAACTTTTTCCTTTTTCAGCCTTCCATACCCGAAGCCCAAACTTATTCGTCTGAGGAAATCGATTTAGCTGATGAAGCCCTTCGACATTCGATGGGAATGATATTTCAGAGCAGAGGGAGTTTTTGGACTGTCTGTTGTCATTTATAAGGAGCTTCGCGAATTTCCACAATTTCAAGCTTAGAGATTTGCTCATATTGATGTTGATGTCAAGTAAGATGGATGCCGGACGCCTGTTTTCTCTCCTGAACACGTGTGCAAGGGTACCTTAATCACAAACATGTTGCCGTTGTCTTACTTCAAGTGAATGCCGAACATGGTTGGTGAGAGACTCTTCCTCATGCATTGTGGCTGGATGGACACTGACTTCTGTTACACTTGTAATATGTGTTTAACTTCATTAATCCTCTCGCAGCCCTGGTGCTCATTGATCACAGGGAAGGCTGAGGTAACAGCCAGACCTCTATCAACGGAGGGTGCAACCATCTGTTTCCGGGATGACTAACTGACCAGTGGAGAAGTAGATTTGTTCGTATCAACCTGAGCATTTTATCAAAACGAGTATCACATCACTGCTGGCAAAGACTTACATACAACAATCTGTTACTGTATTTTTCAAAATACGTTATGTGGGCATAAATGCAGACTCGTGCCTTTTCCAGGAGTTATTCTTTGTTTGCAGAGACTTCTTTAGATTCAGAGGGTAACCAAAATTTTAAAGCTTCCTTTTAAAAGCCTTTTTTGTCAAATTAATAGTCAGGAAGGGTGTAGTGTTTTTCTCATATCTGGTCCTGGTCAAAGATTTCTCTAAATACAAAAAGTGTGGCGTAATAACGAGTGATGTCAATGAGGAATTCTTATTAATTTTGTGTCCTGGCACCATATAGTAAACAGAATCAATGGAAGAAGTCAGCCCATGTGCTTAGTCATTCTTCACGCTTATTAGTGAGACACTGTTACGCAACAAACATTGCAAATAAAGCGTTAATGGAAGCTTGTGAATGATGGCATTTTGCTGCCCTGTGAATTGTGTCATTTATAGAAAAAGTTCTGCCCTGAAAGGAAAACAAACAAAACATTGAGGAATCTGACTCAAATTCCTGAAATTAGTATTTTGCACAAGAAGGATTCTAGGATGCCTGCCTAAGTTAACATTAAGGGGAAACTGCTTTGAAAGTTTCTATATATTGACAGAAGCTCTGTGGATGAAAAGAAATGCTATTTTGTAGTTTTTCTTTAGTGATTAGGGGATTTTGTATGTGGTTTGAAATACTTTTGCTCTTTTTCATTTATTTAGTCTTAGTTGTCTTAAAATGATAGTTATAATCATGTTTATTTACTTCTATGGTCACAGGGACCATTGAAATCCTGACCAATTTATCTTATTTTCACTCTGCAGCATGGTACGGTGTTGCACTGAAGATATTTTATGTTAGCTAAAAATATATTACATAAGTAGTAAGTGAATAAAACTGCACATGCATACCTTGAACTAAAGAGTAAGTCGTTCCTCAGAACTAATGAAGAGCCCAGTAATTTTAGCCATAATCCCAGTGTCACCAGTAGCCCGTCTCCCTCTCCCTTACTGGCTTGCTGAGTCAAATAAAGTTACATTCGGACCATGTTCACCTCCTTCGTGGCTTCTCACTATGTGCTCCAGATGAAGTACATGTTGATTCTGCAGCCTGCCTTGAGCAATACCTATCTTTGTATTAATATACTATATATAAATGATGACTACAGTTCTTCAGACATTATAGTCTAAGGGATCATGCTGCGTGATTCTTTGACTTTGAATGAATGAATGAATGACAGTTACATTTATTTAGGACACCCAAAGCACTTTACAGAGGCGATGGGGAGCTACTTCGACCACCACCACTGTGTAATTCCCACCTGGATGATGCGACGGCAGCCATTCTGCACCAGTACACTCACCACACAGTGGCTAAGGTGGTGAAGGGGCAGGAGAGAATTCACCAGTTAGATATAGGGGATGATTAGACGACCAGATCTGATAGGGTCATAGCGGACACTTTTAACCAGGACATCGGGGTGCCAAACCCCAATTCTTTAAGACATGCTGCTTATTGAAATGCTGGTTTTTGACTCTGATGAATTCCCAGATTTGGGAATTCATGCCAGGTTCCATGTAAAATCTCATCCTGCCCCCCAGGGGTCAAGGGTCAGAAGGCTGTGATGTACAGTCACTCAGTACTTCTCCAGGTCATTACTGTCCACACAGCAGGGCTCTGGCTTCATGGGGTCGCCTTCCTGAAGCAATTTCTCAGAATATCGTGTCTGAGCCGTTTTACTGTAAAGGCTAAATTGCTGTCAAGCAAACCCACGCCACCATGTCACTGCATGGATCATTTTATACTTTTCTGTTACGCTTCCATATGGAGTCTATCATCTAGTCTCTCAGTGATGATAAAATCCTGATGTTTCAGAAATATCTTATAAATCATACCAAAGTTACATTGTATGGGCATCAGTTACACTCTGACTTTGGATACCCCTGAAGTGATACTGATTCTGTTGGAGTATTTTATTGATGCAGTTTTTAAATGATAAGCATCATTTTGTGACCATCGATATCGTTAACTTCGATTTGGCTTGTTATTCGGCTTTCCATTTATTTCTGTACAGATAAACTGCACTTTCGGACAAATGTCATTGGGGAAGGTGGTACATAAAACAAAATTATTCAGTTGAAGTGAATAACACACATTCATACTGCTTATTTTTCATTCTTTCTTATAACATTGCAGTTTACCTTTTCAAGTGGACCTATCCTGGCTTTTGGGCCCAGTCATTAATCAAAATATTGTTTCTGTACATTAATGATACAACAGATAAATTATAATACTAATATTTATATTAAGAAACTAATTCAGAAATGATCTTTTGTTCCATTTCTGAGAATTTTGACTTGATATACACCTTTAATACTTGTTCTTTTGTTTCCAGCCATGTTTCAAAATTCAGCTTTAGGATTTAAACTAATAGTCCCACTGTGTCAAAGTTTTAATGGCTAAAGGTCACCCCATATGACTGGCACCGTACGAACAGCCAAAGGTCACCCTGGGTGACCGGCACCGTACGACCAGCCAAAGGTCACCCTGGGCGACCGGCACCGTACGACCAGCCAAAGGTCACCCTGGGCGACGGGCACCGTACGAACAGCCAAAGGTCACCCTGGGCGACCGGCACCGTACGACCAGCCAAAGGTCACCCTGGGCGACCGGCACCGTACAAACAGCCAAAGGTCACACTGGGCAACTGGAACTGTACTAATAGTTAAATATTATCCCATGTGACTGGCACCATGCAAACAGCTAAAAGTCACCCTGGGCAACTGGCACTGTATGAACAGCTAAAGGTCACCCTGGGCAACTGGCACCGTATGAACATCCAAAGGTCACCCTGGGCAACTGGCACTGTATGAACAGCCAAAGGTCACCCTGGGCGACTGCCACCTTATGAACAGCCAAAGGTCACCCCGGGTGACTGGCACTGTAAGAACAGCCAAAGGTCACCCTGGGCAACTGGAACTGTACTAATAGTTAAATATTATCCCATGTGACTGGCACCATGCAAACAGCTAAAAGTCACCCTGGGCAACTGGCACTGTATGAACAGCTAAAGGTCACCCTGGGCAACTGGCACCGTATGAACATCCAAAGGTCACCCTGGGCAACTGGCACTGTATGAACAGCCAAAGATCACCCAGGGCGACTGGCACCATACTAACAGCCAAAGGTCACCCTGAGCGACTGGCACTGTACAAACAATCAAAGATCACCCAGGGCGACTGGCACCATACTAATAGCTAAAGGTCGCCCTGAGCGAGTGGCACTGTACAAACAATCAAAGATCACCCAGGGCGACTGGCACCATACTAATAGCTAAAGGTCGCCCTGAGCGAGTGGCACTGCACGAACAATCAAAGGTCACCCGTGTGACCATGTCACAGTTCAAAAAAGGAACAACATCTCCGTGTTTTTTTTCCTGCAAAAATGCATGAACATACTTATAACTGATGTTATTTACATTTTAATCATTTTCAGATCTCCTCGTCTTCCTTCCCAGTGGTGGTGAAGATGGGCCATGCGCACTCCGGCATCGGCAAGGTAAGACCCCCAAGCCAAGGCGCGCCCCGATGATGTCACTCCCCCACCTCCTGGGTTCGAGCAGCAGGCACAGCACGCATGACCTCAGCCCTGGACGGGTGCCGAACCGTGACATCACTCTCTGTGCAAGCTGGGCGTGAGGATACCGACGAGAGTAAACACAGCTTCGGTTGCGTGTTACCGCACACGGCCCCTGCCCTCAAATCATGTAGGCTCCAAGGGGGGGTCTGGAGCACACCAGAAGAGCAAACAAAGTATTCTTAGCTATTTCATATTTTAATATTCTCTGATTTATGTCTGTGATTTACAAGCATTGTACAGATAAATATATCCTCCACTCGATTTATTGGTGGACAGCAAGCTTTGATTGCTCATCGCAGTGATATTGTTGGTGGACAGCAAGCTTTGATTGCTCATCGCAGTGATATTGTTGGT
>JAODKC010000064.1:27836463-27852114 GCA_026777985.1 Mormyrops attenuatus
ACACAGCGTGTAGTTGGAGTATGGAATAGTCTTCCTGCTAGTGTAGCGCAAGCTAAAACCCTAGGTTCCTTTAAATCAGAGCTAGATAAGATTTTAACAACTCTGAGCTATTAGTTAAGTTCTCCCCAAATGGGCTTGATGGGTCGAATGGCCGCCTCTCGTTTGTAAATTTCTTATGTTCTTCTCTTCTTATTTGCAGTTCATATTCTGACAATAACGTGGCGCCAGTACAAGTCTTCTCGCAAGTAACACACACATAACACACGAGTAGCTTAACAGAAAAGATGGCGGGTATGAGTCAACATGGTGCTGCTGGCAGTGCTCGAGGGTGCCGAAAGATCTCTGAAGAATGGGAGCATTTTCAAAATGTTGGTAGCGGCAATGTTGTGCAACAATCCAAATAATCGGGAAAAAAATTCAATTGAATATTCAAATGTGAAAATAGCTGGTAGTTGCATCCCTAGACATTAATAAGACAGGTGACTGATGCGTGGGCACATTGCTTGGATGCAGGTATCGCTTGTGGGTGGACTCCTGTGCTGAGATGTTTGGAGGTCTGGACATCTGTGCGGTGAAAGCCGTCCATGGGAAAGACGGCAAGGACTACATCATCGAGGTCTGTTTGCTTTCTCCTCAAAGTCTATATTTAGTCTGGTGTAGATGTGTGGTTTGAGCTAGCTGATTCCTGTGGTCTCCTGCGTTACCTGCATGTCATCCCATTCCAACATCGACATGCAGTGCTACCTGCTGATCCACTGTTCCCCCTACCTGTAACCGTATGAACTACATGCCATGATCTCACTGTATATTTCATTATAGGAAGGGCTCAGTGGATAGAACCACATAATATAGGAATTTAATAGGACATCAGCCAAATTTGTGTCACAGCACGGGAACATGCAACAGAAGGAAAAGAAATACCGATATAGAACTGTTGATATACAGCCACAACACCCCCTAAACACACACACACACACAAACAAACACACACACACACAAACAAACACACACACACACACACAAAGAGACATGCCCAATAAGATAACACAGATGTGCATCACTGGCTCTCTCACCACAACAGCTGGCAAAACCTTTTGGTTTGTGTTGTTGGAATTAAGAGAAAACACATGAGATATATAAACAAAACTCTGGGAATGAAAGATAACTGCAACAATACAGATAATAGCCCTATCCTTGCCCCCCACTCACATTCATCTTAGAAACGATGTTCTGTGTTTGTGAAATCTCTCATACAGAACAAATAAATGCTTAGGTTTTATGTGAACCCTGCACTTAAATCTTTCTCAATCACAATAAAGTTGACTGTGTGTAGCTCTAAAGTCCAGCTGTATGCTCAGTATTGCTGGTCAGTGTTTCCTGTTTTATGAATGGCTTCCTCCCTTATTGAGTGTTATGGTGCTTATATGACAGCAGCATCATTCATATTTATACTTTCCATCCATATTCCAACCACTAGTAAGGGTCACAGGCTGGATGGGTCCATTAGAGTCCATCAGAGGACAGAGCAAGCAGGATGGATAAATCAGAGACTTTACTAAACCTAACTGTGTGTCTTTGGACTACCAGAAGAAACCCCACATGACTTGGGGAGAACACACAAACAGCAAAAGATTCAAACCCCCAACACTAGAGGTGTGAGGCAGTAGTCCTGTCCACTAAGCTATTGTGCCGCCTCGTGTTTGGTGCATTTCTCAAATATTCATGGCCCCTTACAACACAGGCAGCATGGAGAATTATAGCTCCATAAGTCTTGCGGTGTAATTCCTGCTGCAATACGTTTACATGCTTGGCCTTAATTGTTCTAGATGCTACAATTGGATAAAATTGTGACTTATGAGTTCAGGTAGTCAGACAATAGACAGATCTAGTGCCCAGACAGTAACATTACCCACAGCCATACCTGACAGGGGTCTGACTGGCTTATAGCTGAAGTTTTATAAAATCACACTAGCCACACTTTGTGATAAAAAACTACATGACCACAGAAATCATTCATATGTTGACAGAAAACCGAGATCAAATAATGCCTCAATTGAAAGACTGAATGTGTATCCAAATGAAGTCCCGGAATTCATATCCAAATGGGATCCCTGTATGTGTATCCAAATGAGATCCCTGAATTCATATCCAAATGGGATCCCTGAATGTGTATCCAAATGAGATCCCTGAATTCATATCCAAATGAGATCCCTGAATGCGAATCCAAATCAGATCCCTGAATTCATATCCAAATGGGATCCCTGAATACGTATCCAAATGGGATTCCTGAATTCATATCCAAATGGGATCCCTGAATGTGTATCCAAATGAGATCCCTGAATTCATATTCAAACTGGATCCCTGAATTCATATCCAAATGGGATCCCTGAATGTGTATCCAAATGAGATCCCTGAATTCATATCCAAATGGGATCCCTGAATGCATATCCAAATGGGATTCCTGAATTCATATCCAAATGGGATCCCTGAATGTGTATCCAAAAGAGATCCCTGAATTCGTATCCAAATGGGATCCCTGAATGTGTATCCAAATGAGATCCCTGAATTCATATCCAAATGGGACCCCTGAATGTGTATCCAAAAGAGATCCCTGAATTCATATCCAAATGGGATCCCTGAATGTGTATCCAAAAGAGATTCCTGAATTCATATCCAAATGGGATCCCTGATTGTGTATCCAACGGAGATCCCTGAATTCATATCCTAATGGGATCCCTGAATGTGTATCCAAATCAGAAAACCCCACGAGGACACAGGGAGAACATGCAATCTTAACACACATGGAGCCATGGCAAAGACTCTAACCTGGGTCCCAGAGATGTGAGGCAACTGTGCCAACCGACCTGACTTGTACATATATAGGTACATTGCTACTGTATCACACATTACGGTTCATTAAGTGAAGAAACCATGTTTACAGTACTCCACAACCCTGTACTGGCTAAGTGGTATGGGATGGATGGATTGATTGATTGATTTACACTATGTGTACATATTGTGGTCCATCTCCAACCCACACCTAACTTACATATGATTTTCTACATATAAAGTACAACTTTTTCCTACAGGGGCTTAGGAGGATGGACGGGGGAACACATGTAACCCCCAATATTTAATTTGCATTCTTCCCCCGAATAACCAGACCTTTGTATTTAAATAATTTAGCTGAGCCCCCCCTCCCCTGACCCTGTGTCAAACTTTCTCCTACTCTGTTGTTGTCATATACAGTACTGTGTTTGAAAGGCACACCCAGTCAATGCTGTCAATAAATACATGCCCAATATTTCCCTCTAGTGGCCAAACTGCAGCAATGCCATAAAAATAAAAAAGATGGCTGAAAACACAGCAAAGGAAACTTTTGTTGAATTTCTGTACTATTCATTCCCTAACATTTTTGCGTCATTGCTACTACATTATCCTGTCCAAGGTGTGCCCATGTCTCATACCCTACGTTGTCTGGGTTTCAGTTACACGCCTGACCCTGTACCAGATCCACAGTTTTTAGGATTCTTAGGATGCATGGATTATTACAACATTGTTACGATGAATGTATTTTCATTTCTTGCGCTATTTACATATTACTATCAGAGTGTTCATTAATAGAAAGACTGCAGGCTTTTCCAGCTAATTATCTTAGCACTTTATTAATTTAGCAGTTGCTTTTATTGAGAAAGCAGGGTCAGCTGACCCCTGGGATTAAGGGCCCCTCACTTAGGGGCCAAACAGTGACATCACTCCGCCAGCCCTGGGATTTAAACCAGCAACATTCTGATCACAACCCCAGTGTCTGTGACTCACTGAGCCACACACACCCTCAAAGTCAGCTGCATAGTATCCCTAGATCACCCACAGTGTTTTATATGCCGTCCCATGGACTGGCATCGTATTTAGGGTGTGCCCCTGTGTTATGCCTGTGCTGCTTGGGATTGGCTCCAGGCCCCCCCAGGCGAGGATGTGGTCGCAAGAGGAGTTTACAAACTATTTCAGACTGCAGGGAACCAGAAAAGTCAACTCTACATGTGAATAATGTATTAACAATAACTCATGAAAGAGTAGCAATGCTAAGCTGTAATTTAAGCAATGTGTGTCTGCAAATAATGGATAGTTAATGGAACTTGGAAGAGATACAGTCAAATTTTAGGGTAATAGATGGCACACTGTTATAGGATGGGATATGTATCAAAAAAGTTTCCAGTTCCAGGTCCAAGACAGACCCAGCTGCTGTTGCCATGAGCAAGTCGCTCAACCCAAATCGCTTCTAATAAACATCCACATGACAAAAATGGTAACAAAATATCCTGCCCTTGTGTCTAGGTGATGGACAGCTCCATGCCGTTGGTAGGGGAGCACGTGGAGGAGGACAGACAACTCATCGCGGAACTGGTGGTCAACAAAATGGCCGCCCTGTTGACGAACTCCTTGTCATCACCTCTGACCTCAGCCAAGGTCTCCGCCTTCACCTCCTCATTGTCATGCATCCCAGGTGCCTTACGGGGGAAGCAGCTTTGCCAAGACCCACAGAGATAAGATTAAGTTATCCGTGGCGTATTAACTCATGGGCATGAAAACGATGCTCACCAAAGGGGGCGTCACGCACGTAATGAAGCATCAAGTGTGGCTGGATTAATTTATCACATATCAGGAAACATAACATCAAGCATATTATCTCATTAAGAGATAAAGATAACTGACGAGGGCTGCTTTGAGCTAACCTTAGCCTTTGTGGAAGTCAGTTTGTGAGAAGATGACATTTCATGTCATTCTCAAGTGCACTGGTCACATGTCTCCTCCAGGGCCAGGTTCCACAGACGACCCAGCCCAGAAGAGCCCAAGGTAAGCAGCCAGTGGTCTACCTCCAATTGAACCTAGCCACACAGATCCCTTAGAGAAGAAGCTCCCACAAACACAGTCTGACTCCCGTCAGAAGAGTACATGGAGGGAGCCATCTTGTAAAGAGGTTGTTGAGTGTTATCAAAACCTTGGAGACTCCTGAACTGGAAATTTTACTGCCGTAACAGACAAAACATCTGGCAGTGTGATAGTGGATATATTGTCCTCGGGAATGAATATAAGACTTCTCAAAAGGCCATCGGATAATGACTTAGAAACAGCCAGGAATGGTAGATGTTTTCTGCTGGAAAATTAATTAGCTGAAACATTAAAATTCTTTATTGAAATGGAGTGATTTTGTAAATCTGGTTTACTAAGTCTGTGATAACCCTTAAAACAGTTTTAGTTACTGTAGAAAAAGTTAAATGCTTTGTGTTTTACCAAAGATGTAAACATCTGAGATCGTCTGAGGTGTAGCTGTGGTAATAAGCTGGTTATTCGAGTTCTGCTCAAATGCTATATGCCTGTATAAATGTTGGTACTCTAGAGTTCTTTTAAAAGGCTTGTGATGTCACATTTGATGCCTCTACATGCTGGTATGTGTCATTTCTCTGCAGGTGCCCTTTGGTCGACCTCCAGTAACCCTTCACCATCAGCACAGGGGTCCCCGAAACGAGCCCGCTCTGCTACCACCTCACCCAGCCAGGCCTTCCAGCCTGGGCTTCTCCCTCCTGGATCAGCCAGCCAGAAGCATTTGCCTCAGCTCAAGTATGTCACCAGTTCCTCATGGTTACTGTAGGATCATTTATTTTCATAAATGAAATCGCCCTCTTTAAATGATTTCACAGCATGGCTGGCTGCCTCTGGGCAAAGCACTTGAAGTACTTGCTGGATACGACTGTGAAAGATGAAATGAAACCATTTAACCACCTGAAAATCAATCTCATGCAGCAGGGATTGTGGCGGCTTTTGGAAAGCAGCCAGATCTTGTCTTCCAAAGGACAGAAATATTTTATCAATCGATTACACTTTGTTTTTGTTTTTTTCTTGCAACAATATTGCCCCATTCATACTGTTGCACTCTAGGAGATAATCTTGACATGGTTTTGAGTGTCACACATATCATCTGCTCTTTCAGCAGTTCTTACTACGTTTACTTATGCAAACATCATAAATGTGTTCTGTTAATCTATTGGCGGTTTGAAAAGAATGACCACTCACCCTACCTGTCGTTCTCCCAGTAAGTCCCGGTCCCTCACCAACACCCTGAACACCCGGGACTTGCTCCATGACAACACCACCGAGGACGAGGCCAAGGCTGAGACCATCCGCAGCCTCAGGCAGTCCTTCGCCAGCCTCTTCTCCGACTAGCTCTGCCATCATCGTGGTTACCCGCCATGTCACCTCCTCCCCCGCAGTCTGGGAACGGCCACCCATCCTTGACAAGACGGAATATCAAGCGGAGACGTACCTTTATGCTTCCTGTTCAGCTCTTCCCCACACAATTTTGACTCTTATTAACATTTTTATTGGCAATATTGACATTTTACCAATGTTTTCATCATATGACAATTTCATACATTAATGTAAATAAACTCTTTGCAGCCACACTCTGTAGTAAATACAAATGCAATACATGGGTGGGGGTTTTTACAACTGTGCTAAAGAATTGAGTAATATTTCAGCAAATAATAAATGATGTTGTGAGGATTTTTCTAAATAAGGCCAAATCACGGTTTGAACGTGTTTCACAAACTGGACAGGCGTTTACTGCTTCTCTAGGGTTCAAATGCTGGTATTTAACCTCTGACACACTCCAGATCTACATTTTCTGTACCGCTAATCAGTTTAATCAAGTTCTAATTCTTCCATACAATTTTTCATTGCAGTTAAATATTCAATTTTTGAAACAGGTTATTTGTAATAGATACTCGAGTTTTATCATGAATAAATCTACAAGTTTTTTACATTTCAGTGTGATGAAATGGTAATCACTTGTTGAGCACTAAAACTGAAAAAGTCACTCAATGTTTTATGCAATGTCAATTGGTCCCAGCCTCTTTGACAACATTTGTGCTCAAACCTTTTTTAATGTCACATAATGAAAGGTGGACGCGCTTAACTCTAATAATATTTCGACTGGCATGCTGTTCACTTCACTGTAACTGCACTGTACTGACTGCACTATACACTGCAAAAGCCATAAGGTCACTGGCTGTCTAAGGCCTGATCAGACACATACTCATTGCTGTACGTACCACGTACTCCTACTCTGATAATGAGTCATGATGAACTATGTATAACATGTAAACACAGGTATTAAGAGATATATCCTGGTTTTGAGATATACCAAGTTAATTCCTAACATGACGTTTTGTGTTAATGGGGTGCTAAGTAAGCAAGACATTTATCAGTATTTATTTCTTTGTATTTTATATATTTGTATAAATGGAATTCTGAATGCATTTAGGTATACTTCTGTAGTGTTTGTGGCTTTGACATTTAATATTAGCAATTATGATATTTAAAATGGTATCTAGCGCCAGAAAAAAATATGGTAGTACAGATTTTACATAAACCCACGACCTTGACCAATATGGATAGATGGTTAATTTGGATAGATTTCATAGATTTCAGCCAAGCCTTTACCAAAGTTACAATCCTCAAAGAGTTTCTGAGCCATGTAACATAATGTTATAAATATAGCAGAATGACGAAAGAATTTCCAGAAAATTTGAATTTATTGGTTTGTAATTTGTTCATCAATTAACTGAGGCTGGAAGGACCTAATTTTCTTGAATCGATTAGACTCCCCTGTATCAATTCATTCTGTGCGATTGCATCTGTCTAAGCTACTGTGAGCTGGTGTATATTTAGGAGCACATTTTCACCTAAGTGTGGCATGACTGCTACTTCTGCTGTCTGTAAGATCATCATTCATTTTTCGAGTAAATGTTTGGTGTGCGCCTTGCTCCATGTACATAAGTGTAACCATAGCGATTTGATTAAAATGTGTCATTTTTAAAATGACTGTTGTTGAATATACCTGTGGGGATTTTTCTTATTCAACAGCCTAGTAATACAGTTAGTAACTGATTTTAGATATTGAGGGTCTGATTCTTTTTAATTGACCAGTGCAGTACTCTTAAATACTACACTCAAATATACTTTTGACCAATATGCCAGCGGAGAGTTATGAACACCCAGGTATAAAAACGTCATTATTTCAAAGTCCCTTTGCTAATCACTAGTTTATCCAAAATGTATAATTAACACTTGTTGACTGAAATCAGATATATGGATTGCAGTCTAGCAGCACAGTGTAATATAGCTTAGATTTGACTGGTGAAACAGTTCCTCTGTATTCTCCATTTAAGGTCATTGTTGTGAAGTCTTTTGCCCGCAGTCGGATGGTGTTTGTTTGTAATCCTGAATTCCTTTCGTTTGGAAGAGCAGTTTGTTTGAACTGGCTCTGGGCTGACATCTGGGAGAATGGAAATTGTAATATGCTGGATGTAGTCCACGCCTGACTCTTTCTCCCCCTGGTGAGCTTCGCATACTTGAAAATGTGGTAAACTTTGAGTTGAGGAGTGAGTGATGCTCGTTGTCCAAGGCCAGCTGACTGGGGACAGAAGTGCTGGACTGCTGGACAAGGGGAAGTGAGTCATTCATCTCAGAGGAGGCAGCTTAAAATCACCTTGCCCAGAAACTATGCATGGGTACATTAAAAAAATACTTCTTTTGTGGTTTTTGTTGTCTGAGGAGAATCGAAACTGACATCATGACTGCCAATTATAAAAATATTTTTATGTTATTGTGACTGTCTTCTAGAAGGCTACACATAAAAGCAGCCCATCCACTCCTCAGGAGCACAATACAAGTCTCTTGGCAGGTTTCACAGCATTAAAAGCCAGCCCAAGTGCATTGTGGGAAAAAGGGCAGCTGTTTGTGCATTTCATTCAAAAATCATAACCAGCCATTACGTGTGCTGTTTGATATTTGACTGGCTTTGTCAGCTGACATTCTTCATCATTCCAGCGGCCATTTGTTCCTCTCGGACCACAATCATGACCTTCAAAATCATGCACCTTGGCTCTCTGACACAGAGTGTGCTGGAAGGTTATTCAAAAATCCTATAGCGCTGTGGGCATAGACCCTGATCTACACTGTCAGAAAAAAAGAGTACCAATTTGTACCTTTGCTGTCACTGAGTAACATTTTTGTATCATTGGGGATACATTAACATTGCTTATACCTTGGATATGTTCCTCAGAGTCAATATTGGCACCTTAAACGGTTCACTTACCTACAGCTAGGGTACAATTGGCAAACCCTTGAAGGTACAGCCCCAGTGAAAAGCAAAGGTACAAAGCCTTTTTTGGTACCATTTTTTCTAAGAGTGTAATGTGGGATACAAATGCCACTCAACCTTTGAAATTCACAGATCAACTTACAGACCGAATTATAACTGTTCTCTTCCTCTTTTTCTCGGCACATTTTATCTTTGGTTTACTGTGCAATGGATCAGGGGCACTAGCAGCTAGTAACATTAATGACTGGACTGGAGAGCTCAAGAAAGGGAGGCAACTGATACATCACTAATGAGGGAGCAGGCGAGGGGCAGCTGGAGTGAGTCACATGAGGGCTGAAACGAGAGGTAGATAAATTAGCAACTGGGGAAAGAACGAGGGGGCAGGGATGCAGGGGCGTGACACACAAGACAAAACCCCAGGTTTTTTCAATATTTTGAGTTTTTTTTTTGGAAGGAATTAACACACAGCTAATCAACACATACAGTAAAAAATGGTGTATAGGTTTATAGGTTTGGGTTTGTATAGGGGTTTCAAAGAAATCTGCACATGACACAGACACCTCATCCCTCCCCATGCAAGTTTCCCAGAGTGACAGCCAGGAAAGGTCAGCTCTCAGCCTGCTGCCTGTTGTGTGCTAGCTTGGTGGGCTGACTACACAACATAGCGATCTCTTTTAAATAATTTGTAACAAATGAAATCACTAGTTAGTGAAATCAAAGTCCTGTGTTTCAAACAGAATGGGCATTTACATCTTGTGTCCATCCACAATGATATGAATCGATTTGAAGAAACATCGATGTGTCGATGTGTTTTTGTCATACCAACAGCTCCAGGGAATCGCGAACTGGGGAGGGCAGCGCCGACAGTCCCAAGAGCACTTCGACTAACTCCCACTCCCCCAGCAAAGGACCCCCGCCATTGTTCTGGGGGATTTTACACGCAGAGATGCATCAGGAGGCAAGTTTTTATGTTATACTGGGGTTACAACCATATATCATACAAGTTACTGAGATGCCTGTTCACTTTTGGAAATTTCCTTCTAAGTCAAGCAAATATGCAAAGCAAAACAAGTCTATGCTTTTCTCTGAAGCATAATGATCTCCAGAGATTAAATGCATTATAAAAAATAATTACAAAAGTTGAAATAAGAATGCAAGCAACGTTACACTCCAAAGCAAACAAGAGGCAAAATTACTGTGAAGAGGCACCGTGGATTCACACCTCTAGGGTTGGGAGTCCCATCCAGACTCCATGTGTGGATCTGGCATGTTCTCCCTGTGCTTCTGGTTTCTGTCCACAGTCTGAAAACATGTCAGTCAACTACAGCATTATGCTAACAATGCAAAGGTCTTGGGTTTGAATCCCAGCGAGTGCATGCACATTGTAACCATTCCCTCCACTGTAAGTTGCATTAGATCGACGTGTCAAATACATGTAAATAATTATAAAAACTGGTGGCTCTAAATTACTCGTAGTGTGCGGTTGTTTGAATGGATGTCTAGACTCATCATGACCCTATATTGACTGTATAGCTTTATAGACAGATATAAGATGCTGTTATTTACCATCTATACATGTATGAGTACAGGAACAATTCTTCAGTTTTCTCATATCCATTCTTGCGCTCCTATGAGACACATATACAAGGGATTTGTCATGTGCTACAAATTGACAGAATTTGCTATACATTCTAAATGTGGTTTAGAGCTTCTCCAAGATAATGTATACTTCCGCTATGAAGTTATCATAAAATGGGGACTGCAGGCATTTCTCGATTTCAGGTCCTGGTGTAATTCTCTTTTTCTGCCACCAGAGTGCATCATAACACCAACACACTCATTATACACTGGTTTTTGTCTGACATTAAACAAAGAATCAAAATAACTCCATATTCCAAACCAAGTACTGCTTAATCAACATAAACTGAATCTCTCTGTCAGTCTGGATCTGTGAAATCCACCAATAAGATTTACTGGTTCCTTTTTAATTTTGATGGACTTGAGTAACTGGTTCTGGTTAGACTTCACCGCAGCACTCGGGGAGAGCTGGGTGAATTTCAGGTTACCACAGTATAAATCCAGTCTTTCAGATTGTTCCTGTAAATGAAGTTTCTGTTTTCCATCAAAATAGCAATGATAAAATGGGAAAATTTCATCTGATATAAATTATCATTTTCCCTTCAGAAGCTTTTATGAACACGAAAAACTTGGAAGACTGAAAGATAGATAGATAGATGAATGGATGGATAATGCGGAAAGGGATGTGCATTTTAGTATCTTGTCTTATTATACCATGTTTGATGTGCTTTTAGAGTAAAATAAAAACAAGCCATTTACCTGTAAAGTCTACCTGTGAGGTTGTTTGCTTAGTGAAGATTATCCACTGATTGATATAAGTTGCTAAATGAGGTCAGTTGGCTGGATTTGTGCTTATTTAAATTCTGAGAATCATGCTTGTAGATAAGACCTTTGGAAGTTATTGGACTGAGGTAAAGCACTTACACTAAATAGTGATTATTTATTTCTTTTTTTTACAAGAAACCACAGTGGCTACAGTTGTTCAAACACACTTCACTGTTCGCTTAGCTCCTGTGCCTCTTGCTGAACTCTGCCTGACCTCTTAAGTTATGCAAATTTTCTCCCACTCACTGGAAAAACATTATAAAAAAAAGCGGGGGGTGGGTATTGAGTTTAGAAGGGATTCCGATCCTACTCCACAATACATTTTTAGGAAAATGGGAAAAGTGGGAGGCAAAGAAAGAAAAGCAGCTGGATCAGGGTGATCTTTCCATGACGATTCGCCTCCTGGCTTTTGCCTGCCGATTCCGGAATTATTGGAACCCAGCTGATCCTGATCAGACTAATTGGCTTGTTTTAAAACGGGTTAACTTATAGTCATTTTTACATTAGCCAGATAAGAGCACCATTGCTATGTTTTGTTTTCCCGAGAAATCGATTCAGATTGTGGTCTTGATCTTGCAACTTTGTTACATGCTAAACCTTCTGCCATTCTGGTAATCAAAGAAAACCGGAGTAAACAGTCTGAGATCTGTATGCATGAATAAATGAAAACTATAAATTAACTGAATATTGGGGGAGGTGAACCTTCTGCTCGCAGAACACTGCAGCAGGAACAGAGAAGCAGTGTGCAGATACTTCATTTTGCACTTATTGCACTCATATATTTTTCTATACAAAGGTATTCAGTGTGTGAGAGAGTGAAATATCCTTGGAATGAGTCTGTTTCTTTTATCTTTGTCCAGTTAGTTGAAAATGTCACCCCTTTAAAGGAACTGTAATACTCCAATCCAGTTTTAAAAGCTTACCTCTGATGCTTTAACTATCATTGGCCATTAACATTTTACTCCTCTGTTCTCGACTGTCATACTCTGACCTCACCTTCCGTCCACTTTTTGTGTTCTTTTTTAAGTCTTAGGTTGACTAGACTTGTGGCGACTCAGCCTTAATGCTTAATGCTTAATGCTTAATGCTTCAAATACTTGGCTACCCTTATAGAGTTTGGTCTTTCAGTGTTCTGATGCTCAGTGACTAATGGCCAGAAAAATTGTTCTAAAATGGGAAATATTTTGAATAATATTAGAAAATGAAAAGCTAATACAATTTCTCGGTCAGATATATGAAATTAGCCAGCAATTCAGTATCTCAAAATAAAAACTGCTTGTGCGTATTTTAATAAAGCAAAGACTGACTGCTTCCCCGCTATCTTCATGACTAAATCATACCCTTTAGTCTTTGAAATTTATATTCAATATTCATTCAAGAACATTCCTGGGGGGCATAGCAGACAGGGAAAGATCCCCCCAAAGGCCACCCTGATTCTGACAGATAACCATCTGCAGATGAGTTTATAGAAGCTGAAGCATGCTTGGGATGAACCATCTTCTCTCTGTTTTGATCATAGGTGCTCTATTCCTTCCTGTCAGGGTACCTTTATGTGGGGGAACATGACCTGCAGTCTTATTGTTTATCTAGCATCTGAGCAGAGATTAGCCTGCTGGGTGGTATGGTCAAGGTGATCACCCACAGCCCACTGAACCGCTGGAGAGCCAAAGGGGTCAGGCCTGTCGGGGATCGGAACTGGAGCAGTGCTGAGGTGTTGCTTGCTACATGGCAGCACTCGGGTCCTAATCAGAGGCAGTACATCTGGGTGGGTGCGTGGAATGTCTTGTCCCTCAGACATGATGACCATCTTCCTCTGCTGTCAGAGGAGCTTCATAAACTCCACATTTCAGTGGCAGCACTCTCTGAGGTACGCAGACTGGGGAGTGGCCAGATCTCTGTAGGAAGGTACACCTATTATTGGTGCGGTCGCTTTGACGGCTGCCATACTTGGGGAGCAGCTGTTGCTGTAGGGGATTGGCTCCTCCTGATGGTGTCCAATGTCACGGGATCCCCCTGAAAGGCCAGTCTGTACAGCAGTACTGTGAGCGCTGTGTTCAGTGCAGGCAGAACCTCTACATTCTTTCAGTTAGATTCTGGGGTTTGTCAGAGGTGTGTTCTTACTCTCTGTTCAAAGCTTGCATAGACTGAGTGTTGGGCAGGGTTGTGGGGACCAGTGACTGTGGGGCATCTGTTGGTGAGGAAACTTTACCAATCTTCACTTTGGAGATGATCCTGTGATCTTCACAGAGTCAATGGAAGCTCTGATCGGGGTTTTCGAGAGACTGAGCAAGGAGTCTGAATGTCTGGGTTTTCAAGTGTCCTGGATCAAAACCAAGGTGCAGGCATTTAATGGCCCCTTGAGCACAGCCATCAGCAGTGTGTTTGTCTGCGGAGAAAATGTTGACCTCACTGAGAGGTTCACTTACCTCAGCGGCTACAGGTGCCACAAGATGGCTGCCCCTTTCCTGTAACCCCCCAACTTGCTCTCACCTGTATGCCGGGCAAGATGGGGCAATTTCCCCACAGGGATTAATAAAGTATCACAATTCCATTCTTTATGCTAGACTCAGGGAACTTGGTGTAATTTGGGCAATGACTCAAATATCTAATGGAACAGATTAAGAGTAAAGGGGCAACTGTTTCACTCCTGTGTCACATTTTCTGCCCAGTGGGTATTGGTATTAGACATGGTGCTGTGGGAAATGGGAAACCAGTGGGACTGGACAGAACATTCAGGAACAAGGTGAGGAGAAGGTTCCCTTCACTCCCTAATTAGCCCCTAGGGCCAACACCTACATGTGGTACTGAGATTGTGAGGGCTGTTCTCCTCCTTTCTGGGGTTGATGAGATGGCTGTTCCTATGATGAGCCTATACTGAAGTAAGACCAGTATGTTTCAGAGCGTGTTACAGATGGACATGGTGAAGGATGGGTGATCCACATAGTAGGTCACAAAAAGGGACTTTGGGGGAAACGTGTGGCTCAGTGGGCTGGGTTTAAGCCCAGCCTCGGCTGGTCTGCGAGCAAGGCTCCCTGAATGCCGCTAGAGGTGGCCGCAAGAGTGGGGAAGTGAAAAGAGAATTTCTCCACAGGGATCAATACTCAAATGGAGAACACAAAAAACAAGGAGGAGCATGAGGGGTCAAAAACAAAGCAGGTAAACAACACAAGAGCAACACAGGAACAAGAACAGTGTAATACAGGAACAACCCTAGCAGGGCAGTCACTAACACACTAAGACAATGACCAACTGAGGAAACAGGGTAAGGCCAGGCAAATATATACACATAATGCAGGCTTCAACAAGGCAGAGGTGTGGGCTATTACAGAACACAAACGGCTACAAGAAACAGGTATCGCCCAATAAGCCTAGACAGTAGAAGTGCCTCCCTTATAGCCACACGCTCAGCACATTAAGCTACATGGCAGCCCAGGGGACAAGAGCACACACTAGGAACTAACAAACCTGAGAAATAATAAGAGACAAGATGACTAGCGACACCCATTGGCCAAATGGAGAAATGACACATGGACCAGGGCAGGACAGGGAAAAGAATGTAGTGTTTTCTACGTGTCAGCTTATGGCTACAAAGCTGTTGCTTCTGTGAGAAGCTTTCACAGAATGTTGTTGAAAAAGTCCCTTTGCTCTGTCTATTATGGGATATCCTGGTCTGTCAACGGAAGCTGCTCATCCAACCAATCAAGCAGGTGTTGATGGTTCGCAATAAAAGATCCAATTAGAACAAGATCAGCTTCCTCAAAAAAAAAAACATCGGCCTGCTACACTGGGGCTTTTGGCAGTGCCTGCCGTGCTGAGCCTCAGGACCCCCGGACAGGGAGTCCTCAACCTGACCAACTGACCAGACGTGGAAGACCAACAAGAAGCTACGGCTTCTCTTGCTCTCCTTGTGTGTCATAACCGTTGTGCTTTTGTAGATGTTACAGACGCAGATGCTGTATATACTAAGAAAAAAGCAGCCCATCCTTAATGCCACAGTCATAACTGATATACACTCACCTAAAGGATTATTAGGAACAGCTGTTCAATTTCTCATTAATGCAATTATCTAAGCAACCAGTCACATG
>JAODKC010000064.1:27852214-27867897 GCA_026777985.1 Mormyrops attenuatus
AATGCTTTCAGCACCTTGTTGAATCAATGCCATGTAGAATTAAGGCAGTTCTGAAGGCGAAAGGGGGTCAAACACCGCAGTAGTATGGTGTTCCTAATAATCCTTTAGGTGAGTGTACGTTCAGGTGAAGGAGAGACAGCAGAACAGACAAGAAAACAACAATCCACTACTGATCGGCTCTTGCTGATTAGCTTCCCGCTAAAATGAAGTTCAGGGGCGAAAGCTGCTCCATCCGGTGATGTTGAAAAAAAAATACAGTGAGAATCAGATAAAAGCGAAACCTGCAGGAAGTCCATGCATAGTTACAGAGATAAAACTTAGCAAGAAACTAAAAATAACGGCTTAGTTCTGGGTTATTAATGCTGGAGAGAGTCGCAGTGTGTCGTGATACATATTAACTCCATGGAAAGTGAAATAATTTTGAAATGTCTCTTTGAGTTTTTTTTTCATTATAGCTACAAATATTTATAATGCTGTCCAAGGTCAGAAACTCAGTTTTACCTATTTTAATTTACAACTAAAGCTAATCAAAAAGAAATCAAATCAATCGTGTCCATTAGTTTCTTTAAGATATTAAGCGCAGTGCATATGTTGTATTTTATGATGTTTCTGTGTTTTGCTGTACATTATTTAATAAATATGCCCATCTTTGTATTATCTGTCCAGGGACTCCCGATGAAATTTAGCTTTCTAGCTAACTCTGGGACTGTTATTAACTATGCATTGTCCCTGTGAAATAAATAAGTTAATAAATGTAAATAATGAATCACTGGGATGCATGCCTCTCCCATGTTATCGAGAGAGCTCAGGACCCTCAGAGGACATCAGTCATGTATAAATGAAAGAGTGGAACAATATGAGGCTTTTTTAAAGTGCCGTGATGCTCCAGCAGGGGCTGTAACTGGGGAAGAAATAAATACTGCAGATTAATGGCTGCCCCCCCTCAGTGAGCAGTCCTGGCAGTGCGGGCACAGCACCCCAGCCAACTGGCTGCTCAGAACAGCGAGAGCGTGCAACAGTAAGGGGGGAAATGCAAAGAACAACAGGGATGTGTGTCCTAGGCCCAGAGCCCCCGATCCATGATAATTATCACCTAGGAGGCCAGCAGCATCTTGCACACACATTCCTGCTCCCGTATCTTAGGTCTCATCGAGTTGTCACGCCTTCTGCCGCCATGGTCCTCAGAAACAAGGGCTGCCCGTAAGCTGCCCAACAGGATAAACAAAGAGCTGCCCCTATTAACTCCTGCTTCGTTTTACCTTTTACTCTAGACTGTCCGATGGGAGTTGGCACAGCCAACTAGCAAACAATTTCAAGATTAGACCGCTAAACTAAATTTGGATGCATCTATCACTTCTACATGGCATATTGACACACAAACACATGCAATCTCATGCTATATGTTGCTTGTGATAGTTTTCAGCACTGGGGCAAAACCCTATCCTGGATAATGAATTGGAAGATAGATAGATGGTTATTTAGTGTTGGGTGCTGTACTTCATTTGTTTTATATATATTGTATTAACTTGGTCACTGTGGTCTGTAGGAAGCATCTAAGAATTTTTTTTAATTTAAAGATAAGAATAATAATACTTCGAACACTCACCGTAAAACTAAAGCAGTTACCTAGAATTTACGAAATCAGACTCCTTTAATGTTTTGTATATCTACACATCGTTGATGCTTACCCATCATGCACTACCTCTGAATTCCTCCCGCACTGTGTATGTATATCATGGTGTCGACAGTGAGCTTGCCAAAGGACTCCGCAGTCTAGATTTAATTTCCCCTTTTATCTACCACTCCCAGAACACAAGGCCTCCGCTTCTGCAAAATGGAAACATCGGTTCTGATACAATCGGAGGTATGTCGAATCTTCAAGATGCAAGTCCTTGCGAAAATTGAATCAGATATTGACAGTGGTAAATATCAGCACCGCAAAGAATGTTCAAAATGTAGCAGGGTCAGGGTTTGGGTAGAGTACTTTAAATGTCAGAACACTCAAGAGAACACACAGAAATGTGAGATCAGCCTATAGTTCAGATTTGATTGCTAGACAGCTGAAATATGGTTTTAGGTAAATCGTAACAGATAATGGAAAATTATGATGAGTACGTTCAGCTTAGAAATGCATTTAGGGATAGTTGATAATGTGTAACATTAAATTGACAGTATAGGGCTTAATTTAACTATTTAAATGTATCCTATTATGTCAATCATTTAAGAAATAATGAGTTTTCAGGTTTTGCAAAGCACCTTTTATGTACAGACAGTTTTTCCCCTTGTAGCCAATATAATATAAGTAGATAATATAATGCATTAGAATGGTTGGTATATGCATTAAGGATGCTTTATACTGCATTATAAAGGTATCTATAGTGCATTATAGATGAGAGCTTCATAAGGCAGTCATAATTCCTAAAAAACATGGCTATAATGTGTTATTCCTTTTTATAAATATTTTTAGCCGTGTTTATAATGCTTTAGGAATGCTTTATCATGTATTATGAATGTGTGTATGCATTATTAAAAACATGACATTAAGTGAAGTGTTACCCATTATTTTACCATGCACCCATTCTCACTACTGCTTCTGTTTTTGCGGTGTATGTAACTTGGCTTTAAAGTGCTTTATAGCTCTACTTCCCCTCCCAAAGGCACATGATATTGCTTCTGCGAACCAACCTGAAAAAAAACACCTCACTCCCATTTAAAAACTGCAAAGACCTTGGTCACCATGGCAATAGTAACGCCTCACGAAGCACAAAGTCGCCCTGCCTCGTCGGAGAAGTGCTTGTGTACTTTGCATGGGGGGGTTTCATATATGGATGTGTCCTCCTGCTTTCATTCTGCGAGCCTTCAGATCTCACTGAGGTTACTGTCTAATCACTTTGTGCTGTCAGGCTCTGCCATCCTTTTTGTTGTTTGGCACTGTAATGCTACCAAACTGGGCGCTCCAGACTAAGAAACATCCTTGCAGGCGGCTAGAATGAATTTGCTAAAACCCTCGAGCTCAAAACCAGAACAACTCATGGTTGAAATATCCACTTGCTGTTTGGTTTAAAAATTCTTCCTGAGACTGCGGCCGTCTGCTAAACACACAAATATAATAAAAATCAAATGTCCCTGCTTTCCTTCATTTTTCTTATTTTTTTTTAGCTTTTTTAACCCTAGAATCCAAGAAGATTTTTAAAACTAACATTTAATAAAGGTGGTATGAAAAATTTGAGTTTTGTTAGATTTAAGTGCGAGGTTAAGGCATGGGTTGAACTGAATTCTGCCATCCGATAAAACACATTTCTTTCCTGTAACTGATATGAAACATAAGGCTGATTTATGAGCAGCGAAACTGCAGCGAGAAGCAAATTCATATTTGCTCTTTCAAAAATGAAACGTCACAATGAAAACATTCCATTTTCCACAAGATTTGAGGAGTAACACAGGAGCCGCTGAGCATCCAGGTATGTTAAATTATCATAACAGCCATGAATCCTCTTCCTCTGACCTGCAGCCCAACCTTCAATTATAAGTTCATGGCTGAAGCTCTACTCCTCTCCTCTGCACTGACTTTAGGTCCAGCCGCAGGGGAGAAATATATCAAGCAGCCGGGGGCTGCTCAGGAGGGGGTAGCTCCGGGGATGAGAGGAATCCGCTGGGAGTTGGAACGCCTGAGCGCTGGTCACAGCTGGGAGGACAGGAAGGCTGACGGGCGGGGGCAGAGGCAGAAGGATGGCGGCACATCAGTCAAAAGCGTTACTGAAGACGTTTTTTATGATGTCAGCAGGAAGTCAGTATAAAAAGCACCTGGGAGCCCGTAATGTCAATAACATACTATTACACTCTCACTTCATATGCCACCGTTATTGAGTTTGCTGGCTACTATAGCACATAGAACTCAGAGAATCCGTCAAATGTGTATATCATGTACGTTAGGAAGAGAATCGCTCCCAACTGTTTTAGTCCCCACTGAGTAGGGGCGGAGGAGGTGCTCTGGTCGGAAACCAGAGGGTATTTCGGGAGGTCCCCTTGTAATTAACTGCCCTCAGACAGGGCGCTCCCTTGTCCCTCCCAGGCCCTGAGTAAAATTCACCTCCCCCCAAACTGTGTTGGAAGGAAGGCTTTGAAACTCAACCTTCTGATGCCCAGTTTCCTGTACAGACCCCTAAACGCTGTGAACAATGGTATGATACCCACTCCTATTGAGCCAATCGGGTGCTAGTTATGGGGGGCGGGGCTTGCAGGTGAAAACCATTCCCCTGCAAGTACAGTCTTAAGTCCATTAATCATGAACTATTTCCCTTTTTTTTCTCGGTGCCATGTATTCTTTTGTCCTTCTTGCATTTCAGATGGTGGATCATTGTGGATCGGGAAGCCCAAAAGAGAAATTAAATGTCTCATATTCACAAATGAAATTTTCTAGTAACATATTTCATTTAATGATTATATTGGATTGGGTACAAGGTTTGTAATTACATTTCATGCATCTTTTCGGGGAAAAAACATAGACACAAAGCGTTGTAAGGCTTCTGCAAATGGGACAGGTTTCCGAACATTTCAAGGTCCGAGATGCTACGTCTGGAATCACGTTATCGGCACGGTGCACAGGACACACCGATGCCTATTTCCTATACAATCACATTGGTAGAATTACTCTTTGTTTTGTTTTGTTCCCACAATGTCCAAATTGAAATGACAAGAATACATTTTTACTCTATTGAGTAATGTGCACGTAACAAAGAGAATTTCACATCAGCCAGCAATAGGTTTGGCAGCGCAGGGATGAATCTCTACACATTCTGCTTTTACACATTACTTTAGGCTAAGGGACCTAAACTGGCAGACTCCGGTCTGCATCCATGGCAAAACACTATTTAATCAATCAATTTAATCAGTATTTAATAATACTTTCACTGAATATTTGCTTCTCATGCCTTATAGTGTATCCAGTAATCTTCAAGGATAGTGATGATTACCATCAAGAAAAAAAACAGAATTTAAGAGAAACACCATAGAGTGCTGATAGATCTCCATTTATCGCATAGAATAATTGAATTAGGTGCATGTTAGAAGTCTGGTTGACTTGGTTTAACAATAAAGAAATATTCTGAGATATTTGTTCTTAACATGACAGCATACACAGGTGGCTCTGCAGAAAGACATCAGTGATAGGACACTTTTTTTCATGAAATCTGGGGCTACTGAAGAGCCGTAATTCGACCCCCGATGCATAACCATCTCATTGGTAAACACGCGGCTGCACGCCAAGTCTCCCGACTGCGAAATGAAACCTTTTGAATCCTGAGATGTAGCTGAGTAATGCTTTATTTGATCTGCTCTCGTTTCATCTGAGTTGACACGAAAGCCACGCCGAAGGGCCTTTCAGACCACACGGAGATGAATGAGCTCCCCGAAACTCGGAATAAGCATTTAGACACCGCTCCGAGGATGGGCGGTCTTTAGGAGCTGCTGCGCAGCGAAGATCAAATCAGTGCAAAGCAAATTATGGGCATGACATAAGCAATAAGATGTTACCCTCTGCCCAAAGCGAACCTTTAATACGCGTGTGTAGCTTCAGATTAGCAACAGGCTGAGCTAAATAATAAACACAGGCTGAAATGGAACTTGCCAATTACCGAAGGCAAAATACTGCTCCAAAGAGATCTGAATGCTACCCATCGGGAAGGAAGACTTTGTTCCCGTGATCCCTCTGAACTGGGTGATAAAGATGAAAACACAATGGCCATCCCACTGTAGCGGCAATGGAAAACCCTGTAGGCTAAGAACATCAAAGTCCCACTCGTGATCCTTTCAGATAGTTTGTAGTAGAGTCCCAGACGTTAAATAAACCCAACGTTTGATGCAGAACCAAGCACGAACATGGCATACAGACAACAGGCTATAAAGACATTCCTCCCCCCAGCATAAGGCAGTGTCCCGCACACCATAGTGAGCGCCATCCTCAGCTTTGACGGTTAAAGTGCTTTACGTTCCTCAAAGTCCATCTCTGGCACCCCCTAGCTGCTGATCTTGGTGAGCATCTTGTTGATGGCCTGCTTGACGTGGGTGGTAGAGCTGCGGCGACGGGTCTTGCCCTGCACCATACGCCGCCGCCTCACTTCGCGGCACAACTCCAGGAAGGCCTCGCTGACGCAGCCCTCGCCCGTGCAGGCCGAGCACTCATAGAAGGCGCACGCCAGCTCGGCCGCCAGCCGCTCGCCCTCCTCCGTGCTCACCCGCCGGCCATGCTCTAGGTCGGCCTTGTTAGCCACTAGGGCCAGGATGACGCTCTTGGGCTTCTTGACCTCATCCAGCAGGCCCTTGAGCGCTGGCACCTCCTCAAAGCTGCCCCTGTCAGTGATGTCATAGACAATGATGAAGCCGTCGCCCCAGCGCATGTGGCCCTCCCTCTGCAGCATATCCTCCTTGGGACAGGGGATAACAAATCGTTAGCAGCTAGCCAATCAACATTCACATTACCATATTATAATTTTATATTGTAACATTACTCTATCATCATCATCATCATCATCATCATTCAGTTTGTTACATTCTGTGCACGTAATGCAGCATTATTACATAATTTATTATTGCAAGCAGAAACTATGAAATCTTTGTTTAAAAGGCAATAACTACTGACCAAAACACAAATAAACAGAAATAAGCTTATACACCATCAATAAACAAAAATGTTAAATCAAGATTATTTATGTGTAGCTATGAAGTAAGCATTGTTAGGGATCTTCTTCCTATCAAAATACATGAAGTAATGTCCGATAGAGCTGACCTGTCCTGCTGTGTCTAAGATCTCCATGTTGACAACTTCATCATCAATGTTTGCTTGATGGCGATACGTTGACTCTGAGAAAATAAAAAGCATTGGCTGTTTAATGTAAATCAACCAGTTCACTTGTGAATGATGTGAATGCTGTCTGGTTGTCAAATAGCTTAGTAACTTCATAACTGCCTTAAGGCAGCAAAATATCCCAAGAAGTGAACGACTTGAATCTGTATCTAAAGACTGACAGGTTGGATGCTGAAGGTGCTGTAGTGATGTGATGGACAGCTGTATATAAATCTGTTTCGGTTGACCTCGTATTAGACTTTTTAAGAACTCTTCATACTTTCCAAAATTCCAGACAAGCTACAGTAAGTTTCTTCTAAGCGGAACTATTCTCAGAACTAATATTAATTGTTTCTTTGGCTCAGATAAAAATATAAAACTTACTGTCATGCACATAATATGCAATCTTGATCATTTCCAAAAATGTACTAATCACAACAGCATCGACTCTTGTTTTACAGATTCTGCCTTTTGACTTTATTGGGTGTAAAATTTAGCCCGATTACATTTTATCCCACTTCTACCCTTCCTCTCTAGCCTGAGTAAGCTGTCACAGGTTGAGTGTCACTAGTTTTCCAAAAGCCCTATTTGTTGAATATGTACCCATGCAAATGAATCCTGATGTAAACAGCCTGGCTGTTTATGGTATTTAATCTCCTGAGTGCTTTTATAACATCCCATAAAATGCCCCGCCCAGCCACCCACCCCTCTAAGAACGCCCAGGGGTACCGCAAATGATTACAAGTCGGGGATCTTTAAATACCTCCCGATCTCTGACCTGACGCACACTTACTGTACATGTCATCCATAGATTCCCCAAGTGGCCAGGGGAGAGACTTTCTGCATGTTTGTACAAGGCAGCAGACTGATGGTTGCTAGCAGCCCTGCAGGGTAATTGATTTACTGAGCCCCCGCCCCACTTTTCATGGGATCAAGCTTGGGGAGGCAGCCCCCCCACCTAGAAAGGAGCTGCACGCAAGGTCCCATTTGAGTGACCGACACCCCGCCCACGTTCTCACTGATCTACCCATACACCGGGAGATAAACACCCATATTTTTCCTAACATGGAATATTTCAGCCCTTATCACTGGCATCGCTGTGCTTTGTGTTGACACCCTTCTAGACACAGAAGTGGCTGCTTTCAGGGGCAGAGAATTCATTCATTTATTCTGCTGGAAAAAGGAAACCTCCCCAAAGGAGGCAGAATCTCAGTGAAGTTCCCCATCATGATGTAATAGGTCTGATTAATGTAATCAGTGACAAACTGTACGCTGGACTTTTCCTCTTACTGTACTCACTGTTCTGGTTTTATTGGCCAGATGTTCTGGGGAAGAGTGACTCCCAAATAAAATCTCCCTCTGGTAAGTGATCCTCTGCATTCCCCCTAATAAGAGGTTCCTCATTCCACCATAACGATTCGACCACTTAAACAAGTCACTCGCATGTGCACCATTAAGGTCCACCTAGACGATTCCAAAAGAATCACTGCAATATTCTCCCCGTTGCCATTGACGGCACTGAACATCTCCATATGGAGAGCCATCTTGCTTGTTCCACACATTTCCAATACTGAAAATGCAAACATTTTTCAGTGGGTGTCTGGCTTGATCTACTACTTCTGATATCATAAACGCTGAAGGTTATGCGGAAACAGGGCAAGAGGGGTTTGCCCCTTAAACCAAGGTATGAAACCTCTTGTGGTACCTTTGCCCTTAGCTTCAGTTGCTTCAGGCAGCATCCAGTTTAAAAGGCAATAAAACTAAATTTACAAGCCACTGCATCGTCACTGGCTACCCTCTGCAGATCTGGATGTAGCTTTGAAGACTTTTTAAGCGTGACGTGCTTCAAAATGCCGGTATCTACACTCACATTTCACGCTGGGTTTCTTGTGTGGTTGGCCACGCCTGGTTCTGGCTGGGACACATCCTTTTGAAAGTCAAAATATCTTAGTGATGTTCTTTAATGCTAAACTATCTGCTGCTGGTGTCATAATAAAATAGCATTCATGCCATTTCAAATGGCAGACATGGTCTGCGTTATGTCTCTCTTCATAGGGGCTTGGGAAGACGGGGGGAAAAAGTGGAAGGCAAGTTCTAGTAGGTGTTGGATGATGGAAAAATGGATTGAAATAGTATCAATATCAGGACCAAAATGAGGTCTGAACCACTGAAAATTATGTAAAAAGACCAAATTACCTAAGACCAAATTAATGCTTTGATAATGCATTATGTATTTATGCATCATTTTAAGACATGACATGTGTACAAATATGAACATGAACTGGAATACAGCCAAGGAGTTACGGTATATCATGTTTTATACCACACTTTTTCCAAACTGAGTTACCGAAAGCATTTTAGTTTCCTTATTGTGTTGACTTTGTATGTTTCAGCAGTTAAACAGACCATGCTATCAAACTTCCGTTTGCTTGTCACTCAAATTTACTGTTAAATCTGACCTGCCATCTATATTAAATATGAAAAGCTGTATATCTCCCTCCCTGGCATACCACTGAAGGCACGCATTTTATCCAATAATCCCCAAGTCTCAGACGGACCTGCCAGTCTGCGTCTGTAATTAGGATGGAGTCACTTTAGCGATGTTGGCAGATAAAGTGAATGGGGATGTGTTTAGGCGAACAAAGGGGAACGACGAGGTGGGGGGTGGGGGGGGGGGAGTATCAGGGCTCTCACTCCCACCACTGATATGCCCACTGGGATGGGGACTACAATAGGGGTCCTTATGCCATGTGCCAGTGTGTCTTACCGAGGGTGGGGTCATATTCCCAGATGAAACGCTTGGTCAGGAATCTCACTACCAAAGCTGGAGAGAGAGAGAGAGAGAGAGGGAGAGAGAGATCTGTCAATGAAGTCAGGGATGTTGAGTGCACATTACAGTATAGTTGTTACCTAATTCCCCATGTTAACAGTAATAAACTTACTGTTAGGAAAAGTCACCTTTCTGTGTCTCTTTAGTGGAATCTGAATTCAAAACCTATATAATTATAAGACTTTTGTCTGTATAGTAGCTCGCATCCCATAATCCTTTTAGATGGATGCTGTAAGCTTAGGATTTAATAGATATTAAAACTGTAACTGTAGCAGAAGCCTTTCACATCAGGACAATACCAGATGAGGGTGGTGTCGTTCCCTCCGACCTCCAGGGTTGTGTGTGTGTGTGTGTGCGTGTGTTTGAATGTCACTATGATTTCCTCTGGACACTCTGGCTTCCCCCTGCAGTTAAGCTAATCAGTGTGACTACATTGCCCATGGTGTGTGTATGTGGCACCAACCACCAAAGCAAACTCTTTGTTTGTGTGAACATACTTGGCAATAAACTCTATTCTGATTCTGATCCTAATTCTGACGTGCCCTGACATTGGCTTCAGCCTTGTGCCTATGACTGCTTGAGACAGGCTACAGACCCCCCTCGCAGCCCTGGCCAGGATAAGAGGTTAGAAGATGGCTGGATGGTATCTGATGAACTAGACCCTAAACTTCACAAACCACAGTGGTTAGCATGCTGAGAAAATGCAGCCATTTTCCATAAACATGTCCTTATAGTCCATATTTAGCATAATCAAAAAATGTAGATGAATTAACCATGTGATTACAAAACAGCAAGTAAAGTACCAGGCAGCTTGATTCTGGCTGAATCACATCCAGAGATTCGTGATACTGTGAGTACAGGAATATTTTCCATCCTTTGCTCAAAAGCCACTCACCTTCTGGTCTTGAAACATGCAACAAGCAGCCACTTGATTATAAACCTGGCTATTTAAAGCCTGTCCACTAGCAACATCACAGAAAGTCCTAGTAGCCCAGAGTCACAGATACATTGCATATACCTGGTCTTCTGCAATCACTCTATACACCTCGTCTACTGTAAATCAAAGCCATGTTGTCAATTTTGTAATAACATCAATGACAGCTGGATTCATTTCCACACACAAAAAAATGAGGCATTAAAATTTTTATTAGCCTCTTCATCTAAAATGTCCACAGAACCAAAGCATTTGTGAAAAATCTGTTTTCTCGTGATGGCAAACACATCGTCGGGGCTGGGGTGATTTTATCTGCACCCTCGGCATGAGTCAGACAGCTATAACATACAGCTGCTCTGCTTTGTAACTTAACCCAGCTAAGTTGTACAACTACATATTACAGATCTTTCTTCATCAGAAACATAACAAACTTGCTTAATGCTCTCAATACATTTGGTCATAGGCAGAGTTGGGTAATTCTGGTCCAGAGAGTAAAAGTCCAGACCAAGATTTAGTTTCAACCAACCAGTAGAGTATAAAGAGTCACAGAGTACTGAATTGGTTTGTTGAAACTAAATCTTGGTCTGGACTTTTACTCTCAGGAGCTGAACTACTCACCTCTGGTCATAAGTGTACAGATGGTCTTGCTCCCTGACCCTCACCTCAACCCCAGGATATCCACACCCACCCCAGGTTTTACAGTGTTAATCTCGCCATGGAAAAATCTAGCTTTTTTCTGACTAATAATGCGATTATTACAATCCAGGCCATGTTGAGCCATGTACTTCAACATGGACCCATTACGTTTTTGAACGTTTCACAGTTTCTTGCAGACCTGTGGGCTTTTCCACATTTTCCCAAAGAAACGCAGCTTTGTTCAGGATTAAGTCATTCATCAGCCTACAGTGGGACAGCATCACTTCTTTAGTCTTCCATTAGCTTGTAAACCAAACGGTCATGACAAATGGACAGCCGCATTCCTGAGAGGAGAACTGTGTCACCATGCATTATGGGTCTAACAGTCACGGTTTGCTGCTCTGTGCATCACTGATAGGCCATGACTATTTTAATAGCCGCCTGTCAGGTGCAT
Organism: Mormyrops attenuatus; assembly: GCA_026777985.1. Taxonomy (NCBI): domain Eukaryota; kingdom Metazoa; phylum Chordata; class Actinopteri; order Osteoglossiformes; family Mormyridae; genus Mormyrops; species Mormyrops attenuatus. The sequence continues at coordinate 27,863,910 of JAODKC010000064.1, forward strand.
GAATGTCTCCTAATAGCCCTGAACAACCTACTCCATGCTCAGAAGCTAACCGCTAACTGAGTCTAGCAAAGTCGTTTACTACTGAAAGAGACAAGGAGATTGGGAAAATGCATTCCTTTTGAAATAGAAAGACCATTCATCTCCACTGTTTTTCTTTCTAATAATCAGCCTCACTGACAGGGGCGTCGTAATGGGGGGGGAAGTTAAGATGATTCCAAAGGCTCCTGAGTGACAGGGGCCCTAAAAAAATTAGAAATGTAATTGGATTGGTCTGGGTTGGGGGCCCAATATGACATGCTTTCATGGGACCCAAAACCTGAAGCTGCTCAGTTCACTGAAGATTAATATTATACGTTTGCCTCTAATGGATTTCATTTCACCCATTCACAACTCTCCAGACTTCATAGCTGTTATTAAGAGGCAAACAACCACACTGAATATGACGAGTGCAGCAGGTGAATGGGCTCATTAGGTCTTCAGGTAAACTGCACGTGAACGACTTGAGGCTTAAGGATTTGCTCGAGAAACAGCATCACTTCTACCGATGGCCCCTTCCCTCTCTGGAAGGTGCCAGATGACTTGTTTGGTAGATATTTCTATAACCTACTGCATATTTTTGCATGTTTATTTAAATTGTCCTTCGACAAACAAAGAAAAAAAACAGAATATTCACACCAATTTGGTTAGCGTGCACATAAATAAACCCAAGTCACGTAGTCGTAAATTGAGTCCGAAATTACTCGCATCTCGTTAAACTAATAATGGACAAGAAGTTTTTCTGGACACATCTGAAGTGACGGCTCATTGAAAAAGCAGTTTGTTTTTTAATCTCCAGATGAAACTGTTTACTGTAAGCACTTCTACACATTAGTGGGAATGTTTATATCTGGAATAATGTCCAGCCTTGCGAACACGCACACACACACACACACACACACAGTTCCGAGCCCAGGAGATCGCTAGGACTGCGATCTCCCAGGGTGTTTTCCACTCGCACGCATCGACACACGGCATCTCGCCACACGCACCACAGCTGCCCAAGTCAGCAGCCTGCGTGCGTCAAGCTCCCATTGTGACCGAGAGCCAATTATCTTCTGGCAAAGTGGGAAAATGAAACGATCAGTTAATGGGAACGAAATCTGTTCTCTGGGCCCGTCTGGTTCCATTGTGCCTGACGGGCAAACATGGAAAATAACCATTATGAACTGATTCAAAAAGACATTCTTTATGGTAATGAAAACGTGTGTGCAGTTTATGCCACACAAAGTAGTGTTAGTAGTGAGATAATTACATTGTAGAATGCAGCAGTATTGATATACTGACCAGGGGCCGTGATTAGCTCTTTGCCACCTCCTAAGTATCACTGCACAGGAATGGTATCACTGCACAGGAATGGTATCACTGCACAGGAATGCTGCCCTGAACAACATAGGTTTCATATGTTCTAACATCTGATCACTGTGTTAATGCACTGCCTATGTTCAGTACTATTAAACGTTTTGCAAATCTGTAGGGAACTTCTGGGTTTCCTTTCATAAACTCTACGATTCCATGTGGACTCTTTCACTCCAGTACTTCAAAACGGAGCCGTGAAAACTGCAATATTAATTCAGCTGTGGAGTCCGTTCTGCCACAATCTAACCAAAACCACAACTGGAGTCAGTGTAAACATATGAGTCACTCACTTCCTCCAAGCTCTGTGGGTCAGATTTTCATGTCACAATATCTGCTTCTGGTGAAAATCTTCCCAGACCCCCCATCCACAGTGGACGGTCTTTTCCGCTGGGGTCAAATTACCGTTCCCTTGGCAACGAATATCCCATTAGCTAAAACCAATTTGAGGAATATAAGCAATGAAACAAATGAATGGAAATGCAATTAAGACCAAACCGCAAATCCAGGAGACGGTCTTATCACAAACAGTCATCTCATATTCACAGAGATCTGCCACAATAAGATTTTTTTTTTCCAAATGTTCTTCCTGATGAGATAATGAGTGTATTTACTAACTATTACTGATCAAGGCAAATGCAAGTAACCAGGGAACCTAACCAGCTCCTATGAGTAAGCAGGATGCTGGTAACATGTATCAGTCTTATCCTTCGCATCTTGGTAATTAAGTAAATAAACGTACCAGATAGATCAATTTCCTTCCCTACTCAGAAACCTCTAAAATAAGAGGCCGTTAGTCTGCCACAAAGCCTCATCCATGTCATAATATTTATACAAGAGCTCTGGAAGTAGACGTGCATGGTAAACACACCAGGAGATTCGGGAGCTTGTGCGAAATCGCCGCTCCTCTACAGCGCCAGCGTGCAGCTTCGGTAAAGGAATCTCGCTCTTATGGAAGGGCAAAGATCACAGATAGCCTCCCCTGTAATTTTATTAAGTGCTCAAGCTACCAGTGTCTCTGCCGTAGATACCAGTGACTAGGTGCAGCATACTGCCAGTTATTTTGAGTGAAGCAGATGCTCAAATATGTCTTCCTAGAAACAGGTAGCACAGGCTCCACAGATAACCTTGGGAGATTGGCCTTTTGTCTGATTGGGTACTATTTTTAACATTCTTCGAGTGTGCTCTCGGCCAATTGTGCGATTTCACCTTCCTGTGATTGCAAAGTAATTAACATATCAATCCACTGCAGAGATAATATAATTGCTGAGATTCGGGCACTGTGCTGAGTGCGTAGAGCTCGGCTATACGGTGCGTAGAGCACGGCGCTGGAAGTTGAAATCCCCTTTACTTTACATCTGGGGTATCAGAGCAGACTTTACAGCCCCGTAGAGGCTTTTAAAAGCTGCTCGGTACAGTATCATATGGGATTACAGCACAAGGCATGTGATCACTGCTGGCTCCATGATGTGGATATTGGATGCAGTTTTGAGCAGTACTGTAAAATTCTGGGTTGGGGTTGGATGGAGACAGAGCAACAGAACACAGGGACGGGAGGGCAGAACAGCAGGAAGGACTGAGAGCGAAAGACGGTGGATTTGGCATCAGGTGAGGCAAACAAACACAAAGAGACAGACTTTTGGGAAAACAAGGACTGAAAGAAAATAATGCAAAGTCATATGGTCACCTGACTCATTCCCCCCACCCCCCGCCACCCTACAGCCTCACAATAACAGCAAAACTTTTTGGCAGGGCTCAGGGGAGGAAAGAGTGCATCAAACTACAAACACTCAGCTTTACAGTATTTTTCCTGTCTGTTCTTTATTAAAGAAACCATCAAAAAGTCTGACATGTAGAGCAGTAATACAGGCTTGATGTATTATGTATATTGCGTGATGGGAAATGGGAAAATAACACAATCCACTTAACCGCTTGATTCTTTTTTTGTTGTATGCGGAGCATTGATGTAACATCTGTTTTCTGTATGTCTTCGTACCTCACAACAGCCCACAGATAAAGATCATTTTCTACGAAGATGAGGAATGGTGGAGCTGCTTCGAGTCCAGATCAGAGCTGCTCAGTTTCTTTACACGGCCACAATGTGTCAATGGGAAACAACGGCATGAGGACAACTTCAATCCACCTGGCCCCTCTAGGTGTTTTAGATCTAGGATACCTTTCCGTGTATAATATCACACCTTTCTAAAGGACCACGCCTCATTCACCTGGCTTTAGGGCGGTTTTGGGTTTCTGATATGACACAGAATACTGTGATGCGATAAACTTTGCGTAATTAATCCCAGTAATTAATCCCAGCATGAGTGTTACCACTCTGTTGCATAAGAATGTTATTTAGGATATACATTTCTGCAGTGACTGAATCATAGGTTCGCTCTCTAAACCCATTATTAGTCTTATTATCAATTCTGTTAACCTTTGTTTTTTTTCTTCCCCTCTCTCCCCATGGCAATTAATGTTTGGTATTGTTAAGACTGTTGTTTCTGTGTCCTCCTCTGCCCCCCCCCCCCCCCCCGGGGGGGGGGGGGTGGGTTGTTGGTGGGGTGGGGGTGGGGGGGGGGGGGCGGGAGAGACATCA
>JAODKC010000064.1:27892538-27909900 GCA_026777985.1 Mormyrops attenuatus
CCCCCCCCCCCCCCCCCCCCCCCCCCCCCCCCCCCCCCCCCCCCCCCCCCCCCCCCCCCCCCCCCCGGGGGGCTCTCATGCATTTAAATAGATGATTATTCTGAGAAAAGGGATCTTTGTGGGTGAAGTTCCATTGCTGCCTGGTTTGCCTCTTCTCTGTGGTCATGAAAACGGACCTTTGTTTCCCAAAGACTTTGAAGACAGACCTCTGCTTCCCGAAGACTTTCTTGCCCCTATGAGACAGTAGATAAATTGGCTAAAAATAAATTCTCTGGATGTTGCCTGTGGGGGACGCCCAGAATAATGAATCGGCCGTCTTTCCTCGTGCGACGCCGGATGGTCCGCCGTCTTGCAATCGATCGCGATAATCCCTCGAGCCGCTTAAAGGCAGGGTGAGAGGGAACGTCGGCTCTTTACATCTCAATGCCGCTTGACAGATGGAGTCCAGTCAGGGGCGTAGCCATGCTCTGTGACAGTCCTGTGTGGCTCGCAGTGCAGACTCTGACTCACCCGGGGTCATCAAACCAGATAAGTCAGTGATGGATATATACTGACGCTCGCCAATGGATACCTGACTGCTTAGGTGATCTGTAGGAACCATATTTCCAGCATATAATGCAGCTCATGTACCAGGGAAGTGCTTCTGATCATTAGGGGGGGAAAAAAAAACGCTTCTAGAATTCGTTGGTATTATTGAGTATAGAATGTGGTATTATTAAGTGTCTGTAATATTTGCTCAAAATATGAACACGGTACGGCCCTGGGAGATAAATGCGTGGATACATACAAATTAATCCTTAATACGTTGTTCATTTGGTGCCGTCGGAGTGACTGTATTTGTTGTTTTTTTTCCGTAGTTTTTACAATATATCGGTTGCCTAAAGGAGAATCTGGCTAGACTGAAGATAGTGAATTAAGGCCGAAATCACTTTCATAAGTTTATTGCAAATGTCAGGCTTATTGAATAAATGAAACCTGTAGACTGGTCTAACTCGGTGAGTAGGGGGCGGGTAAAAGTATGACTGGTTATTAAGCCCCCACCCCCCCAGCCCCTGGTATTGGATTCCATTTTCCTCTCTTTAACCATTTTAATAAAATCCCTTTGTTCTTTTGTGTCATCTGAGTTTCCACAGCTCTGGTCATCAGTTGGCCTTCTAACCAAATGAGTAAATAAGTCCCCTAAGCTTTTGAGATAAGGAGGATGCCTAATGACTCTGCAGACGACGGACCTGTCGGCCCGTCCGACCTGAAGCCCTCCCAGGCTTCAAGATGGGCCGCATGGCTTGCATCCAGCATTAAACTGCTGCTTTGTGCCTGATTGGCTTTGCAGTCCAGGCCAGTTTCTCACATCACATATCAAGCCTGTAATTCACGCAGACATTTAAGTCCGCCTGTAAATGGTGGATTTGCCCTTTTAATAAAACGCCAGTGTTGTTGTATGGAGCATTTGAAGCTATTCCTGGGTTTGGGCTTGTCAAGTTAACTACTTTTTTTGGAATATATATTGTCCCAGAAATAATTGCGGTAAACAATATTATTGTCATTTTAAGGCTATTTTATGTCACTGATATAATGATAATGTAATGGCATAATAATGTAAGTACATCCTTTCAAAAAACAACAAACTTTTAATTCACAAGAGAGATCACACTCCTTACCTGTAATCAGCACATGCTCCTCGCCTACAATCGGCGCGCGCTCCTCGCCTACAATCGGCGCGAGCTCCTCGCCTACAATCGGCGCGCGCTCCTTACCTCTTTCATTCTTAACAATATTCAGACATTATAATTGGAGTGTCAAAAAATCCTAGATAAATAAAACATAAATAAACCAGCACAACCAAAAAATAGATAAAATGCAAATGTTATCTCAGGTTCAGTTTACAAAAAACGGACTAAATATTAAACATTCTTGTGGCCATTGTAGTAGCTAAATATTAAATTTTCTTGTGGCCTAATTACAGTACTGCATCATTAATAATCCAACATACTACAAATACAACGTTCTACAGTAATATAAAAAAAGGAAATATGACTAATGCGATGAGGCATTGTGCCATTTGAAAATGATCACACACATATGCTATGTAATCACAGATATAATTGTGGCACACTTTTGGTCAAAAACACAAACGCCGCCTTAAACCAACAGTCAAGCGTTCATATGAACAAAGGCACAGATGCCTCACCTGGTCACGTCTGCTGCCAAATCTGTATTTCAGTTGTCAGGAGGATACTGAGCAAGGAACACCATCATGTTTCCTTTGTGGGGGTTAGGGCAGGATCTCTCTGGGGTAACAGTGTTACCAGCAGTGCTGAACATTCTCTCTGAACTAGAGCTTGTTGCACGAATGCACATGTATTTTGTGCTAACTTGGCCATTAGAAGAAATCTAATGTGATTATCACACCAACACATCAAGGGATGGATCAAATGATACATCAAATGCTTCTTCATGGAGGAACTTGGTCAGCTCTGCATCAGTATGTGGTCTTTTTGGAACTGATACAGCCGGGATCTGATGACTTGAGTTGGGTTCTCCTGTTCCGGAGCTGCTTCTTCTTGGGTGCTGGGGGTTCTGAGCCATCGCTTTCCAAAGCTGCGTTGCTGCAGCTCTCACTACCGGCACTTTCTCAACTTCCTTCTTCTTCTTTCATGTCTAGTAGCTCTTAAACAGCTGATGTTTGACATCATCCAAGACCTCTGGATCCTCCATGCTACCGTGATGTCTCGGGTCCAAGATGCTGGCCTTTTTCAGGAGGTCTTGGATTTCAGCTGTGATGTTTTTCTCTGTCAGTACCATGCAAATGCTTTCCTTTATCTTTGCTGTCAGTGCAGTGTCATTGGGGTCTGGTGATAAAAGTTCGCCATAGTGATGTATTTTCCCCCTGAGAGAATATTCGTGAAATCAGCCACTGGCTTCGTTGCTGCATCAATAGATTCCGACACCGAAACATCCTGCCAGGTTGGGTTGAGGTGGCCACGTACTCGATCTTCAACCAGGACATGTCTTACAGCTGGGAGTTGCTTCAGAACCCTCGCTATAATTTTTTTGCTTGATACCCCATCTTCTGGTGACATCCTCTGGGAAATATAACATTTGTTCTCTAGTTAGTCTATATCAACATTATTCAACAAATACTACTTATTACATTCTTTTGTTTATCATAGATGTAACCAATGATCTAATAGATACGTGCTTAACAAAGTACACAGGTCACAAAGTTTTAAGTAAAAAATAACAAGCCTATAGATTGACTTTAAATTAACCATTTAAATATTTTGTGCTGCACATTAATTCAAATCTCAGTGATTTATCCATCACGCACCAGTACTAGACTGTTGTGGGAGATTGGCGTCAGCCTGTGACTTCCTCAGGTTTCTCTCTAGCCAGTTCTGGTTGTTGATGTTGACAAGATTCCTACAAGGTCCCATGGCACGAACTATGCGATCTTTGTCACTGTCCAAACTTTGGAAAACAGCCAAGTGGAGTTTGTGCCCAAAGCAACTGAGCCATGACCAGCCAAGATTATGTATTGCAGGCACTATGTTAGGACTATTGTCTGTAGTTAAACAGGCTCATCCAATACCCGGTCTGCTAAAGCAAACTGAAGAGCTTCAGCAAGAACATTGACAGTATGGTTTCGGGGTGTGTATCTAGTCTCTAAACACTTTGACCACAGAGTCCAGTCAGCAATGATGTAATGTATGGTCGAGCTGTTGTACGGGGTCATATTTGAGCTTGACCGCATATCTGTAGTGGCAGAGTAAGAGGAGACGTCTTTTGTCTCCTTCAGAATGTCCTCTTTCATTTTGTTGTACAATTCTGGAATGGCAGTTTGTGAGATGTACGTTTTCTTTGGCAATTCGTACTGTTTGTCAAAAGTTGGCAGCATATTTTCAAATGCTGGTTTTTCAGCCGTGGTTAATAGCTGCATCTCTTTGGCTATATAGCGAATTATGGCATCTGTGAGCGTGTGCCATTTCGTGCTGTCGTGTTTATTTGCACTGTCGGGCAAAGGAATCTGTAAGAGGCAACTGTCGTGATGGCCCATTTCCACTTCCAACTGCAGTTTTTGTTCCCAGCTTGGAAAACTGAATGGGTCAGTTATGTTTTCGATGAGCTTTTAGGTTAATTGTATTACCACTTTTTCATTGCCACTGTTTATAAACAAAGTCGACATACCAGCTCATTCATGTTAATGTTCTTTCCTCTCTCATTGAGCTTATAGCCAAAATGTCTCCACACTGGAGCTGTAGAATGCGGATTTGAAACTTAACCCATTTGGATTTATTCTTCCAAACTTTCTTGCTGGGATTATGCAGTAGGCAGGAAAAATTCCTATTAAAACACGTACCTATTAGCCTCGAGGAACACGTCATCACTCGTCACTGTCCACCGTGTGTGTGGACGAACTGCCTGATCTGTGGCTGCTACATAGTAGGGGTCTGCATTCCCGCGAGACCCGCGGCAATAGAGAGAGGTCTGCATTCCCGCGAGACCCACGGCAATAGAGAGAGGTCTGAATTCCCGCGAGACCCGCGGCAATAGAGAGAGGTCTGCATTCCCGCGAGACCCACGGCAATAGAGTATGGCCTGAGATCCATTTTCACTTTTGCATGTGGGAGTGGGACAATAGAAATGACTCATGGCACCCTGCAAAAAGAATAAAATATAATTAAGTGTTGTTCTAATGTTTAAATAATTTTTAATTAAATTAAATTTTTTTCTAATTTTATTAAACTGTTATTTATGTTGGACAGTGAACAGCACATTGGGCATAAGAAATGCACATTACAAATCCCCCCCCACAACCCACACAACAGAGGCCAGGAACTACGGTCAGGAATCTGATAGATGGATGTTTCTCAATCTGCAGTCTGCTGCTGACGCTATATGTGAAATATCTGACTCACGTGAGTTTAGATTGCATGTAGGAACTCAATGACCAGTCAAGGTTTCTCTGGGAGCGAGCAGGATCAGACTTAAAAGGTTCGGGTGGGAGCAGAACAAATTATGACCAGCGGGTGGGTGCCTGACAGAATCTTTATTCTAGGAGTTAAAATTCCATCCTGCACAAACATCTAACACTGAGAGCGGACGACAGGGTAGTTAGTGTCATTCTATGTAAACACAATTTGCCAATTTTGTGGTCAGAAGAATTATAAAGGTTATGTCCATGTACCGTTCAATAAGTCGAATATCGTATTTCATCGCAACAGGCGTACCTGGGGTTAATATAAAGTGTTATCTCGCAAACCAGATGCAAGTGTCCCCGGCAGAGTTGGATTTATTGGAAGGCAGCGCTGAGCTGAATCGCAGTAACTGGTAAATGGAATTCTGCCTTGCAATATGGTCCCTTTTAAAGGACGTCACTGAGCCTTGGGCTACCATCACAAGGTGCTCTACAGTCACGAGATGGCTTTAGGAGGGAACCGTAGGTAATGTGATCCCGTTTTAGAACTTATCGTGTTAATTTGTTTTGGGTGGTTTAACTGGCTTGAATTGAAAGTCTTGCTTCTGAATTTGATGGTGGTTTAGTGGGGTATGAAATATCTGGCTCACATAAGTTTGCATTGCGTGTAGGAACTCGATGACAAATCAAGGTTTCTTATACATCTTTGTTTATTGTGTTGTGTTCTGTTCATGACTAGTATAAGCTGCAGTTCGACACTTACATTTTATTAAAAGTTTTCTATTTAGCTTCAATTGATCGTCTATCATCTTTTATGTGCATAATTGACTTTGGTTAACAGCTCTGTTTCCTGTCGTTTACCTTTGCTGTGATTTGAGTTAATGCCGGCGTCCATCTTACAGCTTTCTTCGACTTCAGAGCAAACAGAAGCTCTTATTGAGCGGCCGTCTTTTATGTGTGTTTGTCAGAGGCATTTCCTGTAAGGACATTTTCCCCCGGCTCTGGCATCTGCTCTGAAGGGAAGGCAGAATCGATCGGGATTGTGTGTTCTGTGGTGTTATTCTGCTGCTGTAACAAACATCTTTGGATTGGATGGCAAAACTTGAGTAAAATTATCCTCTTTTTTTGTTAAAAGCACAGGGCTACGCGTAGCTTTTTGCGCAAGAAAATTAGAAATGTTCATCCTGAAATAAATGAGATTAAAATGGAAATTTAAGTATACAGAGCCCATTTCCCATATGTATCCAGTGCGAGGTCTGGAGTCTGTCTCAGGAATCACAGAGCACCTTGAACGTGATGCTGGTGTAGCACAAGGCAGTTTAGAATATTAAAGATATCAAAGTCAGCATCTAAATAAGCCTGAAATGTTAGCGAAAATATAGCCAGGATGCTTCTGAATCCCAGCCCCTGTGCTGCGTAGAGCGTGAATTCATAGGCCGATGTGCAGCCTCAGCCTGTCAGGGCGCCTGGGATGGAATAGACGGAGAAGCTTGTAGATCTTCAAAGGTTTCCCCTGACAGATAGCTTCACGTCAAATCATTACCGATTCGCCGAGCTGGGTCCGTCTCCTTAGCGGTAAGCGCAAGCTCCCGTTAATGATGAGAGAGCTCTGCACATGAAAAGCCAGCTTGAGACCCAGGGGATGCAGAGGAGGGCTTTTGCAGATCAGAGACGCCGACTGATTGAGTAATTAAATTAATTGCCTGGAGTGGAGAAGACATGTGGCGTAGTAGAGACTGAGACATGGAGAGGCGACCATGCTATCCCTGCTGCCCATCATATAGTCTTTTATGATACTTATCTCATTTATTTTAGATAGATAGAAATTCTTTGTTACTGCCTGGTAGCTACTACCTACTTCATATGCTTTGTTTGTGGAAACTGGTATGTGGGCTCATGCTGTGCATCTTCCCCCAACATCGAAATAATACAGCTACTAAAATCAGCATGATCCAATCCCATCTTAGGATTTATAGAACCCCTCTGCATTGGTGTGAAAATGAAAGAATGACACTCCGATCCACCCCAACCCCCAACCTGCGGCAGGTTAGTTTAGTGACATGGTGCCTCGGAGCCCGGCTTAATGAGACGGCGTACTTTTTCTCACACGGCGAGAAACGAGCAGTTTTCGGAGCTCTGGTCGAGTATGAATGATGGAGTGTCACCACAGGCGCGTTGTGAAATCCCCAGGCCGCGTCTCTCTGCTTTCTACAAAATAAATCCTGTGCTTTATGAAGGAGATCGAAGGGATTTTTCTCCAGCGCGCATCGCATTAAAGCGGGGCTTCCCGCTTTTTTCCCCCGTGCGCTGTCGCCATGGAGACAGTGGTCATGGGAGCCAGAGAACTATCAGGACTGGAGTGTTGATATCTGCATTTTTGAAGCGATGGGTTGCAATAACCTCGGGGAAAAAGTCATCTGATCGCCATCAGAGGGGCACCGTTTGGGCTCGGGACACTTCTCACGGTGACAGGGCGAAGTGGTGAAGCGCTTTTGGTCAGATGTGGGCCTCAAAAAAGAATATAGCTAAAGCCTTGACTATTAAAGTGCCACAAATTTAAAGTATCTCTGAACTGCGTCTGTTAGTATTGAGTGCACAATGCTGTGTAGGCTTTAGAGAGGAGCCAATGCAAAGCCTCACAGTCCCTCACAAGCTTGTATCTACCAGATTCTGTGTCTGGTGACACTCATGACTTTTCTGATGCTTGGCCACTGTAACGAGCTGCTGCTGACACTAAAATGCTTCCAGCATCCAGGAGGCGTGATCCTGCTTAACCTAGACACCTCGGGGCATCCCGAGACGTCCCCAAACACGGCTGCTCTCGTGTCAAATGGCACATGCGGCATGTGCTCTGAGCAGAATGGCCCGGTGGAACCACGTGAGCTGAGGATAGAATAGGGACTTTATTTGGGGTTTGTGAGTGGGGGAGCGCGTTAGCAAAATGTCGGGGAGAAACAAATCAAAAGATGATGGCAAGGGGAAACTCGCAGGAAGACGCATTGGGCATCAGGGTGAGGAAAGAGGATGTGGGGTCGGGGTTAGGCATTAGGGATAAAAATCCAAGTCAGATTATAGACAGCTAGGTACAGGTTAATGAATGGGGTGGGGGCTGGCGGTGAGGCTGGAGGACTCCATGTGGTCTTTGACCTGTACCAACTCTATGGAGAATATTTCTTCAATGGCCATAATGAGCAGGTGTTTCATTTACTATCTTAATACGTCACTTTACATTTTATTTGATATTTTCCAGTTCTTAAAGGATTGTGAGCCTTAATGAATGTCAATGGTATTTTTAGGGGCAGGTAAACAAAAATGACACACCTCAGGAATTCAGCGTTAGGCGTACAATCCTCTTGTTCTTCAGGCAGTAAAAAGAAGATGTGGTGGTATTAAATGCACTGAGCAGACTTTGGCTGCTTCCCCTGAGGTGTTTCTAAGGTATTTCTGTGCTCGGAGATTTACCACCCTTTTTAAGTGAATCGGTCATTTTCCAATCGTGTGGCATTTCAGAAGTGGGACTGACCTCTGACCCCTGCGCTTACTGTCTGCTTCCTGCCAAGACCACCTGTTTCCTGGTTCCTTTTGGGAATTCGATCCAGGCAGAGCAGTAGATAATTGATGATATATAGATGATTTCTCTCATCCAGGTTGCTGTGCTTGAAGTGAAGTGGCGGGATTTATTATTTACTTCTTAATTGACCGGTTCTGAATTGCTGTTCGGTTTGGTGCCTCTGTGGGTTCTGCTCTGGCCTCACACATCCAGGCTGTGGACTCACATTTCGATTTGGGTTTGTGGAGTTTGGCAGTTCTCCACACGTTTACGTAGGTTTTCTCTCCAGCTTCTCTCGGGAGTGAAGTCCTTTTTAGGGTATGTCTGAATTCCCCTTAGTAAATGTGTATTAATCGTCCTGTATTTGACCGGAATCCCATCCAGGGCATCTATCGCCATACCCCATCCTTCCTGGGATAGGTTCCAGGCTCACCTTAAACCTGAACTGGATAAGCACTTCTGGAAAAATGAATTAATGCGGTATCCGTTTACTTCCTGTGGTAGAGAAACTGGAATCTATACTCAGCCTAAGCAGTGCACTCAGTATCTTTCAGTTATTTTCTGTTCCAGTGTGTCAGGCTGAAAGGTGATCGCTAAATTTAGTTTTTCAATAAGATATATTTTTAAAGAACTATCCAGTCAGTCACATAAAAGGTGAAGGTGTGTAGGATGTTCCATTTCCCTGGTTTGTGTCGTTATCCCGGACACTAAAATGCACACCTTTAATATTAGAGCTACTTGATGTTTGATGTTAATATTGCCATCTCATGTTATGCACATGCCGTCGTCACATTGCGGGGAGCGTGATAGATGAGTTGAGACAATCAGCAAGTAATGTTTAAATGCAGGAAACACTTGGCAAGCGTTCTAGCTTCATGATTTTTTTTCTTTTCAAATTTGCCTAGTGCGTATTACAAAATGAGTCTCAACTTTACCGCCGCTGCTTTTGCATGAACTCTGCATGCGTTCTCCGAGCCAGTCATAATCACTTTTGTTTTCGCTGTTTGATTTGCTCGTAGTGTGGCATGTTTGTGAGAAATTTAGCAAAAATGAGTAAGGAGAAGAAATGCGAACAAGAACTGGTCACTAAAAGCCTTCCACTGTATGGAAATATTTTGTATTCCACAGAGACGATACTGAGCAAAAGCATGCGGCATCAGCGCTGTCTTTCGTCTGTTGGCACAACTCGTGACAACACCATCGATTTATTTGACACACGCTATTGCTTTATGAATATTGCATTATTTATCTAAAAAATTTCAAATATCACGATATGAATTTTTTCCAGTATTGTGCAGCCCTACTTAAAACTCTTCCATTCTTCTTTCGTAGAGCGCTGCCTCCCTGCTCGTCAGCGTCAGAGATGAAGGCAACATCGTCATGTCCTTGGAGGCCTCGGACGTGAGGGAAGACGCCACTGCATACGCAGTAATAGTATCTGGCGAGCCCAAGACCCATTTCCTGCAGTTTGAGAAGCCCAGCGGAGCTGCACTCCATCCCCTGGTCTTCAACGCCTCCTACCACGGCCTCTGCTACACGGTCAGCCTCGTGGTCAGCAACGGCACAGCGTGGTCGAAGCCAGGGACTCCTGTTAGCATCCTCACAAGTGAGAAATTGCGTTAAAGTTTGTCCCCTGTCCTGTAACTCTCTGTTGCCCCCTGCTGTTCAAAAGGCATTTATGTCCCCCAAAAAGTCCCTCGTCTTGCTTCGTTTTCATCGTTTCCCCTAGAGCTGTAAAAAAAACGATTATTCTGATAAGCGATTAAGCATGTGTAAAACCTGTATTTATCAAGTGTAGAAAATCTCTATTTAACGTGACGAAGTGACATAGAAACAAAGATCTGCTATTTCTGAATATTTAGCTTGCTAACAATTTTACTTTATACTGTAGTGTTTTGATGGTATTTTCAAAAGCAGCACAATTCTGGTATTTAGAAATTCTGACAATAAAAAAATCGCTGGGGGGGATGTCCCAGCTAATTTTGTTGCCAGATTTCAAAATACTATGGTGTTTTATTTTACTCTAATACCTCCCAAGCCTAGTAACCACTTCACACTCCATATCACTACACTGCTTGTGTATGTGTTTGTTGCAATACATCTGCCCTCTGCTGGAATATTACTGCTGTACACGTATGCCCATCACAAATGTCTGTGTCCATAGACAGATGTAGTATGTACACAAGAGTCCGCGCGCGCAACCATGTATGAACCGTGACTGCGCAGAGGACAGTGAAGTATGAACCAAGCTTACCATGCCAAAGTTAACATTGCTAGGTGGTGAGGTTCTTGCAAACTGCAAGTAATCGTTGGGACAAATCATTGACTTTTATTACCGATTTATTATTATCAGCGTCATTGATTCCTTGTTGCAGCCCTAGAGGACACTGCATTTTTATTAAACATTTCACATTGTGTTGGCCATATTCCTTATGTCGGCTACAGCCAACTTGCTTTTTCTGCATGCGCTTGTTACCTTTGCCTTCATTACTCCTCTGGCAACTCATTTTTGGTGTGTTTTGAGGACCTGCTGTGATTCTACAGAACAAACTTCTTGGCTGGAAGTAAGACTAATTTAATTTCCAGGGCCTCTGCCAGTGGACAGCGTGCTCATCCATGACTACAAGCCTTCCCCGGAAACGGGCATCGTATTTGAGATGAAATATGCAGAGAACAACATTTTCACCAGGGTGAACATCAGTTACCTGGAGAGACAGGAGCATCGGTGGATCCTGTACAAAGGTAGAGCTGCCTTGGGCTGCAGTTGGCACGATGCCTCGGAGGAATAATTAACGTGCTTCCTTTTGTGGGTTGCATCGCTGGCAGTGTTGTTTAATTTAGCATAGCTTAGCTATGCATAGTATAGCGTAGCAAGTGGTTTTGGCCTCAAAGCCGATTTGATGCCACATTAAATGGCTTTGTGCTATTTAACTCTGTGACAGTACCCTATGTATGATTCTTTTATGAGTGAGCTTGGTGCCATTTCCCCTTTATTTGTTCAGATTTTACTAAGGGGAAAACCGTCTTCAAGCACTGGTTGCCGGGGACCTGCTACAGCAACGTCACATTCCAGCTGGTGTCGGAAGCCACCATCAATAAGAGTGCTGTAGTCCGGCACAGCGCAGTGGTCCACCAGCCCACACAGCACAGAACGGGTAGGTTCGACTGTCCCCCTTAGGTGCGGAATTAGCCCAAAGTTCAGCTTTCCTCCCACTCTGCATAGCTAATGGCTTCCTTGCAACTGCTTTGTCAGCTTATTCTTCATGCAGGTGCCATGTTTGAAGTCATTTTAATGCTTTTCTACAATTGTGACACACATTTCTGCCTATGAATGCTGCATTAACTAGTATGTGTTGGCAGCAACTCATCTAAATGAGTTAAATATTGTTGATTTTTGATGTCGAGTAGTATGTCAAAATCCACGTCATCGCCTTTTAGCGTCCATGAAATTGGACCAATTTTGTCTTTTGGCTCAGAGATGCGGTGAAGCAGATGGTCTGAATGGTGTCTTTTAGAGTTTCAAGGCTTTTTTTTGTATCTCTGCTCATTTTTAAAAATCTCCACAACCCTACGCCATGTCTGTTTCCTCCCACAGTGCCAAACCCTCCCCTTAATGTTTCCCTGAAGATCACTCAGCTCAGAGATAGGCCTCAGTTAACGGGGATCCATGACTGGCTACTGAGACGGAGTGGGCGTAATGTCCCCTTAATGGGGAAACAGGAGCAGGCAGGGACTCTGGAGGAAGAGGTTGAGTCCATGGACTATCCTGACCCTCGTGGACCCGTGGACCCAGTCCGAAGCCTGAACGGCTCCGTGGATGGCATCTCTGTCAATGGCACAGAGGATGACAATAGCACCCAGCCCTATTGGCCAGATTCCACTACAAGCACCGCCCCCACAGAGCAGGAAGGGCAGGATTCTGTGAATGCATCATTTTCAGAGTATGAGGACTCCCCTGAGCTGGGGTCTGCCGGGGGCCCGGCCCCGTTTCCTACTTCCACTCCACTCCCTACCAGAGGGCCCCCGATGCTGCTTGAGCTGCGATGGCTGCCCCCCCGTCCTCCCACTGCATTTGACGGTTTCAATATTTACATCTACAAAGATGGTGAGTCTACTGGGGATCACAAAATACCAAACCTACATGTGCAGGCCCCGGTCTACAGACCCCTGCTGTTTATGAAACAAACTGTAGTTAAGGAAAGGTCTCACGGGACATTCCAACATTTTTAGTAAACACTCAGGTAGAGTGTGCTCTATAATGGATGAGGATATAAGTTAGATAAAAGTTTCTTAGATAATACATAATTGATGCTTTTGTAGAGAACTTTGACTGAAGTGAACATGGTCTAAATGTTTTAACAGGTAACTTCACGGAGGTGACCACCATGGATGAAAACACTCATGAATTTTTCACGGAGCTGACGGAGCCGGGCACCTACAGGGTGCTGGTCACCACCCTGAGCTTGTCTGGAGACTGCGACCCCAGAGAGAGTACCAGGGACACCAGCATCACCTTCTACCTCAGTGAGCCACTCTCTGTTCCTTTCTTGTGCTTCTTGTTTTGAGAACTGAGGTTTATGAAGGTACTAGATAGGAGGTTTAAGTAGGTACTGGATTATGTATCATTTTAAAAGTGACCTAGCAGCGAGCCGTGTGGGATGATAGGACTTGTGCCTCATTTCCACCAACACCAGAGCCGGGCTTTTCCCAATCCGGAACTAGTTCCGTGCATTTCCACCACAAAAAAACTGACCCTGGGCCAGAAAAAACAGCTCCAACACAGTACCACAGAAAAGCTGGCCTCAGACTTCAGAACCATGATGTCAGCGAAAGTGGGATGGGTTATCGTATCCAAACCTTCCAGACACCTGGAAAATTTAATTCATATCCGATACAGTTTTGTCTAATGTTGCCGGTGCCAGCAGAGAAACAACTTGCCGCTTTTTAGTAGAATAACGTTACATATTTTTTTGTTTGTTTGTTTGTTTCTTTGTTCTGTGGAAAACGAATGATTGATTTGTTGACCAGATTCAATAATATATTATAAAACATGTTGCAGGTCAAATAAAATATTGTGGTGCTCAAGTGCTGAGGGGATCACGAGGTGGACAGCAAAGTTCAGTTTTTAGCAAACTCTTTTATTGCACGATCCTTAAAAAGACAGCAGTAAAACGGCGAGCGAAAATTAACTCACACATACAGACGGGGAGCCTTTACGGAGACAAAAATACAGGCAAGAGAGACAGAGCGCAATGAGTCATACTCTGAAAACTTTCTTTTGCGGTTTTGCAGCTTATAAAAACTTAAAATCCGAAATAGATCAAAATAAATCCAAAAAACGGAATTCATATGAACCTTTACTTTGCTCTCACTTCTGCCTACATACCGTAACTTTTCCATTCCGTTGTTTTTTGAAACCAGTGGAATCGCGGGCAGGTTCTCAAAAGGCATCAAGCGTGAACCAACCCAGCACCAGCACCAGAACCAGCTCTGTGTTGGTGGAAACAAGGCATTGATGTTTGTTACTGGTTACTAGCGCGTGGTTATGGAGTAACTATGTGTCAGTCTGATTGGCTGGTCGGCTTGTCGCAGGTCACAGCGGCGAGTGGTTTGAGCAGCCCACAGAGCGGCCCCAGGCGGTTAGCGTGCGGCTGCTAAACCCCACCACGGCGGCTGTGTCCTGGTCCCCCAGCACTTCCCCCCACAACGGCAGCCTGGTGGCCGTGCTGTCATTGACGTGCCTCAAACCAACCATCAGCCAGCGGACAGAGACCACATACTGCACCGAGGTGGGCCTATCATTACCGTTAATCCGCCGGGGGCATCCATGAGAGGGTTATATGGCGAAAAGGGTGTGTGCTTTCTAAATTTCCTTCGGGATTAATAAAGTACCTATCTAATCTATCTATGGGATTACACTGTCGTCAAGAGGCAATCCCATCAAGGATTTTTCACATTTTATGTCCCAACAATGATGTGGTAAATTAAGTCTCTCCAAAGCATCCAGAAGTTTATGAACCATCTCTACAATCTTTAATATAGTTACTATGAGGTGTGAGCGAAGTTATTTTATTTATTCGTTAAGAAATGTAGGATAATAGCCTTTTAAAGATACGACATGCTCAGCTTTGTGTTTAATAACTGTATCACTGTGAGAAATACATTATATGTTGGTATTTTTATTTTCCTAATATTTATAAGATGTTAATTTAAAAAAAGAAAAGTGGTTTGTTTCTGTAATATGGTCATGAAGGTGAAACCATTAGCTGTCTCCATGGCGTATTAACGGAAGCACGTTTTTTCGTATGTGCTGGTTTTGCATATATCTGTCCTCCATAGCTGCTTACCCAGCACAGGGTCACGGTGACCCATTGGATTCTGGGTTTTCATGACAGAAGGGGGCTTCCAGCTGGGAACGGCTCACGTCAGAGATTTCCTTTCACCGCCGTCTGACCACAGGGCTTCGGGGATGTGTAATGTCCTCTGAGGACACCGGTTTGCCCGATAATCAGGGACCCGAGCAATTGTACGGCAGCGCCGCGGCAAAGATGGATGAGCCGCGAGTGAAATGCCAGCAGGCTGCCTCTCATTTCAGCTATCAGTGTTAAAGCCTGTCCTCTGACGATGATGTCACCCTTGGCTTTTCTGGACGCACTGGGCGTCCTGCCACTGACCATAGCCTCTGTCAAAGCCCCTCTGTGTTCCATGGCTGATAAATATGTATTTTTTGTATTCATTGCAGAACATTAGGCTTAATTCAATTTAGCCGTGGTGTTCTAGCACGTAAATATCTTACTAACCTCCATAAAACAGTGGGGGACAGATTGCTTAAGAGAAGTTAGCAATTAGTGGTTCACTGAGCATGCTGCTGCACTGCTGTTCACAGGAAAACTCTACTAGTGATATCATCACCAATTTGACTCCAGGGGCACAATACAGGGTGGTGGTGTACCACACAAATGGCCCATTGGCGAGCCCCCCCTCTGACCCCATCATCATTGGAATCGGTGAGTTGCCAACTGCTTCCTTGCTGATTTCTCCCAATTAGTAGGCATGCCCCAAAGTCATCGATGATCTTTTATTTTTAATAAAAGATTTTTAAAAAATAATATTTTTATTTTCTAATTAAAGAACATTTGCTGTACATATAATTGTTTTATAAAATACCAAGTGTTTTTAATTGTATGTGAGTCTTGTGACACATCCACTTTGCACATATTAGTGTTTCAGATTTTCTCCCACAATCCCTTGCACTGTGACCTCAGAGTGACTAGTATTTGATAGGAAGTCAGTGTGAGTCTTCAGCTCCTTAGATCCCGGTGGTGTTACTGAGACTCTGAGGCTTCCGCTGTCTCGTAGAGCCGACGGGAGTACGGGACCTGGTTGTCTATCCGCTCAGTCCCTCTGCGATCATCCTCACCTGGCAGCGGCCGTACAATGTGGCCTTCCGCAAGTACATCCTAGAGACCTTCTTCTTCAATCCTGTCACTCTGACATCTGGGTGGACTACCTACTACGAGGTCGCGGCCACGGCATCACTAACAGCCTCTGTGGTAATGCTCATCATTTACCATCCCCATGCATCCCAGAATGCAACTGGTCCCCTAGAGTGATTTTTATATGTTGTGTATCTTATAACCCTTTGGATATGAGCTCTGGATTCTCAACCGAAAGACACTGGAACATTCTGGAAATTGCCTTGGCTGACTTGCTCTAGTAGAATACCTCAGCTGTACTGAATTTGTACATCATTACGCTGATCAGTTTCCCCCAGATAAAAGCGCCAAATGGTTTCCAATTCCCTGGGCTGGCATGTCGTTTCTGTTCCCGCCGCATGTTCATATCGAGACAGGATGACTTGTTAAGCCATCTGTTCCATTCGAGGGCGCTCCTTCCGCCCCACTGTGGCTGACAGCCAATAGAGGAGCCCTGGCATTCCCAAGAGGGAGACAGCCAGCCAATGGCAACGCCTGAATTGTGAAGGCCTGACCAGCAAAGCACTCTAATTGCTCAAGCAACTGCTCATTCGAGAGTTTGGGATGGACGCTTAACCACTTGCTTCATGACTTCTTCCCGGTAGAGGGTGACTGACTTGCTGCCGGCTTGGTACTACAACTTCCGCGTTACCATGGTGACTTGGGGCGAGCCAGCTCTCCGCTGCTGTGATGCCTCTACCGTGAGCTTCATCACAGGTAACTCCACCTGCAGGCCAGATATAGCTATAATCCCATTCTCTACATGGCCATAACACAATGTCCTTACAAAATTCCCCCCTCGTGGGGACGCTACGTGGTCCCACTTGGCCAAATATTATTTTGGGTTACTTACAACTTCTCTCATATCTCTCTGCCAAATAATTATACTCTAACAGCTCTGGTCTGCATTTCAGGTCAAAGTAATATATTAATTACTTCAGAGTAATTACTATATTAATTAATATGATAGAGTATATTATTAGACCGTTAAAGTTTTGGATGAGCTTTTTTGGATGAGCTTTTTGCTTTCATGGATTTTTTTGATAATGAGTCTCAGCTGCGGTTAAGCTGTAATCTCTGAAGGCTCTTTAGACTGACTGCTCGTCACGGAGAAGATTGAGAATTTGTCATATTCAGAACCATTCCATTTCCATTTTTGATTGCCCCCCCTCCCCAAGCTCCCGAGGCCCCCCACATTTCATCGGTGGAGTACTCCAATGGCCTCCTGTACGTGCGCTGGACCTACGGGGACATCTTCACAGACCTGTCACACTCCCGCGTGCTGCACTGGCAGGTGGTGGCCGAGGGCAAGAAGAGCCTCAAGAAGCGCATTTCTGCCGATGTGAGTGGGGGGGGGGGGGGCGGGGGGGGGGGGGGGGGGGGGGGGGGGGGGGGGGGGGGGGGGGGGGGGGGGGGGGGGGG